>OW679199.1:37582110-38217163 GCA_940337035.1 Agriotes lineatus | reverse complement strand
TTATCTTACATCGTTGAAAAGAGAATAGAAATTCTATTCAGTAACCTAAAAATCAAATAAAAAGTTTTATATAAAAGTCGCTGTTTTCGATGAGATCAATTTAAAATTGGTGTCGAACAAAAATTCAAGATGGCTGCTTTTGAGGTACTCGTATCAACTTCCTTAAGTTATATGGGAGCAATATTTGATTTTTAGGTTACTGAATAGAATTTTTTATTCTCTTTTCAACGATGTAAGATAACGTATGATTGAATAAAAAATATCAGTAAAATTAATTGTTTTTACATTTTAATCAAGTAGGCTTACATGGATCCAAACAAAAACAAACAAAATTTATTTAAAAACAAAACAATCCTGATAATCACATGAAATGATCAAAATGCTGGCGATTGTTAGCGAAACATAGTTGACACCATTTGACGACACGACGGGTTACTTTACGCAAACTTTCTTATTGTTTTTCATCATAGCTGGTTACCTACTTGATTATACATTTAAAAAGCAATATCACGATGGTTTTTGTGGTTCAAGTACTTAGTACTGAATTAACATGTTACTAAGTATTATAGGAATTACATACAAAGGTTTTCTAAAATAAATTTCAACTAATTTTGTTTTGATCCATGTACGCTTACTTGATTAAAATGTAAAAACAATTAATTTTACTGGTATTTTTTATTCAATCATACGTTATCTTACATCGTTGAAAAGAGAATAGAAATTCTATTCAGTAACCTAAAAATCAAATAAAAAGTTTTACTATAAAAATCGCTGTTTTCGATGAGATCAATTTAAATTGGTGTCGAACAAAAATTCAAGATGGCTGCTTTTGAGGTACTCGTATCAACTTCCTTAAGTTATATGGGAGCAATATTTGATTTTTAGGTTACTGAATAGAATTTTTTATTCTCTTTTCAACGATGTAAGATAACGTATGATTGAATAAAAAATACCAGTAAAATTAATTGTTTTTACATTTTAATCAAGTAGGCTTACATGGATCCTAACAAAAACAAACAACATTTATTTAAAAACAAAACATAATCCTGATAATCACATGAAATGATCAAAATGCTGGCGATTGTTAGCGAAACATAGTTGACACCATTTGACGACACGACGGGTTACTTTACGCAAACTTTCTTATTGTTTTTCTTCATAGCTGGTTACCTACTTGATTATACATTTAAAAAGCAATATCACGATGGTTTTTGTGGTTCAAGTACTTAGTACTGAATTAACATGTTACTAAGTATTATAGGACTTACATACAAAGATTTTCTAAAATAAATTTCAACTAATTTTGTTTTGATCCATGTAAGCCTACTTGATTAAATGTCAAAAACAATTAATTTACTGGTATTTTTTATCAATCATACGTTATCTTACATCGTTGAAAAGAGAATAAAAATTATATTCAGTAACTTAAAAATCAAATATTACTTTTTTCGTATCTCTTATACTTACAAAGATATTTGACATACAAGAAAATGACAGTTTTTAGTTTTTTACTAATAACTTTTGACTGGTTCGACATTGTGAACTTTTTCAAACAGATATTAAATCAGCATATGAAACTGGAAAACATTGGCCATTTAACCAAATCTCCATCTTCAATGATAAGAAAGTTACCCCTGCAATCCCAGTCGATCTGGGACACACTGTATGTAATTGCTTCATATGTGCCATTGGGATTTAAAGTATAATTAAATCGTAACACAAATTAAAACATGATGTCGAGTCCCAAACTTTCATTTTTATCTGTTAACACACAAAAAATAAGCACACACATAATGAAATTCCACTAAATAACTTACAAACAAAAGCTGATGCTTCCCGGATAGTTACATTGGACATGTACACTTACGATCATTGAAAATGAACAGGGTTATGCATGTCAAATTGACTTAACCGACGTTTTGCAATTGCGTGCAACGTTATTTATTATTACGATGAGGAGAGAGTTAGGACAACACGATTCTGCTTTAGAGACAAGGGAAATTCAGAAAACGTATATGAACTACTGCCAATGTTTGTGCATAGCCCTGTTCATTTTCCATGATTCTTTCCCAGTGAACACAATGATCCTGTTACGTATCTGTAAAGGATCATAAGAGCATTAATTGTTCTCTCCTTCCATATTACTGGCTCTTAGAAAATATCAAGACCACGCCCCAATCGTAACCCCGCATAGACCACGAGTTGAAATGTTTGACCTTGGGAATTGTTCTGCTTTATTATAGAGTTATGATGATTATGATTATGATGATTATGATTATGATTATGATAATGTAACAGCGTTTTGCGTCTTTTCTGCGACACATATCCACTCAAATTTAAACCAAGGATGAGTAAACGCAGTCAGAGTGTAGTCAGAATTGTTGCGAATTTCTGTGAATCTAAAATAAAAATTGAAAACAAGAGTCAATATTTTTGTTAATGCATCCCTGAACAATCACTTTTTCAATGTGTTGAACATGCAATTTTTTCGTGTAGTTGACAAAAATTCTTTTAAAAATATTTTGGTCAAAGTATGGAAGTGTACTCTAAATTTTAAATAACCATTATACATTATAAAGCTAACTTGAAAATGAATGAATCTGTTATTAATTCATGTAGTTTAAATTTAAATTGCAGTATCCTATAGCAACTACATCGCATATTCGGTTACTTATTTCAATTTTTGTTAAAATATTGTTTCGTTATTATTGAAATATAAGACGGTGAATGTATTTTCGTCTGAATTATACACCCCCAACCTGCGCACAGGCAGACGTTACGAATGTACTTCCCAGTAATCCACATACCTGCAGAATTAAAGATTACTGGAAAAAGCTGTCACCACCCAAATACGATCTGCCAAATATTATTTATTGTCGACTAAGTACAAGAAGGTATTCCTGTGGTCGGTATTAGCACTTGCATACTAAAACATTCGAAATTTCCACAAATTCTTCAGCTTCAGGTACAATTTCTTAAATACTTCGCATTAAAAACCGAACATTTTAAAATATTTTACACTTGTAGCATGAAAATGTAACTTGTCATATTCAGTTACTTAAGTTACTAAATAATTGTAACGTGTTATAGTTACAATTACTGAAAACACACAAGTAATTAAGTTACTATTAAGTTACTGAAAAGTAACTAGTTACCAGTAACGAGTTACTTTTACTTAGTTACTACCCAATACTGACTATGTCATCAGCGAATAGTAGGTGAAGCGGTCTCTTTCCACTGATATTGATGCCCCGGTTTTCCCAATGAATTAATCTTAGCGCATCTTGCAGGACTACAGTGAATAACTTGGGCGACAATATGTCTCCCTGTCTTACTCCTCGACCGATGTTTATTTTGACAGATGTGTCATGTAATTTTATTTGTAGAGTGGCTTTGTTATAAATGTTTTTTATTAGGGTGTTGTATCGATGGTCATTTCTTGCTTCCTTTAGAGCTTGCTCGATTGCCCATAATTCGACGGTGTCGAAAGCTTTCCGGAAATCTATAAATGCCAGCCAAAGGGGCATATTATACTCTGTTGCTTTTCTAATAGTGTTCTTATCGTTTGTAAATGTTCGGTAGTTCTAAATTCTCGTCTAAACCCTGCTTGTTCTTTTGGCTGGTAGAAATCCAGTTTTGGTGTTAGGTGGTTGGTTATAATTCTGGAGAATAGCTTGTAGATTTGGAATAGTAGGCTAATAGGTCTATAATTCTCCAGGTCTTCTGTGTCTCCTTTCTTGTGAATCAATATTACAAGTGCATTAGCCCAATCTTCTGGAATGTTTTCTTGCTGCAGGCATTTGTTGAAGAATGATTCTAGTTCTTTTATAAGTGAAGCTTCTCCGCGTTTCAGTACCTCTGCTAGGATTCCATCTTCACCGGCAGATTTCCCGTTCTTCGTCTGTCTCATTGTTATTTCGTCTCTATTAATTGGTGGTCTTCAGAGCCTACGTTTGTAACTTTTTTTCGTGTGTTTTGTTCGTCTATGTATGTAGCACATTATATAAACTCCTCTAGACACTCGTGTATTAAACACTCGCTGCGATACGCTCCACTCGTGCCTAAAAAAACTCGTGACTAAAGTGACGTTTATAAAACTTGTTACATAATATACTATTAAATTGAAAATTCGCCCCATTTAATAAACAGGTTTGACAGAAGTGTGCAATAAAGTGCCAGATGTGTTCAATAATATTTTTTTTGCATAGTGATCATGAAAGTCGTCTTTTTTAACGAAACATCGTATTGAAAGTACCACTTCCTTTAACGCAAAAACGTGAAAAAAGTACACTTGTTTTAACTATTTTATTGAAATTTCAATTTGAGAGTTGTAAATTCCGAAGTCCTTTTCGACTAAATTTCCAGTTCATTTGCTTGATTAACTCTGACTTATGAAAAAACGTACTACTTTCAAAACGTGTTGTACACGTAGTTTTTTTTTTGCATAGTGATCTCTTGGTCGAAATTTAGTCGAAAGGGACTTCAGATTTGACAACTGTTAAATTGACA
Organism: Agriotes lineatus; assembly: GCA_940337035.1. Taxonomy (NCBI): domain Eukaryota; kingdom Metazoa; phylum Arthropoda; class Insecta; order Coleoptera; family Elateridae; genus Agriotes; species Agriotes lineatus. Next base: position 38,212,654 of record OW679199.1, on the reverse strand, counting down.
TTTCAATAAAATAGTTTTAAAAGTGTACTTTTTTCACGATTTTTGCGTTAAAAAAAGTGGAACTTTCAATACGATCTTTCACTAAAAAAAGACGACTTCCACTTTTCAAAAAATGTCTACTATTGCATAGTATGCAATAACAACATGCTTTTAACATATGGAAAGTGTCAAATAATAGCCTCCTTTAGAAAATGTGGTCGAAAAATATTTTTGTGGCGTCGAATAGCTGAAACAGGGAAAATTCACCCACGTTGTAGCCATCTATAAACACAAAGAAGATATATTATAATAGAAAAAAGAATAAGTAAACATAAATACGAACATCGTCAAGAATATTCATATCAATTGTTGGTTTTACGTCAGTCAGAATTTCAGTGAATGTTATTATAATCGTAGATTTATATATTTTTCTTGGATGATCTTAGTCTTGATAAGTCTCACCATACACGTACATAGTACAACCCAAGAATGACGTTGCATTTATCAAATATTAAGAAAAGGTGAAAACCAATTACTTCGTTTATTTTTCAAATCTTTTCTAAGTTAGATAGACATTTCTTTAATATTTACACCTTGAATCAAAATTACCCCGCCCTCCACGTTGGGGTTAGGATGGTGGCAGCCTTAAAAAATATATAAATTTGCTGAATAACGTATGTCCCAAAAGTTTTCGGAAAAAAGTAATGGTTAAAGATTTTGTATAATTTTTATTTATTTTGCATGTCAACAACATATCCTTATAACTGTGTTTATTACAAAACTGACGTTATATCAAACGTCAATCAATTTGATACAACTTGTTTCCAACGGCAACTGAATGGGACGTTATTTACTGTAGGTCTATTTTGAAAATTTTCCGAAAACTTTTGGGACATACGTTATTCTAACTCGAAAAACAGTAAATAAAGTAAGCAACAAAAAATGCTAACCAGTATTGAATGAAATATTCAGGAAATTAACAATAAATCCGAAGAAGCTTTTAGAGAGGTGCAAAGGTTTGAAACTGATACAGGAATCTTAAGCTAAACTAAAGAAAGACAAGTATATGCGCAAAGAGGCGATTCGAATATAGATATAAAAGACGCTATAAATGAAATTAGTACTTACCTTTATGAAAATATGTAATCCTAATGGAAAACTTAAAATAAAAACCGCAGACAGTAAGAAACAATATCCAAAATTTAACTTAAAGGAACTTAAGGATGACTCGTTGTCATTCCTATGTAGTCTCCCATTTTTTTTGGGAAATATAGTACATCATAACTGATATTATAACACGACACAAAAACTTAGAATACAACAAGCAGTAGAATAAACCTTGGGAAACTGAAGTTATAAACAAAAGTTGTTGCTGGTGAACCGAAGAACTGGAAGTAGTAAAAAACAATACAATAGAATATGTTATACTCGGGGTACTAGAAAAATGGAAATTATTTTAAAAAAAATTGTAAAGGTTTTGACGTAAAATGTGACTATATAGACGAATTAAGGGGAAACACTAAGTCAACCGAGCCTGGAAAACATTAAGCAGTCTGAGGTTAAATGCCTAGGAAATAATTATAATAGACCCAATGGAAAATGACAATTAGAGAAGGTACTACTATGATGATCTATTGACTGAGAAGATATGTCAATATTAAAATGTATCGTATTACTATAGAAGAAACATAAAACACCAATAGAAGAAATAAATATCGAGGAAATGAAGCATCCCTTAAAAACAATGAAGAATAATACAACAGCCTGCCTTGGAGGGTATACCTGTAGAGCTTCTTAAACACGCCTCTGTACATTACATGAGGAAAGAAATACAAAAAAGACTGTAGGTAAACTGTATGGAAAGATAATAAAGCAAAGAATGGAAAATAACAATAGAGTGGATATAGAGAAATACAAGGTTGGTTTTTAAGACATTCCTAAATTACCTTTTCATCTTCTATTCGAGTCTGAAGTAAAAATTTTAAATTTCGAAAAACACACAAACACAACGAATTCAGATACATCTCTTTTTTACATATAAACAATAAAATCCCAATAAAGTGTGAACATAAACTCTCGGTAAATAAAGTTCTTAAACAAGGCTTTGTCTATCGACTCAGAGATGTAGAACAAAAATATGCAAAATAAAAAAAGAATTTCTTAAAATGCTGTGGTGTAATATTACTAGACCGAGTAACAATGAAAACAATCAGAGAAAGTATGCAAATGGATACAACAGAGGACAACATACAACAACAAAAGTTGCTCTAGTATGAACACATTCTTAAGATGGAGAAAATAAAACTGCCGCTGAAAGCTTAGAGATGGAAACCTACAAAGAGAACAAACGAGCACGCTCTGGAACACAATGGAATCAACAAATAGAGACAGCGCTGCAAAGAAGAAATTTAGAAGACGATTCTGTCTGCAGAAAACTGCCGCTAATGGCTGTATACGAACCTCTCTATATACAGGGTTTTTAAAAATAGGTACGAAAAAGTTTAAGGGGATATTCGTTGTCGAAAATTAAAATGAGAATTGGCAAATATTTTTGTCAATATAAGACTTATTTATAAAACTTTTTTAAATGTTTACATAGGTATGTATGGCTTTAAGGAATTGAATATAGCAGTCCCTGTCATGGTTTTTATTGTAACTTTCTACTGCACAAAAACTTATAGGTACATAAAAAAATCTACTCGAAAACTCGATTTATTTCAAACGTTTTCCTGCGATCGTGTGTTTAGTGACAACCTTTTGCACAGTTTTTAGTGCAAAAGTGACGTCAACAGCACTCTTAATTTTAGAGCAAATTACACCTTTTTCGCATGTTGCCATTGATGACGTACTTTAAGACTATATTAAAGCACGCTTTTCCGTAAATTCAAATATCAATAGTAATTTAGGATCTACGATAGTGTGTAAAATTTACTTTTAGTTGGCACTTTTAAGTTTGTAAAACGACTGTTTAATAACATGTTTTCGTTAGTTTACGTTTACGATACGCAAACGAGTATCTTAATAGCCTCAGTACGAATGCAAAGTAATTTATGTACTTATTTAGTGTGTAAAGAGAGCCATTTTGGTATGGGGATGCGAGTTTCGTGCCGCGCGGTAGCGAGGCGCGGCAAAGCAACCTAATACTGAAATGGCCCTTTACACTCGAATACATACAAATTTTTTTCTACGGTCCTAAATAAATGACAAAATTGTTAAATAATTGATATTTCTTTATAACAGGCAACCAGAAATACACCACTGACACTGTGTAACACACTATGTACTTGTACTGTATAAATAAGTGAAATTTTAGTAGAACACGAGGCGTTTTAAAAAATAAATAAATATCTTATCTTCATATTCCATCTTCAAGTTCACACAAACTCACTCAATAAAACTGTTGTGTTATGATAGACGCGCCGTGATGTAATTGTCAATAATGTTTGACAGTTCCAGAAAAATAACGAATTGCAATAATAATCAGGCAGCCATGGCGGTGCGTAAAGTAAAATGAAGGCACGTGGTTATTTCATTAAGACATTGTTTACGTGGTTGCGATGTTAAAATGGTTACTAGGAAAAAAACGTGTAAATCGCTAACTTTTCGCATTGACAGTGAGCTTTTAATAGTCAGTTTTAGAGGTGACCGTAGAAAAATATTGTACGATAAACATGCGTATAACATCTGTAATCACTCGTGGGGCTTAAAACGTTCGCTCACTCGCTTGTATAGTAAATTACTATTGCAAGTGCGTAAAGCTAGTCTTTAGTCATGAGTGGGGCAGGTTAAAACACGAGTGAGCGAGCGTTTTAAGCCCCGCGGGTGACTGAAGATGCTTTACGCATGTGTATCGTACAATATTTTATCAATTATAGAATCTAGAAAACACAGTAAATATAAAAAAAAATTAAATGTAAATTATGATTACTAGCAACCGGTCGTAATTTGGATGGTTAAACATTTTTAAACACGTTGTTACTGACGACGTGAACTAACGAACACATGTTATTAAACAAATATGAATCCTATGTTCATACCAATAATCATTGATTAAGTTAGGAGAACGTTGGAACTTTAATGTAAGTTACCAACTTCACGATTTAATTTAGTTTAACTTATTTATTTATTATCTACTTATTTAGTTATTTATTTATTTACTTTACTTTTTATTTACTTTCTGATTTTTTTAGTTATTTATGATCTACTTCCTTATTTATTTATGACTTATTTATTTAATTACGATTTATTTATTTATTTAGTTTATTTAGTGCATTATATTAGTTTATTTTATATAATTTTTTTTTGTAAGTTACAACATCCACTTATTGCCTAAGGGCAGATTGTAGATACCCATAGGAAATAAAAAAAAAATGTTATTAAACAGTAGTTTTACAAACTTAGAACTACCAACAAAAGTCAGTTTTACACACTGTCATAGATAATAGCTATTTATGATACAAGTTGCGAAATTGAAGTGTTTTAGGTACGCGACATGTTTTGTCAAACGAGAACGGAGGTCGAATTTGACATCGCGTCTAGTGCCTGAAAACTCCTTTCCAACGCTTATCATACAAGATTTTATCTACTTTGCATAAAATTATCAGAAACTTTGGATTTCGACATTTCAAAAATGTCAATTGTGTGAACTAAATGAGGCCGTTTCGACGTTTTCATATGAAAAGAACAATGCAAAAACAGTGGTTAATAGACCCCATTAAAGCACTGTTTTTCAGTGTTTTAATAAATATATTTAACCACTAAAGTAGATAAATAACTTTCATTAATAGTTATATACTATACAAGTGGGATAAAGCATCATTAATATACGTGTGTGTAAATTACAAGCGAGTGAGTAGCACGAGTTATGTAAGCACAAAAGTATATTAATGATGCATTATCACACATGTATTATACAAAATTTTATCTACAACTGCCTAAAATTTAAAAAAGTGCATTAAGAGAAATGTCAAATCTGTCATTTTTAAAAATATTTTAGTAGGCAAATGTCATTATGTCATTCATTTGATACTATTTCAGTTAGGTAATGAAGCCATTACACCACTCAGTTAGGTAATAAAGCCATTACATAGCTGAGTGGTGCAATGAGCTTTATTACCTAACGGAAATAGTGTCAAATGAGTCACGTAATGAGTTACTTATCCCACTGGAGTAGATAAACTATTATTAAAAGATAAGAAATAAACGCTTGTGTATGTTAGTACGCTATCAAAGAACATGAACACAAATAATTCCAGATTTAAATAACAAATGTTATCCTAAAAAAATTGCTCGTATAATGAAGCAATTAACATACAATTAGTAAAAAGTATTTAAAAATACAGTATTTATGAGTTATTGCAGCAATAAAGCACAATTTACTTTCTTAAGTAGTATGAAACACTGATGTATGTAGAATTCAGAGGTAATATCTACAGTACTAAAAAAGCAAAAAGTTCTAATAAATTAAAAGTTTGAAGCAATGCCTGTTAAGTTAACTGTTATTCGGGAGTTAGGAACTGAGACTAAAAACAACAAATGGTAAGCCGATTACTGGCTTGAAGCGAAAACGGATGACAATACTTTGTAACGTTCGCTTTACATTAATTAAACAATAAAGACATTTTAATTTATTTCAACGTTTTTATGTAGTCTAGGCAAACATTTTTAGTCTAGTATATAGTATTTGTATTCAAATAATACAATTTTAAATTATACTAATTTATATTCTAGTAGTTTAATTGATATGGAGAGCTTGTAATGGTAAGAGTGTTACTAAAATTGGCTTTTAAGTTTGAAGTTTTTGTTTCGGTTTTACTACAGCGCGATAAAAACTAAATTTTCAAATTCCAGTTGTCACTGATAACACAATTCTATTTCGACATTATTTTTCATGATTTATTTTCCTAGCCTGCTATGTAAAACCAATTTTGCACTTAGAACTTTACTATTTTAACCATACCTTATGTCGCTGAAACTGTGACTCCTATTTAGAGATATGAAGTTAATGTAAATATCTTGTAAAATTCGGGACCTATAAAATAATTGAATTACATTAAAAATCTGCATTAAAAATGTCTTAATAACTTTATAGCCACTGCGCAATTGTTACCAGTTAACCGAATTATACACAAAAAAACGAAAACTAAAAGTTACAGTTTTAATATTGAACAATTGTACAAATTGTTAACATAGGTAAATAGGAACTCCACTTTACACTAACAAGATTGCGACAAAACGCCGTTTTCCTGTCCCTGATCGGTCAACAACTTCTGCTTGCAAACATTGATACTCAAATAGTATTTTCAAAAATTTCGAAGTAGTTCCATATGAAACACTATTAATATTCTCACTCATTTAAGACTCGTTTAACTACTAACCCTACAATTTAAAAAAAATTGTACGAAATTTGGTAAGTATCTAGTTACCTACTCATTTTGTCGTATGCATACTACCAATTAGTTGATTTTTGTTTCAATTACATCTTTAACATTTGTTTTTATAAGTGAAATGGTAAGGAGACGATTCGCCCGCCTTTTAAGAAGATGCTGCATAAATGTGTTTAATATTTAAGAGACTTGAAATAAGCTACCCTAAAAGAATGTTGTAACAAAAAACAAATTAGTAAATGCTACTCGATTCAAAAAATGAGTTATTGTCTGATTTGCATTTTTCAAGAATCATTCTGTATATAATTAAGTAAATAAACATTATATGCATGCTATATGTTTTCTTTAAATTATTGCAATTTATTCCGTTTCCGTTTTTTTTAAATAACAAGTTAGGTTTGGAACGGCTTAAAAATTGTAAAATTACAAACAGAAACTTTGACTTTTTATCACCAGTGTTGAAGTTAGACCACACACAGCGTATAAGGAGCATGGAGCCTCAAGGGACTTCAGCGGCCTGAAGTCGTAATCGATCTCGGTGTAGAACTCAACTAGATAAAACAAAACCAGACGGAACAAAGAGAAACTTGCATATTATCTGGCATTTGAACTATATTTACTTAAACAAAGGCAGCCTACGTTTCTTGCAGATTCTCTCTGGATTTTTGAAAAGCAACGCTTTTTTGGTGTTGCATGAGACTTTACAAAAATAAATAGAATACGAGGGAAAAGAAAAAACTTACATTTAGAGATTACCGTGACGGAGTTAGAATATAAACATGAAGACGTAGTTTTTTAATTGAACCAGAAAAGTATTTTGTCTATAACATGTGCTTCAAAAAAAATTAGCAAAAAGGGTCAAGGTCAAAAGGAAAAAGGTAGACAGAAACTGTATATGTCGTATTTATTCTGAAAGTAGGTCATTTTAATGAATACAACTGTTACTTTATGCCAGCTTAATTTGACAAATCCCAAACTGCTTTGTATACTTTATGTCATGGTTTTCACTGATAATCAAATACTATGCATGCTAGAAATGCACAAATATATTCAGCAATATAAATTACAGGCTTTACAAACGCCTTGCAATTCCAGATACGCTTTAAACATAGAATTAAAGGACTTTTTCTTACCAAAATTTAACTTTTTATGTAAAACTTAAGACATGTGAATTACAAGTTGTTAACTATTATAAATATCAAAATAGTTATTTATGTATCACGGGCGTAAAACAAGAGATATTGACCCGCGGCGTGAAAGCTATAGCATGAGGTGCGGACATATATCTAATACTTACTATATTGCTAGCGGCTATGAGTGGGAAACTTGCCAAGGAAGTGAGACAGACAACCAACTCTTCAATGTATAATAGTGGGCGGTGCGCAAGGGCGGCGGCGTCGTCCGCCCAATGGGAAAGTGGTCAAGTTTAAAATTCGCTTCTAAAGGCGGAGTTTAAATTCCCACGCATGCGCACGAGACGCGTTATACTCTAAGTGAGACTATGTCGGCGCCGTAATGTTTTCTGACGTTCCGAGGCCCTACTAGCAATATATGTGTATTATATATATGGGTGCGGAGCACCGAGGACTATAACATGACCCGGGCCAACGACGCAGGTTACACCTGAGGTGCATAAAAAACTATATATACCCACAATCGAAATGTTAAAAAGGCAGATTTAGATTATACAAAACGTAGTGAAACGAAAACAGAGCAATGTTTGTAAATAATAACTAAAATGACGTCAGCGGGCAGTAGAATTCTTTTTCGTCCGCTAAAATGATGTCAGCTGGTGATAAAAGTCTTTTATGCCCGCTGACGTCATTTAGCGGGCGATACAAATATCGCCCTAGGACGAAAAAAATTAGCTTTACACCTGAAAATGAGGACTAAAAAACGCCTATTATAGATCGATCATACATAAATTATCAGTTATTTAGTAGCTTACAAACTTATTTGACGACATGTTTACCAAAGGAAATAAGTTGAAATTTTATCAATAAATAGTAACCAATCACTGACAAACATAACAACGTTAATTAAAGAAAGTTAAATGTAAAAATAATAAAAGGATGGACTTATATTAAATTAGGTTTTCTGTCAGTGTCAGTTTTGTTCATTTGTTATCTTGATAATCTATGAATTGAAATAAAATTTACTTAAATATTTTTACACATTCTAATAGATAGAGCGTGATATGGAGAATAAAATGACTGTGCTAAAAATTAAAAAATGTTAGGTTACCGTTTCCAAAATAGTTGACAATCTTAACAAGGAATCAAAAGCAACTGAAAAAATGAAATGTTATTTCAAAGTGGATTGGAAACTGTTTAACAAATATGATGAAGAATTTTCTTAATGAAAGTAATCACATTGAAATAGACTGAAATTTCATTTACATGTAATTCTTGATTGATATGTCATGTATCATAACTTAGCTCTGAGTTTAAGTGTTGTTTTGTTTGTCATGATCGTTTAATCACAAGAAGCAGTACTTGAAATAAGACTATTGTTAAAATCCATATTAAAGATGTGTTGGAGGATAAAAAGCGTACACAGAAAAGGAATTTAAGGCGTACAAATCGGATTTAATTTAGTTTAATCTTAGGAAAAGTTCAAACAAACATGTTTTCAACTGTCACATAAGTTAAATAATTGCACGTCTTCCAATTCCAATTGGGAAATTGATATAAAATTATACATAAATATGAATTATAGTACATATATCCAATGTTAAATTTAACTTAGATTCTTTAAAATTTTTTAGCGAATATATTATCCATTCACAAAACTCATGAACTGTCAATGTCAAATGTTTTATAGATTTGCTGAGTGTACCTGGAAATTACAGTTTTTTTGGGAATGTACTTCGAATCTAGTGATTTCTGGTAATATTTAAAGTTAAGGTTATGTTACATGTGTCAAAAGTCAAAACTATTTTCTTCTAGTTTTTCCTTGTAATAATCAACTATAGCGTTTTCCCTTTTCCAATAATAAAACCCTCTTTCGTTTCTGTTCCATTGCAACTGAAGAGTATGCAAAAAAATTAAAGAAGTTGGGAGATTTTTTTTTACAAGAAAGTGTGACATAAGTCAAGTTTTTAAATGGCAAAATTTAAACAAGATACCAACTTGACAGTGTTTTGACAGTTCGCGAGTTTTGTGAATGGATAGTAAGTGAGCGATTACAAGATTTTCGAACTTCTTCCATGTGACGTGTGAAAATGTTCCTTACTTCGTAAGTAAAGTGATTGTATTCTACTGCATGGATAAGGTAGCATTTTCGGCAGTATTTAGCGGCCGAAAACTCACACTTTTTTATACTAGTACCTTTTACTTTTCGCCAGTAATAACCATAGCAGCAAAAACTAACAACCATTTTCACTGGTCGAAATCAAAATAGACACTCCGATTTTCCGGTATGATTATGACCTCCTCGCCTTTTCCCGACTTCCTCGATTGAACTGTCATTTTATAATTAGAAAAAACGCTTCCAAAGCAGTAAAATAAAAAATTATGTATGTAACTCGCACGAAAGCGGACTTTTAAGAATCGTATTTTTTATGCGGCTCATCCAAAGAAGTCCTTAATTTCGTACTTGTAACATTTAGCTATTTTAACTAGATAGCATTTAATTTAGTTATTAGTGAATATTAGTTCGAGTCCCTTTCAGATTTTCTGTTTTTCCTCTAATTGGTCAAGATTAATCATGTCATTTGTTGTTCGACCAATGAGATGTAAATGTATAAACAAATAACCATCCGAAGCTTAACTTTTGGCGTTAAATCTTACAAATAGTTACATTTTGTCCTTGCTAAGATAGGTTGTGTACTTTTGTGTTCCACTAAAGAAAACTTTTTTGATAACATTTGCCAGTTCACAAAATTTTGTTCTATTATATACATGTTTAATAATAATTCTACCACGTTAGCGCCTTACGTAACCCCATGAGTGCAAGTGAGTGGACATACATAAATAAATCTTGGTGATCCTAGTCTGGCAAAGACAACTCTACGATACGAGATAATTCGACGAAAGCAACTCCAAGACTTTACTTGATGCGAAAGGTGACCCAAGTGACTACAAACCAGTTATCCTAATGATAGTCGGATAACCAAAGGTTCTACAGCAAAACGTTTTCTAGGTTTTGAGAGATTATCACAACCAGCTCGTTTTACCATTTCTAATGAACTACGTTGTGGCTCAATCAACACAAAAACTAACCGGTAGAAAAAGGTACAAATTTCCCTTTTTGTGTAATTAATGGGTATTTATATGGGTTTGTTGAATTTATAAGTAATATTTTACCTGACATGCATTAACGAGGCCACGTTAAATTAATACTTAAAGATCCTGAGATATAGAACCTTGAAGTTATTTTTTTTTCTGTACAAGAGCAGCCGTATGCCCGTATGCCGTTATTTGTGTTTTTAAAATTCATACAGTGTTTCAATGTATGTGCGTTTCGAATCCTGTGTATCCTATGAAGGTATTTGCTTTAATATTAATTTTTGGGGTGTTCATCACATTTTTATTAATTCTTCAGATTTTTCAACAACTCTGCTACGTCAAAATTCTACCAGAAATAGGTCATACATTAACTTCTTTTTCTCACGATAAATCTTATAATCATTTTCGCTTACCACAGGAAGAATCTTCCACTAACAGCTAAGTTTTATAATTATTACTGAACCTTAGCAATCCCATAATTTCAAAAAGATAAACAATATTGTAAAGGCAGTATGCCTTGTAGAAGCTTTGCGTAGGCCAGTTATGTTAAAAAAATTATTTTACGTAGCATCAGTAATACCTAACCTGCTAACTTCAAATATGACATAGACTAGCCGTGCAACCAATAATACAGTATTGCCAAACGTAAAACGAATCTTTGCAGCTATGTTGTAAAATGCCACATTAGTCAATGATTTTGAATGTAGAAATGCATTGCATTTCCATGAAATGCAATAAAAACTATTTACGTTACAAGTAAGAAAACGACATCTTTACCTTACTTGTGCGGAACGAGGCAAAGCCGAGTCCTGTAAGCACGCAAGTAAGGAAATTATATGTTTTTTCCACGCGTCACATACAAGATCTATTTTCGAACGAAACATTTGAAGAAACTTTGCTTTGTCTACAACATTCACTTTCCCCCTTGGTGTGAACAGTGTATTACGTAGAAAGAGCTGTAAGAAGCATATTATGCTCGAGTTGAAAAAGTTACCTAATTCTACGATTGCGTAATTGCGTATAGTTCGATTTTTGTACTATACTTTTTCTACGACCACACTCATTTGGTTAAATAAAAACGAAAAATCTTAGTAATTGTGAAATCAGAATACAGTTTCTTTCTGCATCGTTTCATACAAACAAAAACTGTAAAAATATACCTAATTATATTCACCAAAACCAAAAACCATGGCTACCAGCAACACAATAAGTCAATTTGACATCTCTAATCGTGCGATCGATCTATTTTACACACGATGTACCCAAGAACACGCTTACACAGTTTGTGAGTTTTACAATTTTGACCATTTACAATAGTACGTAGTCGTAGAAAAAAGTAATTACTTTTCTCACTACCAACTTTACTTTTCTCGCTAGTGCGGAAATCAACTTCAATTTCTAACTCAAATTAATGAGAAAAGTAAAATTTTTCTCACGAAAATACATAATAGATACCTATATATGAAACAAGTGCTCAAAGTGAATGTTTATGCCAGACAAAAATTCATAACATGTCTAGTGCAATAACACTTTTAGCACGAGTTTGCATACAATATTTTTTCTACGACCTTAAATTTACTGTTATTAATCCATAAATGTCGATTTAACAAAGGTTTGCATTTATGACAGTTATAATTTATGTCATAGTAAAGAGATGGCCGTGACGGCGTAGGTGACTGTTTCTGCAGCCGGTAGTTGTAAAAAGTATTTATCAAAGATAATTATAACAGTATACATTTTACTTTTTTCATTACATAACGCTTTAATTATTAAAAAAACACTTTACTTCTCAGGAAAATAGTAACTAGAATAACTTTATAACCTCACTTCCAGTTTAAAATACGTAAATTCAAAACCAGCTGTTTACTTTTAGCAGGTATGCTAAAAGTAAACAGCTGATCTCACTTTTAGCACGCTGATGGATAATACGTCATTTTTAGTTCGACAAGCTATTGATAAAACAGCTACCTATAGTAGTGAGCGTAGAGAAAGTTATTTCAATTAGTTATTGTATTCTATTTGCCTATTTGTAATTAAACAATGTTGCCAGTTCAGCTATTTTGAGGTGACTGAAACCTCGCTAAATCTTCAAACATATAACACAAAGATAAAAAAATACTCAGTGTTTCTTATCAACCTTAATAACGCAACGTGTAGTTACTCCGCCATTTTTATATGCTGTATATTATTTTTACTGGTTTTCTATATTTTTCATCATTACACCAAGAAATCAGCCATAAAAAATGTATCTCAAATAACAGATGTATTTTCCTTGTCAATTATAGAATTTGGAAGTCTTTCGTTGTCATACGAGATTTTACCATAACGTTGGTATGCTGTATGGTAGTATGTTTACATGTCGTAACAAAAGAAAATATTACAATACAAAGAAAAGCCACGACGGAAAAGATGAATAACGAAAATTTATCTCTAACTTTGTAAGAGCCACTTTTATGAATTGATAATAAATGCTCGTTAAAGCTCAGGCTGAATAAAAATGTAATGGCCTCACAAACCTAAATTACCGCTATAATTTGCAAAACGGAACCGACACGGTAACGCGATACTGTAAATCAAATTTACGGGGCCCCCTAAGTGTTGCTGGATCTCATACAATGTTCACGTGAAATGCTTTGTGCTATTGATTTGACACGAAAGTTATCAGGAGTAGTTACGTCGCCACAGCTTCGATTATGTGTTCTGAATAGCCTGTTTCGCATGTAAACCCACGCAATAAAGGAGATGTCAGCGAAAGTCTTTAACGACTCATTTTTCGTCGTTATTAAAACGACCCAAGTGGCTTCATTTTAAATTCATGAATCCTCCAAGGAATATTTTCGGGGCTTTTATTGCTGGAAATAATGTCCTTCTGGTTACTAAGTAGCATCGTCGTCTCCTGTTTGAACAAGTTTGAAGGATAGTTTCGTAATTGAAACTGAAAGAAAAGCAACGCCATAAAAAATTTCTTAGGTTAGTCGGTTTGTAGAACACGCAACTGAGATCAGGACCGGCATATTCAAGACCTGTCTTGAGAAGCTTCAGATGTATGGAACTGCGTTAAACCTACAAAATAAACAAAGGAAATATTTAAATTGATCGTCATCATCATCATTAACCCTTTGTCATCCAATCATCCAGATCTGCATATAGGTCTCTCCTAATTACTTCCATTTTTCTCTGTTCAGGGCCGTTCTCTTCCACACCAAACCGCCATGAAGCTTCAAGTCATATCTCCAGCGCATTGGTAGCCTTCCCTCCTTCCTGTGTCCTGTGGTCTCCATATTTGGATTTCGTGATTCTACCTGCCGTCCTGGTGTCTTTCGTTATGATCGGCCCATTTCCATTTGAGTTTGGCTGCTTGTTGTACTACGTCGATGACCTTTAATTCGTAATTCCCAGCATTCTACGCTACATACTAAGCGCAACCCGTCTGGATTAGATTGGGTAAAGGTCCATGTTTGTGCGCCCTAGGTTAATACGGGTAGAATGCACTTATCAAATACTTTGGCTCTCAAGTCGAGTGAGTATTTATTATTTTTAACAAAGCAGAGTTTACCAAAAACCAACCATCCTAACTGAATTCTTCGTTTTATTTCTGTAGTTTGGTTCTCTTTATTTGGATTGATATAGTCGCCATTTTAAGATTGCGTTGGGCCATCTTTCTTCTTTGTATCTTGCCACATGATCTGCGTAGTTCCATTTCAGCTGGGCTACTGCTTCGGCAAAGGGATAGATATAGACAATGAAAAGCCTCTACCATCCAAAAGTCAACCTCACCTTTCCGTGGTATACCCTATTTTCAGAAACGAGGCTCTGACAACCAAGAAAAATGTGCTGTCACCTTACACAAGAACAATTATGGAAAAAATGCCATCACTTCTACACGAAACTTGAATTCTAAACAGCAGTTAAAACTGTCCCCCATTCGGATCTCGGGAAGCGGACCAGCATTACTAACAAACGGGGCAACTTAAACACAAGCAACAGAGGAACTTGGAACATAACGTGTTTATTACAGTGAGGTACACTAGAAAATATGAAATTCGAAATAAAAAGGCTCAAAATTGACATATCTGAGGCATAGTATAATCTAAACAATAAAAGGAAACAAAAACTTATCATTATGGGAAATGTAAGTGCTGTTATTGGAGAAGGGGAGGTGGAGGAATTATAGGAAGATTTTGGCTATGAAAATAAAAAAAAGGGGTTCCAGGATGGTGGAGTTCTGTGATAGACACGACTGAATATATATATGAATATAGTGTTCCAACATCATCGTAAAAAAGATATGCCTGGATGAAGACGCGCAATACAGGAAGGTATCAGACAAACTGCATTTTCGTCGAACAATGTTTTAGGAATTAAGTCAAAGAATGTAGAAGTTACCTCAGTGCTGCCGCTGATACAGACCGCAATCTGATTTTAATGAAATACAAACTAACCTACAAGAAGATTGGGAAGAGCGAACAACAGAAGGAGTATCTAGATAAGCTGAAAATAGAAGAAAAAATGAGAATTGGAGAGAGAGTACACCTAGAACTGAATGGAGTGGATCAACATAAACTGGGAAATTATTATAGTAGAGAGGAAGTAGTCGTGTTCAAATAAATCTGGGACAATGTTTTTTCATATGCAGGTTGAGTTAAGAATTGAAGAATATCTTAATGGATTTCCTGCTATCAGAAAGATTTACAGATTTCATTACATTTTAAAGTTTAATGTAACTCTTTCTGACAGCAGGAAATCCATGGAGATATTCTTCAATTCTTAACTGAACCTACATATGAAAAAAACATTGTCCCAGATTTATTTGAACACGACTGTACCGCACCAGCAAAACATACCCATACAAAACTGACCTAATTGAAAAGTGAAGGAAATATAAAAACGCTAAAACAGAGGTAGCTATAGCAAAATTTCAAAAGTTAAAAATTTATGTAAACAAAAAAGTCAGATTAGCTAGAGAAAGAAAAATGTGAAGGTTAGAAGTAAATGTACAGACAAGTATATAAATAAGTAAAAAGATGCGTCCAGGATAAAAACTCCAGTAGAAGAGGAATAAAGAACAGAATCTGAGTAGTATTTATCGAAGAGAAAGATATTGCTGATCGATGGAAACAGTATACAGTGAATTTAATTTAATGGTTAACATAGCAGTTTCGTTTCTATGCCAGCATTTAATCATACAGGTCACTTCCATAGTTACCAATGAAATCAATAGATTTAGAGCGTTTATTTTACGAGTTAACATACGAATTTGAATTAGGTATTTGCTAATAACTTTATACTGTTTGTATATTCTTATATTTTTGTGTATTATCTTCGCTATTTATATCTAACTGGTCGATTTTGATATAACCTTGTTCTCCTTTCCTATTGCAGTATAGCCTAGTCTAGCTCCACGTTGCTGATAACATTCTGCAATATTCCCTTTATCGAAGATCCACTACTTGGTCGATATTTTGTAATATACCCTGTTTTTTTGGTGTATATGAAAAATTATATTGATGTTATATCAATATAGTAAATTAACTTACTTTTGCTATAAAGTAAACTTGCTTCCTTTAGTTAATGCTTTTAAACTACATGAAACGTATAAGCCAATCACATTGACATTTATTACGATTTTTACTATGATATAACCTTGCGTCAATATTAAAATTAATTCGAATCACGACTAGTTACAGCTCAAAGCAATGAAAAACCTTATTCTCAGACAAATTAGTGTGTTTACATTAATATTTCTTCCTTATATCCCTTTTCTTTTTATAGAGAGTAATATTATAGTCAGTTGTAATATAACAAGCGGAATGATTATTATCGATGATTTTTTTTCCGAGTTAAAACTGGAATCTAAATTTAACGAGTGCGTAGCACGAATTAAATTTGCTGTTTCGGTTATAGCGAGTAAAAAATGATCGATTATTAATCATTACACGAATTATATTTGGAAAGAGAATATATTGCAGGAAATGCAAAATATCAAAAATTTATGTTTTTCTTAGGTTGGCACCGTTAATGTTAATTACCCTGCAGTCAATTTTAAGTTTATATCAAATTCGAGGTTAGCAAGATAGGTTTTGTGTCAGTTTGTGTCAAAACTGACGGAAACTCATATATTTAATAGTACTATATTGCTAGGGCGCGTAAGTGGGGAGGTCACAACGTAAGTGAGACAGACAACTAACTCTTTTACACACTTGGTGAGCTGTGCGCAAGCGTCGTCCAGAGAGGTGGGGAAATGAACCTTATGGTCAAGTTTAAAATGTGCTTCTAAAGGCGTAGTTCGAATTTTCACGCATGCGCAATATAGAAATAAAAATATATGGGAAAACCTAACCTGCTAACCTCGAATTTGACATAGACCTAAAATTGACAGCAGGGTAACCAACATTAACAGTGCCAACCTAAGAAAAAATCACAACCATTTATGATCACCCGTAAAAACAGTTACGAAAATAAATTACTACCGCTGTGATAATGTGTAACTAGGCATTTGCATGCACTCATTGGTTGACATAACGTCACGTGATATATGAATTATATTCTCAGTATAATATTATTGATTGAAAATATGTAGGTATTTAATTTGAGTACCTCCAAAAATATATATTATTAACGTTTCAAATTAGGACAAGTTAATTTAGTTTCACTTGACACAATTAAAAATGAACTAAGCTTCAAGATTTAAATTTAATGTCTTGAATCAAAATATTTCAAATTTAATATATTATTTATTAAATGTAATTATTTTTTACCTATATCCAAAATGTTAATTTCTAATTATAAGAAACTAAAACTGACAAAATGTTGAGTGATTTTCAATTTTGATTGTAAATCGATTTCTTATTTACTTTGTAAACAATTATTAAATCTAAATAGACAGTTCTTCCAAATTTATATAAAATCAAACTTGATAAAAACCACACATTGGAATCTCAATAAAAAGTTCACTGACCTTTGCCGTATTTTCAAAGGTGCTCTTCGTTGTGGAACACCCCACTGGTTGTCGCTGCTCCAGAAGCTCATTATAAAACTTTACCAAAATATTTCTATTCTCTCTAATAGAAACAACTTTATTGACACCATAACAATCACTCACTCACTGATTCTACATCAAATGGATGATAAACTCTATTGCATATACAATAGATCAATATCACTCAGGTTTAGGTTCAAAATTGACTTTTATTTTTAATTATAATAATCCGATATTATTATATCAAATTATAGCACAGGGAAAGCTATTTTGCCACTATTATTTATTCACAACTGATAGGAAGTCAACCTTCAAAAATCTTCGACTAATATTATTCCCTCTTAGTAACCTGCTACTGTCTCAACTATCAGTATTCACTCATACGATCATTCTTTTAATATCATTTTAACTGAATGGATTTAAAAATAAAAATAAATACTGCATGCTTTTGTATGTTGTATTACAATCTTGTACTAAATCTTTCTACTTCGTCTTCTATCTGTTTTTTTATATTTATTGCATCTCAATGGTCAGATCCACATTTCGACCCTCCGTACAGTCTCATGTCTGTGGTCACTATATTATGTTGTTATTTTACTAATCGTAGATCAATTATTGTCTTCAACCGTTTTATTAACTATTTCCCAGTGTAGGGGATGTCTTTGTGCATAAAATAGGTGTTTGCAACCATGTATTGATGTTTCTTGCATAACTGTAGTCCTTTCGCACTATCATTTTGAGTTTCGTCCCCATGTTTTCCAATTATCATTAAATTTTTATCCTACTCTACAATTTAGTACTCCAGTTGTAAAATACTTCGTCTGTTTTATTTACACTTGCAAAGATATCACTAATTATCTCGTATTTCGGTTCCGCTTTTGTATCTTCATTAATTCCATAAATGGATCAGTTATATAACCATAGCAATAAATACTTTTTGTTCTTCTTCCTTAGGCGAGCGTAGCACTCGCCACTTCTTATTCTGTAGATATTGGATAAATAATAATTAGCTACATCTGGTATATCGAATGGCTACATCATTACATAAGCAAGAACTCCATAAAATATAAAATAAACCAAGTATAGCTAGCCTATTAGATTATTATCTACACCCATTACAGTTAATACTGCTAGTGCTAATGGATGGTGACAAGTCTCTTTTAATGAAAAAAAAAAGATTTATTACATCTAAATGTTGTCAGCAATTGCGCCGCTTTAACGTATAAAGCTTTTCGTCTAATTAATTTCCAAGTAATGGCACATAAATGCCTAATTAGCCAAGATTGTGCTTGCTACTTTGTGTCTCATATAAAGGGTGTAAATGTGTTTTGCTTTTATTTGTTTAAAAGTTTAAAGAGCAGTTCAAACGTTCAGCTTATATTCGTCTTCGCCATTGTCCTTTAAATTTGAGCATGAAAATTATACAGAGACGTCCCTGTGGCGAACGAAATAATACAAAACATCAAGGGAGCGGCAGGTAAAGGGCCACGTGCGCCTCTGGAGAGCAACCCATCCCGAAGGCGGCGTTCCAGGGAATAGGAAAGAATGTGAAGAAACCCGAAAACAGTGCAAGTGAAGAGCTTTTTAGCATAATCTTATCTAAACTTGTCACCCCGAGAGCACACATGGTGTCTGAGTGAAGTATTCGCCATGTCTTGTCGTCCGCCTCCCTCTGAAACGGAGCACTTCAGTCAAAGTGTGCCAGTTCACGTGTGAACAACTCCGGGCTTAATTTCACAAATGTAAAACTTACAGTTTCGCATTTTGAGCAGTTCAAGTTCGGTTCAGTTCCGGCGAGATCTGAGTGGCGGCGGTTTGACTAATTCTCGCCTCTTCTCATTTGGGAAAAATTGGCGAAAATTAAGCATTCCTTTGTTCTTTCGAATTATAAAAATTAATTAAAGTGCGGCGCCGAAAAGAATTTTCCTAGGACAAATGAAGTGCCACTCCGGGCAAATTTTCAGCGCTGCTGCACTGTTTCACACAACACTCGCTGTCAGGCAATCAGAGCGGGCTGGGAAATTCGCGAAAGTTGCAACTTCGCACATGTGTTAAGGTCATTGAATCAATTTGTTGAGTGTTTAATTACGGCTTAGGAGATAAATCACAAAAGCGTAAGTGCAGCAGCAGGCGACAACCAGAATTTCGAAAGTATAGTTGGTTACGGCGCTCAGTTCTGTTCGAAATAACCGTAAAGTGATGAACTTAAGTGGCGTTTAAAATTAACTCGCCATAAAGAGGGTTAAAATGAAACTGTGGAAGGTGTTGGCGAGAAATAGTCACGTTTATACCAATCACGTAAGGCAGAAAAATGGGCTGGAGCTTTATGGTAAGTTAAAAAATTTGCCATCCTAGATCAGTGGGAAATTGGTCGAATTAACATCAGATGATAGACCAGTCGGCTTTAGTCATTCTTGTAATAAGAAACAAATGAAATCAACAACCGGCATGAAACAAATGAATCAACTTGCACATGTGCAGTAGTTGGTTTTATTGGCAAAATTTTGGCGCCACGAAGTGTGACTAAAGCTTGAAGTAATAATAACACTTAAAACAACCAAAAGGTTACTGAATGAAAGCTATTATGGTGATCAAATGACAAACTTAAAGTTATTTGGATATGTTTAAGATATACGAGTCGTTTTATCTACTTTCCGACAAGCTAATGTGGTACGTGTAAACTTTAATAATGCTCACTGGCTTCATAAAAGACGGCTTTTATGGCGAAATAAATATATTTAGAGTAATAGATACGGGTAGGAAGAATCTTCTTTGTTCTGCCTTTAAGTGTAACAAATTTATTAGTAGTGAAAACACACTGCCTAATTATTATTTCCATTGTCAGTAATTAGTCAATTCGTCCAGCTACCCCCTTTTATAATATGATTTATAAACAGGACGGTGTTATCGATATGTGCCTTTCAGTTGAATTGCACAGTCTATTTACATCTAATTCATGATGACACATTATGCATTAACATCCGTATACACTATTTAAAAAAATAAATATAAATTTTCACAGATAAATAAATATCCACAGATCTAGTGATATTTTTTATGGATCCGTAATTCAAATGTTAATATCATCTGAAATAGCCATTTAAGATCCATTGATATTTATTTTTTATACAGTATATTTAAAATAGCCGGTTAAAACATGATGATGTTTGTAAACAATAAATAGTAGAAATAGACTTTTAAACTAAAAGTGCGGAGCAAGAAAATTTAATTTTTTTACGCATATTTCGTTTATTCAACGATGTTGTAATAGTGATTTACGATGCAAGTGCGTAAAGCTACTCTTTAGGCACGAGTGGGGTAGAATTAAGCCCCGCGAGTGACTAACGATGCTTTACGCATGTGTATCGTACAATATTTTATCTACGATAGAATCTAGAAAACACGGTAAATATGAAAAAAAAAATTTAATGTAAATTAGCATTACCAGCAACCGGTCGTAATTTTGCGTGTTTTAAAAATTTTAAAACAGGTTGCTACTCACAACGTGCCTAATGAAATCTTTCAAATACGTTACTACTGACGACGTAAACGTAAACTAATGAAAATATGTTATTAAACAGTCGTTTTACAAACTTAAAACTGCCAACTAAAAGGGAATTTTACGCACTGTCGTAGATAAAAAACAGTTAAAAGATATTTTTGCACAGGGACTAAAGTAGCTCATTTAATCCCTAGGGACTAAAGTAAAAATGATACCGTAACTATGGTAAATTTATGTACACACGAGGTTAGTAGGTTAGGTTTTGTTTGTCATTTGACACACACTGACGCAAAAATTAACCTGCAAATCTCGAATTTGACATATACTGACAATACACTTCAATACTGCCAACTTATTCAGGCTATCCAGGACCTGCTGCAATTCAGTTTTTAATAAATTGTAATTGTCAGTTTCCAAATTGACAGATTCCAAATTTTGAAAATGTTTGATGATAATGTTCCCAAAAGTGCAAAAAATAGCGTATATACCTCGGGACTAAAGTACCTAAATCCCTTGAGTGGTTGTTGCCCTCGGGCTTCGCCCTCTAGGCAACAAACTCCACTCGCGGAATTAAATGGTGCACTTTAGTCCCTCATGATATAATAAATATACTATTTACGTAGATTTCAAATCTGAACTTCCTTATAACTATTTAAGTTATTTGTAAAACGACGACACGGCTATTTTTGATGGCATTTACCAACTTTAAATTAATATAAATATTTTGAACTTTAAAAATCAATGTGATGTTGAGTTCATATTTAAAATTTCAATAAGAAAGTGCATTAATTGTCCAGTCAATGAAAACAAGTAAACATCTTTTAGAAACGTAAAATCTCGGTGTTTTTAAACTCGGTGACCTAATAAAAATTAAAAAATTTCCTATTTGGAAGGATATAGAACAGTCGAAGAAACCCTTAGTTTCCAATGTACCTCAATGGCGACCATATTATTTCAGAAATGGCATCGGCCAGTTAATTATTTCTCTCAGAATATAAGTAATGCCATTTTGACAAGTTTAGTATTTGATTTGCACTATTAGAAGTTGTGGTTACATTAATAAATACTAAGGAAATGATTAAAACCCAACGTAAAAGAATAGTTTGCTGCTGTGTTTCTGGTTGCTTCCGTAAATATAACGAAAAAATTGCAGAGTCGTATCTAATGAATATCCGTTGCGTTACTTTCGAAACCAAGGGTTTCTTCTACTGCTTTGGATGGATATAGAGTACCTTATACAAGATAAAAGTAGAGAAAGCGCGGAAACAGCATTTCATTGGTTGGATCTCTTTGAATCCCATTAGAATTAAAAAATGTAGTTAGCCCGCGTGCTTTCGATTTTTTAAATTAGTGACATTAAGTTTGTCAGAATTATTGCAATTTTGCAGTATATTGTGATGCCGTCGCTCTCTCTGTTTGGTTTTATAATTAATTATGTGACTCTATCTACAGGGTTAGGTTGCTACATCCAAAATTAAACTGCTACTTTGCTATTAACAATTATTTAAAGTTCTAATTTAAGTAGAAAGCAGCAAGTTAAGTTAAAAACCTAGATAGCAATTATTTACTAAGTTTTGTGGAGAAAATCGGCCTTTATGAACTAATTTAAACAAATTTACATATTTCACCGTGTGGGATAATAGCCAAAGCAGCTGATGCCCAAAAAAAGTTCTAATAAGCATTTATTTGTACGCACTCTGTATGCTGTGATTTCACTAATAGGAATTTTCAAACGCGGTATCTCTAACTGATGGGACTGGCATTAATTCCCAGATGATTCCCTGGTGTCGAAAATAAATGACCTTTTGCATAGCTGAAGCTGGGGTCTCATTATAGGGCTACGCTGCACTACACATACACTAGTCGCTTATGCACTTTCTAGGCGCACTATAAAATTGGCTGAGCCTACGTAAAATAACTTTGAAATACTCTAGCTTGCACTTTACCAATTTGATGCGTCTTATCTACCTGTTGCGGAAGCTCAATATTAAAGAAAACTTTCACAAATCACCCTGGACGCACTCTCTCAATAAAAACACAACATCTTGGTAAACTTGGGTTTTTAATAACACATAAAATATCATTTATTCGAGAGTTTAGCAAAAACACAACTAACTCGCTTGACGAAGCAACCCCAATTGCATTGCTTACAGTTTTGCTTTTAGTTGCATGAAATACCAAACCTACTTTGATTTTAATTTGTTTTTACACAAAAATTATGCTATTCTAAAAACATCATACTATATATTATTTACAAGGCCTAGGCTATTTTATAACATATCTGAAATCTAAATTATTTCATTTACTGGACATTTTTACAATTAATATCTGTATTGTTGATTATGTTATAAAAATGTGATCATAGCAATATATTTCATTATAATTATCATAACCGGTTGTTGCATACTTGGGTGTAAGCACGGTTCAGAAAAGGGTTTACATCTTGTAAGCAAGATCCAGAAACAAGACAAATTTGAATATCGGCAGAGAAAATTATAATTGCAAAAACCGAGAATATGGGAAAATCGTTTTGGAACAAGTCAGTGGGAATTTGAGTAAATGCAGTATGATCAAAAACTTTTATCCTTTAGTTAGAGGACTGCGGTTTTATTTCAAATTTAATTTATGTTGGTAGTGATGAGTAAAGGTACTTATATTAAATTTCAAATAAGAATGCAGTAGGTGGCGCCTTAAACTCAAACTCAGTTTTACACTAGAAAAAAATAAGTCTGTTTGACTGCTCTTCTTTATTGTATTTAGTCCTTCATAATTCAAATAAACATTGTAGGCCATCCTCTTTTGCCCACTATTTATCGGTTTTTCTTTAATATTTTTACGATTCATACCGAATGTCAAATTAACAATTTTGAAAAAATGTTTGATTTTCAGAGGGTTGTAATAATGACTTTGTTTCGACCAGTCACAGCCATGGTTATGATTTATAATTAATTCCAAGTACTGCATGCTTATTTGAAATGTAGTATAATAATAGCGGGAGATGAAAAATAAACTTGATCGCAGGAGCCCATGAAAAATTCTGTCTACACTGCCCTTTATAAAGCTAAGTACATTTGAACTACAATTAACTAAATTTTAGTTCATGTGACTAACAGTCTAATCATCAGGGTGCTCAACATGTGCAAATTTAATAGCTTCCATATATAATTAGAACGTTTTGTATGATTTTATATTTTAAAGGGTCCTTTTAATGAGCCTTCTTTTGATATTTTGCTCCATACTCCTAATTTAACTATTTTTCAAATATGCAAGTTTAAACAGAAAAATAAAATTAAACAAACGCCGTTAAAATAATAACTTAAACACTTTACCTCTTAAATCAAAACCATTTCTAGAAAATAAAAATCCATTCGTTGTTGATATAAGAAATAATAAACACAAAAAACGAAAAATTCAGAAGTAAATTAATGCCAGGATCAGATAAAAAAGAAAAACAAATACACCAAAATCTTAGATTTCATTATTAATGTTCAAATATGTCTTCTTCTCTTTTCTGAGTATTAAAACTATAGAAGGAGCTCAAAATTTCCAAATTTAATCATTTCCATTTTTTTTTAAATGGAACACATTGTATATCTCTGTATTTTTGAAAATTCCTTTTAATGAGCTTTCTTCTGATTAAATTTCGTACCTTCAAATTCAATCGTTTTCCAGATTTAGTTTCTTCCTGATTTTCTTTGGCGTTTCTTGTTTCAGCAGTGGCTAACCCTTTATGTTTTAAACCTGGTTTCTGGTTGTACTCGCAGTGCTTCAAGTGTTTAAATTTGCATTTTAACGATTTGTTTATTATCTCTTGATATAAAGCATCTTAAATTGCTTTTTTATGTTCAAATTCACATATCTCAAAATATGTTGAATTTAAGGGTATGAAAAGAGAGCTCAATAGAAATAATTATAAAATACAATAACACACAGGGCACTCCAAATAAAAAAATTCGCAATTATTAAACTTGCAGATGTTGGCAACCCTGTATAGCATTATTTTTACCCTGAAAATCATGCATTATTGTACAATTTTCTGGCAGAAAAGTACTTCTTTACAGAACAATTTTGAAATAATTACATATTGATTGGTTTGCAGTATTTGCTGGCTGCGGTTACTACAGAAATTAAATATAAATACCTCTCAATTTTTGTGAAGGTAGAATACTTGTTTGTTATTGTAATGTTTCATTATTTAGATAAAATTAAAGAGAAACGCAGGTGTCGGCCTACATAACTCATCCGAAAATGCCCTTTACAGCACTTGTTAGTTTTCAGTCCTCGCCGGCAATATGCCTACGCGTCCTGTATAAATGCTCTTTCCGGACGTGTTAGGTAAACTACTATTGAAGCAACTTACAGCCACCGCCTGAAATTGATTATTTTTTTGCATAAAATTGTTAATATCTCGAACACAGTTGACGTTGAAGCCATACAACTTCATATTAAAATAATTAGTATTTCAACACAAAACTTTTAAGCTACCGTAAATATAGGGCACTCCATTAAAAAAATAGTTTGATTCGCCACACTTTCTTGAACCACCTGATATAATCAAAAATATTATAGTGCACTATCTTCATACCTACAACTTTTATACACGTGATTTTTGTGTGACTCTCATATTTTTTATTTCCTCTTCGTTGTCTGACCCTGATAGTAACATATCAAATTAATAATTTTAACACATCGATACCTACTTATAACAATTTATAGTTAAAGTTTATTACGCACACAAAGGATAACTGAATTTTTTGCTAAATGATTAACAAGGTGCTTGGCTCCTGTTTTAATTAAAACTTGGTGTGTGTATCTTTAACATTAAAGCTCAGAATTAATTACAACCGAAATGTCTACCTTTCTGAAATAAATAATTCTGAATAAAAGTTAAGAGACCTTTAACACAAATACATTTTTAAGTCTACCGTAAAGTGCGTCTCGATTGTTTCATTAATAATTAATAAGGAATTAATGAAAACCCATTCGGAAATGCTACGATCCGAATCGATTTCGTTCATTTGCTATCGTTATTGATCTCATTATTTCAAGGCGAAACTTCTCTTTGGTAAAATATTTGCTTTTGTTAGATTTAATTTATGATTTACCTACCTACCCTCTGGCTGTACAAAACCATGGTTCGATCAATAATTTCATATGGAATAATCGCCTGGTGGCCCAAAATAAAACAAGCAGCTGCGATCCACAAAATCAGCAGAATACAATATCTAGCTAATCGGTGCATCACTGGAGCCTTTAAAGGCACCTCAGGACAAGCACTGAATGCTATTTTAAATCTGTCACCTCTGCACATCTTCTTGGAAGGTGAAGCCAGAATGGCAGCCTACAGATTACAAAGTACAGGTCACTGGATGACCACAGCTAATAATCTAGGACATGGCAAGATCATGTCACACATCAACAACCCAATATTAGAAATGGGTTCTGATCTTATAATCAAAGCCTATAACTTTGAAAAGAACTTTACTGTACACACAAGTTGGAATCCGGACCAACTACCAACTCCAACAAATAAGAACATCATTTTTTACACTGATGGATCTAAGTTTGAAGGGGGTACAGGTTCCGGTGTGTACAGTACCAATCCTAGAACCAACGAAAAAGTCAGTCTAGGAAAGTTTTGTAACATCTTTCAGGCTGAAGTACAAGCTATTAACGTATGCGCAAACATCAGCATAGAAAAGAAGCTGCTCAATCGAGACATACACATTCTCTCAGACAGTCAGGCAGCATTGAAAGCGTTAAACGCTTTCAGTACTTCATCGAGACTGGTCAAGGAATGCAAATCCAAACTTCAAACTTTAAGCCAGGGAAATACAGTAAAATTATGCTGGATCCCAGGTCACCAAGGTATTGAAGGAAACGAAAAGGCGGACAAGCTCGCAAAAGAAGCAGCCCGTAATGCAATGACCGGTCCAGAACCTGGTCTAAGCATTCAGAAAAACCAAGCCCGCTCAGCCATTAATGAATGGGTCAATACCGCACACCAACTAAGGTGGAGAAACTACAATCAAGCAACACACTGCAAAAGATTGCTAGAAACTCCGAATCCACATACCACCAAAACCCTGTTGCGACTGAACAGAACTCGAATCAAGCAAGTAGTCAGTCTACTAACAGGCACTGGAGCATTCAGAGAATTTATGCACAGGATCAATATCTATAGAGATGAACCTGTTTGCAGACTATGCCAAGAGGATGATGAAACAGCCTATCATATCCTCTTTGAATGCCCAGCATTAGAGCGTAAAAGACACCAACTCGATTGGAGCCTTAACTCTATTGACAACCACAAGCTAGTAGGGGACATTGCAAGTCTAGTAAAAGACACGGATGTCGGCTTGCTAACTTGAAAACTCCCGACAGTACAAAAAGCCCTAAGGGCTGACGTGCGCATGCCAGCAAAAGGCAGTCGTGTAATCTAATCTAATCTAGCCAAAGATTCTTGTCAATATTATCCTTTATCTAATAGACTTGTCTGTCCGTCCGTCCGGGACGCTGTTTCAGCAGCCAAACCGTAAGAGATAGAGAAAAAAGTTATTAAAGTTATATGTTTGGAATGGTCATGTCAGCTCAGGAACCGAATTTCAGTCACGTGACACTTCCGGTTTTTGAGAAATCACAAAAAAGACCGTTTTTTAAATAGAAAGCGTATTAAATAAAAACAAGCAATCCAGTGAGACAAGTGTCTCATTTAAAAAAACAAAAAAGACCGTTTTTCAAAAAGAACGCGTATTAAATAAAAACTGTACCCAGACCTGGAAGGTGTCAAAGTGGTTGCCTAACCGATCGACGTTTTAAGGCGCAGAGGGTCGCAGCTCCGTTTGGCTGCTGAAACATTTATATTTAATACGCGTTCTATTTGAAAAACGGTCTTTTTTGTGATTTCTCGAAAACCGAAAGTGCCACGTGACTGAAATTCGGTTCCTGAGCTAACATGACCATTCCAAACATATAACTTTCATAACTTTTTTCTCTATCTCTTACGGTTTGGCTGCTGAAACAGCGTCCCGGACGGACGGACAGACAAGTCTATTAGATAAAGAACTAGCAACCCAGTGAGACAAATGTCTCATTTAAAAAAACAAAAAAGACCGGTTTTCAAATAGAACGCGTATTAAATAAAAACTGTACCCAGTCCTGGAAGGTGTTAAAGTGGTTGCCTAACCGATCGAGGTTTTAAGGCGCAGAGGGTCGCAGCTCCGTTTGGCTGCTGACCAGTCCTGGGCAAGTACTCAATACTTTTCTTTAAATTTGTACTCGAGTACTGTAAGTACTCAGTTCACAGTACTCATGAGTACTTGTGTTTGTTGATACTCGTTACTCGTACTCGTGATAATTATCGCAAGTACTCGTAATAAGTACTCAATGAATGTACGAGTATTTTTGCGAGTATGTGATTTCCCTAACTCGGACATTAGACACAAAACCAGTTGAAGCTAAATATTTGATTTCTTGTATATATAAAACTGTGATTCCCCTGTCTACATACAAATTGAACGGGAATTTAGTTTACTATTCATTCACATTAGGGCCAGTTACATATTGACAAGCCCACAGTGTCAGTGTCCCAGTAGCAGTTGGCTTGCTTGAAGTGCATTATTGTTATATTTGTGTGAAAAAAAAACTTTTGCATGTGTGAGACTGATAGTAACAGTTCTGCTTCTCTGTGCGAACCATATTCTACAGATTCAGACGCAGAATATGTGCCACCCCGGCCATCAACAAGTGCTAAAACTAACGCCAGTAATAGTGACAGTGATTATCAGAAGAGCGGAAGAAAACGTTTAAGGCTCACTTCAAAGTCATCTACAAAAATCACTTCAAATGTATCCACAAATGTATGTTCAAAGGCACCTAGAAAAACTAGTAGCCTGGCTTGTAAAGAAGAAAACCTTGAATTAGACTAAAAAGCAGTGCTATTCTTGATGGTACGTATTTTCAAGTCACTAATGTAGTAGACATTAATCATATTGAGGCAATGTGTCAAAGTTGTATACCAAAAACAAATACAATTAAAGGATTTGCAATAACCACAACAAACTTCATCAAACAGCTAAGAAAGATGCACTCAAATAAATATACAGACTACCTAGAATACAAGAAGCAAAAACAAGTTTCTAAAAAATAGACATCCAACTTCAAGCAGACAATTTTAGGAAGGACCCAGGTCCATCCACTAGCAAACAAAAACAAAGGTTAATGACACGATTTACAACGTCAAATATGCAACAAAATATAATCAGAAAATTTTTGAAAACAGAATCATTAAATTTGTGGTAGGCACTATGTCTCCGTTATCCATTGTGGAGCATCCCAGCTTTAAAGCATTGGTTGAAGGTTTAAATTTAGATCTACTTTCTAGAAGAACTCTTACTCGACGAATTGGTGAAACTTTTCATGAAAGGCAATCTAAAATTAAAATAGAGAGTTTCTTCGGGGTCACTTGCCACTGGATAGATGATAACCTGAAACGTCATTCGGTGGCTTTAGCTTGACAGCGATTCAAAGGTACACACTCGTATGACAGAATTGCCTATAAGTTAGAAGATGTACATACCAAGTATGGCATAGAGAACGACAAAATAGTAGCTACAGTTACAGAAAATGGTTCAAACTTTGTGAAGGCATGTAAAGAGTTTGGTGTAGTATTACCCCAACAAACGCTAATAGATGACAATTCTGTTTATATGTATTCTTCTGAAATAGATGACACCGATGAAAATACGTTTGACAGTAGTGATGAAGACACTCAAGAAATAACTTTCATCAGCGTTGATAGTGATGATGAAACAGATAATGCTAATACCATTTGCAGATTGCCAGTTCATTTTAGATGTGCCAGTCACACAATTAATTTAATTTGCACCACTGACTGTAATAAAGTAATTAAAGCAAATGTGTCATTAAGCTCCAGACACATGCAGGCTATGTGTAAATGTACATTATTATGGAAAAAGGCATCATCACCAAAATCAGCAGAAATAATCAAGGATACTCTGGGTCACACTCTACGTTACCCCTCGGCCTTGGAACTCATACTATGACTCAGTAAAACAGATTTTAAAAAGCAAGGCAAAACTCGACACACTATTTCAGAATCTTGGATTAAAAAATAGTTTTACTGCAAATGAGTTGCTATATCTCGTGGAATATACTGAAATTATGGATCCAATGGCAGCAACTTTGAACGTGTTACAAGGAGAGGATAATACTTTCTATGGCATGTTGATTCCATGCTTAGCGACTTTGAAGAATAAGCTTGAAAAACTGTTAGTAAAGAATTTCAAATTTGCTACACCATTAGTTAGGGGTTGCCTAGATGGACTTCAAACCAGGTTTGCTGGTTTCTTTACGCTTGAAAAAAAGGTAAATAATGCTGTCGTTGCTGCGGTTGTACACCCTCAATTTAAGATCCGTTGGTTTAATATAATAAAAAAATGCTGCAATAAAGAAACGTTTTTGGCATCTATCCAACAATTAGTGATCAGTGAATTGAATAAATTTGTTGAAGAAGAACCAACAAATATAGCGGAAAATGAAATAGACGTTCAAGATACATTTTTTGATTTTGGTGAAAGTGAAAATGTTCGTGTTTTCGATTTCGCTGACGTCAATCTTGACAGTGCAAGTGGTGATGCTAAAATGTTTAACAAGAATAAATCTAAATTAGAATATCTAAGGTATATTAATGACACAAGAAGTAGCTTAGCAATGTTAAATGATTATCAGCTAATAAAAAAAGTGTTTATTAAGTTCAATACGCCTCTGCCTTCCTCTGCACCTGTAGAGAGGCTGTTTTCTTTTGCCACTATTATCAACAATCCAAGAAGGCGTGCACTATCTGACATACATTTTGAACAAATAGTACTATTAAAAAATCATTTGTAATATTCTTTTTGCGTGCAACATTTAATAAGTTTTGTTTTGCGTATTTTTATGTTTTATCTTTATTATTAGCATAACTTTGTTTTTTACACACACGGTAGACCTAACCTTCTGTGGCCGTTTTTAGTGTAGATTGTATTTTGTATTGTATAATACACTTCTTTATCTTTTATAAAATTATAACCTTTCATGACTAGCTTATTTGCTTAAATGTCTCTTTTTTCCTACTTGTTCAAGTCAAAATAAACATGGCGACTAAATAGTTTTTAAATATTGTCGAAATGTTGTTTGGCATTCTTTTAACTGAAACCTATTAATTTTAGCTGTCCCCTGTCACTGTCAGGTAAAAGTACTCGTGTGCTGTACTCGTAATTTTGGACCACGAGTTGCGAGTACTACTCGTTACTCGTATATGTTTAACTAATAAGTACTCAAAACGTACTCATGAGTACTTTCATCCAGTACTCCCAAAAAAAAACTCGTGAGTAACTTTACGCAGTACTCGGCACAGGTCTGCTGCTGACACATTTTTATTTAATACGCGTTCTATTTGAAAAACGCTCTTTTTTGTGATTTCTCGAAAACCGGAAGTGTCACGTGACTGATATTGTGTTCCTGAGCTGACATGACCATTCCAAACATATAACTTTCATAACTTTTTTCTCTATCGCTTACGGTTTGGCTGCTGAAACAGAGTCCCGGACGGACGGACAGGACGGACGGACAGACAAGTCTATTAGATAAAGGATGTTTCAGCAGCCAAACGGAGCTGCGACCCTCTGCGCCTTAAAACGTCGATCGGTTAGGCAACCACTTTGACACTTTCCAGGTCTGGGTACAGTTTTTATTTAATACGCGTTCTATTTGAAAAACGGTCTTTTTTGTTTTTTAAATGAGACATTTGTCTCACTGGATTGCTTGTTTAAACATTAATAGAATGCACTTCTGTTGCTACTGCGTAATTTAACCTCCTCGCATTTATAATGTTAACTTAACTATGATATGTTTGAAAATATTTATTTATGTTGTACAGTTAATAAATAGTAAACCATTGTTATGGTTGTAATTGACACTTTTTTGTCATTTTTCAACGCCGGATTAAACCCTTCTTTCTAAATAAAGTAAGTAAATAATATAAAATTTCAGATTTTATGTTCTCTCGTCCAGTCTTCTGCAGTCAATTATTTATAATAAAAATTTGTTTTGGTTGAAATCAATAGTGAAATAGTATATTACGTTACAAGATCCATAAGTGCCATAGAACAAGCCGAGAAAAGGGTAGAAAAACGAGTCCCCAGGGTATAGTTTTACTACTTTTCGAGGACTGTTCCAATAAGGCACTCAATAATCAAGTCTCCTATATCAACTATCAACTAATAAAAATACCGTTGAATATTTGTCTAAATAAAGTACCTGATTATTGTTTCTATAGAAATCAAACATAAAACTGTTTTCTAGAACAGTCCTAGGACCGTTATATTCATACCGAGCTTGTTAGTTTGTTTTTGTGATACCAACCAACAAGAATACGCGAATTTACTCTTTGCGTCACAGATAACGAACCCGAAATCAGGTAGATATAGGTAAGTAGCGCAAAAACTTAAAACAGGGTTAGAATGTATTGCAAAAATGCGAATAAATTATTATCGTTGCAGACTATTATACTTTTACTGCAAATAACCAATGAGAAGTTTTTAAGTTTAAGTTTAAGTTTTACTTTCGCTTATAATACCATGAGTAGTCAAAGTTATGTCGAATATTTTTGCTGTGGTATCACGAATGCCCATTGCGCTTTGGTACGATTAGGACGAGTGCGCTAGCACGAGTCCTAATCTCAAGCGCAATGGACATGAGTAGTGATACCACTGCAAAAATATTCTACTTAACTTTGACTAAGAATGGCATTCGATGGACTATTCAATGAACCAAACTACTTTTTCAAATTAGTTTTCAGTAAATCTAGCAACAAATTACGCAATTTCTATAGTAACAGAACACTAATACTGACATTTTCTAATAAAAATCACATTTGTTTAAAATATTCACTATACCACTAGTGAAAATTGTCGATTATTTTCACTAGTGAAAATTGTCAATATAGTTCATGCTAATTGGTGCAACTAACAAAAATACTAAATTATGATTGGTTAATAATTAACATGAAGGGAGTGAGTTGAATAGTCAGATAAATTTAATGTAATGAAATTTCTAGATAACTAAATAGACGTAAGTTACTATACTTATTAAATGAATTTAGAACTCCTCAACTTGTAAATAAATAAATATTATAGGTATTTTCACTTTTACTACTTAATTAGAGTAAGTTGGTGTTTAAAATACTACCTACATGTATTGCTGCTTTCATTATAAACTATACCCTTTCATTCGACTTTATTTTTACAGGTAGAGGCTATAGTATGCAACACCTATTAAGCTTATTTTATTTTGTCAAATTATTTTTAGAATCTAAAATTGAATCTGTCAGTGATAAAAAGAAAGCGGGCAGAAATACAACGACAATGAAGATCCAGATAGTAATTTTCAGCCTGATGAAGCTAGCGAAGTCGAAGATATTCAACATGTAAGCAATAAGACAAATTGAACCAGGGCCGGCATCTTTGCGTTTTTCCGTGAGTTGGTCTTACTTCTACAGGGAATAAATAGAAATTTTTTAAAATCATTAGTAAATATTTGTTTGATGACAAAGAGTAGACGATCTACTGCCCAAAATAATCAAAGAAGACAAGAATCAGTTACTCAGAAAAAGGACAAGCCATACCTGAAAACTGGAATAAAGTAACAATAGTGATGATATATAACAAGGGCGACTTAGCACTTAAAAAACTATCAGGCAATAAGCCTTATGTCACAGCTATACAAACTGTTTACACAAACAGAATGGAGAAAAAGTTGGGCTGGTATTTTGTAAACGTACATGATATAGCACATGCGACCATTTCTTAACCGTAAAAATAAGTAGAATATAACTTCCCACTACACATGGCAATAGTGGAGGAATTATACAAGACACGAATAGACTATCAATACAAAAACTAATTGGAAAATATATACAAGAAAGCAAAATCAACAATCAGACTACACGAAAACAGATACCGATTAAAGAAGTAACTAGACAAGGGAACACAATATGACCCAAACTTTTTACCCTGGTCCTGGAATGAGTTTTGAAGAAACTGGAAGGAGTAGAGAAACAAGAAAAGTGGAAATTAACATCAACGGTGAAAGAGTCAACCACCTTCTGTTTGCCGAAGATATAGTTCTGGTTGCAGACAAGAAAGACCTAACTAAAATGATAATAGAACTATAAGAAGAATAAGAAAACACACGACTAAGAATTGATATAAACAAGGCCAAAAGAAATAGAAATTTCAAAGAATATGTATATCTTGAATAAAAAAACTGAAATAGGAAAGGCAAACAAAGATAGATAAATAGAACGAAGAAGATGGGCTGCATTTGATTAATTGGCTCGTACCCTCAATAATAGAAAGAATCCTCAATACACTAAATCAAAAGTTTTTCACCAATGCGTGCTGCCTTTTCTGACATACCTATAGAGCACACCCATTGACCCTCATCAAACTAATAGTAAATAAGTTGAAAATAACCCCAATGATGATGGAGGGACCTATAACAGGAATATCATTAAGAATCAGAAAACGAAATGATTGGAACAGACGAAAAACAAAGGTAACTAACATCATACAGAGAATAGCCAACCTAAAATTGGATTTTGCTGACCATATAGCACGTATAGCAGATGACCGATGGAATGCCAAGATCTTGTGATAGATGCTATGGGACGGAAGAAAAAGAAGAGGGGAGTGAAATACAAGGTGGTACGATAAAAAAAGTGTGGCAGTACTGGGATCGATAAGAAATGATCAAGGCAGAGGGAATTGTAAACAGACGAAGGAGACTATTGCTCAATACTGGGGCAGTACAAGGCCTTTGAAAAGAATATTTGATACGCAGATAAGTATGTAAAATCAAGTACCTACCCAAAACCACAAACCAAATGTACTATCAGTGAGCTAATAATGCTTAAAGCAGTACACTGTCAATATTTTAACTGACTGTAGAAGAGTACAGCAACAGCATGAGACGTTACCAGGTATTTGTTTGTTTGTTTGTTATTGACAAGATCTAGACATGATTTTTTTCTGTTGAGCTTGCAAGCCACACTACTGATGCCAGGCCTGAATTGAACAAAGTAATTCTGCTATCGGGATATGAAATTCACTATGTGGGAATGAAATTAGAGCGCTTCGAATTTTTATGCAGTTATATGGTTTTACAATAAGGAAACATGGCTGTAATGCTAGATGGGGCTTTACAATGATTTCTAGTTCTTATTTAATTTGGAAAAGTCAGCCTGTAGCATTATTAAATATGCCGTTTTTGGTTGATAGCTCTTACTTAGGTCAGGGTTCTGATTGCTTATACCTCAACTGATTTAAAGAAACTAGACTTAATAAAAGATACATTTATTCCCTACTAATTACACATATAAAGATAAAGTAAATTTGTTTTTATTCTAAATAAACTACAATTTATTATATTCAAATTTGGATTCTACGGCTGGTCCCTTGGGTGGTAGGCTACCTCTCGTACATCGATGTATGCCAGCGAACTTCACCGCGTTAGTTTGGTAAAGTTGGCGAAACTATAACACTAAAACAAAACTTTAAAATGTCAACTAGTGTCTATGTCTATAACTTAAACGAAGTTTACTCTAACGTACTCGAATGTACGTGCAAATTTATTGCACTCTGACAGGTGTTTTAAAAATACTTTGCGTGATTTGAATTATTGTCTTTTCAACTTTCGTAGCCGTTATATTTATAGGCTAGTTTTGTTTCTGTGAAGTAACCTCAAATGACAATCACCGATATTCCAGCTGAGTGTCAATCCGTTTCGTGGGACTGCTACAAACGTCCACGTTGCCAATCAAAGTTATTTCGATAGTCCCAAATATAAGATTAATTGGCAGCAAACAGTAGGAGCAAACCTCACGAAATATCAAACGGAAAGGACAGTACAATCCGATTAACCAGAGCTGTACCGAACGAACTCGTAGATTTCGGCTTATAAGAAAATTTGAATAAACGTAGTCCGATTATTCCAGAAATACGTCTATTAGAATCCAGTCAGGTACCTGGTGGAGTCGAGTTGTTAGCTCAAATTTTTCAAGTCGGTTTCTGGTGTCGGAGACGAGGAATCTTCCGCGGCGAAAGCCGCGGAAAGCGGCTGAGGGCCAGGCTAATTTCTGGTAACGATCTCCTCGAGTATGCTGCTAGAATTTGGTTTTAAACGCGGCGATCGGCTCTTGGGGCTGCTCGCGTATTAAGGAAGGAGTGCGCGGTGGCCGATCCTTCGTATCGACCGCGTCGATCGAGTTCTGCTCATTCGAGCGTAATGGAAATTTTAATAGTTGTAACCTCCATTCTTGCGAATATTAAGCGCTGTTAATTTTAAATTACGTTTGGTAGCGCTTAATTAGGATTGAAACGTTACATGACCACAAAGAAGAAAAAACGTTATACTACAATTTTTGGGCAAGATAATTGATCACTTGAGAGGACACCACCTTGCTAGTGAAAATATTAAGCTAAATAAGCAATTGATATCCTTTCAGAAAGATTTCCATTCAGACAGTACATTACATGGAACCTGACATATTTTCCACTGAATGTAAGCCTTAGAGCGGAAACTAATTTGTCCAGTCGTATTATAAATCGAAGAGAAACGTGACATTTGGTAATTATTTCAAAAAGTTGCCTCTAACAAAAACGTTACTCACTAATGGGCTTACATCTGTTGAAATAGTAAAAAAAATAAACTCATCGCGAATGTTTCATAATAACAAATGCGAAGAAACATAATCGATTTTTGGATTTGCTTGAAAAGCGAAGTTGGTGTTTTATATAAAACATGAATGACAGTAAGAAGTCAGAGATAATGTTGTATTACAACTTTACACAATTTGTTTTCGATACCGTTGTTCAACTGATTTATAAGTATATGAGCAACAAATCAGTAAAGGGTTTGACACGGAACTTCCCTAGCAAGTGAAAGTTTTGAAACTAAAAATTCTGAATATAGTAAAAGAGAAAGGAATGTAACTTTTTTAAGGTGTTCACCTTGTATATATTGGGTCCAAAATGTCTATATTTTCGTTGAGGGTATAAACCCGAGGTGTATGCAAAATATTACCTCTATTTTAATAAGTTGAAGAAAAATAGACAGAACGTATATATTTGAGTGGAAGTATATTCGATTTCGTGCCAGGTACACATCTAATTCACATGCAAAATATCACATTCCCTTAACAAGTAGTTTCTGAGCTACACCGCCAACAAATGAATAGATGGGCAGACGAAAAGACGGACAGACGAACAGATAGGGTAGATGGATAGACGGACACAGCCAGACAGACGGAGTTGAGAAAACATGTTTTTCGTCATCTAGGGGTCCTGAAATGGGAAGATCTGAAGAAATCTCGAAAGGTGATTTTCACGATTACAAAACTAGCTTAGGCGAGGAAATCAAAAAGAACTAACCGCTGGCTATTTGCTTTTTTTATTAGCCTTTGAAACGTGGTGTAATAGCTTACATTGTATTAACCACTTTTATCCCAAATGAAACTAAAACAAGCACAAGAAATTAAGCTTATTTCTTATATTTGTATGAGAGCGATTAGTTGTGCCGCACTTGAAAACATTTCGTTACTACCCGAAAACCCATAAACTCATTCTTACAGAAGACAGAATTAGCTTTAAAATAAGCAAAAATAGAAAAAAAAGGAACAGATGTTACGTGCCCCTTAAAAAAAGAAAACAAAAACAGTTTTGTGGAAAATGCAATAAAAACATCTGTAATGGACACTACACCGAACACTGTATGTAATAGTTATAAGAAATAATGTTTTTACATTATACTCGTACATACTTTATAAATAATGCTTGCTTACTTTAAAACAGCAATTAACGTTATGTATTATTATTAAAAAAGTACACATTTTTTTAAGAAACACCTTCATCAAACGAAAAGGCACAAATGGGAGAAGAAGTATAAATGTATGGAGTGTTTTAAAAGGTATGGTATGCCGCACTTGAAGGGCAATTGGTGATGCTAAAAGAAAAAGTGAATAGCAGTTAAAACAGGTTTATTAGTATTTTCTTCTTTTAGCACCATCAATCCTTTAAAGTATAGAGCATACTTTTTGAAGCACCCTGAAGATACCAGTCAGGCTAATATAAAGCTTGTTACACTACTGCTTGCTTCATTTTATATTTTCTGGATATATTTTGTTTTTGTATTATTTTTTTCTTCTTATATTCGGCCATTTGCTTGTTGTCCCGACTTACTGTTCTTGGGCCGTTGTACGTACACCTTAGTTTTCCATCTCTAGCTATGGGCATAAGCGATCTCTTCCATTTTATTGGCATGCTCGTTGCATTGTTTTCGGTACCTGCCCTATTTTTCTACGTCTTCTGTATTGGATACCCCACCTTGCATTGTTTTCTAGTGCTGATGTAAGCAGGAAATTTTGCTTTGAATTTGTGTATGTTCTGACTTCAACGGATAATGCCGCTATTGGTCTAATACAGCTTGTATAAGTTCTTGTCTTGCTCTCTCGTGTTATGTTGGTATTCTTCCATACTATAGGTATCTCTATGGCCTCCAGATGCTGCTGCAGCTTTCTTTGCTTACTGCAAAACATCTTTTTCATTAGCAATCAGAGGAACCTATACCCTACAGTGTACTTTAACCTATAGTTAACCCACAGTGATCCATATGATTATTGGCTGCCGTGTTTTCTCTAACGTCAAAATAACCATGATGATGTGACAAAAATAATTGTATGTATGTATGTATTGTCGGTTACCTCATTTTACCTTGCGGGGTAGAAACTGGTGCTCTATACGCTTATAATTGGCCTAACGGCTGTTGGCTGAGTGCGAATTAAATAAATAAATGTCTGGCGGTACAATGCTCAACTTGTGCCGGATTCGGGTTACAAAGTTAGAGCGGAGCTCGCCTTTTGTGCTTGCCCATTGTGTGAGGTGTGTATGTTGGTGATGTGTTGACCTTGTTACTTTATATCTTAGGTCTGTGGTTATGAGTAGAGCACAGTTAATTTGATTCCTACATGTGAATGGTCTCACCGATCCCGATTCCAATCGCCAATACTACGGAAAAATTTCAACCCCGCGGAATCCAAGCCTACCACTTTGCTAACTGCTCTACCCGGCTTATCTGAAAAAATAATTGTAAATCTCTGCATTTTGTAACAGTTTAAGTGACATTTACTAAGAAAAAATTACTAAAGTCAAAATATAATTTAACAGGTTATTTGCTGAAGCGATCCAAGTGTTGTTTGTTTTGCAATTTTTTGTGCGATTTTTAGAGATTTTGCGTAAGTCATGGTCTATGTTGAAATCTAGTTTTAAGTTAATTAAGGAGATATATCTTTGTGCCATTAGTGTTCAGCTTTTCCTTTATATTCAAGCTGTTCTCATGATTTTGTGCAGTTTCGCCTAAATTATTCACAATCACGTTAAGTCGTTCAATGTACTTACTAAGTTTATAACGTTATTATCTTAAAAAACCATCGCATTTGAACCCTGAATAAACTTTTGCCGACATTGCGCTTTTCCGTTAGAAGTCGCAAAATATTAGTTTCCATGAGAAAATTTACCGGACGTTCTGATTGGCTATTTACGCACCCCCACTGGACTTGCGGGTAGCATACAAAAATTGGAGCTTAGTTTTTAAGCAGAATCATGTTAACCATTCAACAACGCAGACGACACTCTTAATTGCTATTTGTATATATATATTATGTGAATATAATCTAAAACTTTAAAATCAACACTGCTTTAATGTATTCAACTATACCAACATATATTGTGATGTAAAAAGCTACACTGCATCAACAATCCAGCCTACTTTAGCTAAATATTGTTTTATAATTAAAAAATAACAATTTTCAAAATTGTAGTTTAAACATGCTATTATAAAGCATTTTAAGCACTAATTTGAAATATCTGAAAATCTACGGAGTGTTCCATTTAAAAACCATAGTCGTGTATCACTACGCAAAAATAGGAAGCCGTAATTTTAAATTGGCTTAGAACAATTTGTAGGCTGCATACTTGCATTTAAAACAAAAACAGTTTTTTCGATATCTCTATTATTCACGAAGAACAACACCCAGTTAAAAATACTTATTGAAAAAGAAAATACAATGAAATAGTATATTAGGATGTTCAAGGTCAGAGGCAGTCTGACAATCTATAAATATATTAAATGCGAATGTTAGTGAGAAATTAACGATTAACCGAATATATTTATAAGACTGAAAACAGTAGTATAAAAATCTGTTGACAGAAAAGCGGCCACTTTATTAAAACATAAAGTGTGAATCACAGAGCATACAAATTAGATGTGTTGACATTACTGTAGAGAAAACGAGACCTATTTAAACACTCGCCTATATAATAGTATTGGAATGCTTAACAACAATGTTCGACAAATATATAAATAGAAGAATGGTACCAGCTGAGTGGAAGATCACATGTATTAGTTCTATACAGTGTGTCTCTCAGAGTATCAATCATAGGAAAATTAACATTCGCAAATTATGAAGGAATTAACTTTTGCTGTGTACGCATCAAGGTACGCAATTGGTCAGACAGGAAAATCGTTTGAGAGTAATTTGCCGTTTATCGCTTCTGACCAATCAAATCATTTTCCAATGTTAATTTGGCTATGTTTGATAGTTGGTAAAACCCACTGTATATACAAGGGCGAAAAAAAAAGTTCTTCAAACTACAGATGCCTTAGTATTGTAGCGTTCACAGATATATTGTATAGCAGAATTTTCAGAGGAAGAATAGAGATACAGATAGAAGAGCTGTAATAGCAAAATGGTTTTAGAACTTGAAGATCCTGTATCGACAACATAGTTGATCTCAAACAGATAACAGAAAAAACGCTGGCAGTCAATTACACTTGGTTTTTATTAACCTTTTCAAAGCTTATAACAGTATCCCAATTACTAAACTATGGAAATCAATGACCAATATTAGGGAAAAATATAAAATTGCATCTTTACTTCACTCGTCCAAAAGACGAAAAAAGTATTGTAATCACGAAAAAATCAGCTTTCCAGATTTCTTCAGATCATCACGTTTCAGGGTCGCTGGATGACAAAAAATAAATTTTTCAATTCCGTCTGTCGTCGGTATAACTCAAAAACTATTTGTTGAAAGAAAACTGTATTTCAAATGCCCATTATATGTCCACCTGGCATGAAACCGAGAAAATTCTCCTTCAAATATACACTATATACCGTAATGCAGTCGCTGCACGGCGAACAACTCCGTGGCAGGATGCGATCGACGAGTGCCTGCTTGCTTCTCGTTGAAATGGCTTTAGTGGGCGCTGAAATAGCACTACGTTCGAATCCGGACTGCAATACTATTTTATTTGCAAATTGATGTAATTTGCGTTACCAAGTGTTTCCTTTTATTGTTTCAGTATTATTCCCAACGTTAAGATATTTTTACCCCTAGTTGCCTTTGACTTTTCAAAATATTTAGTGTCACAGTTTCCACCTGCGAGGGAAGTTGTGAGTAAACCTTTTGCAGTATTTGAAAGCGACAGTTCCGTAGGACAAATTTATTTGACATCGAATGGGGGAAGCTTGCTGTGTGTAAGCTTCGTTGCTTTTATTATCGGTCCTAAACAGATGTATCGTACTCGTCCACTTCTTCTATTGTTCAGTCATTAATTATAATCTGCATAATAACTGTGTCATCGTTTTTTTTTCGTCATATTATTTGTTGTTATGATTAGACCGATCTTCTGTGATTCCGTTTCCTATATCATCAATGTTAGGTTATGATACCTGTTAGCTAGTACACCTACATTTCGAAGACATATTGTCATGTAATGTAAGAATTTGTTTACACCTTGATCCAAAAGTAACATTTTCTGTCGCTTGTTAGGGGATTTTCTGTTAGCGAAAATATATGTTTGGCTTCCGCGTTGGTTTCCATTTGCAGCGGGAGAAAATATAATACATTGGCTCCCGTTACCATTAGAGACGGGAGATAATGTGATTAGTAACAAACCAACCAGCATATTGCTTTTCATATTTAAATATTTTGGAATGCAGCTGAATACAAGGGATTGTCTTATTATAAAGTGTAAAAGCATAAATATAATTCTGAAGAAAAGTATTATTCCCTTCCTTGGACGATTAGTAGGTAATTCTTATTTCGTAAATTAATAATGGTTCCCGTAAACTGCCTTCTCAAGTAGTCGTGTTTTTTAATGCCTTTCTTTAAAGTAAATCTCTACTGAAAATAGGAATACAAAATTGAGACCATAGCATGATCCACATCTGCGGAAGCGAGGGCTTAGATTCCTCTGTGTTGCGTAAGCTCTAATGAATCCCGTTATTAAAAATCGACCCCACACATCTTTTATCGGCGAGTTACTAGCCCATACGAAATTCATTAAACCGCGATTGAAGTAGAATGACAAGCGAAGTTTCTGAATTTATTGTGCCTCATTTTAATAATCAAAAGAGGGTCTAAGTGAATCTCCCCGGAGTAAATGGATTCATCCCGTAGGATTACTTCACATATTACTTGCCCCTAAGAGCTCTGAGGTTTCCAAGATTGCAGTACATTATGCTACATGATCAAATTAATAACTCGCACACGTATCCTGGAAATGTGTGTTAGTTACGCAGGAGATTCGTACCGAAATTTTATTAACATGAGAACTCCAGCAGCTATTTTGACTGTTGGGAAACTTTCAGTTAAATTAATGTGTGAATACCCGCCCTTCTGCGAATGTGCTCCGCAACT
This sequence comes from Agriotes lineatus, assembly GCA_940337035.1. Taxonomy (NCBI): domain Eukaryota; kingdom Metazoa; phylum Arthropoda; class Insecta; order Coleoptera; family Elateridae; genus Agriotes; species Agriotes lineatus. The sequence goes on along the minus strand of OW679199.1, from coordinate 38,169,764 downwards.
GCTTGCAAGTATGTTACCAAGTTTATTAAAAATTCATCGTGTGGGAATTACTCAGGAGATCGTTGTGTTCAAAACTTTCTAATTTTAAAATGTTTCCCATTCTAAGTCGAAGCGATTACGAACTGTTGTAGGGTGAGAAAAAATTGTTGTCGACAATTTTATTTTTATCTTGGACAAAATATGTACTCGTATTATAATAGAATATTTATATAACCGTATAGGGAGCAGCTACCACTGGCATACGCTGTCTTCATCTAACTTTTCTCCATTATAATCTTCATTCCATTATTTGCGTGGGCATGCTCTCTTTTCCCTACCCGGTAATCTCCACCGAGAATTTGCTTTGATCGCTTCATCTAGGCCATCCTTAGTAAATGACAGGATTATATCAGAATTTTTCGAACTCTATCGACATATGTTTCCTTAGCAGACATCGTGTCTCGCATTTCTTTATTCCATTGTCCGATTGAGATATGCTGACTTCTACTCTCAAATAATCCATCCCTACTCATATTTTCTTTTTCTTCCTTCATACTCCATATTTCAGACCCGTAACACAATTTTGTTTCAAATGTTCATTACTGTTACACATATTAAGATAAACTGTTTAGCTATACTGTTATTAATTATAGTTATAGTTACGTTAGAATAGTAGATTAAGGGGAAGAGAGCACTTAGAGTTTCCTATACATTTTATATAGGTGGCGCATCTATCGAAAACCTTTCAAATGTTTGAGATTAGGCCACCAACCGAACAGCAATTATCGAGTGAGATTATGCAAAACTAATTTTACTGATATGCACTTAAGTGCCTCAATGTTAAGAAGGATTAAGTTGTCAAGGTAGACACTAGCACTTTCTCTAAAATGAGATGGTGATTCATATTTGTGTAGTTAGGAAAGCACCGCTCTGAGGAGAAACTATCACTTGTTTGTTTATGTTGATTCCATAACTACCAAAAACTACTCGATTTTAAAAATTTCCAATAAATTCTCAAAAAGTAACAGTTTTCGATACCGCATTAGAAAAGAATTATGTGTGCAACGCGGAGAGAAATTGCACAGTTTTAGATACTTTTATATCAACATATTCAAGCATTTTCCTCCAGTACGTGAAAAAATAGCATGTGCAACATGTGAGGAAAGTGCTTTTTGTGCTCGGCTCGTTTTTAATCTTGGCTTTGCTTCGATTAAAAAGCTCGCGCACTTTTCTCAACTGGTTGTACAATATATTTTTCCGCTAATCCTACTAGAATTGACACATTATTGATACAATCTTGCTGAGTAAAGTCAAACATTCCATTATATCAGCCGTTGCTAGGTAATTGACAATAAAACTGTACAGGAGTAATATTCCTGTCCTAGGCAGGGAATATTCGAGTACTATTGCCTAATTTAATATCCCTTTTCCCTGTGCATTTACTTTATTAGGTACCTGGTTTTTATGTAAAAAGTTGCTAAAAATTCTCAAATCTAGCAATTGTTAAATTTAGTTATTAGTTTTGACATGTGAAAATACCCTGGTATTTGTATATGTGCAAATGTTCACTAGTAATTAATTGATTGTCACTGGGCGAAATTCTAAAAATACAAATTTTGTATTGCAAAAAGTTGTCAATTAGACTATTTAAAATTACTGGAGGTAGTACCTATATACTTTTTACTTTACAGTTTGCCGGAAGAAAAGCTTCTAGATCTATGTGTCGAAAGTGAGAAACCCAGCAAACCCATACTTACGTCAAATGACAACCGAATAGTTGACATTCAATATTTTTTAGGATACTGCATTGGTAACTAGCGTTTACATAGTTACAAACGAGTCCGGTAGATAAAATTTACCGACCTAGACCAGTAGTAGAACTACCGGCCGGTAAATTTTATCTGCCGGACTCGTATCCTAAAAAATCTTATACGATACACGACCGGTAGCATTTTTATGGCCTTGCCAAACATACAGGTCTCGCCCTACGGACTCAACCTGTAAAGTATTGGCGCCGCCATAAAAATGTTGCTACCGGTCTAATAACGTAAATAGCTATTATAAGCCACGTACGTAGATTGACAGTACATTATTTATCGTGTACCATGGGGAAAATGAATCTCGTTAAAGAAACTAGGATCGGTTTTCAATCTCACTTACATTACTACTGCGAAGTGGGTAATGTTGAAATAGTGTTAAAAAGCCACAACTGTAATAGCGACATCAATCAGTCCTTTGCATGTGGTGTCTCTCTCTGTTATAGGTAGTGGTTTTTCACAATCCGAAGAATTATTTTCAATATTAGACATTCCGATATTGAATAAAAAATGTATAAGAAAGAAATGGAAAATCTGCATACGAGAAAATTTTTTTATCTCAACAAATGTTCGAAAACGCCATGGAAGAAAAAAACTGACAATAGAAGAAGGATATATGAAACAAGGGTTACCGTATTATCACCGTTATAGTGGATGGTGGTTGGGACAAACGTTCATATGAACATAGTTACTCTTCGTTATCTGGGGTAGCATGTATAATAGGGCGAAGAACAAAAAAAAATTATACTTGGGAGTAAAAAACAAAATTTATCCGCAAACGTCATAAAAGTGTCTTTATTGACAAGGTAAAAGTGTCACTTTATCGGATTAAGCAGATAAAATAGCAACTTTTCCGTACTTTACCTATGTGCCTAATCACACAAAATACAAAACTCAAACATTTCAGCGAAATGTTTACATCGTAACCACGGAAAAATTGTATTAGGTATTAGATTATTTTATTCATTTACCTCACTAACGTTCGGCTAAATAAACTTCAGCTTCGCCACATAAAGTATCACTTTTACTCCTAAGAACATAATCTACTATTGCTACGCATGCGCTACAGATAGAGGACCACATAAATGTTACAAAAATTACACAGGTTCTTCAACTGCCATGGAGCAGGCAATTATTGTCGAATGATTCAATGAAATCGTAAATGCCTATGGAAGCAGGTATAAATATTTAATAAGTGCCGGAGATTCCAGTGTTTATACCCGAATAATAGAAAACGTCCCCTACGGTCGTTACATAATAAAATTAGAATGTGCTAATTATGCTACGAGGGCATTTACTTCCAACTTATATAAATTGGTAAAAGATAAAAATTACGATTACGCTGCTAGAAATATAATTAAATCAAATATTTAGCATTTCAGTTCGTTAATAAGAACAATAATTGCTCGCAATTCGAATATCAATAATTTAGTTGAAGCAGGTTTTTTAGAAAGAAAAACTGCCATTAATATTAAAGGAGGTGGAATATCCATTTGTAGTTCATATTTTGTCTATTCCTGGTTTTAATGACGTTTTTAAAGTACTTAATAGAAAATTTATAGAATTTGTGTAAAACTGTATTCAAAAAATTGTTTTATGACTTTCACAGCAGTAGCCTATCGTCAAAAATAATTATCTACTTTAATAGAAAAGAAGACACGAAAACATTAATTATTTATTAATAGACAAATCTTAAGATGATTTGTCTAGCTAACAGAAATATCAGTTACTAAATATGCATAGTGAAAAAAAAAACGGTACAAAATATCGATGATTGTATTTCCGATTATAATCAGCCAATGCAAGTAAAGACTGAAATAATCTTATTTGCAACAATACAACGTTTTAAATCGATTTTATTTCACTTTAATGAGAACCATGCGAAAACGGAAGTTTTTAATAACGTCTCATCGCGTCGCTTTAATGTGAAATTAAACCTCTAACAAAATTTTGAGGCAATGAATTTTGCTTCATTTGTTTGGTTGCTTGGTAAACGTCACCTCGTATCCATCATTTTAATTTTTGTTGTTGAATAAATGAGGTCTTGAAGAAAATAATAATTGAGTTTTGGAATCAGCTGCCTTACAGGAGAATATCTTATGCGATTGCCCAATGGGCAAGACGATTAACTCATATTTTTAAATAGCATATTTAATAATTATTTAGATATTTTTTTTTATTATTGTATTTTCTAAAGTTGCAAAAACAACATCTATTGTATGCTTTTATTTGACCATACACAACTACTTCATCTTTGAAAGTAAAAGTGCTTTCTTTCCATCTATAAAGATTGAGATTTTCGATGGTATAATCATCATTTAAAAATATTCATGACTTACTAATATACAGAGTTTTCCGATTGCTTTTCACATTGTATCAATTGTGTTTCACTATTTGTCAAATGTAATTCCCATTTGTCAACACCTGTCAAAATTATATCAAATGTATTTCCCTTTTGTCAAAACAGTTTCACAATGTATAAAATGTGTTTCCCTTTTTCAATAGAACTAAACCATATTTATTCAAATGAACACTACACATGTAACTATTACAAATAATTGTGGTTATATGATATGCAATATTATGAAGTACAGTCGTGTGCAAATAAATCTGGGACAATGGTTTTTTCATATGTACAGCTGCGGAAACATAAACCGGGACAAGTTCTGTAGGGTCATTTTTTACTATTTGAACGTTGTAGTGTTGCCTTCCTGATTTTTTATGAAATGCTTTCTATTATGTGTCAATGAACAAAGACGAACAGGTTAATGCAGTAGAAGAAGCTTGGGATAGCATCGAAAATGAATTTATTCAGACAATTTAGCTTCGGCAAAAATTTTGTGTCCCGCTTTTTATTTCCGCAGTTAAGATTTGAAGCATATCTCCATGAATTTCCTGCTATCAGGAAGAGTTACATTAAACTTTGACAAGTAAATGAAAATGTAGCTCTTTCTGGTAGCAGAAAATCCATGGAGATATTCTTCAATTCTCAACTCAACCTACATATGAAAAAACCATTGTCCCAGATTTATTTGCACACGACTGTACATACATATCATAAATTAATTATGTAAGAATTTCACTCCTTTGTAAACACAATCCCCCCAAGTACGATTGTATATGTTGTAAATGTTTTGGATACAATTTTCTCAATGCATTGGGTTTCACGTCAAACTGTCTTCCCATAGCACCAGAAAACAGTCCCCGATTCATGAAATTAATAATTAATCAACCCATCTCACTGCTTATTTTGCTGTTTTGTCTTCTTGCGCGTTCAATATTTGACAAATGTTGAAGGAAAAATCAAATGACATAAATGAAAATTGTTTTGATAAAAAAGGAACTTAATTGATAAATGATGAAATATATTTGGCAAATGGGAATCCCACTCGATAAATGTGGAAACATAATTGATAAATGATGAAAAGCAATCGGAAAACCCTGTAAGAGGCTACAAAATCTGTACAGTTATTTATGGCCCATTGTGTATATTAATCTCCCGACCGCTGTTTTAATTGATGCATTCTTTTTTATGCCGTAGCCTCAGCCGTAGACCAATCTGCAACTTCAAAACTCAAAATTGCTGAATTCTCAACAGGAGTAATAACGCCGCAGGGCAAATGCGTTTACCTGCACCTTTATCCAGTACCATTTGCGTTGCTTTATCTCGTGCATCTAAAGCCGGTCATTAGTGGTAGCGGTAGGTCTGCAGCCATCTTGTGTATTGTGAATTATTAAAAATTGCAATATATTTTTGAGATTTTAACCTATTGTGTAATTATTTTATTGAGGCGGCTTGTACCAAATGACACAACGTCACGCGAAGAAGGGTATGACAACATTTCAAATGGTTTGGACGGCGCAATCTCATCTTAATTTCGCTTATTTCATAAAATTTTATCAAATAGGTCAATTTTTTGCTTATAACTACGTTTATATTGATTATACAAACACCATACTGTTTCATACCGCGTATGGAAGTTCATAATATCAACCTTTGAAATTTCAAATCAAATCAATTATTATTTATGCAGATAATCACAAAACATCTATTTTTGTTCCTATCAATTGAAGAAAAATTTTTCTTTTCAAATTTGTTAAAAAACTTAATTTTAATCGTAACTACCAAAGGAAATCAGAAAATAAATTAAATTATAAGATATAGAGCCACTTTTTACGTCTCTGGTTTTAGGGTATACCCTGTCCTTAAGGAATAATACTTAGTTTCAAAAGTTAAATGTTATAAGAATAAAAAAAGCAATCAATTTTACCATTAAATTAATTCAGCGCGTAACGTTAAACGGGTTATATTGACAAATTATTATGAATGTGCAAATAAGATGCAGGTATTCGATTTGAACATCGAGATTCTCCAGCCACCTTATGGCGCCAGGCGTCACGTTATGAAACTCTGTCAACCGGCCTGAAAATTATCTTAATGGGTGTACGTTAAGAATATGTGCCACACCGATTGTACATGTATTAATGACGTGTATATGTTATGTTTGTATCAAGGACATTATTAAAATGTTTATGCCCTTTCGAAGACAAAAAGTTTACAAGCCTGAGGGCCACTGGGTTTATAAGTCGCCCGATGGCTATTTTCCACTTTGAATACGCTTCCAAAACACCCTAGGGCGTAAATAGCAGGCATAATGATAACGCCCACTCATTATGCCCTCTCGAGAGAAACTGCTTTATCTACCTCGTATATCAGATATAAACAAATAAGAGATCAGTGGAAAATAAAATATTTTATTTTGTTATTCAGAATTCCATATTTCTACACCCTGATAGTTTTGAGCAATGTAATTCATACGGAAAAAAATAATAATAACAGGAAATAGGTCAATTTAAATTAAATCGTGCTTATTGTATTACAGCTTTTAACGAGCATATACAGAGTACTTTAATTATGTAGATTCGCCACGGTTTTTTTAGCCGATGAGGTATAGTTCAGATTGTTTTCTTTAACACGATAATGTACTGCCATATATTATTTTGTAAAAATAAAATATACAGTGACGTGTCCAATAACGTTACTACTTGATCCATTCTGTTTATATTTTATCATCATAATCATATTCAATAAATATTGTTGCCCAAGTAAATTCCTATTCTTAATGATTACGTAAAAACAATGAGTCTACACTGAAATATTCAAGGAAACGATATGTTCATAAGTGTTGCCAAAGCTGTTGACAAAGCAAAACATCATATTTATCCTACACTATACACTACAATATTTGATTTTATAATCAAATACCATATAAGAAACCTGGTAACTTGAATGAAACACATGTTTTAAATTGTTTTTTGTTGCTTCTTTTGAACCTAAGAGTTGGGCAAACGTTATTCTGCCCAAAAATAATTTGTTTCTGAAACCCCGTTTCACCACTATAGAGTTTTAATTTTATGTCATGTCCACCGTCTTGGACTTAAAAATAAATGCCATTTTCGCAAACAACGTCTCAAAAAAAAAAACAATAACAACACCCATATCGATTTTTAGGATTATTTACCCCATTTCACCCCCTTAGGGGTTGATTTTAGGAAAATCACGAAATACGTGTTTCTTATTTGTTTTTAGGAGTACTCCTACGAAGTTGGAAGACGAAATGTCTATTTAATATTATTTTTCCATACAAAATTGGAACCCCCATTTTACCCCTTTAGGGGTTGTATTTCAAAATATCCTTATTCCTTGTATACACCATAAAGGAAACCTCTGTGCAAAAGTTCAGCTTTCTAGGTCTAAGAGTTTGAGCTGCGCGTTGATGAGTCAGTGAGTCAAGACTTTTATTTATTTACAGGGTGTCCCGCGAGGAAAGGTACAAAATTTCAGAACGTGTTCCTTAGGTAAATTCGAGTCGAAAATGTTTGTATGAACATGGTCCGCAAATGCTTCCTTATCGAGATATGACATTTTTTAAATTTAAATCCTCTAGATTACTACTTGTGGGGACACATGAAGAGTTTGGTGTATGTAGAGAAATTACGTACTAGGGATGAACTGCTTCATAAAATTATTGAAGTTGCTGCTGACATTAGAAACAACCGCCATGTTATCCGGAAAGCCGTCAATCACATTAATGAACGGGCGAGGCTATGCTTGCGGTGTGAAGGTGGTCATTTTGAACAATTATTGTAATATTTTTTTTGTCAATAAAAGAGATTTTCCTCTAGTACATACTACTACAATTTTAAAAATGTCATATCTCGATAAGGAAGCATTTGCAGACCATGTTCATATAAACATTTTCGACTCGAATTTACCTAAGAAACACGTTCTGAAATTTTGTACCTTACCTCGCAGGACACCCTGTATATATAAGATTATCTTATGAGGTGTAATATAATAAGTAGAACGCTTATCTTTTTTATAAAAATTATGAGTTACAATTCCAAAGCATTCTGTTCAATGGTAGTGTTGCTGGGCCACCATGTGTAAATGCTGATCGTCAGCGTCTTCACGATAATGCTGTTCTTAATTTGATAAACAATAATCCAGAACGAAAAACTAGATCTGTGGCCAGGGAATTTGGAATTAACTCCACCTGGGTGTGAGGTGCTCTAGACGCGATCTACAACATTCATACCACTATACGCAGGTACAACATCTGAAAAACACCTATTATTCACTTCGAATAGAGTACCTTGCTCATCACGGTTTGAAAGATTCAATTCGCTGGACAGACGAATGTCTTTTCACATGTGATGGTGTTTTTAACGTGCACAACAAACACCAATGGAATCATGTAAATCTTTGTGCAATTAGAATAAGTAATCACCAGCAACGTTTTAGCTTAAATACATGAGGTGGGTTGTTGGGTAACCATGGGGTAAGACATTTCAGAACCATCTTTATTTTCTGTTATTACGCATATCAATTTCATTTTTCCTTTTAGTTTATTCACTTTTCCCAAATCGCTTAAACGGACAAACGTATGTCAATTTTCAACAAGATCTTCCCGAGTTATTAGAAGATATTGCTTTAAATATTGGTCAAAATATGGTATTTATTCATGATGGAGTGGGTCCTCATTTTGCTTTTAATGTAAGAGAATCTTAATCATACCTACTTGGAACGCTGGATTGGCAGAAGCGGTCCATTTAGTTGGCCGCCTCGTTCACTAGGTTTAAATCCTTGTGATTTCTTTTTGTGGGGTCATTTAAAGTCGTTGGTACAGAACACCGGTACCCAACCTAACTGAGCTTCAAAAACGCGTACTTTAAGCAGCGCGAGAAATAACGCCGTCAATGCTAAGAAATTCTATTCGAGCAGTAGAAGCCAATGGGGACCATTTCAAGCAAATGTTAGACTAGGTGATTAAATAAATAGTTTTCGTTAATTTTTTTAATAATTATTATTTCAATTTTAGAATAATTTATTAAACATTTAACATTTGGAAACTATGCTGTTTTTATTATTTTAGAATTTTAAATTAGCGATAGCTTAAAAAGTACGGACCTGGACGAAAAATGGCAAAGGAATGTTTGTTCAGTTTTTAATGTAGAACAACGTGATGTAGTCCATATCCGCGAATTTCGTAACACCTTGTATACCTGCAAGAGCGCAAAACTATTTTATTACTTCGGTATCAATGCTAATGATCGATGTTAGTGTACACTTTGCTGTTTATTGTGTTAAACCGCACGACAAACCCTAAAAAACTGACATTTCTAAATTATTTTATTTGATAGGTGAATCAAAACCAAGTTAGCTTGTACCAAATCAATAATAGTGAGCCACAATGTTATTACTGTAGTTGGCTCAAAATTCAACGAATTATATTCTCGCATTCAATCCTTTTAAAATAATTTTTAAATGTTCAGGTTTTATTTGACTTCGGTACAACCCGTTAAAGTATTGCTTTCGACTTCGACCATTTCTACAAATTTATAATTTTGCTCGTGACAAACCTCAAGTTAGAGTTGCATCGGAAATCAATAAAAGTCAAGTATGCCAGCTTGGATCGATATGCAATCATTTGAGAGCAACATAACCTCTCAGGATTATTTCTTCCGCAGTTTATGTGTGATATTGAATCAAACAACTGAAACGATTTTGAACATAATCGATTTTTATTTGAAGTACCAGCAATATCGCAAGTTCTAACGTCGGTCCCGGCAAGATTCTTTTTAAGTTGCCAAAAGATAAAGATGCTTAGTTCCACTTTTAACTCTAAACTGCAGTATTATCCGCCCCACCCGTGCTCTTCACTAATGGCATTCGTGAGTGGCCGACTCGATTTTAAACCGATTTCCTATATATGTAGATAAAGAGAATATTTCTTTCACATATAGTAACAATTTAGAGAAAGTTGCGTTTCATGTGTTAAACATCATCAGGAATTTAATTATCTCAAATCGCCACTGCTGCAATGTTTATCTATTTCAGATTATACATATTACATTATGGGTTTAAAGCCAATACAAAATACAGTATTTTATAGTTTCTTGAAATATAAATAATTCCAGGTTTCTTTAAACCCAAACCCAAGGTATTAGACCCATATTATGAAAATGTTTAACACAAATAGACAGTGATGTTAAAAAGTACGAGTATCTTCAGCTAGTCAAATTAATATAAAAATTAACATTGATATTAGACGAAAAATAAAATCCACATTTAATTTGCTTCTACAACGTCATCGATTTGTTTAACGAACACGTATAATAAGAAAATTGGAAAAGCATTAAACATTTGAAAACCTTTCTGTTAAGTCATTATTCCAAATTTAAAAATACATAGAGATATACCAAAAGCAAATAGAATTAGCTGTTTCCTTCTCTCAGCAGGCCATGCTAGGGCGACATTTTTGTTGGTAAATAACATTATAAAAACGGGTTATGTACTTTACAGTTTGTGCTTATGATTTTTCAAGGCTTCCACTGTGTCCAGTTACATCTTTGCCTCATTTCGAAGAATTTTCGGTATTTTGACATTAACATTGCAACAATGTCGATGAAGCCATTGTATAAAATTTCATAGTTTTTCATGTTACAGTTTGACTTCTATCGCAATTTAAGCATGCAACCCAATAAAAACAAAGAACAGCCTACTGCTAGAATGCAACATTGTGAATGGATTACAGACACTTCTACTCATAGTGATCAAATAAATGTCAAGTTACTAACGTGTTCGATAAAGAGTTAATATTTCTCAACTGCAATAATTGTAATTATTCAAGTTCATTCAGTCACGCACTTTACACGTTGTCGAAAGTGTTTGATGTTACGCTAAAATAAACTGAAAGAGAGAAAAACGCAACCTAACCCCAAAATGGAGCCATGAGCGCCAGGTATTCGCCCGCCAAAACCATTGAGCTTTACCACGGATAATATCTATTAGCTGGACTGGTATTTCACAACGCAGTTAAGTACAAAATTCAATGAAGTGAAAGCAACTACTCTATGCCATGCATCGACTCAGAAGCAATCCCTGTCTTTAACAATCTTAACTTCTTAGATGCAGATCCAAAGGACCTTGAGAAAGTGAGGAAAGCATTTGAACGATACTTCAGTTCAAAAAATAATGTATCATTCGATCGATACATCTATGGGAAAACGGTTCAGTGGAACGAAAAAGCATTCGATGATTTTCTAAGAACTATAAAAACCCAAGTTAAAACACACCAATTTGGTCAACTTCAAGATAGCTTAATCAAAGACTAAATAGTGTTGTTCAATATTTTATCTTTGACATAAAACGGCGAAAGTCTCGTATGTGCGAGGGAGTGGCTACCGTCAATAATTGTGGTTCAATTCCATTCACCCAATTAGCTCAGTGGTAAAAGGTGTTGACCAAGAGTAGTCGAGGTAGACATCCTGTTAAAATATAGCGATTGGTTAATTCATGTAATTTTTATTCTAACTTTAAAATTAGTATTTACACAATGTTATTTGCAAAACTAAATGGAAATAAGAATAAGAATTATATAAATAGACGATATCATTTCGGGTGAGACGTAGGGCCGTTGGGGCCGGTGTAGTAGGCGGTAGCGGCGATGGCCAGCTTCTGGAAGAGGCTTTCCGATGGCCGGATGCTTGGAGAGACAGGGTCAACGCGCGGCGAAGTCTTCTCGTGGCGCGGAGCTTCTCATGTATTTGGCAGACCTGGTGAACGTGTTAGAGCAGTGCGGATGACAGCTGGTGAAAGACACACCTTGGTCGCAAACGGCTGGTGCGGACCTAAAACTTGGGGCGTCTTGGAGCAGTGCCGATTACAGCTGGTGGAAGACACACTTCGGCCACAAACTGCTGGAGCGGACCTGAAGCTTGGGGCGTTTTGGAGCCGTGCGGATGACAGCTGGTGGAAGATACACTTTGGTCGCAAGTTGCTGGTACGGACCTGGCCAAGCCAGATTGACTGTCGTTGCAGAAGGTGGCGCGCCAGATCTTCTAGAATCTGAAACTGTGCCTAGGGAAAGTCTTTTCGTGGCGCAGATATTCTCCTAAACGTGGTGAACTTGGTACACTTCTGGAAGTAGTGCTATAGACGTCGGCAGGTGGTGTTAGAAAAGATCAAAAAAACCTCGGTCGCAACGAATGCGAGCTCAGAATTTTCCCTATCTTGGAAGTGCTGATGTACCTTGGGTCGAGCAAAAGGTGACTCGCTCCCAAAGTATGGAAGGATTCTTGCCCTAGACCGAGCTAAAAAGAGTTCAAACTCTGGAGTTTGAATGCTGGTGATTGCCGGCGGGCCGCTCCTAAGAAGTGCGAACTCCAAATCTTGCATGATTGGTGAATGGCAGGCAGAGGCAAACCGGTCGTTCGAATTTATAATCGTGAATGCTGGTGGTCGCAGGCGGACCGCACTTATGAATTGTGAACCCCATGTTCTGGGAGCTAGGGATTGCAGGCAGAGCCAAACTAGCCGTTCGAACTTCTAGATCTCAATTGCAGGCGAGCCGAATGATTTCAGTAAGGCAAAGGTTAAGGTCATGTAAATTCCTCCAACTGGGGCGGGCTGCTATATGGACCTTCCGTCCCTCTTTAGCCAAGAACGGGAAACTCGGGATGGGTGAGAGAAAGGAGGGGTGAACACTGGAAGAACGGTCAGGAAAGGTGGAAAAATACTGCCCCGGCATTCACCTCAGAGAAGATACTCTGTTGACTCAGGAAAGTCACCTAAAAATCTGAATCAAGGCAGACGGTCGCGGGAATCGAACCCACGCCCTCCCGAATGCTAGGTAGGCGTGCAACGCACTAGGCTACGGAGCTCGGTGATGATTTCAGTAAGATTCGGCCGAGTTTATAAAGGGACACGCCGTCTACTCTTGTCCCCGTCGATTTCAGTCGTAGGAAGAGGGAAAGCTTTTTGTCTAATTTCTTAGCGGATTCGTTGATTTGTGCCTACCTTTTTTTATTAACAACGGCCGCGACGCGTCTTGTATTCTATCGCGTAGCTGATTGAAATCGACGCTTTTTAATACCAGACTCGATGTGATTATGCTGATTTGGACGCATTTTACATATTATTACATGTGTATTTTTAAATCACATGCAGGGTTATATTGGTAGTATTTAGTTGCGGTTTATAAGAAAGTGGCCGCGTATCCCTTTCTTCTACCTGATATTAGTAGCTTGGCACTTTTTTGCATTACTCCTTTCAGTAGTTTGATCCGCTCTCTGTTTGCGCGCCACACAAAGCGGCGCCCAGTCGGTGTTGTGTCCGAGGGTGCATGATAAGGTTCGTCGCCTTATCTTCGCACTTTTGCTTTCAATTGCCCGATTGCGGCATTTATTTCGTCCTACATTCTACAAGCGGTAGTGCGTAGATTGTGGGTGGTGGCCAAAAACCCGAGGCGGCTCTTAGTGTTTATTAGTAGCTTCGATAAATTACGCATAGTATCGAGGCGTTTTGGCTTACAAATGGGTAATTTTTAAATGAACCGCTCTTTATGAATTTTATAAAGAATGGTTCAGAATCGGATATCAGCATTATATCACCTTCATCAATAAATTCTGGTTCAATGTATTCTTTATAATATAATAAAACTCTTAACGATACTCAAATTAATTTAGTAAGTAGCCTATAACAGCACCGATAAAAATATAAGTTTTTAACGAAAGACAATCTAACGTTGGAGAAAGCTATCTCGATCTGTAAAACAAGTGAGCAAGCAACTAAGCAATTGCAAGAAATAAAATAAATGGAGTTGAGTCAAATGAACATGGTATAAAGCAACAGAACGCCAGGCGAAGAGTCAATTGTAGAGCATGTAGCCAACGCCATGTCCGGAAAAGTTGCACACCCTACAAGCACAAATGTGAAAAATGCAGCAAAATAAGACATTTTTCCACCACCTGTTGAAGTAAACAAGAGCAAGCAAAGCTAAAGAAGCCCCAAAGCAAGAATAAAAAGTAAATTTAGTAGGTGATTAACAATTAGAAGATGTTGTGTCAACAAGAGACGATGAAGTAGGTAATTCAAGAAAACAATATGAAATTTGAAGGACTAACACTAGGAGAACCAATGAGAACTACATCAACAAAATGATTAATGGGCTTTAGGGAACACAAATTAGATGTTCTACGAGAGGTCGCTGTAGAAAGTAAGAATAAAAATACAGGAACAACACTAACGTTGAAAATTGTAGAAATAAAAGTGCATTCAATACTGGGAAGAGATTTAAGATCAAACTACAACGTAAAATACCTCACAAAATCTCACCCCAAGTAAAAAAGACGCTGGATGCAATGAAACAATTAGATGTCATAAAACAAGCTACAGCACCAACTCCGGTAGTAAGTCCAATAGTCATCGTCCGAAAAAAATGGGAAATTAAGAATCTGAATTGACCTAACGGATTCAAATAAACACATTTTAAGGACGCATTATCCACTAAAAACAATCGCAGAGATTGCAACAAGACTGAGTAAGTTGAAATGCTTCACTCTGTTAGACTGCAGGAAAGGGTTTTGGCAAATCACAGTCACTGAAAGAACTCAGCAACGTTTGACGTTTTCCACCTTATGGGTAAGGTATTCTTGCTTAGGGTTACCGTTTGGTTTCGCTCAGCGCCCGTACCAAATGAATTTGAACAGAATACTACAGGGGATTTCTAACACGGAATGCTCCATGCATAATGGTGTTGTCAAAGACAATTAGAGAACAGATAGTGGAAGCAACAATAATGGACGAAGAACTAATGGAGTTAAAGAAGACAATAATGTGAGTAAATGGTTGGTTGGTCCGATGACAAACAACAATTACTAGAACTCATTAGACACTACCACCACTTCCGAGATAAACTAGCCTATTATAATTAAAGTCATATCTAAAGCAAATAAAGTAGTAGTACCACAATAATTAATAAAAAGATGCTAAGCAGTATACATAGTTAACACCCGGTATTCAGAGCAGTATAGGAAGAGCTCGTCAACTTTTAAACTGGAAGGGGCAAATGACAGACATTCAAAATTTTATCAAAAATTGCAATGTTTTTTGTCTTTTTTACAAGATTTACGCTGTATCCATTGGGTCCCATTTTCGTCAAAAGTAAAGCATTAGCTATGTGCAAATTATTGCTTTTATCTATTTCTCAGTTAAAGCGAAAATAAAAAACATTTAATTTTGTATAATGCCGTGCAATGTAGACGTATAATCCACATACAAAACAGACAGACAGATAAACAGACGGATAGACAGACACACATACGAACAGACAGACAGACGGATTTGAGAAAACATGTTTGTTGTTATCTAGGGGCCTTGAATGGTGAACATCTGAAAAAAACTCGAAAGGTGATTTTCTCAAGATTACAATACTTTGTCTTATAGACGACGGAAGTAAAAATCCAAAATTGCGAAGCTATTGCACCATATGAAAGATATTTCTATCAAAATTTTATTTTATAGCCAAATATTATTTGCTCCAACATTCTACAATCATTTGTGAAATTTAAGTTATTCAGGAAACGGCTCACAGTGAACCAAATGTTTTCCTCAATAACTTCAAAACCGTGCTCCGTCTCTGCTTTACACCTGTCTGGCTTTGATAACTTTTAACAGCATTATCTATTAATATATTCTACCACCGGGTGTACCTATTGTAAGTCACCAACAAGGGAATAATCTAGGATACGGCTCTAGTTAACGGAATGCAACCTGCTAATTAGAGTCGTGTGTACTCTGGTAATATTTGGCGACACTTAAGGCCTCTGAATTATATTTACATAAAGTTTAATTTGACATGCAGTTGCCACGCATTTACGACCTATTGTAAGTTCCCCAACTAATTTCCAAGGCCTAACTAATAGCAAAGGTGAAACTGTATGTGAGTTTATTTAGGTCAATGTAGCCAACTTATTATGATAGAAAACATAGTGTTTTCAAGCATACAACTACCAGTTAGGATTTTACTAAAATGTTTTGTGTCCGTTGCACTTTAAGCAACTAATTTTTCTAAAAACTAGTTCTTTTCGAAAAGTAAGTCAAAGCGTTTCCCCAAAACCAAAGATATTACGCTATTTTAACTGTGCTGCCACATAGGGTAATTTATTGCTACATTTATGGTTTACATCTGTGCAAATCAACTATTTGAATCTGCGCCTAAAATACAGTAACCAATTTGTTTTGCTATTATCTATTACTATTACTTCTATAGTAAAATAAATTTTGCAAAGTTGAGTTAATTCACATGATAAAAAATACTTTAAAAATGTTGTGTTCTTGTCTTCCTGCAATGTATTTAAATCGAAAAAAATATTTTTATTCGTAGGTAATCCTAGCATCTAAATGCACACTGTATACAAAGTGGTCAATATTATTTTGTGCGTCTTTACTTAAACCAAACTGCTTAAGTCCTTAATTTCCTGTCTAACCAAATAACGGTTGAGATTCGCAAATGGGTTTATTAACATTTTTTCTTCATTTAACATCATCAAACGCCTCTTCAAGAATGAACGATGACTTTTAAAACACCCTGTATATATGATAAAATATTGTACGATACACATGCGTAAAGCATCTTTAGTCACTCGCGGGGCTTAAAACGCTCGCTCACTTGCGTTTTAAGTCTGCCGCAACTCGTGACTACCGGTACGCAATGTGTCGTAAATTACTACGAGTATTATCTACGACATTGTGTAAAATTGCCTTTTGGTTGGCAGTTTTAAGTTTGTAAAACGACTGTTTAATAACATGTTTTCATTTGTTTACGTCGTCAGTAGTAACATGTTTAAAAGATTTCATTAGGCATGTTGTCAGTAGCAACGTGTTTTAAAAATTTTTAAACGCAAAATTACGACCGGTTGCTGGTAATTCTAATTTACAATTAATTTTTTTTTATATTTACCGTATTTTCTAGATTCTATCGTAGATAAAATATTGTGCGATACACATCCGTAAAGCATCTTTAGTCACTCGCGGGGCTTAAAACGCTCGCTCACTCGCGTTTTAACTCTACCCCACTCGTGCCTAAAGAGTAGCTTTACGCACTTGTATCGTAAATTACTCTTTTGTTTTACTGCATCGAAAAGCTATCAATTTCGGCAGCTTTTAGCGGTCAAAAGCTCTTACTTTTTTATACTAGTAATTTTAACTTTTCGGCAGTAATAAATATAGCAACAAAAACTAACAACCATTTCCATTGGTCGAAATCAAAATAGACACTCCAATTTTGCGGTATGATCATGACTTCCTCCACTTTTCCCGACTTCCTCAATTAAACTATCATTTTAGAATTAGAAAAAAATGTTTCCCAAGCAGTAGAATAAAAAAGTATGTATATAACCCGTACGAAAGTGAACTTTTATACTCTCTTCATTTATGTGTGCCATAAATTGCCGCTCGACCAAAAAAAAACTTAATTTTGTACTATACTCGGGCCGCCGAACAGATAGAGTGGAGCAGGCAACCCAAATAACATATTACAAAGGTCACTTGATAATATTTTAATTATAATTACTCAAAAGGATCGGAGATGCCGACCCTTGTAATTAGAACTAATTTCAATAATTGTCATTAAATAACTTTTTGAGGTTATGATGCAAATAGAAATGTCGACCAACTTAAAAGTCAAGCCTGACATTTGCGCACTTGTAATTGAAAATGTTTAAGCCTGTGGCCTGGCTCTTCCTAAATCTCATTATTGGCTGCGGCGTCGAAACCAAAACACGTTGCCCGTGATATGGTTAAGTTTGTAGCGTTTTTTCTTTGGAGTTCCTTTATTCAACCATTTACAAGGACTAAATTGTGCATCTCTACTGCTGTTTTCACAGTTACATACAAGTATAAAATATTGACTTGTAAAGTAGTTTCTTAAGAAACTTTTGACTATTCATAGAGCTGCCTGCATTATGGGTAACCGTAAGAAACTAATTCGTAGTCAAGAACGTGAAAGAATCTATAGCAACTATTGCAAATTTTACTCAGTTGTTTTGCAAGAATGGGTGACTAAAGCAACCGATGTTGGCTTAAATACAGTTAAGCGAATTGTTAAAGGAGCCTAACAAAGTGGCGGAAGAAAATTTACTTCTCCAAGAAAACAAATTACTAAACTTACCCCAGGTCTTCTCTCGATCAATATAAAGAAGAAGTAATCCCAAGTGTGATATACCGGGTGCTGACTTGCGCGACGCACCATAGGAATTTGCATAGTAAATTCTTTATATTCAATTATTTGCTCCCCTAATTATTTTAAAGCTAAAGTGTAAATACATTTTTTGTAGAGAAAAAAAATACTGCGTCCATTAATACTGTTGCTAACAATTTTTCATTTTCCAGAACCGAAGGAATGCAAAAAATCAAACTATCATTTTGATAAAAATCAGTGATGCCATGGAATTATTGAAACAAGCCAATGCCAACGCAAGTGCGTGCGGGGCGATTATCTAGTCACTGCCGTCAAAAGATTAAACGTATCGTCGTTTTTCTCGTTTTGGTGTAAGTTCTGAACCTCATTATTGCACCGAAAAATTATTTAATAACCTACCTGTAGTCTTAAACTTAAAATGAATCAGTCTATTAATGGTTGTACTGTTTGGAATTTGCCGATACGGATATTTTACAATAAACAAGGAGCTTACATAACGAACGTCCACCATACTCGTAAAACCATTTTTGTTATGGACAATGTCTAGGTACCTTAGAGACATTAAGCAGAACATAAGTAATAATGAACTATTATAAACGTCAAACATCAATGACAAACAAACAAACAGCACATATTGTCGCGCCGCACGCATTTGCGTTGGCATTGGCTTGTTTCAATAATTCCATGGCATCACTGATTTTTGTGAAAACGCTAGTTTGTTTTTTGCATTCCTTCGGTTGCGAAAAATGAAAAATTGTTAGCAACAGTATGAATGGATGCAGTATTTTTTTCTCTACAAAAAATGTATTTACACTTTAGCTCTAAAATAATTAGGGGAGCAAATAATTGAACATAAAGAATTTACTATGCAAATTCCTATGGTGCGTCGCGCAAGTCAGCACCCGGTATAATTTTGCCATAAAAAGAGACCTACAATGAAAGCTGTATTCGAAGTCGAATAAAATGAAGGGGGGTGTTAATTTCACTGAGAAATTACATTCCTTTAGGTGATTGGTACATAAAATGGGTTTTCAATAAAGAAAATGTCAAGACAACAGGCACACGTTCTAATAGAGAAGAGAGAAATTCCAGCAAATTGTGTTGAATTCTTAAGATAAAATATAAAGCCGAATGCTGAAATATTGTGTACACTGATGAAACGTACTTGCATAGCTTCCATACTGTTCTAAATGTTGTGATGATGGTACCAACAATTGTTTTAAATCCCCCGTCAGTAAAGCGCAAGAATTGATTATTCTTCATGCCGGAGGTAGAAAAGATTTCGTACCAAATTCATTCCTGACATTTTCTCTATTGAAAACCCATTTTATGTACCAATCGCCTAAAGGAATGTAATTTCTCAGTGAAATTAACACCCCCCTTCATTTTATTCGACTTCGAATACAGCTTTCATTGTAGGTCTCTTTTTATGGCAAAATTATATATCACACTTGGGATTACTTCTTCTTTATATTGATCGAGAGAAGACCTGGGGTAAGTTTAGTAATTTGTTTTCTTGGAGAAGTAAATTTTCTTCCGCCACTTTGTTAGGCTCCTTTAACAATTCGCTTAACTGTATTTAAGCCAACATCGGTTGCTTTAGTCACCCATTCTTGCAAAACAACTGAGTAAAATTTGCAATAGTTGCTATAGATTCTTTCACGTTCTTGACTACGAATTAGTTTCTTACGGTTACCCATAATGCAGGCAGCTCTATGAATAATCAAAAGTTCCTTAAGAAACTACTTTACAAGTCAATATTTTATACTTGTATGTAACTGTGAAAACAGCAGTAGAGATGCACAATTTAGTCCTTGTAAATGGTTGAATAAAGGAACTCCAAAGAAAAAACGCTACAAACTTAACCATATCACGGGCAACGTGTTTTGGTTTCGACGCCGCAGCCAATAATGAGATTTAGGAAGAGCCAGGCCACAGGCTTAAACATTTTCAATTACAAGTGCGCAAATGTCAGGCTTGACTTTTAAGTTGGTCGACATTTCTATTTGCATCATAACCTCAAAAAGTTATTTAATGACAATTATTGAAATTAGTTCTAATTACAAGGGTCGGCATCTCCGATCCTTTTGAGTAATTATAATTAAAATATTATCAAGTGACATTTGTAATATGTTATTTGGGTTGCCTGCTCCACTCTATCTGTTCGGCGGCCCGAGTATAGTAACATATAGCTGTTAGTAAGCATGTATTTCAAGTAGAACTTAATAATCCATTTAATTGTGGCAATGTGATAACACAATTAAATTCTGCCTCTTTGATTCGTTAAGTTCTTGTGTAATTGTGCTGTTGTTTCTATGCCCCTCCATGCTCTTCAACTCGTAAAATACACGCTCTAATATATTGGTCTCATTTGTAACTACGGATATAACCTGTATGATTAAATTGTGGCATAGAAACGAAACGCTTAGGTTAACTATTAATAGCTATTTATGCAACAAGTGCTAAAAGTCGACGTTTATGCACGAGACATGAAAATTATGAAACGAAGCCGAAGGCTGAGTTTCATAACATGTCTCGTGCATAAACGACTTTTAGCACGCGTTGCATACAATATTTTATCTACGACCTTAATTTTACCGTTATTAATCTCTACATATCGATTTAACAAATGTTTGCATCTACGACACTTCTAATTTATGTCATAATAAATAGTAGGTCATGCGCGGGCGAATGTTTGCGAAGCCAGTGCTGTCAAGGTCAGTTACAAAATGTAATTATTAATATTCCACATCTGAGTGTATTCATTACATAACCCTTTAATTATTTCAAAACCACTTTACCTGTAACGCAAGAAGCAACTAGAATAACTTTACAACTCCACTTCCAGTTCGAAATTTTAGTTTTATAACCTCACTTACTTTTAGCACTAGAGCTAAACGTAAACAGCTGATTTCTCTAACCACGGTAAACTATAAAACGTCACTTTTAGTGAAACAACCTAGCGCTAAAAGGCCTACTTTTAGTAGTGGTCGTAGATAAAATAAATTCCCTGTTTATAGTTGTTAAGGGAATACGTTGAAAAGTGACAAGACCTTTGTAACGTTGCTATGGTTTTCAACAATACATTTAATAAAAATTACGAGGTCTGCAACAGTGAAGTAAAAAACGGCGACACACTGCATTTTTTAGGTGAAACTTAATAGCTATTTATGCAACAAGTGCTAAAAGTCAACGTTTATGCACGAGACATGAAAATTATGAAACAAATCCGAAGGCACGCGTTACATACAATATTTTATCTACGATCTTAATTTTACTGTTATTAATCCATAAATATCGATTTAACAAAGGTTTGCATCTACGACACTTCTAATTTATGTCATAATAAACAGTAAACCATGCCGCGCGGGCGAATGTTTGCGAAGCCAGTAATGTCAAGGTCAGTTACAAAATGTAATCATACCTCTATAATAATGAAGAATACTACAGGCCGTGTTTACACGATGAAAAGTACCATCGTCGCAATCAACCGATTCTAATGTCGGGGTTTTGTAAACAAACTTCCCAGAACTTTTAATAGCGATATTACCACAGAAAACAATAACTTAGTATGCCTATTGCCTATGTTTTTTAAAACTACTGACACAGCTTCGAGGACAAGTACATTTGTTTAATTTAATATCTGTGTAACTGAATGCTCCCAAAATTGAAGCCGTACGCATACGCTAAAAAGGCGTGTCTTTAAAGTTTAGGCTACATAACCTACAAATTTTCAGATTTGGCTACGTTTTACAACGTTGTGGTAGTTACACTGAATTGGGAACTATGGTATTTTTTTCGCTATTTTCAGGTATGCTGATCAACGATGAATTACACGAACGATATAGTTGCACGCGTATTAAAATTGAAACTTGACCGTCTCAAACACAAAATACTACACAATCATCTTCTTCGACGTGTACTTGCTTATGTTTGTGTAACAGAATTTCAAAAAAGGGGATTACCACATTGTCACATGCTTTTAATTCTTGCAGGTATTTATAAAGATACTCTTCAAAACTTTTGAATAATTACAGAAAATTACATTTTAGTTACGAACTGCAGAAGACGTAGATAGAATTGTAACATGTCAGCTGTCATTTGATGATTTGAAAACCATTAATGGCCAAGTTTACGATACATTCCTTGAAACTGCCAAAGAAGCCGGTTTATTGTACTCCCAATTTACTAATACCGCAGTGCTAACAACGGACGGATCGAAAGCCAGCGTTTACCTTGATGAAACCCAAATCGAGCAAGTTCCAATGTTCAAATATTTGGGATCGCTGGTTGAGGAAAAGAAAGTGGCATCGACGGCCGACGTTTACAGCCGCATCAGATAGGCAACATCGACATTCGCCTCGCTCAAATAGTGCGTATGGAAACGAACAAATACTACTATCAAAACGAAAGTACGCTTATACCGAACGCTGATCCTTCCCATTCTTCTTTATGGATAGGAAACGTGGACATTGCTCAAGCCGGACCTTGACAAGTTTGAGGTCTTCCAAATGCGATGCTTGAGGCAAATTCTCGGTGTCTCGCTCCGCGACCGCCTTCGAAACGAAACAATTAGAGGAAGATGTGATCAACAAACAGTGATAGGAGAACAAATACAAAAACGTTGACTACGATGGTTAGGACATGTCTGCCGAATAGATGATAGCCGTTTGCCATGTAAACTTCTTTGGCGAGTCCGTCCGGCAGACTGGAGAATTCAGCGATCGGCACCGAAGAAAACCTGGCTAAAGAATATCGAGGGCGACTTAAAGAATCAGCGATTATCGGTTATCGATGCCCAAGACGTCGCCAAAAATCGTTAAGAATGGAAACGAATCAAAAATGGAAACGAATCGCAAATGGAGTTTGAGACCCAGCAGCACCGACAGCAGCGTATTCGTTGCGGGGACGTCCTGCCCGGACCGCCAGCTAACGGACCAAAGAAGAAGAAGAAGACTAATAACAATAAAGAGGGAAAAATACATTTGACGCAAAATCACAATTAATTTTTTCAGGTAGGTACTTACTGTCACAGTTTCTTTACAAGTTTTAATTGTTTTTTTTAAGATACAAGGACAGTTGGCGATCACAAATAGAGAATGGTGAATCATATTTTAGGTTACAAGAATTGTCACAGAACGAACACATTTTCTCTCAAGGGACAACATGAAACAAAATGAAAATGTCTGTTGTCATGGTAGTCGTAAAATAACACAGTTCAATAACTGCTAAATACCGATGGGGCCACAATTATATACAGACAGATCAATAAAAACCCCAATTAGGGCAGGCTGTGATATGTGTTATACGTTTGGCAGTACTATAAATAGGTATTACAGCATAATTTTTATTTAGAGTAATGTTTTAGTTACAAAAATATGTTTCTTACGGTTCTGATCCTGGCCGTTGAAAAAATTGTATACGTATACACGGCAGGACAGAACACCATTTTTCCCTCTGTGTATTTGTAGTGCTCGGCTTCGCCCTCGAGCTGCAAACTCACATCTTGGGAAAAATTATGCTTTTCTCTTCCTTATAATGTATTATTTTTTCACATTGCCATTGGTGACATTAAAAAAAGTGACTTTTTGATACTTTTCATAACTGGTCAAAATCATATTGATTTCACCTAAAAATGAACTAAATGAATTAATAACAGATTCATCTATTTTCAAGTAAGGTCTATTCTATAATGTATAATGGATATTTATACAGAGTCCGGCAACGAAGAGGGGGTGGAAGATATTTCTAAAACTACGAGAGTTACATAAATATTGCGCATATAAAAGTTGTAGGTCTGAAGGTGGTGCACATTACTAAAATAGTTTTGATTATACAGGTTGTCTCAAAAAAGTGTGGCGGATCAAACTTACCTTTATTTAAATAGACTGCTCTATATTTGGGTAGCTGAAAAGTTTTGTATTGAAATACTCATCATTTTCATATAAAGTTGTATGGGTCTAACATCAACTGTTTTGGAGATATTAACGATTTTATGCTAAAAAATGCTGAACTTCAGGCGGCTGCTGTAAGCGACAGAAAACAATTGAATGAAGGAAAACGTTACCAAAAAATTATGATTTTTGTAAACTATCTTTCAAGTGTAGGGGCAAATATAGGGCATTCTATTTAAAAAAAGTAAGTTTGATTCGCCATAGTTTTTTGCGACACCCTGTATAATCAAAAATATGTTAGTAATGTGCACCACTTTCGTACCTACAACTTTTATATACACAATATTCATGTAACTCTCATAGTTTCAGAAATACCTTCTACCCCCGCTTCGTTGCCGGACTCTGTATTTATACAGTAAACATTGCGCTTCCATACTTTGACCAAAATTATTTAAAAAGATATTTTTGCCAACTACACGGAAAAATTGCATGTTCAACACATTGAAAAAGTGATTCTTCCATGCTCACGTAAAACTTTTACATTCGCTGGAAAACTCTCACTTTTCTTAACTTGTAGAACAATCTACTATTAATTCACTAGCGATTTAAAAAGAAAATTAACTCGCTAACATATAAACATTATAAACAGTTACTTATGGTTGCTATTATAGAGATAATAATAATAATGCCAGTTTAAAATGACAAAGAAATAGTAATTAATCGATTTTTTAACAATAACAGTAACGGCGTAACTGGAGACTTGAGTTACCGCATTTATATTTTAATAACGCTCAACGCCTCAACGGCTTAAACCTGAAAAGAAACACAGATTGCAAGCAGCTGAAAATTATTTTGGTGGCACAAATAATTCTCACATATAATCTCATAAGAGCATTAATTCTTTCCTGATTTTCTTTACTGCGTTCCAACAACGTCGTATTAATTAGGACGCCTTCCAGAGGCGAGCGTTTTCTTTCCAGAGACTTTCCATTTAAAAAGATATTTTTTGGAACTTTTCCTTACTGCCAATCTCTGGCGTGCTTTAAAACTTTCTTTAGTGCAACAAAAGTTTTTACATTCGTCGTACATTTTAAATGCGGCATATGCCGCGGGTTTCAGCTAGTTATTAATACTCCACATCTGAGTGTATTCATTACATAACGCTTTAATTATTTCAAAAACACTTTACCTGTAATGCAAGAAGCAGCTAAAATAACTTTACAACTTCACTTCCAGTTCGAAATTGTAGTTTTATAACCTCACTTCACTTTTAGCACATGGGCTAAAAGTAAACAGCTGATTTCTTTAACCACGGTAAACTATAAAACGTCACTTTTAGTGAAACAAGCTACCGCTAAAAGGCCTACTTTTAGTAGTGGTCGTAGATATTTTTTTTTCTACGACCACTACTAAAAGTAGGCCTTTTAGCGCTAGCTTTTTTCACTAAAAATGACGTTTTATAATTCAGCGTGTTAAAAGTGAAATCAGCTGTTTACCTTTAGCACATGTGTTATAAAGTAAACAGCTGGTGTTGAATTTAGAATTTCGAACTGGAAGTGAGGTTGTAAAGTTATTTTAGTTGCTTCTTTCGTTAGAGGTAAAGTGTTTTTTAAATAATTAAAGCATTATGTAATGAATAAAGTAAAATGTACATTTATAATTACCTTTGATAATTAACTTTGGCAGCTACCCGTTGCAGAAACAGTCACTTGCTCGTCGAGGCAATCTCTTTACTATGACATAAATTATAACTGTAATAAATGCAAGCCTTTGTTAAATCGACATTTATGGATTAATAACAGTAAATGTAAGGCCGTAGAAAATATATTGTGTGCAAACTCGTGCTAAAAGTGTTTATGCATGAGACATGTTATGAAACTCAGCCTTCGGCTTCGTTTCATAATTTTCATGTATCGTGCATAAACATCCACTTTTAGCACTCGTTGCACAAATAGCTATTATTTAGCAATACATAAACCGATTTTCATCATTATGTCAGAAACTCATTTTACCCCTTTTATGAGCTTTTTTGTGCGCTTGTTTCTGTGTCACTCTGTATATTGTGTCGAATATCATTTCTTCGTCTGGTATATGTTCTATAGGTACTTTTTTCAACATTACTTTTTCCAGTTCTTCAATCAACAGCGTTTGACAATATTTTTTCAAAATATTTTTGATTGTATCCCATGTTAGTCCAGTTGCTGGGTAATCCAAATCGGAAATAATTCCTGGTAAAGGTTTTATCGTTTTAATCTCTTAAGTTATGGCCCAATACTCCTATCCTAGGTTTTCCCCCTCCGCAGAGGTGAGCGTTGGCTCCTAGGAGGGAAAGTGTGCCCTAAAATTGGACGTTTTTCGATTTTTCGAAGACAACTCTCAGAAAACCCAATATATAAAAAAAATGGTTCAGAT
This sequence comes from Agriotes lineatus, assembly GCA_940337035.1. Classification (NCBI taxonomy): domain Eukaryota; kingdom Metazoa; phylum Arthropoda; class Insecta; order Coleoptera; family Elateridae; genus Agriotes; species Agriotes lineatus. The sequence continues at coordinate 38,143,118 of OW679199.1, read as the reverse complement.
AAAAGTTAGAGAGCATTAAATTCTGCGTACAATGAGTACGAATACGATATATTTTGATTCAGATATACCTGTACGGCATTTTGTTAAAGTTGCGCCATTTTGTCAACTAACCAAAAAAAGTTCTTTTGAGTAACAACGGATTCGTTTATTGATTCCATAGTTACAAATTATGCCTGCAAAGGATATCTTTGTTGTTCAATGTTACGGTTTCTCAGGTAAAAATAGTTCTTTTATTTTTTTGACTGAAAACCCATAACAATTGTTATCTCAATCTATTCCAATCCGGCTTTTTCCGAAGCTTTCTTTCGGTTTCAATACCCAATATCTAAAGTTTTTTATCCGAGTGATGGGCTGCTAACCCAACGCCCCAACCCCCAACCTGGAGGACCGGGCCAGTTTTTGTTTCACGGTGGGTATTTTATTTTCCCACTACCCTCCGACACTACTGGATTGCAGTGCCGGCGAGCTTTCCCCAATTCCCATAGGGACGTACCCGATGGAGGTAACTAGCAAATCCCCACACGGGTCGGTGATAATAACATATCCATAAAGAACACAAAAAAAAAGAATTGAACATTTTCCTAATATAGAAATCCGAAACCGAATGGAAGCCAATGAAACAATAATCGAGAGAGTGGAGAAACAGAACCTAAAGTGGTTTGGACATTTACTGAGAATGCCAGAGGATAGACTACCCTAGAAGATATTCCAGTGGCAACCACCAGGAAAACGAAAACGAGGAAAGCCATGACGCTCCTGGAACGAGAGAATCAGATAGGCAATGGAAAGTAGAAATCTAGAAGAGGATCAGGCATGAAACAGGGAGGCTTGGTGTGCGGGAATCGGGTAGATAGCTGTTCGCTGTAGCATATGCTTAGTGTATATGCGTGGTGTTATCATTGTAAATATGTTATATATCCCGATATATATATATATATATATATATAACCCATAACATTAATCAACAAAAAAGTTCATTTTTCTTTTCAAAAAATCATATTTGATCATAATATAGAAGCACTTGGCCTAACAAAAGAATCTGTCCCTTCCTTAGAATCAAATGAAACTTTACAATCATAGCTTCCACTAAATATTTTCCCTTAGAAATTTTATTTTTAACCTTTCAATACGCAATCAGTTTACAAGAGAAAACAATTGTGAGATAACGCGTATTTTTTCAACGCGTTATATTTATTTTATTATTATTTTGTAATTTTTTTTTTAATTTTAATTTGAAACAATAAAACCAAGCTTTATTAATAGTTGCTTTCTTTTAACAGCATTTCATGTCACATACAATTCATTTTAAGATATTGGAATTTTAGACAGGAGGAAAAGCTTCCTTTGACCACAAAGGATTTTAGGTACATAGAAAAATTATCACAACATTTTTAAATTTATTATTTTTACTAATTAACCTATTTGATTCTTATTGTAGCACTATTTCTTGTGGCAGAAATCATTCTTACCCCATTTCTGCATAATTTTTTTGAAAAAATTAACTTTTTTTGGTAATTTGATAAAATAGTGCTACTTTGACAAAAGCCGGTACAGGTGTAGCTGGAACAAAATATATAATATTGGTACTCATTTTACTCAGAATTTAACGCTCTACAACTTTTATATAAACCACTTTTTTTATTTATTGTGTTTTCTCTGAGGTATCTTCGGAAAACCGAAAAACGCCCGGTTTTAGGTCACTTTTTCCCTCCTAGGAGCCAACGCTCACCTCTACGGAGGGGGAAAACCTAAGATAGTAATAATGGGAGATAACTTAAGTGATTAAAGCGATAAAACCTTTATCATGAATTATTTCCGAATTGCGTTACTTTTTACTCCCCAGCAACTGGCCTATGTTTTTATTTCCTTCTGTCAATTTTTGATAGCAACCTTTAATCTTGTTGTAATAGTAATTATTTTGAGCAAACTCCAGTATAGGCTACTGGAACATTTTCACATTTACGGAATGCACGCAGAAAGAAACTCTTGTGTCAGCGGTTCTAAAACAGTTATGAAACTGGATTTTAAACCATGGATAAACGAAATACTCCTCCGGAAAATCCAATTCAGTATTGTTGTCTACGATTGGAATAAATGCCTTTCTTTCTGGAGATACACACAGACTTTAAATACACAGGTATTTTTGTACTAAGTACACACAAATCTTAAACTGTATCTAATCTAAAGTCGCACTTTGACGGCAGCCAAGATTGGTTCTGGCGCGAGACTATCGTGTTCTGCCTCAATTGTCTAAACATTTTAGAACCACCAACAAACTGCGAATCCTATTATCACGCGCATACATCTAAGCACCAGTGGACTATATTAGAGTTTAGCTTTATTTTATAGTTTTTATTTGCTTTTCCTGCTCTTTAATTTTTCGCATTCTATACGATATTTTTATCGTAACCGTGTACCAAAATCACTTACCTTTTGCACTTGGTACAAATATAGCTGCAGAGATATGCTATGAAATAGATTTATAATCTTTAATCGTATGCTGCGTTGGTGTGGTTTTTTTACACTTAGATGCATCGATGGCAGTGTTAACAATGTATAAGCGGACAACTTCCAACTAAATGGTGTGATTTATGCGATTTGCCAATAAGAGTAAATTTTTGTCTACATTTATTCGCACTACTAACATAATAATACGATATCTGCTTGGTTTTCTTTCGTTACACTTTCTAGCCATTCTTGCTAGCTCTAAAATGTGTGTAATTTAATTATAAAATAAATGTCTGTCCTTTTTCCAAGAAAAAACAAAAATAGTCAGACAATTGTGAATTTTTTTGTATACTTTATGAAGGCAGTTTAACATGGTTTTTTTGAAATTTGAAAAGCTGCAACCGTCTCCACATAAGTTGACGTGGCTGCTTCTTTCGTGAAGTATTTAAATCTCGGCCACCAGATTTTATAGCGTTTACTCTTTTACATTCCGTAATTGCTGCCGGGGGCCTAAGTAGCTGTAGTGGAAGTATAAAGTAGATTCTAGGAGTGCTGATGAAGACTGAATGCTACATTCAAATTTAATATGTTTTTAAATGAACAAAGCAGAATTATACTAGGCGATAATACCAATAAAAAATTTTTATTCAGGTTTAAGCTATTTATTTAAAATAATGTTAAAGTACTACAAACATTATTATTATTAATATTGTTAATTCAGTAATAGTAGTTTGCAAGCCATGTAAAAGCGTGTTATACAGAAATAATCAAGTAAAGAGTAAGTACGAAATACATAAAATGCTGATAGAGCGGACCCAGGCATCGGATAATAATTGAGATTTTGACACAATGGTGGTAGTTAGTACACGATGCGGTTAGTTATGAGAAAGGTCGGGGAAAAATCGCAGCCAAAATACGAACCTCGTGGGAGCAGAAGCTCCGAATCAAGACAAAAATTAATGCTATTGCGGACAAAGTGAGCACACAAAACCTGAACGAACAACCGCATTAACTAGGAAAGAACTTACTAGTGCTTTAGTACGAGTTATGTAAGCGCACAGAATTTAGATTTCCACACCAAACTAGCAGCGACGGCTTTGTGAGTGCGCAAAGTCGAAGCTACTGCGGTGACCGGGCTTTCGGCACGGTTTACACTTTAGGAAAATTAAATCGGGGAGTACCTAATATTATTCAAAATCCAGTGCATACCTGACTCTTTAACTTATCTCAACTTACTGACACTGATAGTATTGTGACAAGGTTCCTTTGATATTAAATAAATATATCGCCATGTTTACAAAGAGTGACACGAACTGTCCCATATACTTTTGCATACAATGAATATATTTATAAATTACCCTGTATTAGCGAAAACTCTATTTATCTCTCCAAAGCATCTTAGATTAATCAATTGATAAAAATCGGGACAATATGCTGCCTTTATTTTTTATAAAAATCTTCGGCGATGCACTACGATGATGTTCCGGTCACGAATAAAAGTCTTCTCAAAGCGCTCATACACCTTCGTTTCTTTGATTTTGGTTTTATTTAATGTAATTTTATTATTTTACGTCATTAATATTTTAACATTTTATAATGTTTCTGTTTTTGACGATTCTAAAGTTTCTACGTGTGATTTGTTGTTATTGAAGATAAACATGGTTACGTGAAATATTAAGTTTTTCCATGTTTTTTATTTCTAGTTTTAATTATTATTCAAAGACAAGAAAAGTTATCAATTAATTCCAAGACCAAACGTGATTACTAAGGATTAAACACATCCAGTGTGGCTCATTACTTCTTTCTCTAAATTACAAAAGCTGAAACAACGTATAAAATGCTCTAATACAAAGGTCCAAAAATCGAAAAATGTCTTGATGATGGCAAAAAAGGCTCGAAACGTGATTAAACTATAATGTGTAACACAATGTTGAATTTAGAATTTAAAGGGCTTCTAAAATTTCATATCAGAAAATAAAGTTCGTATTTAAAAAATGAAGCTGATGATGGCTGTTCGAATACAAAACGGCAGATAAAAAATTGTTAACGTAATCCTTAAGCCCATTAAAAGTTGCTCTGAAGAAATTTTGTCATTTTCGTTCCAACTTTAATATTAGCGCGAAAAAAAATGAAACTTAAAATCAAAAAAATCGGATTTTTAAGAGAACTCAAAAACGATAAATTCTATCAAGACGTCATATTGTTATTCCTTTAATTGCGCAACTTGGTTTTTCATTTAACCAAATTTGTATCTCTTATTATTAACGAGATTGCCATACTGGCCCTCCTCATCTTGTACAAACTGCATATCATTGTTTTAAAAACTATATTCACTTTATTAATGTTTGGACTTTTTGGAAATTTGTTCAAAAATGCATTGTATTCCAAATCCGCATAGATTAAACCACAAAAGCTCCTGACAATCTGTTATACAAGTTCCAAACTGCTTCCACTCAGCTTGCGTACCTCTCTTGGCCTTCCATGGTTTTTTTCTTAGTAAGATGTAAGACTTGTACAAATCTATGAAAGCTCGATGGATTTTCTTTTCTATTAACTGAGTGATCGGGAATGCAGTCTAATCCCTATTTTTCCTTGTCCTTGCGCTACTACCACTGTGATCGCCACGTATTCTTCCGTCTCCTTTCTTAAAAATATATGTCACGTACCCCTGTTTTCACTCACAAAATCGTTCTTCTACATCTAATCGTTCTTCATATTTAATCAGTTTAGTGTATTTAAATACTTTGTAAGTTGAAACGGTAAAGAAGCCGACCTGCGATTAATTAATTAAAATAATCGATGGTAGTAAAAAAATCGCAGATCTACCCCCCTACAGTTTGTACACCACGGCAGCTCTGAAAACTCTTTACTTACCGCGATGGCCGGGCTAGCTCAAATTCGGCGATATGGTCGTGGATTCAAATCATCAGCTGTGCACCCTGTAATATCTTCAAAAAAGGAAATGGGCGCCAGAAATCCATAGATTTCAAATAATAAAGGATAAACTACAAGTGACTAGCGTTTATTTAACAGAACTGAAAAACTTGTAGAGTGAGTAATAAATAATCAGAATAATTAAAAGGCAAATAATGTCATAACAAAATTGTGTACGTCAAATGAAGGCTGCGACACGCACAAAGATCAAAAACCCCTTTCGGGTTATTAAATTGACTGTAACATCAAAACCAATCGTGGAATATGCATACCTCAGTCATTTGATAAAACCTTTCTTCTGTTTAGGCTATTGAAATAAAACAGCGTGAATGCTCCTTTAACAAAGGGTTACTACACATCATAATTACAGCTTTAAATATTGATCATAATTAAATATATGCGTAAAAGTTAAAATATGAAAAAAAACAAGAGCATGTATGAATTTCAGCTTTACTGGTTAATAATTGGGGAAAGTATGAATTTAAATTTTAAAAACTGACGGGTTTAAAATGTACGGATGTAAATTTCAGGTATTGAAGATAAGTTGATATAATATTAATCCCGGAGTAGCAGTAACTAACCTCGATCGCCGGCCGGGAGTTGCTACACCCTGCGGTTAAACATATGCTGGTCGTGAACTGCTACACACATTGGTCGAAATCGCCGTGGATGCACCGGTAATTGTAGCAAAGGCACCCTCAGACGGCAGCAACTAGGCAGAATGCCAGCAGGTGTCGAAAATGAGATTAGGCTAGCAACTTTGCTTCCGCGATAAACTCTTGGATGAAACTGCCAATTAAGAGCTAAAGAAAATACAATTAATACAAGAAAACCAAGCAGAAAATCGCCATCGTACCTGATCATAGTCAGCCCTTGGAAACACAATGCTCATAAAAATTGGTGGAGCGCACGTAATTTAAATTAAACAATGAAACCTCAGCCGCGCGAAATGCGCCGCCCGAGGTGAGAAGAATAAGTGCCTCGGACGAAAAATTCGTTTCCAAAGGAAAGCTCGCATTACAACGGCCTGCGATAACAGATAGCACGGGTCAAAATTGCATCGTGCGAACGGAAGGAACTCGATCCAGGTACAAAATATGCTGCTTTGAAAAATTTTAGAATTCGAAATGCAAATAATTTATAATTCAAATGAAACTATGCAGGTTAGGCCAGAAATAATTGGATAACTGGCGAAACAATTAAGCGAAGCCAAAAAATTGTTTCAAGGTTCTGTAGCTATCCGTAGTTTCATATAATTTTATATATTTTGAATTGATATTAGAAAATTGATGAATTTCTACCTGATCACAAATTTGATATTAAATGAAAAAATCTGTAAAAGGCTTTACCGAGAACTTCCCTCGTCAACATTGTGGCACTAAATAATTTAAAAATCAAATTAAGTTAGGAGTACAAATATCTTCACGTTTCTGATAAATTAAATGCACTTTCAAATTTAAAAAAATGTATCCCGCTGGGGTTTAAACCCGCCGCATCTGCAGCTCTACAAAATGCTCGATCATAACCGAATCTCCGCAGAGGAAATAAGTAAGGCGAAATTCCATCTTGAAGAGCACGGTGTAATGGTTGAAACATGTGTACTCTTTTGTGACATTATTCTTTATCGGTTGAGTCTTATTTTCGGCAAATGTAAAGCCTAGCCTATGTGAAAGTTATTACTTCCTTTTATTTTAAAATTAACACAAAAATAAACAAAATTTTATTTTTTAAGGTGCTCACCCGGTATATATTTGTATGAAATTGTACCGGTTTCATGCGAGGTAGATATAGAAGATGTATGCAAAATATCGTCTTCCTCCGACAAATAGTTTTTGAGCTATACTGCCAACAGACAGACAGACAGACTGACGGAATTGAGCAAACCTCTTTTTCGTCATCTAGGGACCTTGAAACGTGAAGATCTGAAAATATTTCGGAAGATGATTTTTTCATGACTACAATACTTCCTTCGTCTTTCAGACGAGGGAAGTAAAAATGCAGTGATGCAATGTTATTTATATCAAAAAATTATATAAAAGGATTATATATATTTAAGCAGAAGTTTTCGAAATAAAAATAAAGAATTTCTGTACAATTTTGGTCGATACGCTTAAATTTGAGCTTTCATTAAGTTTGTTTACACTTTACCTCGGTATTTATGCTTCTCCACAGCCGCCCCTGCTCTATTAAAATATTATTTTTAAAATCGGCGTTAAAAATTGGCACGGGTTCGTCCAATCGTAAAACTAATTATAAGCCACAACTAACGCCAAATTATAGACCGCCGACAAAGATTTATGGAAAACTGTCGTACAAATTGCTTTCCTTGGACAAATAAAGCTGCTTTTTTCTAAAGTCGACGTTCATGAATGCGCAGCCGGGTGACAACCCTGCAGGCAAATCCGTAGTGACAGAAATATTGTGCTAACAACAGATTATCTGCCACTTTTACAGGAATGCCTATATGTCGCTGCTTTTATAACCGCCGAAGAAATGTTACAAATCGAGGCTCACTGAAAAAATTTAAAAATCGTCAGTCATAATAATGGCGGTTGCTTTTTCTGGGCAAAACCGCAGTGTTCCGGCATTCGAAGGCTTTTAATTACGAATGCCGAAATTCATCGCTTCGTCCCAGTAATTAGTAAACTGCGCCTATTTATATCAGCAATCCCAAGAATTGCATTTTATTTCCATGGCTGTTAGCGGAATAAGTAGAACAAAACGAAATCACCAGATAACTCGCATAATTCCCAAGCTTCGCCTCTGTTTTCTTCATTAAAATGTAACGAGCCGTTCAGATGTTACGCTTACATAAAAAGTAATTAATGGTAGCGCGTAAACCTTGTCTTCGTTGCTGAAGCAAACAAATTGGGTTTTATTAATATTTTTTCAGGACTTGCAGTGTTAATGCGGTTACAGTCAAAAACTTTTCGCCGGCAAGGATAATTGTGTAAATGGGACGTGTAACAACATTTGTTCAAATTAAATGTTTTTTATTAAATTACTCCCAGAAGTTTTCACAATTAAAACGGACCATTATTTTTTTAAATACTAAGAGAAAAATTAAATATACAAAAAGAAAAATTAACAATCAGCAGGACCAAATCGAAATATTTAAAAGCGAACTTGAACTCGCAACAGTTCAAGTTCCAGAAATAATTTTGAATATTACAAAACCATCTGGTAAGAATATCAATGCTGAGCAAAACATTGGTAGTGTTTTCTCGTTAGTTCATCAAACTCCTCAAACAATACAAGCACAACACCAGCTGCAAGCAGAGCATCTAATATTATACTAAGATGCAATTTTTAGAGAAAAATTTAGCATTAGCATCACCACATGTTTGTGTCAAAGAACGTTGCTGTGCAGTTTCACTCTAGGGAAATTACGCGTTGGTATTTATTTTTAATGCTAACCTTTGAGGACGTTCCTGTTTTATGTCGTTCGACAAGCAGTATTAAAACTTATTTATGGTAAGTACATGTATTCATGAAATTACGTAATTCAGATACTTCTGAAAAACTGTTGGCCGCGTCGTCTGCTTTGATCACAATTAAAGATAAATAAATAATTACATTTCGCAGACTGTTTGCACCACAACCCTATTAAGCTGTACTACGAAAAACAACAAGAAGAGAAAAAAATATATGTACTTACATAATACCTAGCTACATTTGTGTAATTTTCACCTTAACATTTGTTTTACCAATTCTTGAACATCGAGTTCAGAAGAACATACGTAAAGAAATCGCACAGTTTTGAACCTACTTGTTTCGTTAGGTACAAAACTCTTCACGTGTAATTTTAAGATTCAAAGTGATACGTAGCATTGTTCCCACTTCACCTGAATTTACAATTTATAGACTTTTAAAGCACGGATCACAAATTCTTCTTTCGTTTTTTAGTTATGCTACAGCCAAAGCGTCTGCTTTCCTCCGATATACAGTTCTCTTCCAGTATATATTTATGCTTTAGTTGAATGCCTCTCAATCTCATCGTATAGTGTCTTGTTTTCTTCAATATAACTATCTTTCCTTCTATTTCTAGCTTGCATTTCGTTAGATCCTTCGCAGATTGTTTCCCATCGTTTATCCACTTGCATGACAACCATCCTGATATAAAACTTCTAGGGAAGTGTGAGGTTGTATCTGAAATAATATACCTGGGAGCCCTTAACTATTAACAACAGAGGCAGTTGTGAGCATGAAATCCGACGTAGAATTCAACTTGGTAGAATAGCTATTACGAAACTGACAAAAATCTGGCTCGACCGTAACATCTTTAAGGTAGCATTCTGGCTACTGATCTAAGGGTCGAGAGTTCGATCCCCGATACCGGTGAAGTTTTTAAAAATTTAAAAAATGCGGATGAAAGCCTCTACAGAATGCCATTGTAGCATCCCAAAGTCAAACTACTAACATATAATAAATCTGAATGATCACAAAACCTGAAAATTAGACAACTTAAAGTACTTGGGAGAAATACAGGTTGCATAATCTTCATCTTGTTCTTTTTCATTTGAAATAGAAGGCTAATTTGAGCATTTTCAAATTAAAAATAAAAGAGAAAACCATTTCCTGTTTTGAATAACAAACAGATTGGAGTTTGATAGAGTCCAGCAGCAAACAAATTAGGAGCTGATTCCCAGTTTAAAAGGATAATAAATTAGAAACTTCTCATCTATGGTGTTGTAATTAATTTAATTCTACATTATATTAACAAGTAATGGTTTTTCAGGCAAATAGAATTAGTTCATTGAGCAGGTTCTTAATAGAAAAGGCAGTTACGAATTAACTGGTAGGTACATACATTGGCGATCAGTATAGATTCTAATAGGATGTTTTTGGTTTAGCTTTCTTTTTTCTTGCCCTGTTATTCTTTGCGATCTTTGAGCACGGGACGTCATGATTCAGTAGGATAGAGTCACCCAGAGTCTCGGTGAAACTTTTTTGAAGAGCCTAACAGAAATGGAAGACAATGTTAGATCAACATTAATCCCCGTTTAAGAGCTCCTCGCCCGAAAATCAGCTTCATTGGTTTGACAATGGGTCGTTTCCTGTTAAGTAGAGTTCAATTCGAGGGGCAACAGTTCCTAATCAGCATAGGATCGAAACCAGGTTATATTTGTAAATGTCAAAAAGAGGTTTAATTTTATACAGCAGACATCTGCCAAATAATGGGAATTTCTTATACTTCGGAAATGTGAATTGAGTTAACTGGTAAATCATTTAACAGCCTTCATTAAAGACATAAATAGGTTAAGAGGGTATAAAGTGCTTTTTAAATTTATCTTACCTAAGGTGCCATATTTCTGAAAAGAAAGAAAACATTTCTATAAAACTCTTGATTGATTAATCAATGCAAAACAAACTGATAAGAACTTTAATTCAATATTTCCGTATAAAGTATCATATAGAAACTGCGATAGTAGATAAACCTTTATTATATTAAACTCATAATTAACCATTAACATAATCCATGAATTATATGATTGAATGTACACTTCTGTGCAATAAAATTAAGCACACACGGCTTTTTTGCATTTATTAATAGCGTTTTTTTGAAAGGTCTTTGTTTTGGGTTTTTAATAAAGGTGTTATTTTCAAGTTATGGTAATTTATCATTTACTGAAACTGCTGCTAGGCAATTAAAATAGACCAGATTTATACAAACTAGAATATTGTGAAAAGTTGTCGTAAGACGTGTGCTTAATTATATTGCACAGAAGTGTACACAAATATTATAAAGAAAAACATTAACAAATTAAATAAGGTTGTTGGCGCCCACTACTTCTGTCTTAGTGAACCTAAAGCGTTTAATCAAAAGTGAATTAAACAAAAATCCTACATTTATCATAAGTACCTATATCGCAACCGAAGATTGAGCTAGTCGGAGTCATGTGAGCCTTCTAAAGTAGGTTGCAATAGTTGGTACACCATCATACGGAAGTGATGTAACGCCGTGGGTCCCATGTTACTACGATGTGTAGCACTTGCTTGACGTAAGTCTCCCCACAAGAAATACTAGTATACTACTACATTTACCTAAATAGAAAAAATCTGGTGTGATACACGCACACAACTTCCTTTTACAGTGATCTTATAATTAGCCAAAAAATTGATTTTAAATTTTTAAGCATTTGTCAAAAATTTTCAAAAATTACAAATTTTACAAAAACTGTACAAAATAGAGTGTAAGTTCAAGAAGCAAAATTTTTCTAGAATTTTAAGCTGAATTCAAAAATGTAATAATATATCGGGTGTTCTATTTAAAATAGGAGTTAATAAAAAAAATAGAAAAAAACAACAAAAGCAACCCATTTTAAAAGTATTCAACAGGAAAATCACCTATCTCACATCAATATACATTAAAAATGTAATAAAAATGTAAAGTTTAAAAAAATCGTTAGAGCCGTTTTTGAAAAAATCGAAAAAAACTGAAAAATTACTAGAGTAAACACCTACTTCCGGCTATGCAATTTTCTTCAAAAGCTTGCTGTCGCATCTACATAGTACACAAAACTTATACAGTGCGAGTGTAAAGTCTGGAACTATCGAAATAGAACTTTTATCAAATGTTTTTGAAAGAAATCCTCGAACACGTCAATTTTTATTTAAAAAAATACATATTTTACTGTAATTGTCACTTATAGATTGTCTTTTGTTTTTGAGTTGTGACGTTAGCGATTCCTTTTTTTGAATAGAAACCCTCAATTTTTATTATGCATTTGACCAGAGCATGACATTCTAAGACCAAATACGCTAAAAAAAAGTATAATACTGTATTTTGAAATTTTCGTGAAAATCTTACGGTTACCCGATCCCCTCAGTATTAAAATTTCAATTTGTTCCTTTTCACTCAAATATCGCACCATTATTTATTTAATTAAGAGCACCCAACAAAACAGATAAACAAATGAAGAACTGTCATAATTTTAGGGCTAACTCATTGTTTCATGGCTACTTGATTTTTATTCGATTTTGGTGTTTTAATACTTTAAAAGCGATTTTCTCGAAAATTTCAAAATACAGTATCATACTTTTTTAGCGTATTTGGTCTTAGAATTTTATGCTGTGTCCAAATTCATCATAAAAATTTAGGGTTTCTATTTAAAAAAATCATCGCGAACGTCATAACTCAAAAACAAAAGACAATCTAAAAGTGACAATTATTGTAAAATATGTATTTTTTAAAATAAAAATTGACGTGTTTGAGGATTTCTTTCAAAAACATTTGATAAAAGTTCTATTTCGATAGTTCCAGACTTTACACTCGCACTGTATATGAAGTTTCAACGCCATACCTCTTTCCGTTTTTGAGATATTCTGTTCACAGACAGACAGACAGACAGACCAATGAAAAAAAATATGTTTTGTTGGGATCAGGGGACTCTAAAACGTGAAGATCTGTTGAAAACTCAATTTCGAATTTTTGGGGTGAATCCAATACTTCCTTTATTGTAAAAGGAAGTAAAAATAAATGCGTTGTGGATATCAACAATTTAATAAAACTTATGCTCGGTATTATAAAACTTTTTATTTTCTAAATAAAATTTACTTTGAGAATAAATTAATTTATTCCGTAGATTTGCGTATTATAAACGCAAAATAACTTTATTCGGCTAATAAATCCCTCCAGGTTAATTTTCATTGGTTGTTCAAGTAAAAAAAGCGCCTCAAAACATTAATGCTTATGACATTTTATTCATTAGTAAACAAATTTTGATGCGCTTTTGTTTATTTGCCTATTAGTTTATTAGGGAAGCAAATTTACTCCAAAAATAGTTATCTAATAATTTATTCGTCGTTTATAATAGTGGTACTGGCACAACAGTATCAATACAGAGCTCTGTAGACGACCAAGTAAAGAATGCCTCCTAGTTCCTACTCCCGAATGTGTTTACAGTTACTTCTGTCATATTGCATCAGCGTAGAATTTATGAACTTGATGGGTTAAAATTCCATCTCATTGAACGTGCTAACTTTCAATTTATCTCCGACGGTTTTGCTTCAGCGAAGGTATTTATGGCGCTCCGACTAGGGCCGCCGTAATCAGGCGTGCAAGAGATGGACCGCACACGGGCGAGGGCCATTTAAGGGACGCAATCAGACCCGAACTGACTCGTCCAATTAGCATATCTTTCAGTTGCCTATGTTATTAGAAGAGGTGCATACTTTAATTAAAATTACGTAATTCAACTTTAATAACATGTACATGTACAACATGTACCTGAAATTAAAATCTTTAAGCCATACACGGTGGTTCAGTAGAGTTAATGCAGTCAAACAATTGCGATATCATATTTGTAACATTTTCTTATGCTGTGCTCGACATATCTGAAGATACTTTTACTTAGGATTGCACTACAAACCACAAAGCTTATTTATTGGTTTTAAACATACAATATTAATAAGTTTAATTGCTCTATTATAATTTAGTTTGATGTTTTGTAGACAATCAATGCTTTAAGTAAAATGATACAAAAGCTCGCTATAAAATGATAAAGAATGGATAAATTTACTCAAAAATTGAACACATTATTTTACAAAATATTGTTCCGTGTTATGGATATAATAGCCGAAGCAAACAGAATTTCTAGCGAATTCAATATCCAACAGAATTTTCCTCATAGCCAAACTGTTCGCCCAAGAAGGAAGCCAAAACTGTTTTATTGTGAACAGCGTGACGAAGTTGTGGTTGATTTAAAAGTTCATTTCAAAACAGATTTTTATATGAAGTCTTGCACCAAAGCTTTTCTTTTTTGAACGATAGCTTTAAAGAACTACAGTGATCTGTTTGCTTCGTCAAAAACAGAATTACTAAAAAATTGTAAAGATTTAAAACTCAAAGACGATTTTTGACGTAAGAGAGATATTGACGAAATTGATTTATTCAGTGAGCCCAAAGCTTTGAAGTTGCATTTTTCTCAAAACCCGTTGCAAGAACAGTCTATTTTTGGGAATGCTTTAGTATCTATTTTTCCGAATGCAGAAATTTTACTGAGCATTTTACTAACATTACCAGTATCAGCTACATCCGAAGAAAACATCTTTTCAAAATTGAAAATCATTAAAAATTATTTGAGATCGTCCATGATCCAAGATCGGTTAATCCACCTACATATTGTGGCGGTTGAACACGAACTATTAGACAACCTACATATGAAACAAGGGATTGTTGAATTTGCGCACATGAAAGCAGAAAAGTCAAGTTTCTGTAACGTAATTCATCACAAAAGTTTCTTGTATATACTTCTAAGTCAAATTATTACACTTTTGTTTTAACTCGAACTGCTCTAGTACCTAGTCATAGTGCAGTTAATAAAACTTATTATTTCTAGAAAACTGTTTTTTGTTTTATAAAATACTAGCAAGATACCCGTTCTTCGTACAGACTACAAATGTTTGTTTTTTCTTCTAAATCTTAAATGAATTCTAGAGGGCCCCCCCTCCCCCTCACTCAATACGCTAACTTTTTTATGCACCACTTATCCCCTGGAAATGTGTATGTAACTGTCGTTCCCCTTTTATAGTTTGAAAAAACTATAGTTTTAGTATTTCGAGAATAAAATTAAAAAATGTATGTACCTTACTAAATGTTTTATTCATACATTATAGCACGATACCCGTTTCCACCACTTGGGGGGTGGAATTTCAGAAATCCTCCTATTTCATTCTACATTGGACTCACGGCGAAAAAAGCAATAACTTTAACTTCTTCTTTAACTCCTTCTTACTTTTGCCCCATTTTTACTCCTTTAGACAATAAATTTCGAAAAAACTCTAAACCACTTTTTAAAGATCTAAAAAACACAACAGGAGTTGATTCGTGCACAATCCTAAATTACGTTTTTAGGAACTTGTATAGGTACCCTTTCTAAGTAAAACCAAATCGATATATCATCGGGCCTTGGATATATTGGGGAATTTGTGAAAAGACAATTTACCCCTTTTCTTCCCTTTAGACGGGAAATGCGAAAACTCCTTTCCTAGCACTTTCCTACGTAACGAAAGTACTCTTCTTGCCAAACTTCAAGTTCCTGATACCAAGGATTACTACGGCTCTGCGTTGTTAAGTCAGTGCTTTATCTTTTAATCGTACACATTGTATCAGAATAATATATTTTTTTAAAAACGTTATACCTATTTCAAAAAATTGTAAAAAGACGTCTAAATACCAAAAGTTAGTGTTCTTACTCAACGAACACAGGAGATACAAAGGGTTCTATAATTTAGCACAAATGAAAATTCGCACCTTTAGGGGTGGAGAAGGGCAAATTCCTAAAACACGTTTTCAGACATATGTATAGGAAACCTTTGCAAGTAAATACCAAGTCGATATCTTGTCGGATTTAAGAGATATTGAGGAATTGGTGAAAACAGGGTTTACCCGTTTACACCCCCTTAGGGGGTAGAATTTCGAAAAATGTATTTTACCAAAGTTTATTTTATACTGAAATAAACCCACAGCGCAAAACATTGATAATTTTAAACCTGTACCCCTTTTCATTTTGCCCTTTTTACCCTTTTAAGGGTAAAAATTTAAAAAACTCTTAAACCACTTTTTAAAAAATTTTAAAAACACATCTATATGCTAAAAACTCTAACTCAACAAACATAGGAGATACAATGAGTTCTATAATTCAGCCCGAGTGCAGATTTGCACCTTTAGGGGTTGATTAAGGCAAAATCCTGAAATCCGATTTTAGGCGTTTGTATTGGATACCTATGCAAGCAAACGCCAAGGTCGATATCTTATCTGGTCTAAAAGATATTGAGGAATTCGTGGAAACATAATTTCAAAACAATTCTTTCAGCTCATTTTATCCTGAAATAAACCCACAGCAAAAAAAATACTCCTATTTTTCCATACAAAACTGGAACCCCCATTTTACCCCTTTAGGGGTTGAATTTCGAAATATCCTTTTTTATTCCTTGTATACATCATAAAGGGAACCTCTGTGCAAAATTACAGCTTTCTAGGTCCAAGGGTTTGGGCTGGGCGTTGATGAGTCAATGAGTGAGTCAGCACTTTTCTTTATACATCCTTTATCTAATAGACGTGTCTGTCTGGGACGCTGTTTTGTCCGGGACGCTGGTCCGTCCGGGACGCTGTTTCAGCAGCCAAACCGTAAGAGATAGAGAAAAAAGTTATTAAAGTTATAGGTTTGGAATGGTCATGTCAGGTCAGGAACCGAATTTCAGTCACGTGACACTTCCGGTTTTCGAGAAATCACAAAAAGACCGTTTTTCAAATAGAACGCGTATTAAATAAAAACTGTTTCGGTCGCCAAACGTAGCTGCGACCCTCTGCGCCTTAAATCCTCGATCGGTTAGGCAACCACTTCGACACCTTCCAGGTCTGGGTGGTTGCCTAACCGATCGAGGTTTGAAGGCGCGTTAAATGAGACATTTGTCTCACTGGACTGCTAGTATAAGATAATAAGATAAAAGGGGTCTTGTTGCTCAGTAGGATGGAAGTGAGTTGTAGGTTGAATAATATTGTACTTGGAAAGGTACGGGAATAAATTTTTGTTATTTTTATATTTAAATTATACAAACTTAGCTGGAATGTAAGTCATACTTGACGACGAAACAGCACCGCTGCCTTGGCTTTTTCCGATATGAAGTGCAGAATCTTACCAGAGAGTAATGTATCGAAAACCAGAAAACGTTGAGGCATAAGGAAGGGCTCGCATATGAGACAAAAACGGACAGCTATAAAGATATCTACAGATAGCACAAGCATCAATTATACAGGAGAAAGTCTGGAAAGTTTAACAGAGCTTCGTCGGAAGAATGGACAACGGTAGTTCAAAGATTACCTTCGCGGAATTAGTGTGAATCCAGACGCTGACAATGATATATTTCTTCATTACTGCGTCAGCATGTCAAATGGTTTTAAAGCGATATATTGATACACCTACAGAACGTCAAGCGTTACTTTATAGGCGGATTATGAAATAGTAGGTAGTAGCATGACAAGATATTCCCTGAATAGTCGACATGAAATTCCACCATACTCAAACGAGATGGGATTCGGAATATCAAATTGTAACCAAGGCTTTGGAAAGCTATTGAATTGAATTGTAAACTGCTATATTCACGAAACAGATAACACACACTACCTTTCTGCTTAACTAATATATCTGGCCAACTACTGATCTATTTCCCGTGCCCCGAACTGAAGCGGAAATTTTCAAACAAACCTAACAGCTTAACCTTAGCAATTTTACTCTTTAATTAGCCTTGCACAAAACAAAACACAGAGCCTATCAAGCAATATTGCAGTAGAGTTGACAATGAATACCTTAACCAACAGGATGTGAAGACAAATTAGTCTTTGGGTGCATACTAAATAATAGCATGTAGATATTAAATCGTTTTCAGTGAGTATCGTCACGAAATTCAACCATCGCTTCTCAATATCTGCCCATTAGAAAATAAATGCAGTAACTAGAACAGCCTGCTTACAAAGGTCTAAGACCAAAGACAAAATCGTAACGCTGCACTTAATAATCTATAAAATTTCTACAATAAATGCCTGCTCTCTGTTTTTATGTGCAGCGCAAATATATTTGGTTTTCATTTTAATATGAACTAACTACAATAATTTATTATGTAAAATATTTTATAATCGATACTCTAGTCATGAGTTTTTTAGGTACAAACGGAATGTAGCGCAGCGAGTGTTTAGTAAACGAGTGCCTAGACTAGTTTATATAATATGTTACATACTATACTGTTTCTACGACCACACATTTAGACAATATAACATCATATTATTTCATTATTTGAAAACTAACTTGATTTCAGTTTTGACTGTGACTAATAAAACAAATACTGTCTGAACCTAACTTCACCCCGTGACTAAAATGCAGTTGCCAACTTCAGGTCTCTTTAGTCAGAGGTTATGATGGCGTGATTAAAATGTCACTTAGCGACGGGTATGTTAATATACTATATGCCATCTTAGTTACAGGAGTAGAAAACACCAATTTAAGGCAAATCTAGCTTAAACTACAGGTAAAAAATAAAACTTTAGACTTAACTCCAAACCCAATATAACGCATTGAAAAATGTCTTTTATTATAAACATTCATTTAATGCTAAAAGAATGTACAATTTAATTATGTTGTTTTGCAGTAGTAAAACCGTAGCACTACACCGCCTTTATGACCATCCGCACTTGCAAAGTGCTACTTAGCGAGGTATAATTATTGTGATTAATGATATCCTATTATTTTAATGATACACTTGTGACAAAGACATAGCTATAAATGCAGTGTCGCAAGTACTTTATTATGTGTACAGGTAGAGACCAAATTATAGCATAATATACTACCTACATTTGAATTAATTGAAGTAAATTGTTTTATATGAAAATATCTTTATTTTAAAATTGAAAACATATACTTTGTTTTCCTCAGCCTTTTTATATTTTGCTTTTTTATTTTCTTGCTGCTGTTTCCTCAAATTTTAAAAATTATATTGTCTGCTTTAAAATATTTATAATTTTCAACTTTACTTTTACTGTTAACTTTAAAATTAGTATAGGTCAGCAAGCTACCACTACTTCTTATATATTTACGAACGTTTTTAATTTTGTTAGATATTTCTCATATACGTTTCAAATTTGTTATTTGAGCAGATTAGGACATTGCAAAAAAAATAACCTTTTTTGTGCCGGCTGGATTATACTCTAATCAGTAGTAATACTATAAGTACTTCGATATTATTGGGATATAGGTATATAAAAAACTTGTTGCACATAAATAAAAAGGTGTCACGTTGACAGTTTAAATAATCCGACCGCGGAGCGGGAGGATTATTCTGCCAAACTGATACGATTTGTTATTGCGCAGGAAGTTTGAGACGTATAACCCGAACATGTTCGAAGTACACATTATATTCGATTTGATTATATTTTGAGTAAATTTCAAAAATAGGAACAAAAAATATTTTATTGGCAGCTCGATTTGTTAGCATTAACCTAACTGAATGTCGTCTCCGTAGAAACAACATATAACTTGACAAACGTTGTTTATTGCGTTGCCTAGTGAAGTTTCTCTAGTATAATCGATTTTGTATTATCGAAATTATACAAAATACCTCAACTAAATCCAGCCGTCTGATTAGTTGATATCGGTACGAAAAAAATAATCTAGCTAATATTAATACAAAAACAACCTTACAGAAACAGCAATCACTTAGAGGTAGCATCCAGACAGTTAAAAATCAAACTAATCTGAAAGTAGTTATATGTTCAAATAAATTGTTTTTTAAATAATCTGTACGTCGCAGTTAACAGTCTCGCTGAAAACTTACGAATACACATCGGATACTTTAAAACTTTGCAGCTTCCTAAAATAAGTCTAAACTTGAAACGTGGAAATTAATAGGCCCGCCGAGTATCAACAACAAGTAGTGTTACATCCATTTTCCAATAAAGCGTGACTAACTGCAAAACAACAATAACATTTAACTAAAAATAATTCCTGAAAATTAAAAGTTCCATTTTTGTGCCAGCCACAACAGCACTTAAATTTCGACTTAGATAAAGAATTCGAGTGGTACTAAATATTTGTGTACATTCCATGTATTCTTTAAATATTTTCGTTATTGAGAGTACATTGGCTGTAATTTAATACTCGATGATTATATAATAACGAAGACATCCAAAACAGATGTCTCAAGTATTTAGAAAAAGTAAGAAAAACTTGTAATTCTCTCCTGGGACGCACGTGGTGATTCCTTATTCTCTTTCTACTTTGTGTTTGTTCTTCCCTGACTGTACAAAACCGCAAACAGTATGTTTGTAAAGGTTTGTCTTAGTACCCGTGTAATCAAGGTGTAGCCTTTGCATTACGCAAGATGCGCTACACCGCCTAAAACGTTGCCAAAAACTATTAATGAAATAAAGAAAGGCTGAGTGTCGGCCTGTGCTACAACTAGTGAAGTAGAGGAGGCAAAAAGTGGGTGGCCATACAATCGTACTAACAGATTTCACTGCGGTTCCGGATTGTGTTACACCTAATAAGTAAGAGAAATGCAAAAATTCGGTGCGCACACAATCGTACTAACAGGTTTCTCTGCGATATCAGACTGTACTACACCTACTGAGGGAAGAGAGGCAAAGAGTCAATGCGCACGCAATCGTACTAACAGGTTTCTCTGCGATGTCGGGCTGTGCTGCACCGAGTGAAGTAAGGATTAAATAAGTTGCAATCTGTTACAGCAGTTCTCTGTATTACGCGTAGAACTACCATATGCACCAGACTTGGCTTACTTCCTTTAGCAGTTCTATTCAGATGCGTTTTATACAAATTATGAAAATTCCTTCATTCCGAGTCGCGGAGTGTCCAACCAATGACAAACGATTGAAATTTCGTTGCCAGAGCGGCGCTCGCTAATTGGTGGTTGCCCTTTCAAACCCCATGACTGCTTAATCCTTTTCCAATTAATTTTTAAATTAGAGTTTTCTACGAAGTTTTCGAAACTGCCCTCAACATGTGTTCCTTTGGTTGAATAGCAACCTCTAATTTTTTAAACTAAATTAGTTTGCAATCGGTTATAGCGTTTGACGCCTTCCGATGCCCAAATTCCACTCCCGTTTATTGTTCCACATTCTTTCCATCGGGTTTCACACTCTCATCGCTTTTCGTATTCCATCACCCCATTTCCGAGTTGGACGTCCTCTTCTTCGTGCTGTGGAATTCTATTCCATTACTTGTTTTGGAAGCCTGTCGTATGTAATCATTTGCACATATCCATACCACACCAGTTGTCGCTGTTTTATTTCATCTATAATCGTGTTTTGTACTCCCATATCTTGCCGGACGGTATCGTTCCTAACTCTATTTCTTTGAGAAGTTCTCGATGCTCTTCTTATAGCATTCATTTCAGTTGCAAATACTTTCTTCTTATTTAATCCACTCATGCGCCATGTTTCAGCCCCATATAATACAACACTTTTAATCATCACGTTGTAGATGTTCTTTTTCCTTTTCTTGCTGAGACCGTTAAGACAGCCGATAACTTTTTTACCAGTTATTACCCTATTTTTTATTTCGACGTTGTCTTTCCCAGTTTTATCGAAGAGGACTCCTAGATATTATTATTTTTCGCATTCCTTGATTGTTTGGTTGTTTCCTTAAATTGGGATCATTGGTTTCTGTTCCAACTCGTAAATCTTCAGTCTTATCCAGGTTTATGGTTAGGCCCCATTTAAATTCCTCTATTAGCTTTTGAGCCATATACTCTAAATCTTCTTTATCTTGAGTCATAACTATCTGATCGTTTACAAACTGAAATGTATAGAAATAGTAACACCAATTAAATAAAATTTAATAACTTTTCAACATATGCAATGCGATTACACAATAAGTATACAGGAATATACTGCGCGAATTCACTCTCGTGCTAACAGTCAACCACGGGCGTTTTCTCTTGGTCCATTGCGTCAGGGGAAGGATTTGTGACTCCTCGGCTCGACTACCGGCTGGTCAGGCATTTCATATTCTTCTGGTTGCGTCAACGCAGATATTGTGTCTTCGACAGTTTGCGACCTCAACACTCTTAAGGTAATAATCCGTCTGGTGAGTCGCTGAGAAAATGCAACCACTTTTGCTACAACCGTTGGAAATATAAATTTAGAAAAGTTATATTTTAAATAATATATATATATATATATATATATATATATATATATATATTTATCGAAAATCCTTCCTACCGTTAGGTGTAAGGATATGTTACCCTATCCGTTATTTAACATCATATTTATGTATTTTACATTCTACTTTATGCTATGCAATTACTTATAAACTAGTGTGCGCCATTCATTTTTATTTTGTGCGACTCTTCTTGCTGTTTGCATCGTATGTCCCTTCTTTACTAGTATTTTCTCTATTACTCCTCCCCATGTCTCCCTGGGCCTTCCTCTTTTCCTCTTTGGTGTAGTTCTTGCTTCCCACACCCTCTTCACTTGTCTATTTTCTCCCATTCTGATTAAATGGCCATACCATCTCAATTGATTTTGTTCAATTACCGTCAGCACTGATTCGATCCCTAGTTCTTCCCTTATGTCCTGATTCTTAATTCTATCTATTCTCTTGACTCCCTTTATTCTTCTCAGATACTTAATTTCTGTGGCCTGTATTCTGCTTTTTTGTTTTTTGGTCAATATCCATGTTTCTGATCCGAAAATGAGTACTGGTCTATATATAGATTTAAACACTTTTATTTTTGTTTGATTGGATACTTCTCTTTTACCTACGAAGCTTCTTCCCAACATGCCGTATATATTCGTTGCCGCTTTTATTCTTTCATTTATTTCTATATCTTGTCGTCCGTTTATTTCGAATACATTACCAAGGTACCTAAAATCTTCTACCTGCTCTATTTTGTCGCCATTTATTTTTATATTTATCTCATGTTTTTCCCTTGCTATTACCATTACTTTGGTCTTCCCCTCGTTAATTTTCATATTCCTCTTTATTAGTGCATTATTCCATATATTGACATTGTATTGTAAGTCTTCTGCACTTTTTGCAAACACTGCCAGGTCATCGGCGAATACACACTCTGTTATTACAATTTTTTCTAAATTCTTATAACCAATATCCAGTTTCTTTACTCTCAGTCTGGCTTCCTTGATGACCTCGTCCATGATAATTATAAAGAGCGTGGGGCTTAGGGCGCTGCCCTGTCTGAGACCTTGTTCTGTTGTGAACTCCTCTGTTTCAGTAGATCCGATTCTTATCTTGTTTCTGCATTGGCTGTACAAGCTTTTAATAGCTTTGATTAAACGTGTATCGACCTGTCTTGCTTTTAATATTTTCCACATTTCGTTTCTGGGTATCCTGTCGAAAGCCTTTTCGAGATCAATAAAGGCTATATGCGCTTCCAGATTCTGTTCTAGTATTTTCTCTGACAGCTGTTTTATTGTGCATATATGGTCTTGTATACCGTAACCTCTCCGGAATCCGCTCTGTGATTCAATTAGCTGCGGTTCAATTTTGTCTCTGAGTTTATTCTCTAGGATTCGTTCATATACCTTGCCTACTACACTAAGTAGGGTTATACCCCTGTAGTTCTTACATTCTTTAATGTCGCCCTTCTTGAATATGGGTACTATAACCCCCACCTCCCATTCCTGTGGGATTTTTGCCTCTTTCCATATCTTGTTATAAAGATTAAGCAACATTTCAATACCCTCTATTCCCATAACTTTGAGCATTTCAGGTTTAATATTATCTGCACCAGCTGCCTTTCCAATTTTCAGTCGTTCAATGGCTTTAATTACTTCTCCTATCGTTATGTCTTCTATTTCTCTATTCTCTTCTTTGTCATTTTGCCTACTCTCTTCTGTGTCAACTTATTCTGTTCTGCCGTTCTGTCCTTCTGTACCTAGCAGTTCTCTGAAGTATTCCACCCATCTTTCCTTTATTTTTGATTCTTCTTTTATTACATTCCCATTCATGTCTTTAATATCTACTGTTGTATTTTGTTTTTCTTTTCTTAGTGTCTTCAACGTTCTATAGAATAGCTTTTGGTTCCCTTTGCTATTTTCTTCCATGCGTCTTCTGAACTCTTCCCACGTTTTTTGTTTCTCTTTCTTCACTAGTTCTTTTACATTCTTTCTCTGTTCCTTGTAGTTATCGTATGCTTCCGACGTTTGCTTAGCCAGTGCTTCTTTCCATATTTTCTTTTTGATTTTGACTTGTTCCTTGATTTGCGGTGTCCACCACGCTGTTTGTTTCTGGTTCTTGCGTACTTTGTTTGTCCCGCATGTATTTCTCGCTGATTTTAGTAATATCTCCTTTACCATCTTCCATGCATATTCTACATCCCACTCTTTACTATGTTCCTTTAGTTTCTGATACTCTTTGCTGATTTGTTGCTGGTATTGCATTGCTATTTCTGCCTCGTTCAATTTATATGTTCGTATTGCCTCATATTTGCAATTTATAACTTTCTCCTGTGGTTTTGGATTTGGTTCCATTTTTTGTTCCTCCTTTATCTTCGCAACTACTAGGTAGTGGTCACTATATATCTCCGCACCTCTTTGGACTCTGACATCCTTTACTTTTTTCCTGTATTGTTTTTCCACTAGAATATAATCGATGATAGATCTCTCTTTCCTGCTCTTTACCTCTCTGGTATATTTATGAATGTCCTTGTGTTCATAGAAAGTGTTTGTCACGATGAGTTGATTTTCTATGCAAAACTGGATGAGTCTATTTCCATTGCTGTTCTTTACCATTTCGCCGTGTTGCCCTACAACCTCCTGTGATAACCTGTCACCTTTACCAACTCTGCTGTTGAAATCCCCAATTACCATAATTCTTCCTTTTGCGTTTTCTACTTCCAGGGTCAGCAGGTTCCAGAATTCGTCTTTAACTTCCGCCTTGTCATTTTCATCCGGGCCGTAAACTATAATTACTGTGATCCTTTTCGTGCTTTCGTTTAATTCTATTGCCATAATTCTTTCACTTATAAATTGTTTATTATGTAGCTTACTTTTCCAACTTTTACTTATAATGCATCCAACTCCTGCCTGTGCCCGTTTTTCTTGTGGCACACCTCCATATATCATTATGTGTCCATTTTCTAATTCTATTTCCCCTTGTCCTTTCTTCTTCGTTTCTACTATCGCTAAAAAATCCAATCCTGCCTTCTCAAATTCTTCTTCTAGCTCTTTCTCTTTCCCTGTTAAACTTCTAATATTCCAAGTTCCTATTTTACATATCACTTCATCTTTTTCCTTTTTCGTTCTTTTGTTCGATATCAACTCATTCGTATGCGTTTTTCCTTTATTTTCTTTTGCCTCCTTTTCCATGTCCTTGTCCGTTGCCAGTTTCGTCGTCTTTTTATCTGTCCTTATTACATTATGTCGTTTTAAATAATAATTGCACTTATAATTTATGAAAGCAGTCGCCATCTCGATAGTTTTAAATAACACTCTTTATAAACTAAAATTTATTCAACAGCTTGCTCTAGACAATTTTGGAAAAAAACTAATAGATCAAGTTAGGTTCCCATTCATACGAATGAATATAATTCTATGTAGTCCAGAAGTTAAACTGCAATTAGGAATGCGATTTGTCAGAAGCTACTTATTTACGATATTAGTTTGTCTGCTTCAGTGCTTTTTGTTTTTCCCATCCACATATATTTTAATTTTTAGTAATTTTAAAATCAACACGTTTCGACTTTGTTGTTAAACTTCTTGTTATTTTTTGCAGTTTCTTTACCTTTCCTGCAATGTGACATACTACGGAACAGGCTATATTCTGGATTAACTTTTCGCATATAAGTGCCTTGGAGTAGCGAAATGTCAGAGTTCGTTCATCGCTTCGATTGATTAGACTCAGAACACCTTTGATAAATTATGTATATTATTTCCAATATTCCATATTTTTGCTGCAAATAAACTCGTTAAAACTTATATACATTCTTTACAGTAAAGTAACGTAGATTCAAATTAATAGACGCCGGCGGATTACTAATCGCCTACATAGGTTCGGAACATGTTTGGCATGCTAGCGGAGAGGCTGCCAAGGTCGGAGTAACTCTGAAACAATGCTGCACGTTTCGGCACTTTATAGCGGACGGAACTGAAACTAAATGGCGTTTTTTCACTTATGGTCGTCTTAAAAGTAGTTAGCCCATCTTTGGATGTACATGGATAGAGCTGGGGCGAAAGGACGTTCCACGCCAATTTGGCCAGGTGCGTACTGGATAAAATCTTACCTTTGAAATAGCCCGAGCGAACTCAAGTTTGCTCTCAGAAACCACAGCTTGATTTTGCCACCATCTTCAGACATTGCAAGAGCTGCAATTTTGCAATAAGACGTCATAGTAACTCATCGATGGCGAAAATGAGTTCTTTGTCCACGTAACAGATTAACTACGGTACTGCTTATCATTCCGCGATCAACTTAATTGAAGAGGCCTTAAAAAGTTTCTTTAGCTGCGTAATTACGGAGCCCTGAGGGTAGTACGGGTAATTTCCTGCGGTACTGAGAATCGGGGAGCCAAAAGGAAAGTTCGAAACCTGATTTTGAACTACCGTTAGCATCAGGCCGGATGGTAGTGTAAGCGCAGGTTTTGGAGGTATTCTCTGCTACCGAGAATTGACGAGCCAGAGTGATGATCCAGGTTCACAAAGGTTAGAACAATAGAGGCCATAGAGGGCTTTTACTGGTAGGTCCATTTCGGACCGGCGGAGGCTCGCTCTGCAGCATAAGGCAAAATACAGATCCATTCAACGGACCCGTTTCGCTGGAGGAAATGGGACTTTAAGTGTCGGCTCGGGCTAAAACTCGCTTCGCAGAATTAGACGGACCTGGCAGCTGATACGGACTGTACGAGCTCAACTGGAAGGTCTGCTCTGGCTGTAGGCTACTGCTCCTAAGCCCCAGGTGACTTAGGGCTGCTTGTTCTTCTGGGTGGAGCAAGACTCACAAGTCGCTGAAATCAAGTATCTTTAACAGGTCGAGCATCTTCTTGTTATACCTTTCCGGACCTCTATCATCTGGATCTTCTCCTGAGGGAATATAGGAAGGAATCCAGCGTGTAGACTCGCACATCGCTGGGTTGTCTCCCCGTATTTGAGGTCAGTCGTCAATCGTAACTTAAGTTGGCGACGTTCAAATTCTAGCACATTAAATATGTCTAAATTTAATTTGTACAGGCGCAAACGCCACAATGATGCGAGTACGTTACGGGATACCTTATGCTTTATCCATTTAGTTTACTCTCTTTTATGCTTTTTACGTAAGTTAAGCGCCGCCGACAAATGATTTGCTTGTCTCAAATCGCTATACCGGATGACAATGAGACCAGGGCCATGCCCCTCTCTCTTTTACTTATGAATGAATTTAGATGAAATTTGATACAAGGATACTAGACATAATTTCCGATTGAGACACAAATGTAATCAAAATGGCCGACTTACGGTTTCACCGGAAATAACACTAACTTTGATCTTTTAAATGGATCACTTTATATATCTTATGTTTTTCGGAATCTACGATTGAAATTACATACCACAGCGTTGCCAACTTGGCTTAGCTATTACACAAAAATATTTAAAAATTAAATAAATTATTTTTCAATTTTAGATAAATATAAAGTAGTGCATGATGCATATCGTTAGATTGGTAATTAGTAATCTAGTGGCATGATGACCCTTAGTAGGTGCTATTTAAAAGTGTGACTTTCTTAAGAAACGTGTTTAGCAACCTTTATTTTTTTATTAAGAGTAGCTTTTGTTATGAGTTCCTAAAGTCAATTAAAACAGATTTTTCCAAGTCTATAGTAAAAAATAAAATTGGAAAAAATATATAATTTTGTTTAAAAAATATAAATTTTGCATGATTATTGTATGTAATTTAACCCGTAGATTCCGAAAAACATAAAATATACAGAATGATCCATTTAAAAAAATCAAAGTTGGTATCATTTCCGGTGAAACCGGAAGACAGCGATTTTGACTATATCTATCGCTTAATCAGAAATTATGTCTAGTAACTTTGTATAAAATTTTATCCAAATCGATTAATAAAATAAAAAAGATATAAACATGGCCCTGGTCTGATTGTCACCCGGTATACTCACACTTTGAAGAGGAGTTGCCTTTCATTTATTCTTTAGACTTTCTTCATTTTGTCCTTCTCATTATTTCCATCATTGAGTTCTTCTTAAGAATGTCTCTATCTTTCGAAAATTGTAATTATTCCTCAACAATGTTTTCTCTTTTGTCTTTATAAAACAACGTTCTTCGTTGATATTTCTTGTTTATTTTTTGCTCTTTACAAGCAGTTTCTTATTTCCTCTTTTTGAAATTACCTTCTATTTTTTCCAATTCAGTTTTGTTTAAAGTACCTGTCCTAAGACATTTCTTGCTGTCTGCTTTATTATACTTTCAACAGTTCGTAATTGCTCATCGACTATTCGACGATTATTCTGGAAATTAATACTTTGAAGCTTTACTGGGGTAAATTTTTATTTAACATTGCTAGTTTTGCTACACCCTTATATTTCAGTAACAGTCAGATTTTTCTGGATTTCACAAAAGTTTATGGTAGTTAGAAACAAGTTTTCTCGTAAGATGATATACTCCATATCAACACTGGAGAATCGCTCAGAGATTATAGGTAACTTTTTCATTGTTGTAAAAGTATAGATAGATAATAAGCCCCTCAAGTTCTTTACAGTAACAAATCGTTTTCTGTCCTGGGATGTGTTTGAATTACTACTTTCCAAGTTAGACAATTCATTTGCTTGATGGCCTAAATCTCATAAACTTTAGATTACTTCGATTTTAAGTAAATTGTTTTATATGCAACAGGGGGAAGATTAAATCGTTAAACTAAATATGCAGGTTACACTACCTCATAAATATTATTGATTACATACTCTACTTCTGCAAACTATAATTAATTCTGATGCCTTAGTTTAATAGTTTTGCTATAAGTTACCCACTAAACAGGTTTTGTTTGTAGAAACTCAAACACGAAAGGCTGCGAAACTTAGAAAATGATTCTAAAAGGTAATAATTGGACTAACTTGGCCGGTTTTGGTCCTATCTGATATTTAAAATTACGACAATTGGTTCATTGAGAGTTTTTCAGGAGACATAAAAGTTTTTAACATTTTGAATCCACATCAAACCAACGACACTTATTGACACAATTGAGAGCCTATTTCAAAATTAGTGTACTCCTACAATATACCGTTAAAATAATGTCTTAATTTATATGGCTTTAAGCGACAATTAAATACGTATGACATTTTTAAATACAGTGATAACAGGATTTCTATTCTCCAAAATAATGGATTCATAATTTTTTATATTTAGGATTGCACCATCTATATGGTTTGTAATCATTTTTATTTAAGCAGGTATTGTTATTATCTGTCTGATTCTCTGATTCTGCAACACCAAATTTATTTTATTTCAAAAGTAAAATTTATTTTTTCACAGTCTCTCCTTTAATGGATTTTCTGAAATGTGAAACCTTTAGTCATTAAATTTTGCATAAAAACCACATGAACTGATGTTAATCTAGGGTTTCAAATAATTCAATTTTTGTCTTAAATCATGCGAATGTAAATTCAAAGAATTTCCAAATATATTTCTTGTTATTTCTCAAATAGAACCTATTGCAGTATTGAAAATATTTTTTCTACTCCTGTAACTAAAATGCATTTAACATACTAACATTCACGTCGCTAAGTAACCTTTTAATCATGCCTTCATAACATGTGACTAAAGAGCCTCTTAGTCATGAGCTGAAGCTGGCAACGATGTTTTAGTCATGGGGTGAAGTTAGGTTCAAATAGTAGTTGCTTTATTAGCCACAGACAAAACTAAAATCCAGTTAGTTTTCAACCGTCACTTTGACGTTTGTCAAGCATAATTTAACCTAATATAATAAATGTCAAAATTTTAATGAAATAATATGTTATATTCTCTAAATTTGTGGTCGTAGAAAAAGTATAGTATGCAACTCGTTTTAAAAACTTATTAGTCACTCATTTTATTAAACACTCGCTCCGCTGCGCTTCTTTCGTAATTAATAAAACTCGTGACTAAAATGACGTTTATCAAACTTGATACATAATATACTATTTTCTATTTCTGTAACTAAACTAGCATATAACATACTAACATACACTTCGCTAAGTAGCATTTTAATCACGCCTCCATAACCTGTGGCTAAAGAGCCTCTTAGTCATGGCCTGAAGTTAGCAACGACGTTTTAGTCACGGGGTGAAGTTAGGTTCAGACAGTATTTGCTTTATTACCCTCAGCCAAAACTAAAATCAAGTTAATTTTTATCAGTCAACTTTGACGTTTGTCAAGCATAATTTAACCTAACATAATAATCAAAATCTTAGTGAAATAGTATGATGTTATATTGTCTAAATTTGTGTAACACATATATAAACACTTGTTTATTCGCTCGTGCCTAAAAAACTTGTGACTAAAGTGACGTTTATAAAACTTGTTACATAATACCCTATTATATCCATGTAATAGAAGTTTTTCATAAAGCTATATGAGAGGGGGGGGGGGGGGATGAAGAGTCGATTCTTTCTATAGAAACTTTCAGTATACCTAGAATATGTGCATGCAATTTATAAATCTTGCTGGAAATTTCTATTAATATAAACTATAAACAGATCTGTGGCAACGCTCCTGGAAAAATTAATAAAATACAGTAGATGGTGACGTAAATGTTATTGCACTCGTTTATATATCTAGCTCTAAGTAATGCCACCAAACACCCTTATAGACAAAACTAATGGGTTTATTCGAGCCTAATTAAAAACTTCATAAAAACCAACGTTTTTGTGGCACTTAAAACCTTCAAAGCACAGTCAAACACGACCCACGCCCCTGTCTCGGGAAAGCAAGATACGGAACATTTTTTATACACGTTTTTATCTTCCTTCATACAAAATATCGTGTTACAGTTCTGATAAGGGCGCTTGAAACAATCAGTAAAAATTTCTTCTCGTCAAATGTGAGAAAGTGACAAGAAGTTAATCTGGTCGGCGACTATGATACTAAAACTTGGTTCAGATCTGATGCTTCTATTGAACTTTCAGTTGGTTTGAATGTTTTCGATGCCACTATATTTACTAGTAAACTTTCAAGTCTCCAATGTTAAGGTGGCACTCTCCATTTAGACAAAATTCAGTTTTGGTTCGGCAAGAACAAAACCAATAATTGTCAAGAAAATACATCAGAAATTGACATAAAATACTACTCACAATAAAGGTATGAAGCTATTTGAATGAGAGGTTTTTCACATCAATTAGTAAAATATAATTTTGAATTGCGTTTGAATAAAAACTGGAATCACCAATTTCAACATTTACACAAGTTATTTAAATTTACAGAATAATAAAGAGGTCCCTTGTACAATGTAAATAAACTACTGTTGCAATGATCAATAAAACCTTAGAACATTTTTCATCATTTTTAAGTATTTCTTGCCAGCGCAACATACAATGTAGATTAAAACACGCTTTTATGTTTATAGAGAATATATTTCCATTCTTTACTACAGTGTGATGTTTTAAAAACTTAATTGCAGTAGGCCCTGAATAGCCTGAATCAGTTGACAATACTGAAATGTATTGGTGGTGGCACTGTAAGTGTATGTCAAATTCGAGGTTAGTAGGTTAGGTTTTGCGTCAGATAAACTGCTAACTTCGAATTTGACATACACTTACAGTGCCACCAACAATACATTTCAGTATTGCCAACTGATTCGGCTATCCAGGGCCTGCTGCAATTGAGTTTTTAAAAAATCACTCGGTACCACCCAGTATGAATGTTGCTGTTGTGGCTATTAGTATACCTTCACCTGCAAAAAATGTTGATAAAGTTGGCAAGATGGGTAACAATTTCAGTTTGTGGCAGAAGTCGAACAATAAACAAATTATCACATCCAACTTAAGTCAGTCACCTTTATTTCAATTATGCCACTATAAATTTAAGCTAGAGCACTTAGTTAAAAATAAAACTTAAATCATCGTTGTTTTCAGAATTTAAATCGAGGTCTCCCACGTTCTCTGAGGACTCGGGCAAGCACTCTGGCGAAAGCTTCCAGGACCCATTCTTCCAGGAAACATTCTTGACGACAGTGAAACTGCACCGAAAATCAGGGGAGCCATTGGGGATCATTCTTGCAGCAGGTAAATATTCAATTAAGCAGCGTTAGCCTGAAACTCAAGGATAATGCAGCGATTAATTTTAACTTGGCTGGGTTTTCTGTCTGTAAGCTTTTAAGCAGTGTGATTTATAATTGTTATCTTGTCATGCGTAATGGGGACAGACTGTTAGATGCTAAACAAACTGAATTGTTTGTTCTGTTATTGATAGTGATCGTTTGCAACACCATGGTTACACCTTAAGTGGAATTTATTTGTACATTTGTACATCTTTAAAAATGGAATTTAGGCCAAATTCACACCTTTTGAAAGTTATTTTTAACATAAACAATCATCTGAATTTTTGAATTTGAATTTTACAATCGAACAATTTTCTTGTCGGAATTCTCTAATGACTTTCTTTCTAATCGTTTAAGCGGAACACATTTTGATCAGACTAACAAACATCCTTCAATCTACGTGAAGATAAATATTTCTATCAGCACCTTCCTTAAGTTCCTGAAACCCAAACAGACGTTCCTGGTTAAATGTTTTAAAGCAATTATTTATATGGTTCTTATTTTAACTATGCTATAAAAGCCTGAAAAATAAAACCAAATCAAACTACAAACTATTTCCTGCAGGCTCATTCGAAGTGCAATGTGCTTTTGTTGAATAAACAAAACCAAATATTAATATGGCGATAATGAAAAAGTATTAGAACGGAATGAATGTAATATGTTTCTATCCTACTACTAAAACTGTGATGTTTACGTTAATTCTTGATTTGGATGAAGTTTCTATATCTGTTTCGTACTTATTCATTTAAAAGCAATTTTTATTGCATTTTATTTTGTAAATTATTTCTTTAAGTATTTTTTATGCGAACCGAAAATCATACCAGTTCGCCCGCTTACATTTTTTTAAATTGTACTTTCTTTTGTAATAAAGGAAGTACGTATATCAAAAACGAACGGAGGTATGACGTTGAAACTTCATATATAAGTTTTGTGTACTATCTAGATGCGACAGAAAGCTTTTGAAGAAAATCGTATATCCGGAAGTATGGTGTTTACTCTTGTGATTTTTCAGTTTTTTTCAATGTATTCAAAACCAGTCCTAAAGATTTTTTCAAACGTTATATGTTTGTTACATCTTTAATGTGTATTTATGTGAGCTAGGTAATTTTCCAGTTGAATACCTCTAAAAAATTCCTTTTTTTTCTTTTCTTTTGATTTTATTAACTCCTATTTTATAGGGCATTATAGAAAACTAATAAAATTGAAAATCTGAAACTGTGGCCATGGATTTTATATGTAAGAGCGACTACAGCTACTGTGATATCACTTCGGTTATTCCGAAAGTCGCCATCAACTTTGTTATTTTAAATAGAACACCTGGTATATTATTACATTTTTTAATTCGACTTAAAATTTTAGAAAAAAAAAATTCAACTAACACTCTATTTTGTACGGTTTCTGTAGAATTTGTAATTTTTTTAATTGTTTGACAAATGCTTAAAATTAAAAATCACATTTTTTACTAATTATAAGATCACTGTAAAAGGAAGTTGTGTTCGTGTATCAGACCAGATTTTTTACTGTGCAATGCTAAATTGATTAAACATAATTTCATCTATCCATCTATTTACCCTATTATCTATCCTTCCATATTTGGATATAGGCCTCCCCTAACGCCTTAACTATTGTCAACTAGAGAGAGTTGAGGTATTCTAAGCCACACTCAGCCTGCACGTCATCCTTCAATCTCATTTGTGGTCTGCCCTCTTTCCTACATTTGGGTGCCACTTACAATTTTATTATTCCACCTTTGCTCTCGGAGACGGAATACCTCGGTGGATACAGATTGTTGTCGACGATAAACACAAGCAAACGTAGATATAGCAACTTACAGTGTGAGATTTATGACAAGAGATGAGAAACTATTAAAACTAGACTAGCTATTAAAAAACGGACAGAAACAAAAACCTTAAAACCTTAAAATTAGGAAATGTTCTGTACTACATAAAATGATGAAAAGAAACGAAAATCTAGACACAGCGGGATTCCTTATTTCTGAAGGATATATAGGCTAAATAAAACAATACACAGGAATTTGGGCAAAGTTACACTTAATATTGTGGACCTAAAGTCTCTGTCTCAATATTTAAGCACAAATATATATGAAGTAGTAGAAGGAATCTAATGACACAATAAAAAAATCACTAAATAACTTTCAAAGTATCTAAATAATAGTTCTCGGTGACTTTAACGCTAAACTTTACGGAAAATAAGAAGCGCCACAAAACGAAATCGGTGAAAGAGCAGAAACGTTAATAAACTATAAAGAATCTAACAAATTTTTCGCCATGGATTCCTTCGTTAGAAAATAATCATGAAGGAAATGGGAATGGGTCGCACCACATGCAACAACAAAGAACGAAATTGACTATATTAAGGAAAAGAGCATGATATGATATAAGATGTTATAGTCATAAACTCTGTTTCCGTTGAAAGCGATCACACACTGGTAAAAGCAAAAGTCACAATTAAGACGATACTATACTATAGAAAAATATATATAAGCCAACCCAGAAGACGATAGATACACAACTTCTAAAGAGCAAAAAAAGAACAATACAAATCAACTAGCAGATGCCAATGCCCTATATCATTTTTTCCTTTCCTAAGCTTTTCTACCGTTCCTATATCCAGAATAACTTCACCTACATAAGCGTCTTGAAAGCAGCAATAATGTAATGCACCCTCCGCTAGTTATTATTATTTTAAATAGTTTTTAGCCACAAAGGTACTTCAGAGCCAAAGTCCGTAGGGATCTGGAGTGATTAAATCGAAGGTATCGGATAAACAATATTTATTTAATTTTAAAATACAAAAATAACTGGTTCTGTTATGTAAACGTAGATACAGATAAATAACGATATATGCTATTAACTTGAGCCTGAAACTGCACAATTCTGCAGGCTAGAACGCCTAACAAGGCTACAACTCACCGTGCGGCCTTAATAGGTTCATCGAGTGACTGCGAAGCTAGCGCTGATCTTATTCTAACCTCAACAACACCAAGCTGTAAAGCTGGACTAACCCTGTTATTGATATAGATCGATAGGAATTTGGAACGTTAACGTTATCGAGTGGGATCTTTGTACTAGGCTATAAGCGATAGGCAGTTTTGAGTCTGAGATCGTCATGGATTAGACTCTGACGCTCTCAGTTCAGATGTTAGCGTTATCAAACGAGGGCTTTAGGCAATAATATTAGCTACAAGCAGTTTTACTAACCTGAGCTTTAAGAGATTATCTGAATTCATCACAGGTTAAATGCTGGCACTCTCAATCAAACGTTAGCGTTATCAAACGGAAGCTTTAGGCAATAATATAAGCGACAAGCAGTTTTACTAACCTGAGCTTTAAGAAAGCGTCTGAACTCGTCACAGGTTAAACTCTGACGCTCTCATTTCGCATACATCTAAAGCTTCATAACTTTTTTATGCCTCGGTGCATTACATTTCTAACAAAATAGATATTTATGCATTAAAGGAGATAGGAATATGTTTTTCCCTGAGGTTGACATGTGTTACAGACCGAGGGCCAGAGGCATAGAGGTAAAGAACATGAATATCTCCCGTGATGCATACAGTAGGTATGTTATCTACTAGCATATTCGTAAAAATAGTATGAAATTTCAAAATGTCATAATGACATTTAAAATTAGAATGTGTAAGTAACATCAAGGATTACCTCATTGTATGGTTGCTAAGACGTTAATTGAAGTTGCATTGTCACCATGAGTTTGAGGGAGAAATGATTTGACAAGTCCCTTGGGAGTTATGAGTAGCTTTTCATATTTTGTTTCTATGACGAAAAAGTACAATATCATGTTGCTAGTAAATAAAATTCTTATTTCCTGGCATTTTTGTCCAAAAAAAGTATACTTGATAGGTATCGCTCTGAGGAACCGCTTTTTAGGTAATTGAATTCATATAATTTAGACACACTTAAAAGTAGAAGAGGGATAGATTATATATATATATATATATATATATATATATATTTCTTGACTGGGATAGGGTTTGGAAAAACTCCAATCTCAGTGCTACGCACAGGTACCAAGCTTTAATGGTTAGATTGAATTAAAACCACTTGTATGTTACGCCTGACGTTTCGTTTTTTATTTTAAAACATTATCAAAAGCTATGGACAAAAATTTACAATAAGTAACGTTGTTATAAAAGTTATTGAAAGTGACAGTCTTACCTAACACCTTGTGGACCAAAACACATGTTTTATTAAAAGCATGTGAAGATTTTCAAATTTGAACAAATTCATAAACAGGGGCAGTAGGCCACCAAGATTACAGACCTGGGCTGCACATGATATAAATACACTTAGTCTTACATCTAGTCAGTTACACATTAAAAATTACTAGCACATTTAAAATTTGATTTACAATAATTTTATTAGCTATTTGGCCAACATGGCCGTCAAATTTAGATAAAATCGTGGTATTATTTCTAATCAAACAGCGACAGGTGTCAGAACAATTTGTTAGAACCGCGCATGCGCGGAGCGCAAGGCGTCCAAATATTACGAGGGACGTTCAAAATGGAATTGACCAATTAGCTTGTACAATGCAATCTAACATAAGACTAGTCAAAAAACAACGACAAGGGCCATGTCTGAAGGTTCTAAAAGGTGGAAA
Source organism: Agriotes lineatus (assembly GCA_940337035.1). Taxonomy (NCBI): domain Eukaryota; kingdom Metazoa; phylum Arthropoda; class Insecta; order Coleoptera; family Elateridae; genus Agriotes; species Agriotes lineatus. Next base: position 38,106,339 of record OW679199.1, on the reverse strand, counting down.
CTACAAAAAGAGTCCTAACTGAGCACCCAAATTGTAAGTCTACCACGGGAAAAAGACAAATGAGAAAAATGGAGGAGAAAAGACCCTAATTAGATCTAAATATAACTAAATTTATTGTGGGACCGTATTGAGTTTATTAAAATTTTTTTTTATTATTAAAGAATTAGTAATAGAAATGTGGTAGTAAAAAGAAAATATTATAAGATAAAAGTAACTACCCATTGGGCTTTCTCGGTTGGAGAAATTCTAAGGAGAAATCATTGTTGGACATGGCTAACAAAAGGTGGTATGAGACACTAAGATGATCAATGTCAGTATTTGAATTTAAGGTATTATTTGTACCAAAAATGTGGCACATTTCGATGAAAGTGCGGTGACTAGAATTTGGTTCAATAGTAATAATTTTTGTATTTTCAAAATCCATACAATGACCAGTGCTGTTGACATGTCCAGCAAGAGCGCAGGCTTTGGGTTTAAGACGAGAGTCGCTTTTATGCTGAATAATTCTTGATTTCAACCTCTGAGAAGTTTGACCAATATACGTAGAAGGACAACCACTACAGTTTATCTGATAGACGGCATTAGGGGTTAGGAGAGCTGGAGTTTTATCCTTTAATTTTGAGAACAATCTTTTATGATATGATGGTGTTTGTCCGCGATGATAATATGATCGAACTTACGAAAAACCTGTTTAATTATATGAGAAAGTCCTTGGACGTAAATAAGACTTTTGTAAAGTGGAGGTTTATCATTTATATTATTATCAGAATTTTCTGGTGGAATGATCCTGCCCTTGGGGGTGGAGTATAAGATAGAATTTAATAAAGAAATAGGATAATTATTTAATTTGAGAGTATTAACTAATTTATTGAGATTAACTGCGTGAAAATCCGGATGCGAGATCGTTAAGATTCTGTGCTTGAGCCCTTTCACTACATTCAACTTATGTCGAATGTTGTGTATAGAATGGAAATTCAGATAACGGCCAGAACTGGTTGGTTTAACATACCAATCCAGTTTAATAGTGTTGGAATCCGTTCTGATGACCAGGGTGTCCAGAAAGGGGACAGACCTATCCTTTTCCCTTTCCACTGTGAATTGGATGTGAGGGTTGAAACCATTGAAAACACTCAGCACATTGGCAACGTCGTCGACCGGTACTGCACAAACCAGATCATCAACATACTGGTAAAGAAACGGAAATTGAAAAGCCAGCTTGGGGATGCTTTCCTTTATGATGGTATTGACTATGATTTCGGCCAAAATGGGGGAAAGAGTTGAGCCCATTGGGGATCCAAAGATTTGTTTATAAAAATTATTATTGAAGGAAAAATATGTTGAGTCAAAGATGAATTTGAGAAGGTTAATAAACTGTGATTTGGGTATACTAGTTAGTGGTTCTATTAAGTTCCAATTGGTTTCAACAACCTGTATAACCAGATCTACAGGGATATTGGTAAAAAGAGAGACCACATCTAGTGAAATAATCTCATAATCAGGTGGTAATTGAAAATTATTAATTTTTTCGCTGAAGGCGAAACTATCTTTGATACGAAAACTATTATATTCATTAAAGGCTTGCCCTAAGATCTCTGCCAGATATTTGGACAGTTTTCTATCTGGAGATTGTGTCGAGGACACAATGGGTCGACAAGGTGTGTCGGGTTTGTGTATTTTGGGTAAACCATACAATTTAGGAGAAACCGAATTATGACAAATTAAGCGTTTATATGTGGGGTTATCTATGTAATTATTATTATGCAAATCTCTGATTAACTTATTATTCCTAGTCTCAATAGACGTTGTGGGATCCTTTTTTAAGGGTTGATAAACCTGGTTATCTTGCAAAAGGGTCTGCATTTTGGAGATGTAATCATCACGCTCTAAGGCTACAGTGACATTGCCCTTGTCTGATGGTACAATTACAACATTTGGATTATTTTTAAGAAAGATGTTGCATTTCTTTTCAATAGAAGATAAAGGATTATTTGTATTTTTATGATTTTTAAGGAAATCTGTAATGTGGAAAGCTACTAAGGAGCGATAATTATTCCTTTCCTTATTATCCAAACTATTAATAATGTCTTCAATTTGAGCAAGATATTTATATAAGGTTGATTTATTATTCAAGCTAACAGGTAACCCGATTGTATACAACGTTTCCTTGCACTTGGACCAAAATTTGGGTTACCTGTTAGCTTGAATAATAAATCAACCTTATATAAATATCTTGCTCAAATTGAAGACATTATTAATAGTTTGGATAATAAGGAAAGGAATAATTATCGCTCCTTAGTAGCTTTCCACATTACAGATTTCCTTAAAAATCATAAAAATACAAATAATCCTTTATCTTCTATTGAAAAGAAATGCAACATCTTTCTTAAAAATAATCCAAATGTTGTAATTGTACCATCAGACAAGGGCAATGTCACTGTAGCCTTAGAGCGTGATGATTACATCTCCAAAATGCAGACCCTTTTGCAAGATAACCAGGTTTATCAACCCTTAAAAAAGGATCCCACAACGTCTATTGAGACTAGGAATAATAAGTTAATCAGAGATTTGCATAATAATAATTACATAGATAACCCCACATATAAACGCTTAATTTGTCATAATTCGGTTTCTCCTAAATTGTATGGTTTACCCAAAATACACAAACCCGACACACCTTGTCGACCCATTGTGTCCTCGACACAATCTCCAGATAGAAAACTGTCCAAATATCTGGCAGAGATCTTAGGGCAAGCCTTTAATGAATATAATAGTTTTCGTATCAAAGATAGTTTCGCCTTCAGCGAAAAAATTAATAATTTTCAATTACCACCTGATTATGAGATTATTTCACTAGATGTGGTCTCTCTTTTTACCAATATCCCTGTAGATCTGGTTATACAGGTTGTTGAAACCAATTGGAACTTAATAGAACCACTAACTAGTATACCCAAATCACAGTTTATTAACCTTCTCAAATTCATCTTTGACTCAACATATTTTTCCTTCAATAATAATTTTTATAAACAAATCTTTGGATCCCCAATGGGCTCAACTCTTTCCCCCATTTTGGCCGAAATCATAGTCAATACCATCATAAAGGAAAGCATCCCCAAGCTGGCTTTTCAATTTCCGTTTCTTTACCAGTATGTTGATGATCTGGTTTGTGCAGTACCGGTCGACGACGTTGCCAATGTGCTGAGTGTTTTCAATGGTTTCAACCCTCACATCCAATTCACAGTGGAAAGGGAAAAGGATAGGTCTGTCCCCTTTCTGGACACCCTGGTCATCAGAACGGATTCCAACACTATTAAACTGGATTGGTATGTTAAACCAACCAGTTCTGGCCGTTATCTGAATTTCCATTCTATACACAACATTCGACATAAGTTGAATGTAGTGAAAGGGCTCAAGCACAGAATCTTAACGATCTCGCATCCGGATTTTCACGCAGTTAATCTCAATAAATTAGTTAATACTCTCAAATTAAATAATTATCCTATTTCTTTATTAAATTCTATCTTATACTCCACCCCCAAGGGCAGGATCATTCCACCAGAAAATTCTGATAATAATATAAATGATAAACCTCCACTTTACAAAAGTCTTATTTACGTCCAAGGACTTTCTCATATAATTAAACAGGTTTTTCGTAAGTTCGATCATATTATCATCGCGGACAAACACCATCATATCATAAAAGATTGTTTCTCAAAATTAAAGGATAAAACTCCAGCTCTCCTAACCCCTAATGCCGTCTATCAGATAAACTGTAGTGGTTGTCCTTCTACGTATATTGGTCAAACTTCTCAGAGGTTGAAATCAAGAATTATTCAGCATAAAAGCGACTCTCGTCTTAAACCCAAAGCCTGCGCTCTTGCTGGACATGTCAACAGCACTGGTCATTGTATGGATTTTGAAAATACAAAAATTATTACTATTGAACCAAATTCTAGTCACCGCACTTTCATCGAAATGTGCCACATTTTTGGTACAAATAATACCTTAAATTCAAATACTGACATTGATCATCTTAGTGTCTCATACCACCTTTTGTTAGCCATGTCCAACAATGATTTCTCCTTAGAATTTCTCCAACCGAGAAAGCCCAATGGGTAGTTACTTTTATCTTATAATATTTTCTTTTTACTACCACATTTCTATTACTAATTCTTTAATAATAAAAAATTTTTAATAAACTCAATACGGTCCCACAATAAATTTAGTTATATTTAGATCTAATTAGGGTCTTTTCTCCTCCATTTTTCTCATTTGTCTTTTTTCCCGTGGTAGACTTACAATTTTGGGTGCTCAGTTAGGACTCTTTTTGTAGTTTCCACCTTTTAGAACCTTCAGACATGGCCCTTGTCGTTGTTTTTTGACTAGTCTTATGTTAGATTGCATTGTACAAGCTAATTGGTCAATTCCATTTTGAACGTCCCTCGTAATATTTGGACGCCTTGCGCTCCGCGCATGCGCGGTTCTAACAAATTGTTCTGACACCTGTCGCTGTTTGATTAGAAATAATACCACGATTTTATCTAAATTTGACGGCCATGTTGGCCAAATAGCTAATAAAATTATTGTAAATCAAATTTTAAATGTGCTAGTAATTTTTAATGTGTAACTGACTAGATGTAAGACTAAGTGTATTTATATCATGTGCAGCCCAGGTCTGTAATCTTGGTGGCCTACTGCCCCTGTTTATGAATTTGTTCAAATTTGAAAATCTTCACATGCTTTTAATAAAACATGTGTTTTGGTCCACAAGGTGTTAGGTAAGACTGTCACTTTCAATAACTTTTATAACAACGTTACTTATTGTAAATTTTTGTCCATAGCTTTTGATAATGTTTTAAAATAAAAAACGAAACGTCAGGCGTAACATACAAGTGGTTTTAATTCAATCTAACCATTAAAGCTTGGTACCTGTGCGTAGCACTGAGATTGGAGTTTTTCCAAACCCTATCCCAGTCAAGAAATAACATTTTACTGTGTATGTAACCACACAAGCTGTGAGAGGGACTATCTTTATATATATATATATATATATATATATATATATATAATTTAGACAACTACTGACCCATGTCTCTTCTATCACAGTCATATAAAACGTCTACCAGAATTATTACCAAGAGATTGACACATAAATTACCGCTACCAACCTCTGTCGAAGAAGCCGTATTCGATAGGAGAATAGCTTTAAGTTAAAGAGATCCAATACATAGTATCTATGAAGATGCAGCGATGATAGTATAATTAAACGATAAACCTATCAGACGAAAAGTGGGCCCTTGGAAAATGTACTCAAAACAGCAAACTAGGAAAATAAAGAAATGTATATCAATGGTAAACATTTAAAACACCATATATATAAATATATGGATGATGTACTGCTGATCGCTTCTGCTTGGGAAAAACTACAATTCATGATAAACCATAACCATGAAACGTCGCTACAATGAAGTATTCAAATTAATCTTAATAATAAAAAAGCAATGTCTAATACTTATTGCTAGAGAACGAATTTTATGCAGACTGTATATTCTATAACTTATGCTTATCTTAGGATACGATTAAAAAAGTGCACGAATTGTAACTTTTATAGTTAATCGACACTAATTAATTAATGCATAGTTAAGCGTTTCTTGCATATTTAACAGTTGCGTGCATATTACAGCTATTAATGTTTGACAAAAATTGCATAGGATTACTTTCAGATATTCGGTAATTAAAAAAATAAGATGAAAGTGGTTATTTACTAACAATCTTCGAAGAAAACGAGTAAATAATTATTTTCTTAGAAAAACCACACAAAAGGTATCTAATCAATTTGAATACATATACATGCATATGACAAATAACAAGCTTTTGCTTCAGACACAGATTACTCTAACGCAATTTGTAACGTAAGGCATGACTCTGAATCTTTGCCATGAATTAACAGTTTTGGGTATTCACGCAAACGTGTGAAATGTAAACTAAGAGGTAAGTGCTCTTATTTTAGAAAAATGTAATTCAGTAAGGAGGAAATTCCTGATTATGCTATCTTAAATAATATAAGCCAAATTTTGAATAGTGAATTTGTTGAGGACCTTGATATAGCTTCTAATGTTATTGTAAATTTATAAATGCTCCTTGTACAGTCGTGTTCATTAAAGTGTTGTACAGTATTTATGCTTTGTAAATATGATTTATTGTCAAAAAAATTAAAAAATTGTGCTGTATATACAAATATTTTTAAAATATACATCTAGGTGTACCTAGTTAATGATACAGTGTGAGTCTTTGTCGAGTAAAAACACAACCACTAATAAACTTACTATCTCTGTACAACACATTTTTGAATACCACTGTACATTTGTAGACGTTTTCAGGCAGGAAACGAGTTTCTTTTTGAAACATTTTGAAAAGCATTTACCTGGATGAGGTTTTTATGACGATAATTAATTTATAAATTTTGTTGGTATTGCCTGTTTCTTATTGAAATAATTGCTTAAGTCCGATGTAAATCATTGTAAAAATTATTAAAATGAGTAAAACAAAACATTAAGTACTTTTTATTCCTTTTTTTCAATTTTATTATAGGTTTATAATTAATGCTCAGATATATTTCTCAACTTTTATGCATATTTTTACAAAGTAGTATGCATATGATATACGCATAATTTGGTAAAAATGGGCTGCATATACTCAGTTCCCTATTTACTACCAACACATAATAACAGTAAATATGACTGAAATTCAACAAGTAAATGAATGTACAGTGCCTTCAGAAGTGATCGAACGTTTTTGAATGGTCATGATTATACAACGCATGCATAATATCTACGACTGTAAGTCTATGTCAATTTCGAGGTTAGCAGGTTAGGTTTTACATAAGTCTGTGTCAAAACTGACGCAAAACATAACCTGATAACCTCGAATTTAACATTGACTTACACTGCCACCAACATATTGCTCATACGTCGTATAACCATGACCAAAAACGTTGGATCATTTCTGGAGGCACTTTATAAAGTATGATCAATAGTAATTTACGTTACAAGTATAGAAAGTGGAGCTTTTCAGTACGAGTGAGATGTTTCCGGAAGAGGCCGTTAGGCCGAGTCCGGAATTTGGAGACGAGTTTCGTATAATTTTTTCGTACACTAGCATACAAAACGGAATAATAAATTTATCCTGTCATCTGAATTTGCCGTAAAATTTATTAATTAGAAAGGTACACTTTGCGGTATTTGTACGTCAAAGTAAAATTCGTACGGCAAAATGCTACTTTGCCGTACGAATGCCGCAATGTACCACTTTGCCATACGAATACCGTAAAGTGTAACTTTCTAAAGTAGGGACAAGAAATCAGACGACAAACGTCATCAAGAGTAATGACGTCATAAACATAGTATAGTAATTGATTAAGCTTAAACCAAACGCATGATTTAAAATGAGCTGTAAAGAAGAAAATAAATATCGGTTTTGTAAATCACGTCGTCTGATTTCTTGTCCCTACTTTAAGTAATAAATTGTACGGCAAAGTAGCTCTTTCAATGTTAGTGTACGAAAAAACTTATTTTCATCTAGTATGGCTATAGAATAGTTATTAATCTACAACTATGGTTATACTTAAATGTCAAACTTGACATTTGTTTTTTAAGTGATTTACGCCCGTATTCATAGTCGTTCGCCAGCGGATCGCCGGCGCATCGCCAGAGTTTTGTTATGAATAGTATGTTGGCGGCACTGTACATCTATGTCAAATTCGAGGTTAGCAGGTTAGATTTTGTGTCAATTTCTGTCAAAACTGACTGAAAACCTAACCTGATCACCTCGAATTTGACATAGACGTACAGTGCCGCCAACATACTATTAATAACAAAACTCCGGCGAGTCGCCGGCGAACGACTATGAATACGGGTGTTAGAGTTGCATTCGTGAATTAGGAACTATTCCATGCCAATACTAGATGAAAATAATTTTTGATGATACTATATATACCTACTTGGGTCAAGCCAACAGAGCCAACAAAAAAAATCAAACCACCCATATAATAAGAAGAGTACGGATTATTTTAATAGTTAACATAAGCGTTTCGTTTCTCTGCCACCATTTAATCATACAGGTCATTTCCATAGTTACAAATGAGACCAATAGATTAGAGCGTGTATTTTACGAGTTAACATAGGAATTATTGCTTGTCAAAAACACAATTAAAAGTTATCCTAATGTATACCACTGAAGAAAAGATACAACACACAAGGTGTTCCTACGTATCTACTTTTTAGTTGCATACCTACATTCCGGTAACAAAATTAAAGTTTCTTATTAGCAAGTACCTAATTCAAATTCGTATGTTAACTCGTAAAATAAGCGCTCTAATCTATTGATTTTATTGGTAGGTAACTATGGAAGTGACCTGTATGATTAAATGCTGGCATAGAAACGAAACTGCTATGTTAACCATTAAAATAAATTCACTGTATAGAAAACATTATCAAAATACAAAAAATGAAATAAATGGGTAAATATTAAACGAATTAAATAATAGTTAAATGCAATTTTAATAACAAAGATTTTTAGATGAAAACACTCTATATTTTTACTGTAACAACCAGTCAATATTTCAAGCAAATATAATTGAATAGTTTACCCTATATCAAAAGTTGCGTCCACCATTTGCACTTGTGCAGCTTTTTTCATATCATAATATTTCGGTTGGAGACGAATTAGGGTTACTAGAAATCTAATCTACTAATCTGGTATTATTTTCAATCATACATGATCCCATAATTATTTGCAGCAAGGTACGCCATCCTGTTAAAAAATATTATAGTATATGGTACCACCTAACTAACGGCTGCAGCAGATATGCGTCTCCATTATGCAGCTGACGCAGGGTGCTTAACTTTTTCTAAAATAATTAAATCTGTGTTTAGAGATTTATTTGAATTATTCTGCTCCGAGAATCTTCCCCGCTAATCCCAAATCAACAACTGTTTTTTACTTCTGTATTTTATCCAAATTCGGTTTTATCGCAACCACCTGCCCTAACTTGTGTTCAGAAAAATTCATTCCTGTGATCGTCAATCAATTCAAGAAGTTAAATGTTTTCATTTTTATGGGTTTATTATTAATTTTTGAGGTATAGTTTATTGTGCAACGTTGTTCTGTTTGATGCACTTTAACTACCTTTAAATTTAATGACCATACTTATGGATCACCTTGTGTAACTCAAAAATGTGAAATGAAAGGAGTGTAAAAGTCAACACCTGTTAGCACATATGTCAACAGTCTCTTGCCAGTGTGAATTAAAAAATAATTTCCTGTGGTTTAATATGGTTAGATCAGAAACCAATCTATAGCTTCCCACACGTTTTTTGTATTTTTAAATATAGAGGGTGTCCCAAAAAGGGGACACCGATTTGTCATAGATTCCTTACGTTATAATAAATCGATTAAACCTAATATACCTTCGTACAAAGTCCCTTCAGTAAGAAGTTATAGGGCCTTAAAGTTCAATTTTGTATTTTTTATTTTTTTGTTAATTTTCACAAATATAGAGATATCGTATCGACTTGAATTTTGGTATACATACTTACTATTATGTACTGAACTAATTTTTTTTTTCGTAAATTAGACTTAACTGTAAGATGCATTTTACTTATCTTTGAAAACTTTTTTAAACTCTAACTTCGTTATCTGTAACATTTGTTTTAAATTTTAGGTTATTATCTGAAAGTGAATTGAAAAGTACAAAAATAATGTACTCTTAGTTCTTAAGCCTAAAAGCAACTGTTTACCTTAAAATGACCATCAAAGATTTTTGGTTGTCACTAAGACGTGCAATTATCAAGTAGCCATGATCACAAAAACAATGGACATCTAGTAAAAAACAATGATAAATCAATTAATGACATTAGTGACATAAGAATTTGTTCTTTTATGTTGCCGCTGCATAACGAATTCTCAAATGCTGAAAGGTTCGTTATGTCGCAGCACAAAAAACAAAAAACTGATGTCATCAACGTCATTAATTGATTTCTTGTTGTTGTTTACTAGATTACAATCATTACCCATTGTTTTTGTGATTATGGCTACTTGATAATTACAGGTCTTAATGACAACCAAAAACCTTTGAGAGGCATTTTAAGGTAAACGGTTGCTTTTAGGCTTAAGAACTAAGAGTACATTATTTTTGTGAATTTTAATTTTTAAGATAGGTAAAGTGCCCTTTACAGTCAACTCTAGTTTATGAAATTTTTCTTATTGATGTAGTACATAATAGTAAGTGTATATACCAAAATTCAAATCGATATCTTTACATTTGTAAAAATTAACCAAAAAATAAAAAATAAAAATTGAACTTCAAGGCCCTATAACTTCTTACTGAATTATAATAAAAGGTTACGTAGAAATCCAACAAAATGAAAATATAACGCGAGTTTGTAATGGAATGTTTCGCAACTCATATTAACGCTGTGCTATTACACAAAGTTTACACAGTACGTAAGAATCCTCAAATAAACGTGTCGAACGCAATCAACTGGAAGCGTCTGCTTTATGATCAATTAATACATTATTACAAACTACCTTACATATAGGTTGTTAAACTAAGAAAAATCCTCCAAGTATTTAATCTATTCTATCAGTGAGTTCAGAAATTCATAGGATTGAACGTTAATCAATACATTTAGTATAAGTTAGACAGCAGAATATTCAAGATTCACTTTGTCTTCAGCACCCAACGTACCAGGTCTGGCACAGGCAAGCAGATGAGAGCCTCACCAAACTTATAAAAGTTTACAGGAGACATGCTAACATGAATTCAAAAGTACAATAAAGAGACATTTTCCCGCCGAAAAGAACTGCAGAGAAATATACGAACGCCAACTCGTGGTACAAAAACCAAAAGGTTTTTGCGCTAATACTTCATAAAAAGAAATTCTGTAGAACTTCGATAAACTTGTTTTTCTTAACAACGAAGTTGCATTTGCCTTTCAACAACAAGAATCCAGAGAGACAGAAAAAATCTCTAGTTAAGAATTCACTTGAACCTGCCAGAAAGGTTGCCTTGAACTGGTCATATGGAAAGGTTGCCTAACGAAGAAGGCGTAATAGAGTCTAGAAATAAAATTCATAACGTTACAAGATATTTTTGATAAAATAGGCAAAGAAAACGGTATTCAAATGATAGGGAAAATAAAAAACTAAGCAATGTAACTAAAAACAATATTTACAATTTTACAGTTAGTAAGCAAACTTCGGATTCATTCGTAATTTTGAATCTTCTCAATAAACGAAACCAAATTGTTAACTCATTTTACATTTTTTAGTGTGCTAATTATGCCATTTGTAAAAATTTTACCAAAACTACTAAATAATCAGTAGACCTACAACTTCAAATGAAACAATAAGTAAACCTACATTACATTTGTGTTTTTGCTCCAGGAACGAATAACACCACTATGTTTCAATTCACACTTGCAAGAGACATATAATATTAGATTACGATCTTGATTATTCCTTCAAGCGAATTTAAATCCCAATTTCATCAGTCCTTATGTTCTACTTTCTTAAACGACTTAACGCCCACATAGGTCGTTCAGATGCCATCCACTCTCCTACCAAAGAATTTCGTTGTGTGTCATGGAAATGCTAAGCAAAATTTTGAGAACATCATTGTTCCGTTCGTTCAAAAATAGCCACCCCAGGGAAATTCGGATGCGTTTTAACCGCCTTCGAAACGTTAATGTGACTGTTAAGACCGGATATAGTAGATGACGCAGCGCTATGAGCCATCCCGATTATAAATAGTGTTCAGTCGGCGCCCTACCTGCACCTAAATGATCATCTGCCACGATGAGGGGCAGTAATGTTTAAGAGCTTTGTGTATTTCAAATTTAAAATTGGAAGCATAATCAGCAACACAACACAAAACACCACCGAATATTGAATATAAACATATTAGGAATAACATTCCAGTTCCTAAAGTAGAAGCCGTTATCGTGAATGAAAGAAGAATATTCCTATATAAACTTAACAAAGCTACTAATTAAAATAAACATAGTAAAATGCTTTTTGCCTTTTAAAATTAAAATTAATAATATTTCCAGGGAAAAATATATAACTAAAACAAATATTGAATATTAAAATTCTGTATAAGGCATTAAAATGAATTAAGAGAAGAGTGTTCTATAGACATCGAACGAAGCTTTTAATTGAAATCAATAATGGGGGGGGGGGGGGGGGTACAAAGTTGGAGTGCCCCTTTGTACTTGCACAGCAACCATTGTGTGAGCTGTGTGTGTGTCATGTTGACTTTGTTACTCTTTCTCTTAGGTATGTGGTTCTAAGTAGAGCACAGTTAATTTGGTGCCCAACTGTGAATGGTCTCACCGAGCCCGGTTCAAATCGCTAGGCTGCAGAAAATTCCAGCCCTTGCGGGATTCGAACTGAGGACTTGCTTAATGCAAGGCAAGCGCCTACCCATCTGCGCTACTCGACTTCTTCATATATATTGTGTAGATGAAAAATGTAGGTAAAAAGGGCGAAAAAGTGTAGCCAATCAACCTTTTTTTAATGAAATGTTTTGTATTTAGGTAAATCAACAGTCTTGCATTGAAATGCTAATCATTTTAATATAAAGTTGTATGGATTAAACGTCAATTGTTTTAGAGATATTAACTATTTTGTGCAAAGATATATTAAACTTCAGGCGGCTACAGTAAGTAACAAAAAACAATTGAATTAAGGAAAACGTTACCAGAAAATTATGTTTTTCGTAAACTATCTGTCGAGTGTAAAATGGTTGATCTAGGTATTAATGCTGTAGAGGCTGCTTAAGATTTGCAAGTTTTATAATTTCGTATTTTTTCCAAATAGAACGCCCTGTATATTTTTTTCAAAAAAGCCCTTTTAATGAGCTTTCTTTCGATATGTTACTTCATACCTGTAAATTCAACTGCTTTTCAGATATGCGTGTTTGAACATACAAAATAATTTCAGCCCCTTAAGATAGCAAACACTATTAAAAACATAATTTAAACACCTGAGCTCTCCAAAATAATGTACACAAATCTAGGAAGGCAACAGTAACGAATTTAGACTCTGAAAGATATAAATACGTACATTAGATTTATTAAACAAAATTTCATATATTAACCTGTACAGAAAGATCATATATTATTATCATGCGTTCCCTACTAAAAAGGGGCACCCCAATGTAAGGTTATCATAGCAGTAATTAGTACGCTACATCTACACAAATCAATATAGAACCAATAGAAGGTGCTGTTCTATATTAGATACAATTACAGTTTATTTCATCGAGTTTGTGGTACCAAAATCATTAAACGCCACTTATAAGATTGCACCATGGCTCCAAACGGGCTTGAAGAAGCGATTTTAAGGGGTAAATTGCAAAACAGCGGCTGCAGACAGCCAATGGCAGCCAACGTCATTCACGAAGACCTCCGGAGATGATGCTCCAAACGCAAATTAGGCTCTTCTGGTTGCTGTTTTGATTGCCGAAGTCCCTGAAACCTCAGGTGACGTTTGTAGTAGAATTCTCTAGCAAGCAGCCGAAGTCGTTGGTAATCTTGTACCATGAAATTGAAGTATTTTACCTCAAAGGTGAAGTTAAAACCTCCAGACAGAAGTCAGCTAATTGAAATTACGTTATTACAATTTGCATAGGAGAAATTATACCCACGGTGTATATATAAGAAATTCTGTGTACTTAAACCCGTACTAATACGTGAACGAGTTCCAAAACTGTATCCAATTCTCTAACCTGCATACCATCAAAGCTTCCTTACATAATAATTTACGAAATCTGAAGCTATGAAATAAACTTAGAGCACAAATACAAAAAATCTGGTGTGATACACGCACACAACGTCTTTTTACAGTGATCTCATAATTAACCAAAAATTTTATTTTGAATTTTTAAGCATTTGTTAAAAATTTTCAAAAATTTCAAATTCTACAAAAAACGGTACAAAATAGAGCGTTAGGTGAAGAAACAAATTTTCTCTAGAATTTTAAGCTGTATTCAACAATGTAATAATATACCGCTACATTTTACAGCCAAACAAGGGAGAAACAAAATCCTTATTATCAAACGGCTGTTTTGACAGCCGGTAAAACAAATTACATCCCAAACACTAATACTACTTTTACACGACGACCGTGTTTCAATGAACGAACTTTTACACGGCCATGTACTATACACCAAATAATTCTCATGTTAATTACGCTTTTGACACCTAACACTATACAGAGAACTCATAATCTTCAAATAAAATTATTTCGATTCGTTTAAATGGAACACCACCCCGCATACCTCTGTATTTTTGAAAAGTATTTTTAATAAGCCTTCTTCTGACTTTTTATTTTCTAGCCCTAAATTCAATCGCTTTCCAGATTTAATTTTATTCTGATTTTTTCTTTTTTTTGTGTTATTTCTAGTAGTAACTGGATTTTTATTTTCTAAACTTGGATTTATGTTTTGCTTAAATAGCTCATTTGTTTAAATTATAATTTTAATGGTGTTTGTTTGTTATCCCTTGAAATAAAGCATCTTGAGCAGTTTAAATTGTTTTTATGTTCAAATACACATATTTGAAAAACACTTGAACTGGGAGTTATCAGAAGAAATCTTATTAAAAGGGATTTTCAAAAATACGAAAATATACAGGGCGTTCAATTTGAAACAAATCCGAATTTATTAAATTGGCACCCTGTATAGCATTAATACCGAGATTCGCCATTTCACCCTTAAAAGGTAGTTTACGAAACATAATTTTTTGATAACGTTTTCCGTCACTCAATTGCTTTCTGTTAAGCAGCCGACTGAAGTTTAGCATTTGTTTGCATAGAATCGTTAATATCTTCAAAACAATTGATCCATACAATTTTATATCAAAAGGATTAGTATTTCAATAGAAAACTTCTAAATTACTCAAACATAAGGCATTCAGCAAGTTTGATTCACCAAACTCTTTTAATCCACCCTGTATAATCAAACCACTTTTAGTAATGTGCACCATATTTGTAGCTACGACTTTCATCTGCACAATATTTATGCAACTCTCATAGTTTTAGAAATAGAGTTCTGTTTACTATTTATATAATACTAATAGCAACATATAAAATTATTTTTATTAACAATCCAATAATTAACTTTATAACAGGTAAATGAAAGCCTTAATATTCGAGTATTTGTTGTTGTTGCTGTTGTTTGTTAAAAAAGTAATATTTCTATTTAATATTCAAATAGGTAACATTAGTTCAACTTTTAGTTCACGAAATATTTGCTACGTGTATGTACGAGCTCAAAAGAACACCAATTCGCAAGCTTCACTATTAAACATAATGTTGAAATATGAATTAAATAGTTATTTAATATATATTATGTATATTTAAAAGTTTCATTAAATCTACACGTCTATAACATAAAACAGCAATCTTCAATGATGTTTAATTTACAGGTTTTCATTAACACCGCCGTTGTGTTTAATTTTTGTAAACTATTTGCCCTTTTGTTTCCAGCTAGCTCAGTTTACAACTATTGTTTAAGTTTGCCTCTATTTTTTAACGTGGTTACAGATAAATCAACACAACAAAGATCCGGAAGTTGACTCAACCCTGCTCGTAGCACTGAAAATATATACTCCAAACTTCTGCTCAAATAAAAATCAACGTTAAAACGTCAAAAAGACACCGAAGTAACTTCGCGCGCTGTTTGTTGCCTTGTTTAGCACTGAAATATGATACTCCTGCTTAGGGCCGCCAATAAAGTCAAGCGTTACAACAACGACTTAAGCGAGGTTTCAACTCACCTCACGGATTTGAGGCTGAAAATGACGCAATATATTGCAAGTTGATATTTTCACTGCTTTCAAAAGGTGGAAGAACGCCAACCTTTAATAATTGCGTGCGAATACGCAAATCCACGGTTTCGCACCACGTTGGGCGTTGGATCTATTCGTTAGCCCAAATGAAGGAATTACTCACCAAAGGTGTAGCCCCACGAATGACGCTTGCTATGCAATGGCATGTCGTGGTCAATATTTCCTACGCGCTTTAAAATACCAACACTAAGAACCGCGGATCACTCTGACGGATGCACGAATTCCCTGGCGCACATTTATATCAAATAAAATATTCAAATAGACTTATATCTAACAAGATACACATGCTCAAATTGACTATACGAGTATATCTAACTAACTTGTATTATAAATGAGATCAAGTGGAGCTAGTGTTACCAATGGTTTAATCTTTACTTTCAAAATAAATCTAATTAACTTCGAGACTACTTGAGCAGATTCGAGGGGCGGCTAACATGCAGTGAAGACGGCTGGATTCCACTGTGCTCCATCCACACTCTTACAATATTTCGCCAAAAACTTTTTTGATGTCATTTTAAAAAGGTTTAATGAAATTTATTGGGGTTTGTGTGTATACGAAAATCATTAACTCAAAAATTAAGGACACTTGCCGAACTACTGCGGCGACCGGCAAATTAGGACTATTTTTCTGAATCGTATGCAATGTTCGTTTTACATAAAGCTTCGTTTTGCAATGAATTGTTTTTGACATTTTGATATTCATTACCAAATGACAGGTGACAAGAAAGTAACTCAAACTTTCAAAAAGTCATATTAAAATAACTAGACCACTTGACAACACTGTTTCATTATTCATTATGACAGTTTGTCATTTTGAGGGTATATTAGGTTTTTACACTATAACAATCATAGCAGCTAACCTTACAAGCCACGAATCACAGCCGTCCCTACTGAAAATAAGGTCTGAACAGATAATAACTGACAAGTTTCAGCGTTTTATCAACAGTAATTACATGTGGTGATAATTTTAACTAGATTCACGAATGGGATTTTTTAATAGCAACAAAGATGAGTACTAATCTAGTTAAAAAAAATTATTACCACGAATGTAATTCGGCGTGATTATTTTTTTAAACAGTCCAAGTTGTAGATAGGGTTTGATAGAGCTTCCACATGAGTGACATGTTATTTTTAACAACTGCTGCTCACCCTCTCTACTTGAATGGTTTGTTAAAAAATAATCACTTATAATACCATGAGTAGTCAAAGTTATGTCGACTATTTTTGTGGTGGTGTCACGAATGTCCATTGCGCTTTGGTACGATTAGGACGAGTGCGCTAGCACGAGTCCTAATCCCAAGCGCAATGGACATGAGTAATGATACCACCGCAAAAATAATCTACTTAACTTTGACTAAGAATGGTATTCGAGGGACTATTTAATAACCAAACTACCTTTTTCAAATTAGTTTTCAGTAAATCTAGCAACAAACTACGCAATTTCTATAGTAACAGAACACTAATGTCGACTTTTTCTAATAAAAATCGCATTTGTTAAAAATAGTCACTTGAATACCTTCTAGGAAGATATATCCACTGATATTTTTTTGATTGGTCAAGAAACGTCAGAATTCTGGATTTTCATTGGTCACTTTTTGACATATGACAGGTGAATTGAATAGTCCACTAAATTTTCATTGATATTTATAAAGTATAATCAAATATTATTTTCATTTACTATGGCTGTGGAATAGTTACTAATTTATGAATGCAACTATGTTTATACTTAAATGTCAAACTTGACATTTGATTTTTAAGTGACTTATAGTTGCATTCATAAATTAGGAACTATTTCATGGTTGAAGACATACTAGATGAAAGTAATTTTTGATCATACATATAAATTTAGTTGTCCATCTTTTACTTTCACCGCCTGGTATACAATTATTATTAGTATAAATATTATTATCAGCGTCCCGTATCTATTAGCGCACCAACTGCAGTAGACAATGGTTATAAAGTAGATGGAATATTACCTACTTTCCAGTATAGTTAACAATGTGTACAGGCCAAGTCAGAGGAGCTAAAGCTTTATCCTGATATAATGTACATTTCTAGACGTACACTTTAACTCTAATAACAGTCAAAACGTGCTCCGGTGATAGTAGCCTAAGCTGTGACCTGTAATTTCCACCCCAAAATGCAAAACATGGCATTATATTTAGATGCTCGCTTCAAAAGTTAAAATTAGGTATTTTAAATGTTAAAAACAAACTAAAATACATTTTCTAAATACCAATGTTTATGGACGAAGATTTTATTATACAGGGTGTATTTTGTGACTCTGGGTATAGTATTCCAACCAAAAATTGGAAAGCTATTTAAAATCCAGTACACCATGAAAAGTGTAAGTCATGTCTACGTTGGTTTCATACAATCAGTAAATAATATTCTAATGTCAATCAGCTTTCAAGTAATGACAGTTCATCTGCAAACTGTACATGTAACTGTTTTGTTAAGGCATTGTAACATTGTGCATGATTTAATTAGGTACTAGTTGAGTTTTCAAAACCGTATAGAAGCATAGAAAATATTGAAAAACGTATATGTCTTCCAAACTTCCCAATGCATCTGTCAAATATGAAGGTTATTATCGAAGTGTCACTGAATGACAATCAAACAGTAATTTTCTGAATTAAATTACGAAGTGACTTACTGTTCTCAATGCTGGCCTGATTTTAAATAACTTTCCAATTTCTGGTTGGAATACTATACTTGATAATTACGTGTTAATGACAACCAAAACCCTTTGATAGGCATTTAAGCTAAACGGTTGCTCTTACGATTATAAACTAAGAGTACATTATTTTTGTGTATTTTAATTCTCTTTCAGATAGTAACCTAAAATTTTAAAAATTGTTACAGATAATAAAGTTAGAGCTAAAAAAATTTTGAAAGATAGGTAAAGTGCTCCTTACAGTCAAGTATAGTTTATGAAATCTTTCGTATTAGCGCAGTACATACTAGTAAGTATGTATACCAAAATTGAAATTGATATCTCTATATTTGTGGAAATTAACAAAAAAATAAGAAATAAAAAATTTAACTTCAAGGCCCTATAACTTCTTACTGAAGGGACTTTGTACTAAACTATATTAGGTTTAATCGATTTATTATGATGCAAGAAATCTATGACTAATCGGTGTCCCATTCTTTTTGGTACACCCTGTATATTTTATTTCACTGCCATGTATTCAACTGTTTATACGACTTTGAACATAAAAAACAATTTAAGACCCTCAATATGATTTAGTCAAAGTTCATTAAAAGTGCTTTGCAAAAATATAAAATTATACAGGGAGTTCCATTTAAAAAGTCGAAATTGTTAAAAAGGCAACTTAAGAAATTTAGTTTTTTGATACAGTCTTCGTTCATTCAATTCTTTTCTGATACAGCAGTCACCTGATATTTACCATTTTCTGACATAAAATCGTTAATATTTTGAAAACAGTTGACATAGACTGATATAACTTTATATTTAAACTAGCAAGATGCCCGTTCTTCGTACGGGCAACAAATGTTTTTTCTTCTAAATTTCAAATAAATTCTAGGTCGCTCCCACCTCCTCACTCAATATACTAAACTAACAAACGCCGCAAAACAATATTGTTGGAAAAAAGAAACAAAATTCTTCCGAAAAAATTCCTCCACAACTCTTTTTTATGCTTCACGCACCCCTTGGAAATGTGTATGTAATTGTCGTTCTCCTTGTATATATTGATAAAACTATAGTTTTAGTATAACAATGAGATAAAATTAAAATATATATGTACAAACTAAATATTGTATTCATAAATTACAGCAAGATAAACTTAACACCTTACCCCTTTTCAGTTTTTCCTTTTTACCGCTTTAGGGGTAACATCAAAATCCCTTAAACCCCTTTCTAAATATTTTAAGAATACATCGGTATGCCAAAAAAACAATGTTCTAACTCAATAAACATAGGAGATACAACGGGTTCTTTAATTCACCCCGAATCCAGATTTGCACCTTTAGGGGTTGATTTGGGAAAATCCTGAAAAGTGTTTTTAGACATTTGTATTAGATACCTATGCATGCAAAAAACCAAGGCGATATCTTATGGGGTTAACAGATGTTGAAGAAATCGTGAAAACACAGTTCACCGCTTTTCACCCCTTAGGGGTAACATTTTAAAATCCCTTAAACCACTTTCTAAATGTTTTAAGAAGACATTTATATGCCAAAAAAGAATGCCCTAGCTCAATAAACATAAGAGATATGAAGGGTTCTTTAATTCACCCCGAATTAAGATTTGCACTTTTAGGGGCTGATTATGGCAAAATCCTGAAATTTGTTTTTAGACACTTGTATTGGACACCTATGCAAGCAAACACCAAGTCGATATCTTAGCGGGTCCAAGAGATATTGAGAAATTCGTGAAAATACAGTTTACCCCTTTTCACCCCCTTAGGGGTAAAATTGTAAAATCTCTTAAACTACTTTCTAAATATTTTAAGAATATATCTATATGCCAAAAAAAGGAATGTTCTAGCTCAATAAACCTAGGAGTTACAAAGGGTTCTTTAATTCACCCCAAATCCAGATTTGCACCTTTAGGGGTCGATTAGGGAAAAATCCTGAAATGTGTTTTTAGATAGGTACTTCTATTGGACACTTATGCAAGCAAACAGCAAGTCGCTATCTTATCGGGTGTAAGAGATATTCAGGAATTCGTGAAAACACAGTTTACCCCTTTTCACCCCCTTAGGGTTAAAATTTTCAAATTCCCTTAAACCGCTTTCTAAATATTTTAAAAATACATCTATACGCCAGAAAAGAATGTTCTAACTCAATAAACATAGGAGATACGAAGGGTTCTTTAATTCACCCCCAATCCAAATTTGCACCTTTAAGGGTTGATTAGGGCAAAATCCTAAAATACGTTTCTAGGTATTTGCATTGATAATCTTTACAAGCAAACACCAAATTGATATCTTATCGGGTGTAAGAGATATTGAAGAATTCGTGAAAACACATTTTACCTCTTTTCACCCCGTTAGGGGTGGAATTCTAAAAAATCCCTTCTTATCTCTACCTTACATAACAAATTGAACCTTCCACCCAAATTTCAAGTTTTTAGTGCCAGTGGTTTCGGCTCTGCGTTGATTAGTCAGGGTTGTGACTTTCCTTTATATACCGGGTGACAATGAGACTAGGGCCATGCTTATATCTTCTTTATTTAAGAATCGATTTAGATAAAATTTTATACCAAGATACTAGACATAATTTCTGATTGGCCGATAGATATAGTCAAAATGACTGACTTTCTGTTTTACCGGAAATGATACCAACTTTGATTTTTTAAATGGAACACCCTGTATATTTTATGTTTTTCTGATTCTATGAGTCAAATTACATATAATAGTCTTGCCAAATTTAATTTTTTTTAAACAAAAAAATTATTTTTTTAATTTTTATTTTTAACCATAGAAGGCCTTGACTTGGAAACTTTTTTTCTAATTGACTCTAGCAACTCTTAACAATAGCTATTTTATCAATAAGGTCAATAACACATCTTTAATAAAAGAATATAATTTGCTAAACTCGTTTTTTAAGAAAAAGTCACTTTTTTTAAATGGCACCTACTAAGGGCTACAGTGCCTTTATATAGACAGTGGCGACAATACAACTAAGCCACAGCCCCGCCGCCATATTTATGCAAATTTCTAACGGGTGTTTATTTAAATCCGTGATCAGAGTCGACTGTGATACGTGTTTTACGTTTGGCAGTACTGAAAACATTTCAGATTTGCAGGTTAAGATTTGCGTCAGTTTGTGTCAAAACTGACGCAAAACCGAACCTTCTAAACCTCGAATTTGATATAGACTGACAATACACTTCAGTACTGCCAAAAGTATAACACGAATCACAGGTGATTTAGCATAAACATGGCGGCTAAAACCACGTGATCTAGGGAGCCAATCAAAAATAGGACACCCCATTGTCGCCACTGTCTATATAAAGGCACTCTACTAAGGGCCATCTTTCCATTAGATAGAAAATGTCATTACCAATCTAACGATATGCATAATGCACTACTTTATCTCTATCTGAAACTAAAAATTAATTTTTTGTTTAAAAAATTGAAATTTGGCAAGATTATTATATGTAATTTGACTCGCAGATGCAGAAAAATATAAAATATACAGGGTGTTCCATTTAAAAAAACAAAGTTAGTATCATTTCCGGTTAAACCGGAAGTCCACCATTTTGACTATATCTATCAGACAATCAGAAACTATGTCTAGTATCTTGGTATAAAATTTTATCTAAATCGATTCATAAATAAAGAAGATATAAGCATGGCCCTAGTCTTATTGTCACCCGGTATGTATAGATAATCAGCATTTAGACGTAAATCTGTTAAGCTATTAATATATGGGCTGTACCATTTAAAAAAAGGTAAGCTGATTCGCCACAATTTTCTGGGCCACCTTGTATAATCAAAAGTATTTTACTGATGTGCACCGTCTTCGTATCTACAACATTTATATAAGCAAATTGTAGGTAACTAAATTATATTGTCAACTGCAGTAATGAGGTCACAACAGTTAATACACAACATATGGTTACCACGGCCTAAATGCCGCCGCGAAGTACACCAAACCATGAAATAGCTCGACTTAATCTTAATTGCTGTTCTAAAAATAAACTGATGCCACAGAATCGGTCCGTCATGGTTTTGGATACACAATTTAGTCTGACGGTAGGGGGCGCCATCGTTCAACCAAAATTAAGAGGTTACAATGTGGGGTGTGCGAACTCTGTGAATTATCCACGTTTCTGACCTGAGTGTATGCGTAAAATTACGTATGGAAAAGGAAAATACCCCTAGACTTAAAATTTGACGTAGAGTTCAAAAAACTGCATTTAATATTGTGGCATCGAGTGTATGAGGTCACAATTTTTGAAGCTGTCATAGTGCAGCGTGATGCACACACCCGAGGTCATAGTAAATGCAGTACAAACACGCACACACGCACACACATACACACATACACACACACAGACATAATTCGAAAAATGGTTTTTTCGAACTCTAGGAGGTCTAAAACGTCAAGATTCGTCAAAATCTCGAAGTCGATTTTTTTGACGATTACAATACTTTATACTACCGTATGCGAGAAAGTAAAAACGTAGAAAAAACATGTAAAATCGCAAAATTATTTACATTTCCTGCAAGCATAAGAATTGTTAGAAGCACCTATTAATTTGCGGGCCTTCGCTGTGATCCTTCTAGAATGTGATTCCCTTTAAATGAATAATACTTTATGGGGGTTGTAGCATTTAATTTAACACGCTGTGATTGTTTTTCTGCCAAATTTTTGCAACCTATGATTTCCCTGCGTATTACCAACCGATAAAATTTCTTGCAAAAACTTTTTCGTGCTGAAATTTCCGCTAGGGGTTGTTTTTACGTTAGGGGGATGAAATCCGAAAGTAACTCTTGTTCTCTGCCGCCCGTTTGAGGGTTGGCAGTTGTAAATTAGGTGTTGAAATTTTTATAAAAGTGAAAAAATTTATTCTAAGTTTTTAAGGGTGTATTTTCGGCCTTCCTGAAGGTATAAGGGTTGTATAAAGGTTTTTTGTAGACCGCTGCCACCATTTATAACCAAGGGGTTGTTTTCCCAACCCCCTGGTTATCAGTTTTACGTGCTGCCACGTTTGTGTTGATATAGGGGTTGATTCAAACCCGTATATCACTAATTGCCCTAAGGGGTCGAAATCTCATCTTCTGACCACTGTGCGGTAACTTAGGGGTTTAAGTTACGAGTTATGGTGAAATAAAACACCCACAAAAGAATAAATAACTTATATTAAAAGAACTTAAAAATTTGGATCAAGTACAATTTAATTTTACCCTATTTGATCAATCGGTTAATTAACTGTAGCTTCGTAAAAAGGATTGATCAAAATTATGCTTAATTTTTATGACATTGATTTACCTTGGAAGGAAAGAATAAATCTAGCGGCAGCCCTTCGAGTTGGTTAATAAATAACAATAATTAAGTCTGACCTGTTACTCCTGCGTTGGCTACTTCCCCTTGATTTGATTATTTAGTTTAAACGGCGCGACCGTGTTCAGTTATAATAATTTAAATATGTTCGGCTAGATTTTAGATCCCCTGATCGGCAATCCTTGAATTTTGAGTGGCTTGTCACATGCACTAGTCACATAACGATTTGAATATAACTTTTAATTTTGACTTAGGTTGACTCGCGCGGCGTCGCGCCGGACGCGGTACGCCCGAAAACGGCTTTTGCCGGTAATTAGTTTATTATCTCGCGGGATACGGGAAAACTGCCTGTCCAGTTCGCGTTCCCCAAAAGGTAAGTTTCTTTCGTGAATAGCCGGGAGTTCCCGTTTTGCCAACTTGCCAAAATGGCTTTATTCTTAGCGGCTCTTGGTACTGCATGAAACCAAACTGACTCATGGGTTCTCACAGTACAGAAATTGCATGTTTGCTGGCGCAGCCCGATTCTAAGAAAATTCTGCCAGTAAGTTAATATCGAATTTCTTTGACTTCCCGGATGCAATTCAATCGTTGCTTGGATTATAACAATGTAACCTTTTACGTGCTTAGTAAATGAAATTTTGCATTCGCAATAAATTTAATTTATGCAGGGACGGCTTTGTTTTATTCTTCCTCATGACAACTTAAAATCTATAAGATTTATAAATATAATGCAATTTCTTGCGGGTTGTTATAGCGAAAAGGGGTGACGAATTGAAAAACGAAGAAGAACATTTCTTTAAAGAAAACCTTAAAGTTGAAGTAAAAATTGAAGAAGTAAAAATAGTAAAGGACAAACACTGCATAGTAAAAGTGACAAACATGTCGGATAAAATTGTAGTAATGAAGAACAAAAGCCTACTAAAAATAAGGAAGATGAAAGAAATGTGTATATAATTAGCCACTTAACGTTTAACGAGAGGGAAATTCAAAGCAAAATTAGAACGGTAGCAATGGAAGAAAGAAAAGCAGGAAAGGAAAAACAGCGAAAGTTGGCTACCAGAGATTAATGACTAATGAAAAGTCTGGAGATGGAACGAGAAAAAGAGAAATTGGTGAGGCTGGAGGAAAAAAACTAGAGAAAGGGAGAGGCTGGATGGATCGAATGAACGAACAAGGCAATGAAAAGGGACAAGAAAATCGGTATGCCCAACGGACAGGAAAAGGGGAAACGTAACATATGGAATGAAGCAATGAGTAAGGAAGCACATGCAAAGGAACGAAAAGACCAAATACTAATTGGCACTTGGAATGTAAGAGGAATTTTTGTAGAGGGGGCTTTGAAGAACTTATTGAGCGAAGCAAAAAGATATAAAATGAATGTTATTGCACTACAAGAGGCCAAGCAGAGAGGGAGTGAAGTAATGGAGATAGGAGACTATGTACTATTTAAAAGTATCGAAGATAATAGAATGTGGGGACAGGGTTTCTAATAGCGAATAGGATTAACCATACAGTTTTAAGTTTTAGACCAGTAAATGTAAGGATGTGTATTATAACATTACGAGGCAAGTACAGAAAGCTAACAATAATGAATGTGCATGCACCAATGGAAGACAGTAATGAAGATGAGAAAGAGCAATACTATGAAATGCTAGAAGAAGAATATGAAAAAGTAGCAAATTATGATCTAAAAATAATGATAGGAGATTTCAATGTGAAGGTGGGAAGAGAGGAAAAATACAAGCCAGTGATAGGTAGCTATAGTAAGCATGACATTAGTAACAAGAACGAGGAATTATTAATCGAATTCGTAACCAGAAGAGGACTACAAATAAGAAGTACCTGCTTCGCCGACAAAGAAATTTACAAAGGGACATGGGTAGTGCCAAACAGAACAATTATTAATCAAATTGACCATGTTTTAATCGAAAGAAAACTAGCAAAATAAATCATAGACGTAAGAAGTTACAAGGGTGCTGAGGCAGACACGGACCACCACATGGTAAGAGCAATAGTCAGGCAGGAGATACCAACGGTAGCTAAACCTAAATATGAAAGAAGGAAATTATATGACAGAGTTTGACAGAAAAGGAAATGCAGAGAAGGTACTCCCAGGAAATGAACCGAATGTTACATGGAGAAGAACTAAATATAGAAGAGAGATGGGAAAACATAGAAACTACAGTACGTAAGGTGGCAGAAGACACCCTAGGAAAGGTCCAAACAATAATCAAGAATAGGTGGTTTGATGAAGATTGTAAAAATGCAGTAGACGAAAGAAGAAGGTTGAGAAAGAGGATGTTACAAAATGAAACCGAGGAAAATTGGGAAAGACATAAAAAATAAAAAACATTTGTGAACAGGCTATGTAGACAGAAGAAAAGGGCACACTATGCTAAAAAGGTGGAAAAATTGGAAGAAAATTATAATAGCGGAGAAATAATCCCTACAAAGGGATAAGAGAAATTAAAAAGGGTTACCAGATAAATAACACATTTTGTAAGGATACAAGTGGAAGGTTAATTGGGGGGAAAGAGGAAGTGTTGAATAGGTGGAGAAAGCACTTTAAGGAAGAACTCAACGTAAGGGAAAACGGTATGGAAATACAGAAACATCAACAAATGGGACACATAACCAGGGAGCAAGTAGAGCCGTCACCGGAACTAACGGAAGTAGAAGAAATAATAAGAAATTTAAAAAACGATAGGAGTCCCGTCAACTATGATATAAAAGGGGAAATGATCAAATATGGAGAAGAGTGCTTACACAGAGAAATACATGAACTGTAATATGGCAAAAAGAAGAAATGCCCACGGAATGGACAAAAGCAATAATATGCCCCATACATAAGAAGGGAGATAGAAATCGTTGCGACAATTACAGGGGAATAGCACTAGTAGGAGTAGTCTATAAGATCTTGGCCAGAACAATCACCAATAGACTAAGAACAAATGCCGCACCTAAAGTAGGAGGATATCAGTCGGGATTCAAAAAGGATAGATGTACAGCCGACCAGATTTTTTCCCTTAGAGGCATTCAATTTTTGAGAATGTAAGGTGGAGTTATATTTGCTTTTCATAGACTTTAGAAAAGCATACGACAGCATCATAAGAAAGCAGCTGTTCAATGCAATGACACAAATAGGCGTTCCACAAATGATAGTCAATCTAGTCAAAATGACACTGAAAGACACGGAATATCAGGTTAGAGTCCAAGGTACAAAGTCAGAAAAGTCAAAATCAACAACGAGTTAAAACAGGGTGATCCACTGTCAGCACTGCTTTTTAATCTAGTATTAGAAATAGTGATCCGAGATGCAGAAATAAACAGGACCGGGACAATTTACAACAGAATGCATCAATTTCTGGCATAGGTACGCAGATGATGTGACATTAATAGCAAGATTGAAGAGAGAACTGAAAGACAGTAGAAAGGTTTCAGAAATCGGCAAAGAAGTACAGACTAATAATAAACACCCTAAAAAGCAAATACATGAAAATGGGAAGAAATGGTATGGAGGAGGACCAGTTAATAGCAAAGGAAGAAAACAAAGGAATATAAATTTGAAAGTGAAGAGTGCGTCTCTTATCTAGGAGTAAGGTTTAAACAGGAAAGTGAGTGCACGGAGGAAATAAAAGCGCGAATAATAGCCGGAAGTAGAAGTGCAGCGGCAGTAAGATCGCTATTAAAATCAAAAACTGTATCCAGGAATGTAAAGCTAAGAGTGTAGGTATAAGACATCGAGACTAGAGAGAAGGAGGCGAAACGAGATGCGTCGATGTTATAATGAAATGGCATTATTTCGTGTTGTCTAGTTCTTAGTGACTAAATTCCCCACTATAGGCGCAAGTGTTGCATTCTGGGCTTGATTTGGAGCGAATGCAGTGAAAACAGATGCAATTTTGATTAAATCGTATAGGAAACGTTAACATTTTTCAGTTAAACTTTTTTATATTTATCATTCACATGGACTATGAAAAGGGTAAAATCATAAAAGTTGACGAGATACGAAATGTTAAAAGATAAAAGGAAGAGAAGGAATTGAAAGCAGGAACAGAGCAGAAAAGTGAAATTAAAATAGAAGTATGGAATATAAGAGGACGAAACGTAAAAGAGAATGAACTGATAGTGGAATTTCTTAAAACTAAAATGAGTAATGAGATTAACAGACACAAAAAAGAAAAGGAGGGAAAGCCTAGAACAGGGGTGGCGAACAAATGGCACGCGTGCCATTGATGGCACGCGACAAAATAATTTGGGCACGGCCTTAAATAAGGAATTTAGGTACCTCATCAAAACAATTTATTTTTTCGTCTACATTTGGGGTCATAGTAACAAAGTTCATTGTGAACAAGGCTACCGGTGCCCGAACGGCAACAGACTGCGCGACAGAGATAGGTAGATTTCGCGCGAATTTCTGACCGAACGGATGGGAGTGAGCTACGGAGTGAGCTAGCGCGGGCGACGCGGAGAGACGGCGAGAGGGGCGCTGTTAAGCTTAGTTTGTAGTTCGCATGCAGTATTTGAAATAACTAGTTGGATTTTACTTTAAGCATTTATTTTGTAAGTTCTCCCCTGGATCGTTAGGCAGCCCTATTCACATTTATTTTTAAATATTGAATTCATTTTCCCCTGCGTAGCTAGGCAACCCTATTTTCATCTTGTGATAACATTTTTCAGCAAATTACAGATATGTTGCTATCAATTTAGACCACTCTGCATTCCAATAGCGTTTCTGGTGGTCCTTTTCCAATTTTTGGGAGATTTTGATAACCTGAGTTGAATTGCGTGTGGTAGTATTTTTCGACCTTTTCCATCCCAGCCTTCGTTTAATAAGTTGATTGCCCCTCGGCTTCGTGCTTCACCAGCTTAATTATAGCTTGGGTCATTTGTGAGGGAGAAATTGGAAGCTACGAAAGCCCACTGAACGTTAGGATAATTGTTTATGGTTGCAATCCTTACGTTCACTACCCTCTTGCGGAATTTTGGAGCCCACTTTCGTTGTTTGCACGGCACTCCAGGCTGTCCGCCACCTCCAGGCTAGTCTTCTTCAGCTCCCGCCTTTTAGCTCGGTTATGTACCTAGGAATATGTATTTTTAGCCTATTTCTACCTGGCATTATTTGATGGCACGTCATGACCTCATTAACAATTTCTTCAGAAAAAATGGCACGTAGATCAATAAAGGTTCGCCACCCCTGGCCTAGAACTAGAGGGGGGACATGTACTTCTCTACAGTGGAGTGGAGAAATACCAATGGGCGCAAGCCGGGGTTGCATGTATGGCACATAAAGAGGTATTTCATACCTACAATCAAATGATGGAATTCTATCTCTGAGGGGATAATGACAATACTTTGGCTATATAATAATGCAATATATACTGTCATAGTAGTATACGAATCCAATGAGAATGATAGAAAGGAAATTAAGGATCCATTCTGGATAGAAGTACAACAGCAGGTGGACCAAACAGATCATTTAATTATTATAAGAGACCTAAATGGAAGAGTTGGCTGCAAATGGGAAAAGAAATAGATTACGATTGGAAAGTTCGAGGAGACTGCGGAAAACATAAATGGAGGCTTGATTATACTTTTGTATACAAAACGATGTACAAGTGGCAAATACCTTTTTCCAGCACCGTGACATTAATAAATATACGAGGGAATTAATATCTAGAAATAAAAATCAATAATTGATCAAATGCTGATCAAGAAATCCGTCCTACGATCAATAAAAGATTTTAGTGTCAAAAGAGGAGCGGAGATTGGATATGACCATTATCTTGTAGATATAAGAATGAAAGAAGGCAACAGATGTTAACAAAAGAGAACACAAAATTCGTTAATATTCGAGGCTACAAATTACAATCAGACGAGGTCATACAGCAATATCAGGAATCATTGGGAAAATAGTTTGCAGTCTGGGATAATATAGATCAAGAAAAATATATTGAAGTTATTTGGAAAAGATTTAGGGAAACCTTGTTAAAGACGGCTATCAAGGTCTGCAGCGTATCAAAATGTATAAACACAAAGAAGCAGACGGCATGGTGGAATGAGGACCTGAAGATATTAATACAAACTAAACAACAAAACTGGAAGAAATACCTCCAAACCAAGAATAGGACCGATTATCACACGTATAAGGAAAACCGAGCAGTCAAAGTAGCTAAACAGAAGGCCTGGGATAATTTTGGCAACAAAATGAGCAACAGCGACAGGTAAATTCGAAACTGCTTTACAGAACACTAAGAAAATTGAGGCGCGAAATGGGAGAGTCGATAAAATGTCTCAAAGCAAAGATGGAAAGGTTCTAACTACTAACGATGATATTAACGAAAGATGGTATGGATATTTTAGTGATCTGTTACAAGGAGAGGATATTGAGGATGAGATGATAAATGTAAGAGGCAGTAGCGAGTATATAAACGAGCAAGAAGAAAATAATGATATAACAATGCAAGAAGTAGTAGATGTCATAAAGAAAACTAAAAACTGGGAAAACGCCAGGAGAGGACGTTATTAAACCAGAACTGTTGAAATATATGGGATGAAAGGAACACATATACTTCACGAAATCACAAAGAAATCATGGAAGTACAGAAAAAATCCTAATTATTTGAAAATAGCAGCCATAGTACCCTTTCATAAAAAGCGCTATAAAATGAACTGCAACAATTACCGGGGAATTTCACTGTTAAATATGGCCGGGAAAATATATAAAAAAGTACTGGAACGCAGACTAAGAAAACAAATAGAGAACTTTTAACGACACTCAGTCAGGATTTAGTTCAGGCAATGGAACTCAGGATTGAATCTTCAGTTTAAGACAAATAAGTGACAAGATACTTGCGAGTAACAACAAATTATACATATGTGCAATCGACCTAGAGAAAGCGTTCGATTCTCTGGGCAAGTATAGAGAAACGGGGAGTAACTGAAGATCTTAGGGAAGCCATTAAAAGTACATACAGTGAAAATTCATGAACTGCGAACACGAATAAATCAAGGCGAATTTACGATTGCCTAAAAAGACGCCAAGACCGATGGACAGTCGATCTAAGGTACTCTGATATTAATCCACGGGTTGTCTGCGTTGATTGTTTAAGTAATTGTTTAACACAGACGAGGTATCCACGCCTAGTGTAATTTTTGTTAATTGTTATATCACAGATAGAATGTATGAGGTACCTACCGTGTTATTCTGTTATTAATTCAGGTGATAAATTCAACGTTGAAAACAGGATTTTTAGAGATTAACAGTAAAGCGAAAGAAAGTAGTTCACAAAGTAAAACGCATTCTGAAGAAAGAAATAATTTTTTCCGAACAAACTAACTCATAGTCAAAAAAAAGATGTAAACAAAAATAAAACTATTTTTATTTCAAACAACAAAATTCAAAAAGTTTAAATTAGCTCGTGTTCGAAGAGCCTGCCTTCTTGCGCTAAACAATATCCGAAGCGATTATAGAAATTTCTTCGCACAGCCGAAGTATTAGTGCTAGTACTCTGAACAACCCCTTTAATTTTTAAACGAGGTTCTTCAAATCGTTAGTTGCAGTGAAAACGCCTTTCCAGAAGAAGTTTTCGGCATATCGGTCACAGTTTCACAAATTTGCATACTTCTGAAATGGCCAACGGGAAGAATATCGCAGCTAAATCTACTAGCTCTGCAATTTATTTAAATGAATAATTTGGATAGTCATTAGCGGTAATACAAACCTCTTAAATTCCTGTCTTCGTTGGGAACATTAGGCCTTTTTGCTTTTGCGGAGAAACACATCCAAAGTTTCCATGTAACGTTGATAACGATGAAGAACGCCTATTTCCAAATGTTGTGAAAGAATTTTGAATTTTTCGAACCGTTGGACCCTCGTACCTTGCTACCCTCGTTCGCTTCGCTCATTCAGGCATCAAACGGTCCTCGGTAGTGTAAATCTTACCTACATCCCTTGTAAAGTAATATACTATTTTCTCCAACCACACGAATAAGGCGCCATATTGTCTCTGGTAAAGGGCGACAAAGTTACCAAAAACCGGTTTCCGCCATTCTAGCTCTGTGGGGGTGATTTTCTCCGAAAATTGCGAATGTGAAAGTTGTAGTGCTTGAAAAAACGTGCATGATTTTTTTTTAATAAAGTGATTGATTTAAATAGTCTCTGAGTGACAACCCTTCAAAGTGCACGCGGCGTGGGAAATGTATATTCAGGCGCAGCAAAGTAACCATTTCTCTTTCGCCAGGTAAAATCCTCACGTCCCTCAAGTAGTTTCAATGTGAATAGGTTTTCAGAATCTACAGAAATTCTACACATTTTTGGTCATTGCCGTGATAGTATCTTTAAGGTCCTACCTTTGGGTGACATTGTGCGTCGGACGCTATTCTGGTGTACCACGGAGATTCTAGTTTTTTAATCTATTTATCGGTTTTGACTTTCATTTAATTTATTCTGTCACGCATGTATTCACTCATTAAAACGATAAATTAACACTTTTACTGGAAAAGTTGTATTTGTTTTGGTACGTACTCAAACGCCGTGCGGAGTGGAAGTATGTGGATCTGGTGCATGGTTTTACTGCTTTAATACAGATTTAATTATAAATTATTGTGTTTTCTGAAAACAACATTGAACCATAATGGCAGGCAGCTGCAGCAAGTGTTCAGATAACATTGATAACGTGGATTTTGCAAAATGTACGAATTGTAAAAAATAATTCCACTTTGAGTGTTCCATATCAGAGCAGGCATATAAGAAAGTAAATAAAAGTAAAGCTGTTTGGAAATGCACTGATTGCGTAGGAGATGCTGTTACCAGAACCAGGAGCATTAGTGTTGAAACTGAAGGTGATTTGTCCGATATTAAAAAAATGCTTACAAATATAAGAGCCAAACTGAAAGCTATAGAAACAAATCAAAATTCTATTAACAACGAAATTACGGAAATAAAAAATTCACTATCATTTATGAACGAAAAGTATGAAGAAATATTACTTACTGTAAATGATCATAAAAATCAAATAAAAACCATATCTTGCGAATTAACTAGCCTTCAAAATAAATACGACGATCAAACCAAAACTATTGTTGAACTAAACGAACGCCTCGGCGATTTGGAACAATATACTAGAAACCGAAACATCGAAATTTTTGGATTACATGAATATCCTGGAGAAGATTGTAAAGATATAGTGGAGAAGATAGCGTCCGAACTTCAGCTAGATATTAAAAAAACGGACATTGATGTGGCCCATCGTTTACCAAATTCTAAGAAAACTACACCACCCACAATTGTGTCACAATTCTGTTCGAGAATAAAACGCGATATGCTAGTAAACAAAAGGGCATTGGTTATCACAAATAATACATTTCAAGGAACACCAATAGGAACCAAAATTTTCATAAACGAACATCTAACTCCCGTAAACAAGCTAGTACTAATGAAAGCCAAAGAAAAAGCAAGATAAATTAATTATAAATTCGTTTGGTTCAAAAATGGCAAGATCTTTGTTAGAAAAAATCCCGATTCCCATATTATCAGAATAAAAACAGTTGACGATATTCAAGCAAGGATGGTTAGGTGAAACTGGTGATGGTGATATACATAGTAGTTCCTCCACATGCTGTTGCGGCAAAGATAATATATACAGGGTGAGGCACATAAAGTGTTACAGAGCAATAGCACTCAAACTATTGATCATATCCAAAAATGTTTCAGACAAAAGTTTCAGTGTTCGAGAAGGTCGTCATACTGGACCACCCTATTTTTTTATCGGTGGAGGCGCTGAAGCTACGTCAAGGTCAACTCCAGATTTTTAAATGGAACTATGTATTTTTTTTTCGATGACATTATTACCGATTTTAAGACAAATTCAGCTACCTGCAACACAAGGTCATTCTAGTTAGCAAAGTATGAAGATAGTCAAAAAATCGAAAAATATCGGAATAATCACTTTCAAAGGATCCACTAATCTTGGTTTGGTTTTACCTACAGAAGATGCTCGAAGTGATGACCCTCGACTTGTAAGCACTTGTTAATTCGCTGATGAAAAGACCGTCTAACTTCAGCTAACATTTGTGGTGTAATTTCGGTACATGCTCGTCGTATTCTGTCTTTCATGTCGTCAGGCGTGGTAGGTGCTACCGCCATTACGCGATCTTTGACAAAACCCCATAAAAAGTAATCTGCTGATGTTAGATCTGGCGATCGAGGTGGCCAAGCTACAGGACCGCCTCGTCCTATCCACTTTTCGCCAAAAATCTCATTCATCACTTGTCTTAAACACAGAGCATAATGGGGTGGTGCATCGTCGTGTTGACTCGTGTTTGTTGCACAGTTGCATTTTTCGATTTTTTGACTATTTTCATACTTGCGTGACTAGAATGACCTTGTGTTTCAGGTCGCTGAATTTGTCTTCAAATCGGTAATAATGTCATCGAAAGAAAAATACATGGTTCAATTTAAAAAAGTGGAGTTGACCTTGACGTAGTTTCAGCGCCTCCACCGATAAAAAAATAGGGTGGTCCAGTATGACGACCTTCTCGAACACTGAAACTTTTGTCTGAAACATTTTTGGATGTGATCAATAGTTTGAGTGCTATTGCTCTGTAACACTTTATGTGCCTCACCCTGTATATAATGTGTATGCAAAATATTGTTTTCCCCCGGCAAATATTTTTTGAGTTATACCGCCAACAGACAGACAGACAGACGGAATTGAGAAAATCTGTTTTTCGTCATTTAGGGACCCTGAAACGTGAAGATCTGAAGAAATCTGGGAAGATGAGTTTTTCGTGATTACAATACGTCCTTCGTCTTTCGGACGAGGGAAGTAAAAAAAGGAAAACTTATATAAAATTGGCTGAATCCCTACTGCTCATCGAATTTATTATTGTTACGAGATTTCTCGAATATTGATGTGATTGCTTTATTGCCTTTATCCCAAATGTAACACGAAAAAATCTGGTGTGATACACGCACATAACTTCTTTTTACAGTGATCTTATAATTAACCAAAAATTTGATTTTAAATTTTTAAGCATTTGTCAAAAATTTAAAAAAATTAAAAATTCTGCAAAAACGGTACAAAATAGAGCGTTAGTTAAAGAGACAAAATTTTTTCTAGAATTTTAAGCTGAATTCAAAAATGTAGTAATATACCGGGTGTGTTATTTAAAATAGGAGTTAATAAAAAAATAGGAAAAAAACTAAAGAAACCCATTCAACTGGAAAATCAGATATCTCACATTAATACACATTCAAAATGAAATAAAAATGTGAAGTTTGAAAAAATCGTTAGAGCCGTTTATGAAAAAATAAAAAAAACTGAAAAATTACAAGACTAAACATCTACTTCCTGTTATGTAATTTTCTTCAAAAGCTTGCTGTCGCATCTACATAGTACACAAAACTTATATATAAAGTTTCAACGCCATACCTCTTTTCGTTTTTGAGATATCCTGTTCACAGGCACACAGACACACACACAGGCAGACACACAGACAGATCAATGAATAAAATATGTTTTTTGGGTTCAAGGAACTCTAAAACGTGAAGATCTGTTGAAAACTCAATTTCGAATTTTTGGGGTAAATCCAATACTTCCTTTATTGTAAAAGGAAGTAAAAATTACCTTTCTTAACTGACCTTGACAGTACAGCTTTAGCTAAAGGATTTTAAACGTAGAAATCTCTTTGTTCGTAAAATTAGAGCTACTAAATGCAAAAACTTACATTCAATTATCTAAGCCCGTTATTAAAAAAGCTTGACAAATATAGAAAGAATAATCAAATTTTTGTTTTTTTTAGTTTGTTATATGATTGTTTGTTTTTAGTTGAGCAAGCAATACGCAGCCAATTATTACACAAGTTCTTGCTACATGATAAATTTTGATAATGAAAACCAAATAACATGTTCCTGGAGTAAGATTTGTTGAAAATGAAATGCTAAAGTAATACAAGAATAGAATCGGCGAAGAGATTGTGGAATACAGTTAATTAGATACAAATAACAAGAAGACTACAATATTTAAATAGATTTGGATTTATTAGTACATGCAAGATATAATTAATATTCATTACTAAAGTTGTTGATTACATGGAAGACAAGTCAATCATTTAGAAGGAAGTTGTTGAAGTAACTGCTTGATTTGGACAGTTCTGTAGGTGTTGCTGGATACAGAGTACTTTCTGAGGAATAAAGAAGATTAGATTGGGATCATCTATAATACTGAAACTTACCAGGAATCTGTTGGGGTGATAGTAACATTGATAAAGGGAACAGGACCAGTTTCTGCGGACAGCCAGGTATTTTGACAGGTTGGATGTTGTTTGTAGGGCTTTGAACATCGGGTGCTGTGGACATTGCGAGCTGTAGTTTTGGATACTTGCAGTGAAAGCTTGAGGAGTGTTCGGGTTTGTTTTAATTATTCATATAAAAGCATTTTGAATAACAGACAATAAAAGAAAGAGTGAAATAAACAGGATACAGTACTTACTTGAGTGAATTGATTAAAGGATATGTTATTAGAGAGAATATTTGTCAATTCTTGGTTTGATTAATTTTAGAAGTCAAGCTGACCGTTAATATCATTCAGCAATCAAAAATTATAATAAAATTTGAATTTCAACTAATAGATAACTAGATTGGCGAACCACTCTGAGAGTCTCAATTGTAATACTTAGTTGAAAGTAAAATTTAAAATAATCGATTTGAAAAGAAATAGTAGGGCTAATACTAAATAGGATAGGCATCTCAAGCATTGAGCAATTACATAATCAATAACTAGCCTAACTTGGAGCTATCACTACATAAATGTGTGAACTACATTTTATATTGTTATTAGACTCTTATTAGAATTCATACTACTCATAGTTAATAAAGTATATACCCTCTTTAAATTATCAATCTTATTACATTTTAACTCTTATCTCAGTGAGTTCAGTAAGTTGTAACTCTTATGATTTTTAGATTCAAATTTGCGTCTTTAAAATACTTCTGTTATTAATATTTAGTTTAAATGTCAAACTGACAATCAAGCCAATATGATACCCTTACATTCAAATAACATCAATTTCTATAATCTGGGCAAGTACTTAATATTTAATAATGTTTTTTTAATATTAATGAATCCATTTTATTTATACAGATACCTTCAACTTAACCACTTACTCTGCACTGACACTCCCAAATTCCAACAAGATGCCATACCTTTCCACCTGGAGCCACGTTCACCATTCCTCATTCCGCAACATGCTTCCTCTGCAACAGACTGCACCCCTCCACGGACACCCAGGCTGATAATTTAATACTCTGCAACTTCTACATGGACTGCTCCTTTCCACGGACGGCTAGCTCAACAATCCTCCATACTACAATTGCAAGCACCCTCTACATGGACTGCACCATTCCACGGATAACCAGGTTGATAACTTAATACTCTGCAACTTTTCTACATGGAATGCTCCTTTCCACGGATAGCCAGGTCAATAATCTCCCAGATCACAACTGCAAGTATCTTCACAATAGACTGCCTCTTTATTGACAGATATGCCAATCGTCTTTTACTCAGCAATCGACTGCATACCAGAAATGTTCATATATACCAATCCTCTTCATGGTCCACTAACTTAACTAACTTAAACGCATTCCTCTTACTCGTAATAGCCTACATCCACCAAATTTTACATCCATTTTTCCTCAACCATTTTTTTAAATCTTACCCTTAACAATTTCCCAGCACTCCTCCATTCATTTTCATAAAAATACAATTCATTTAATACTGTAGTTTATTTAGTTCTTTTTAATATTACAAAACCCAATCTTCACATTTTAAAAATGTTATTCGTTGTTGATTTCTCATTATCTGTCACTATAGTTACACTATATTTTTTCAAATTTTCTATCTGTTACATTCTAGATGTTAAAATTAAACCCTAATTTATTCTACTGCCATATAATTATTAATGACTTTTTAGATATTATATTAGCTTGACTTTTCAGTTGTAATCTTATTAATTTGTACTTAATCTCTTATCCCAAAATTATTAATAAATTATAGCTTCCAAGTATAACCAAATAACCTTTGTATGTTCTCATATTCAAAATTAATAACTTCCTTTTTAATAAAGTCAAATGCTAACCCAAATCAAATTACTATATTTTATTTCTAAATTGTTCATAAATTTATTTCTTAAGCATTACGACAAATAGTTCATTAATACCACAGTCAAAACCCCTATTTTATATTATTCAAAAATAAACCCAATGTACTATTATTATGCAAAATGTGTATTCATCAGTCTTGTATTATTTTCCATAACATATGAGGCACTGGTACTTTGCCTTCGCCATCTAAAAAAAATATAACTAGGAATCCCAAAACTGGGTCAAGTCTGACGCATGTTAAACTTGAGTAAAAGACTATTAGTATACAAATCGTTTTATTTGTATTTACATCACGTAATTTCATTTTAGCCAACTATGCAAATGAGCGCGGTCAGTGAACTGTGAAGTGTGGTTAAAAATAACTGAAACAAAATTTCTAACCAGTTGTAAACTTAATATCAATTGGAAAGGTTAATAGGACTCAAATAAAAAAACTACTATTGGAGACAGCAAATGAACTCTGCAAATAAAGTTGCTGGGAAAAAAGGTGCACATTGGAGATTAGAAAATATTTAACCTATTATACCCGGAAACTGCAACATCAAAAATACGTAACATCGGCAATTACGCTACATATAAAATAAGGACCTACATATACCCCGTTCGCTTCACTTGTAATGCTGAGCAGGCTTTGCACGTGCATTCTTTTAACGTTTTAAAGGCCGGACTCGGTAGCTCGGTGATTAAGCATTCTGAATACGGATCTAAGGGTGGCGAGTTCGATTTCCGGCCGGCCCCAGCGAGGTTTTCAAAAATAAAAAATTCCAATGAAAACCTCTACATAATCCCATCAATCGAAAGCGATGTAAAGCCATGGGTTCCATGTTACTATAATATGTAGCATGTAAAAAACCCTTGCTAGGGGAGATTTTACAGAGTCATATATTCGTATATCATTAATATTTTTAATTGATTCTACCATCGAAAAGCTCAATCTTTCTAGATGAAAATGAAGCAGTTTTACTTAAAAGAGATAGTACTAATTCAAAGTTGTGCTCGATTAAATAAAGCCATACAAAAAAATCTGTAAAACGCTATACCCAGAACTTCCCTCGTCGACATTGTGACACTAAGTAATTTTAAAAATCAAATTAAGTCAGGAGTAAAAATATCTTCACGTTTCTAATAAATTAAATACATTTTCAAAAAAAAAACATGTATCTCGCTGGGGTTGAACCCGTCGCATCGGCACAGCTGTCGTAACCGCACCCCTGCATAAAAATCGTATCTGCATCAATAAAGCCAACTACGCTACCGAGCCTCTTCGAAATAAGTCCGGCGCGCGCTTCTCTTGAACAGAAGGGTGTTATTGTTGAAACGTTTTTACTCTTTTGTGACATTATCCTGTATCGGTTGAGTCTTATTTTCGGCAAATGTAAAGTATGACTTATGTGAAAGTTATTACTTCCTTTTATTTTAAAATTAACCCAAATATAAACAAAATTTTATCTTTTAAGGTATATTATATATACTTCTGGTTGGGTTAGTTCCCCTTTCTGCACTGAGGCCTAAAAGACCTATTGTGCACATCCCAGTGCTTCACCTAGCCTCACAGAGGTATCTTTTAAGGTGCTCACCCTGTATATATTTGTATGAAATTGTACCTGTACCTTACGTGTTTGTCGATTTTATACACCAGGCGAAGTCGAGTGTAGAAAAACAAACAAGTAAGTAATTTTGTTTCTCACGAGTGCTGTATAGCGTTTTATTCAATACTGCTACTGAATTTTTTGATAAAATATTTAAATTTTATAATTTGCGTGATTTATATCAAAAAATAAATTTTGGTTCAAAATAAAATGTGTTATGTTATACGTTTGGCAGTACGGAAATGTATTGTCAGTCAGTCTAGGTCAAATTTGATGTTGGTAGGTTAGATTTTGTTTGTTATTTGACACAGACTGACGCAAATCTTAACCTGCAAATCTCGAATTTGACATATTTTGTGTGTAGGGAAACTGAATGGGCAAAAAGCTTTTACATCACTGATTTCACCTACGTTGTCATAGCAAACAACGTGAGTGAGCAAAACAAGCACTTTCTCGTTCTGTGTTCAAGTAAGAAACAACACGTTTCAATAGTAGGATGCAAAAAAGTCATGGTTTTTCTAATTTCCTTACAGATTTAATTTCACCTTAAAACAACGCCGATGCAACGTTATTAAAACACCCGCTTTCGCATGGACATTCTTAAGTGAAATAAAATAGAGTTGAAACGTTGTATTGTAGCAAATAAGGTATGATTTCAATCTACAAAGTGTAATCATTTCATTTTTCGAAGAAGTATTTGAATTGACTCATACGAACCACAAAGGCTCGCTTTAAAACCGTGATTTTCGCCCAAAATCCGCGCCACACCATAATAAGTAGGCTTCACGTGGTCGCATGGCGGAAACAATGAAACTCACCATAATTGAACCACGATAAAGAATCTTCTTACATTAAAAAATCTGGTGTGATACAAGCACACAACTTCCTTTTACAGTGATCTTACAATTAGCCAAAAATGTGATTTTAAATTTTTAAGCATTTGTCAAAAATTTTCAAAAATTACAAATTTTACAAAAACGATTAGTTAAAGAAACAAATTTTCTCTAGAATTTTAAGCTGAATTAAAAAATGTAATAATATACCGGGTGTTCTATTTAAACTAGGAGTTAATTAAAATAATAGAAAAAAACCATTTTAGAAGTATTCAACTGGAAAATCTCCTATCTCACATCAATACACATTAAAAATGTAATAAAAATGTACACTTTGAAAAAAAATCGTTGGAGTCGTTTTTGAAAAAATCAAAAAAAAACTGAAAACTCACAAGGGTAAACACCTACTTTCGCTTACGCGATTTTCTTCAAAAGCTTGCTGTCGCCTCTACATAGTACACAAAACTTATATATGA
This sequence comes from Agriotes lineatus, assembly GCA_940337035.1. Classification (NCBI taxonomy): domain Eukaryota; kingdom Metazoa; phylum Arthropoda; class Insecta; order Coleoptera; family Elateridae; genus Agriotes; species Agriotes lineatus. Next base: position 38,065,386 of record OW679199.1, on the reverse strand, counting down.
AGTTTCAACGCAATACCTCTTTTCGTTTTTGAGATATTCTCTTTAACAGACAGACAGACAGACCATTGAAAAAATGTTTTAGGGCTCAGTGGACTTTATATATATATATATATATATATATGTTGAAAACTCAATTCCGAATTTTTGGGGTGAAGCCAATACTTTGTGAAAGATGTGGCCCAAATTAATTGGAACTTAGCACCTTTTATGTTTGTTTTAAAACGAGTTTAGTTTTATTTGGTAGGAGATGGAGTTTATTTGTTGTTAAGAGATAGGGTGAGAAGGCCAGGCCATGCCAACTCTTTACGAAAATTTGTAGCTTATATTCGTCCCCATCAATGAATACACATTCGTGGTTAAACGTATATTGAAGTCTTAGTCTTATTACAGCGTATACAGTGTGTCCAAGATAAGGAGGGCCAGTATGGGGATCTCTGTAATGGTAAGAGATACAAATTTGGTTAAATGGGAAAAAAGTTGCGCAATTAAAGGACTAAAAAATTGACGTCTAGAAATCCTTGATATGATTTTTCGTTTTTGAGATATTTCAAAAAAACCGAATTTTTGGATTTTATTTTTTATTTTTTTCTGGCGTTAATATTAAATTTATAGCGAAACTGATTAAACTTCTTTATAGCAACTTTTAGTGGACTTAATGATTACGTTATCAATTTTTTTATCCAACGTTTCGTATTCGAGAAACCATCATCAACTTTATTTTTTTAAATACGGTCCTGGTTTTTTGATGCCAAATTTGCAAAGCCCTTGTTACTCTAAATTCAACAATGTACCACATATTATGGTTTAATTACGTTTCGACCTTTTTTCTGATCATAATCAGAATTTTTTTTAGATACGGACCTGCATTTCTCATAATTTGGTAAAAATAAGTTCATACAGTAAGTTAGACCTTTTTACATGCCGTTAAAATATTAAAATGCACATCATAATGTCATAATTCTGATACATTAATTTAATAAGCAACCAATAACTATTAACAATAAACAACAAATAAATGAACAAAAGATATGCAGAAAGAATGAGAAAACGAGCCTTGAAACAATGTAATAGGTATTTAACGTTTTGAAATAGAAGAAGAACTTAGAAGATTGGTTCTTGAAGCCTTTCAAAGTATAACGCCAGTATTGCTGAATAATGTTTTAGATTCTACAGTTAGATGTTATTTATGCATAGAGATTGATGGCAACCTTTTTGAATACGTTCTGTAAATTTAATACCTATTAAATGGTTTCGATGTTCGTTTTGTTATTCTTTCTGTCTATCTTTTGTTCATTTCTTTTTTGCTTATTGTTAATAGTTATTGGTTGCTTATTAAATTAATGTATCAGAATTATGACATTATGATGTGCATTTTAATATTTTAACGGCATGGAAAAAGGCCTAACTTACTGTATGAACTTATTTTTAGCAAATTATGAGAAATGCAGGTCCGTATCTAAAAATTTTCTGATGATGATCAGAAAAAAGGTCGAAACGTAATTAAACCATAATATGTGGTACATTGTTGAATTTAAAGTAACAAGGGCTTTGCAAATTTGGCATAAAAAACCAGGACCGTATTTAAAAAAATGAAGTTGATGATGGTTTCACGAAGACGAAACGTCGGATAAAAAAATTGATAACGTAATCATTAAGTCCATTAAAAGTTGCTGTAAAGAAGTTTAATCAGTTTCGCTCTAACTTTAATATTAACGCCAGAAAAAAATAAAAAAGAAAATCCAAAAATTCGGTTTTTTTGAGATATCTCAAAAACGAAAAATCATATCAAGGATTTCTAGACGTCAATTTTTTAGTCCTTTAATTGCGCAACTTTCTTCCCATTTAACCAAATTTGTATCTCTTACCATTACCGAGATCCCCATACTGGCCCTCCTTATCTTGGGCACACTGTATATACAGAAAATGTATGCCATGTTTTTATGGCCTAATATTGAAATCACAATCATATATGTTTAAATTAACGTAATTCTGAATGCTAGAGTTTGTTATCTTGACCTACTAGCATGCAGAATTGCATCGTTGTGCCTTCGACATACAATATATTAAAAGTGCAACGTCTGTTTGTAAACACGGAACTGCTGCTTGCGGCGTGTGTCGCTTACATTTAATTGTTATCACGACACGGAAACTTGACCCATATCTTATCTAGCGCAAGTTATGCAGTTTTTGTAGGCTAATTGCGTGAACTTCTGCATTTACTGGATTACAGTTTATTTCACATTATTCACTTAAAACCATGTTCAAAAATAGTTTGAACATTCTGGCCGGGTCACTTGCTGACAGTCGGGGTTGGTGTGGTTTAGGCGTCTGTTGCAGGGGTTGTTTCGTTGACGTTTCCCTTGGTGTGAGGTGTTGCGTATAAGGGTTCCAAACTGAAGTCGTCTTGGCCGGCGCTGGGTTTTTGCTTCTGTTGTCCTTGATCCGGCAGTTGTGTTTCCATCTCCGACGTTCGGTCCACGGCATGCTTCGTGACTGGCGGGCGTTGCCTCCGAAGTCGTGTGTAGCGGTTTGAGCTCAAAGTCGACCTTGCAGGTGTTAGGTTTCTGCTGGTGTTGCTTGACCTTGCATGCGCTTCTCCATAAAATTGCTTATTTCGCACCATAAGCAAATGCCGAGGAGCGTAGTTATGTTGCTGACGGACCCTGTTGTAATTCATAGGTGTCCTACCCAATACAAGCTGATTGGGTAGGTCGTGGACATCTTGTTGCAGTCGAAATGTTATCACGCCCCTGTGGTGTGATGCCTATGGGATTGGCTGCTCGACTGACCTCAGCATACTTGTCCTTGTACTTCCTCCATTGTGGACGGATGTCAGCCTGCTTCCGTTGTAGTCTTGACCCTCTGTGCATCGTCTGGTTCGGACTTCTCCCAGTGGATGCCTTGGATGCGAGATTGTTGACTACCCTTGGTTTGATCATTTTGCTGTCTTCCTTTATGACAGCTGGGTGAGGAATGTAACGTCCTCTCCTAAGACCACCACTTTGGCCCTTCTTCTTCATGTGTCCTGGTAAAGGATACTTCTTCATGAAGTTGTTGTGTCTGGACTCCAAGTTCTTGTCAGGGTTGAATCCTTTCCCCAACTGCAGGTTCCTGGCGACTGCCCTTCGTGGTTGTTCTACTCGACTTGGATCCTTTGTGAACGGTATGTTCACCACACATGTCTCATCTTGCGTCCTCCGATGGATTGCTTCCAATTGTCCAATTGTCCAATTGTCCACTTCACGTCCCTCCTGTGAGATAGATTTCTCCATCAGGAGCTCTTCCGCTTCCCAAAAATTGTTGAGGTGGTGCTCTTCTTTGACGTTAGACATCATGCTGACCACTCTCCTATTGGGTTGTTCTGCTGCTTCTCCTGCCCCAGATACGATCCATCCAAATTCCGTCTTTTGTGCCATCATCCCTTGCTCCGTCTTCTTAACTCCTTCTAGGAGTATATCCTTGTATAGGTCTGCTCCTATCAGGATATCTACTGGACCTGGCATGTCGTAGGTAGGATCGGCTAGCAGGCATTGTTCCCATGCGTCCTTCTCCTTTTCCACGATTGTATTCCTTGGCAACGTTCCTGTCAATCTTGTCATTATAAGCAGATCCCCATACATTCGGAAGTTGCTGGAAAATCGTGGTCTCATTTCTACTTCAATCTTTCCTTTGGATTTCCCTGCTTCGCTTTTTCCTAGCCCTCTAATGTCTGCTTGGATTTTAATTCTTGGTAATGCCAATAGTTGTGCTGCTTCTTCAGTTATAAATGATGCCTGTGATCCTGGATCGACCAACGCTCTCAACAGTTCATAATGTCCTTCGGCTGCCTTTACTTTTAAAAATGCCGTGGCTAGCAGAACTTCCTTCTGGTTGGGATTTTTAGATTTTCTGCTAACTAGGCTGCTTACTTCTTCCACTGTTTGTCCGGAGGTGGAGGCCACTTGGGATTTCCTATTTGGCTCCTGCTGTGGTTTTGTAATTACCTGTTGAGGACATCTTACCGGAGTTTTGCTCCATTCCTTATGCAGCATAGTATGGTGCCATTTGTCGCAGTTTTGGCATTTGTTCGAATTGTAGCATTTTTCATTCTCCTTGTGGACTAAACATCTCATACACAGCCGATGACGCCTGATGGTTTGGTATCGATCGTCACTGTTCATGGAAATGAATTTCGGGCACTGTGTGATCTTGTGGCTGTTGTTGCAGATCCGACATCTACTGATGCTTGCTTGATAACTCCTTACTGGCCATGGTTTTCTTGTTGATTCTGACATTTTAATTGGTTTTGCGATTTCCAGCTTCCTTTTGGAATCTTGAATTGCCTCAAGTGATTGGAATGTTTTTTCCAGAAACTTTAACATGTTTGCCAGGTCCTGGATCTCTCGAAAGTTCGTCAGCGACTGTTCATATAATTTCTTTGTATCCTTGTCTAGCTTCTTTACCAGCAGATGTGCTATCATTGGTCCCCACAATTCAGTATTCACCCCCATGTTGGATATGGCACGTAAACTTTCCAATGTGGTATCATGCAACTGTTTTAGGCTGGCTGCTGATTCACAATTTAAGTTGGGCAGTTCTAATATGTTGTCTAAAAATTTTGAAAACAAAATTCTTTTGTTATTATACCTGCTTTTTAGTAGGTCCCATGCGGTTTCATAGTTAGCGTCCGATGCGTCGAGATGTTTTATTAATTTACTTGCATCGCCTCTGAGGAAAGTTTTGAGGTACTGCATTTTTTCTGCATTGCCTAATGTGGCATTGTTGTGGATGAGTCGCCCAAAAATGTCGTGGAACGTGGTCCAGTTCTCATAATTTCCTTCAAACATCGGCATTGTGATTTTGGGCAGTGGGATGGTCACATCCGAAAATCTCCTCATGCAGACTCGTGATGTTTTCCCACTGCTCGCATATTTTGCTCGCCTTATGTTCGTAGACCATTTTCGCCTGGGGTTGTTCTAATGCCAATACTGCTTCATCTAATACTTCGTTAAATAACCGCATTTTAATTTCTTGTTTCTTAAGTCTGCCTTCTTGTTCGATAGGGTTTTCCTTTTTCTCGGTTTCTAAGCCGTTACTCTCCTCACTGGCTGGGTTTAGCTCCTCCTGCCATTCGTGTATGTAATCTGTAGTTATTTGAAATCTTTCTTTCAGCTGGCTGTAGAAATCCTTTTTTATGTATTCATGATCAGCTGGAAGTCACTTCCGTAGTTCCATGTCACCGCTCTCGAATGCCTTCCACAATTCTTCTAATTCATCCTCTTTCTGGGCTAGGTACATCTGATTCTTTCTGCTTCCGGAATCCTTCTTCATATTTGTGAACAGTTGACACATTTTGTCCGCCAGCTGCTTCTGCTCCTTTATAATTGACTCCATGTCGATGCGGCCTTTTTAATGGCTTTGGTACTAAAACTGGCTTAATTAGTAGTATCTTACCACTTTACGTATTTTCCAAGTTCTTAGCGGATCAATTGCCGCTGAAGATTCTTCTCGCGGCACGGCGGAAGCCCTTGGAAGTTATTAGCAGGACTTATGCTGCTATCACTAATTCTCGCCTTTTCCTGAGGCGGAATTTCTTTGATTGAGTCGTAGGACGTTTTCTCCTTGGCGACGGCTCAATTTGAACTTCTCCCTAATCTTTACACAGAAGAGTACATACCAATCTTTTTGCAAGTCCTCCAAATTTTTCCTACGGATATGGCAGATCCGGTCCAGTTGCTTACTTGCCCAGAGTTTCGAATCTGTTTCGCGTGTCCAGGACTTCTGATTGATGCACTAACTCCTTATCAGCCTCCAATTGGTTGGCTTGAGGATTTTTACCCAAAAAATCCAGTTTCCTCTTGTCCGGGGAGTAGTTGGCTTGTAGGACCAATGTCTTCTCCAAATTCCGGCTTCTTCGTGATCGGAGAGTTGTTGGCTCGAAGGACCAATGTAAAAGATCCTCCAATTTTCCTTTTACTTCAAAGCCCGGTCCAGTTGCCCAAATAGCCCAAAATTTGGATCCGGCTCGAAGGACCAATGTAAAAAATGTGGCCCAAATTAATTGGAACTTAGCACCTTTTATGTTCGTTTTAAAACCAATATAGTTTTATTTGGTAGGAGATGGAGTTTATTTGTTGTTAAGAGATAGGGTGAGAAGGCCAGGCCATGCCAACTCTTTACGAAAATTTGTAGCCTATATTCGTCCGCATCAATGAATACACTTTCGTGGTTAAACGTATATTGAAGTCTTAGTCCTATTACAGCGTATATATACAGAAAATGTATGCCATGTTTTTATGGGCTAATATTGAAATAACAATCATATATGTTTAAATTAACGTAATTCTGAATGCTAGAGTTTGTTATCTTGACCTACTAGCATGCAGAATTGCATCGTTGTGCCTTCGACATACGATATATTAAAAGTGCAACGTCTGTTTGTAAACACGGAACTGCTGCTTGCGGCGTGTGTCGCTTACATTTAATTGTTATCACGACACGGAAACTTGACCCATATCTTATCTAGCGCAAGTTATGCAGTTTTTGTAGGCTAATTGCGTGAACTTCTGTATTTACTGGATTACAGTTTATTTCACATTATTCACTAAAAACCATGTTCAAAAATAGTTTGAACAACTTCCTTTAATGTAAAAGGAAGTAATAATGAGGGGCTCATATTGCATTCCCAAAATTATTTCAAAACCAAGCTAATTGAATTAAAGAAATTAGAATGCACGTGGTCGCTTAAAAGCATAACAGAAACGTTTTACGCCGAAAGCTGATCTAGCGGCGTAAAACATACACGTTGCTAAACCCGGCTCGCACTCCATACATGCGTTTGCATGTTCTCCTAAAAACGGGACCGCAAAATACGCCGCGAAAGTAAAGCTCGTCGAGAAGACGAACAAACCAAGGCATGTGAGGTGTCAAATTAAAGTCCTGGTGATCAGCTTTACAATGACGCTATCCAAATGGCAGAAACACCCGGCAATAATTAAATAGACAAACAAATTAGTTTCGGCAAGCGAAACTACCCACTCTAAGCCCTTTCCATAAATTCACCCGGTTCGAAAGTTTGTAAGACACGACTCGTGGGACAGCAACTCAAACAAATTGCCTCCGCTGCAAACGGCCACGGTAGCACCTTGCTCTGGCTTTATCTCGGAGGTCGATTAGTTCGTTGTACTTCTACGAGAAATTACATCTTAATTTCTAGGTCCACGGGGAAGCCACGACTGGCAGACCTATTCAGCAAATCAGCCATAGCTACCCACGTGGCCAAACCCGAGCTGTAGCTATCTTCCTGCCAGGTTCCTAGAACACCATCATGACCCTTCTCCGTGACGCTGCAGCCAATCCCAGGTGTGCCAGCCCGAGCTGTATCCTCTCGCCAGACTCCTAGAACGCCATGCTGTGCCCAGGCGGTTATTCGACGTCGAGGCACACAACTAATGAAGCGGTCGACGCCTTCTTCCGACGAACAAAATTGTTGCGAGTAGCTACATTTACATAATTGTATATAAATATTAATAATAATAATAAAAACAAATTATAATTGGTTCCTGCAAGCACACCGCTTCATTATTGTTTTCGATTTTACCTCTGCACTGAGCTACGACGCTTAAAAACGTAGAGCTCAGCTTCCGGTGGAATATTGGCGCCGAATCCTAAAGCCTGAGATAATGAGAAAAACTTGATCGATTTTCTGACCATAATATTTTGCTCTGCGATGGATATTTGGCCTGTATCGGCACCCCAGCACGTCCCGCAATGAATGGCCCCCTTTATTCTCGGTTGGTCTGCCCCGCAAGCCGCCTGCAACTCGCCAAAGCAATGCCCGTAGCTCGATCCTGCTCTCAGCTCCAAACGCAGGTCTTTTGCATACAGCTTGGGCTCCACCGAAATGCACGATAAATGCTCCTACCCCAGGCTTCCAAGCCCTGGATATCGAACAACTCGGCAGCCAAAACAACAGCTTAACTCGGTGCACCCATCAACACTTTCGGTCGTGTTTGTTTTAGACGTATGTTTTGATGCCGAGTTGGTATTATCTTCTTTACTAGGGGCACGAATAGCTTTAATGCAGTTGTACTTTGAAAATCATTTTTGAATTTATCACAATAGGAAACAGACTCTGAAATGAACAGAGAAGATTTACAATACTGTGTGCAGGTATTGTAATTCAGCTTAACTAAAAAAATCGATGTTTATCATCTCATCTGGAGTTTCTTGCAATGCTGGACCTTTTTGCTTAATAAAGCTACATAGCTTTTGTAAAACAGTAACTGGTTTGGGGTTAAAAGAAAGTAGGAACACTAACAAAGGACGAGCATGTTGTTCCTAATGCTGTAAACATAGCCACTCAAGAACGACATAACGTATCAGGATGATTTTTACTCCATTTTACGTAAAATATTAATGTTAAGCGAGATTGGCCGATTTGTATTCGCGTGATCAGTAATAGACCTTAAGCTGTTACCGAACAACAGTGTCAATTTGGTGTATGGTCAACGCTCATAGAATGTCAAGCCTGAGGTCTCGAGTTCAAGTCTCGACGCTAGCAATAGTTTTTATTTAATTACCAAAAGATACATATGTAAATTTCTATCTCTTCTCGTAGCATAGCAACCCCATAGTTGATGTCCATCTCAATTTTTCCATCTTGGCCAATGCTCGCTCCAAGTCATGTAAAGTTTGCAGCTTCTTTCAATTTGTTTCCTTCTAGATTACGTTATATTACGTTTTTGTTTTTTAGCATTAATGACCAGATGGCGTTTATTAATTCCCTCCTGCCATATATTACTGTTAAACTGGAGATTTTTTTAGTTTTCAGCAATATCGTCAGTATTTTTGTTATTTCTAGGGATTGCATCCTTCAATTTTACACCTTGAATTCCTTGACAGGCTCCTTAATGTCTTTTATAGCATTATTCAGTATAATAAAAATGTATGGAGAATATATGCCGCTTTGTCTTACATCACCGATAGTTGAAATGCAACTAATACTACATTCGATGTACTTACTTGTTTCCATAGCGACTCTTAATAGCTGATATTAATCTTTCGTCTACTTAGAGCATGTAAAGTACCCGCGGGAGATTACTCCATGTGAGTCTACACAGGCTTTCTCTATATTTAAGTAGCAGATATTCTCACAAAAAAGAGCAAACCTGTGTCCTAGCGAAGGTAATAAATCGGTAACCGCCAGAACGCAGATTGACTGATTTTTCGAGATAACCACTCTTACCTTGTGGGCCGAACTAGCTCTCTTCGGCGATTTTTAGGTCGTGGATTTGGAGCTCAGCAGTGCACCCTGCAAGTAGCTACAAAACGCAATAGGGCGCCAGGAATCAAAGTGATTCCGAAAAGAACAACCCAACAACGGTTAACTAGGGTTTATTAAACGTAAACGATTGGTTGAACATCAAAACAGTGTAGTTAGATGGTTTATCAAATTGCTTACATTACAAAATAATATCGCAAAGTCTCACGGAAGGTTTCCACACGCATAATTTCTAAGGAACCCCTTTGTGGGTTTTTAAAACATATGAACTTGTCGAATTAATCGAGAGATGTGCACATCGCTGTCAGTAAAACCCTTAATCCCAGGTCACCGATAACCTAAGCGTGTGTGCGCCTTTTACAATAAATTTGAGCTTGAAATATTTTGATAGCAATTAAGGAATTATGGAAATATAAACATATTAATAACGCGCGTAACTCTTCACGTACTGGCGTCGCAAATAAGTAAGGTTCACCACACTAACCTCTGGTGCTCGACATATACTTGAAAGTTGGCCTAGGCCGTGAACTGCCATACACTGGAATTCCGAAATCAACGGGCTATCTGCACGTGGCGCTTTCGATTGAGCTGCCGGAATCGGGACGTGGAAAAATGCTTGCATCCATTTGCTCACCGTAGGAGCACAGGAAAATCGTGGCGAAATATTCCCTCGTAGGGTAATAATTGAGATAAAACGCCTGTTCCAAAGGCTACAATAAAAGAGCTAAAAGCGGCCAATTAATATGGGAATAACAAAATTTGGAAGTCCATCATACCTGATTTATATTCAGCTCTTGAAATAGAATGCTTAATTAAGCACAAGGTAGATCTCTCGTTCAGCGAGCTGCTCGACCAAGTTGCCAAAGGAAAAAAGAATTCAAGCCAAGTCGCATGTCCCGAAGAGGAGATAACAAAGCGCTGCGCTCGGAAGATAGCGAGCGGAGACTCGAGCAGGTATGAAAATGAACGAAACTGGGAAATTGAACAATTCGAAATGCAAACTGATTACGATTGGAATTAAAATATACAAGTTAAGCCTGAAATAATTGGGTAAATTGAGAAAACAATTAACCGGCGCCAAAAATGGTTTCAATATGAGCTGCGGTGTTGTATCCTATTCTTTGTGGCTGATCTCGTGCAACTTGAAAACTAGATCTTAGATACTGCGCCCTTGCCGAAAACCATCTTTTCCCGTATATCGCGTATATTTTCCTTGAAACTTTAAGCAGATATATTCCCCGATTGTTATAGCATTCCCATTTTACCCCCTTTTTACAAATCGAAACAACCATTGCTAGTTCCCACTCTCTTGGAATGTTATGATAACTGAATATATCGAAATAGAAATCGCTTTCCTTCGGCACCCATACACTTTACAATTTCCGAGGAGATTCCATCGCTTCCTGGGGCCCTTCTAAGTTTTATTTTTTTATTACTCTGCTTCGATTTCGTTGTTTGTTCTCTGATGTTCTTCAGATTTTTTACTCCACCTTCTACCCATCAGGATCTCTTCTGTCTATCTGTCTACAAGATGACATTTTCCCCATTGACTCCTTCTTCCAAACACCTCTTCATGAGCCTTTGTAACTGTAGTTTTAAAGTTTGCCAAAGCCATTTCTACTTAGTTTTAATCATGTCTCCGTATGTTTTCAAATTCTTTACTAATTATCTCGGCGCAGTTTCTTTAATGGTTTTCTTCTCTTACTGTATACGACTTAATCCTCGTTATATTCGACTTCTTTGGTGTTGTTCTTCTTCCATTTTTCTTCGAGTCGGATGTGGTGACTAGGTATAATGTACGTTAGATAATGGTTACTCGCTATCTCTGGTTCTGTATACAGGGTGATTCATAATTAGTAAATAAAACTGAAATGGTAGATTCCTCATGCCAAAAGAAGACAAAAAGTCTATATGAACATATGTACAAATTAAACAAACGGTTAATTAGAGCCAAGTGTCGTAGTAAAAGGGGTAGTCGTACAAATAAAGGGGTATATGGACACCACGGGCTTGAATTTGGGTGGGGATAATATTTATACAAGACTCTGTATAAGCCCAAAGTCCAGAGCTTGCAATTGCCTCAGCGTTTCTAGGTGGCGTCTCCAGCTGGCTCAGGGACTTACCTTCGGAGGTTAAACAGCTCCCGTCACTCCACCCTATATTGATCTTTACACCTAAGAAAAAATACATAAATTAGTCACCGGGCGCATGCATCAGTCATAAAGAAACAAAGATAATTTTGAATATCCGTCTATTGGTTAAAATAAACTAAATGAGTGTACAGTACACTTCAAGTAGTAATTCCTTAAATTATATGGGTTAATAAAGTTAGGTAAAAACACGGTTATCACTAGGTTACAATACGACCAAGGGGCGTGTCCGTAACAAATAATCGTGACCAACAATAAACTTCCTTACAATTACTAATCGGCTGGAATGAATAAACAGCAATCGTAAAGTAACAATCACATATGACAAACCATGAACGCCACGCCTGAAAATATTAGACGCGGCCAATCAACGCTGAAGGCGCGTTACAACGTTCTAAAATTTAAGACGCGGACGTTAATACAAAACTACAGAGTTTGATTACGGTTATGGAGTCACTCTGCGCACTGAGAAAGGGGCCGCTGCACTCTAAATTGTAACATAACCATACATTACAACTAATTTAACATTTCTTGGTGGTTAAGCGACGAGCTTGGTGTTGATGTCTAGTTGGAGAGCCGTCGTATAAAGACGCTGAGGCAGGCGGTCAAAATGGAAAACGTCGGCAGTCAGAAATGCAAAATGTGGGAAGTTTGCGTTCAAAAAGGGCACTCACGAGACAATGGCGACAGCATACCAGAACCATGCATGAGCAAGTACCACGGGCGCACATAACGACAATTAGTGCTCCGAAACAATGACTTAAGTATCCTTGAGCCGGTTTCTTTTTAAAATCTGTAACAACAGTTAATGCATAACTTATGCGACGACACGCTACAAAAAACGGAATAACACCATATATGCTGGACCGAAAAGTACGGTCACCTTTCCCGACGGGTTTATCACCGCGTCATCGTTGCTTGATGCACCACTGATCTGCTAGACAGTTAGAACCCGAATTCTAAAGATCCGACGCGCTAAGCCGTACAAAGAAGGAGGAAAGACACACGGTTATATGATTGTGAAATTTGTCTATCTTGAGCATAAACGTTTCTGTCTCATAAAATCACGCCAGGATAAGGAAAAAGCTTTTCGCTGCCAAAACTGTACAACTAAACGAACATGTGGTCAACTGTCTGGATAAACGGCAAGGGGGTGAGGCAAGTACCTTTGCGCTTTCTTTTCCACTCAAAACAACCGATTCATTCTAACGCGGCATTCCGGTAGCTCCTTTGCACTAAGCAATGCTATGCCGTAGGCTATATTGACGCTGAATTTTCACCTGGCCTTAACAATTTGAATCGCCTAGGATGATCAAGCTCTACTTTTATCATCATCAAGCGTCTTCTGAAGGAGTTTGAATTCATCATTTACGTTAATCACCTTCATTTCGTCGATAAGTTATTAGTACCGGTATGAGCGTTTGTATTATTTGACCTTAACAGCTATTATTCGTTCAACCACAAAGTTTCAGTTTTTAATATTGTTAACATTAACCTTTGTGTATGAGGAATTGTATTACTGCTCTTGCACGTTCTGTTTTTGGTACTATATAAACATATAACCATCTTTCCATATTTTATTCACTTTTTAAAAAGAAACCTAGACTTCGGACAAATTCTCTCTTAGATAATTTTATAACAATTTAATAATTGTTTTTTAGATCACGATGATCATCTAACAATCTGACATATCGTCAGATCATATGCCAGAATTAGAAGATTTTTATGTGACACTTTCATTGAAATTCGAATTTTATTATCACTTGGTGGTTTTAAAGAAATTGTTAGGTGATTGGTAAGTTGGGTCACTCATAATCTCAAGGTGTCAATTTTTCTAAATAACATGCAAAAAATTGCCCACAAGTAAATCATGATGGAATTTAAATGGTATTTATGCTGCTGGCAAACGGAGATTTAACTTTTTGTACCTAATATTCATATAAAAGGTTTAGGCTTAATTAATCTCATTACATTCATTAACAGGTGGTGTGTTTCATTTCTCATCTACAAGTATTTGTGTCATTTTATTTGTAATTGAATTGACCCCCAATTTTACATAGGTCGAAATTCCTTTGGTATTCCGAGAAAGCAATACTACTTTGGGGAAACCGACTTAAAACTTTAATAATAACTTTAAGACAGTAATGAAAGACGGATTGATAAACAAGATCTAAATAATTGGGATGCGTTGCTCAGAGCACCACTCCAAAGAAAACTCCTGTTTTTAAGCCAATATTTCGGAAAACGTTATTCCTTTATCAGGGCGAAGCTAATATAATTCCATATTCCTAATTACGTGTAAAATATATAAAACATAATTACTTACAAAAGTGAGTTTGGTCACAATAAGGGAATCATATCTAGACTAATACATTATACTCTTTTGGTCCTCTAATAAAACTTTTATTAGTCACAATATTAGTATTAATGACTTGGAGACTTCTAACCAGGACACCAATCAAATAAAAAAATGTAAATCACTTTCTTATGTCAACCATTTAACCAATAAAGTAATAAACGTTCTAAAAGAGATATATTTTAACATCGCAGGATAGTGTCCTTACCATTAAGAATCTGTTTTCACAACTTAAAGATAAGATTTCTACGTTACAAAAAAGTATGTAGTATACAAACTGGATTATTTTGACTGTACAGAATGTAACATGACCAAACTTACCAACAACTAAAAAATAGAATAACGCTGCACAAATGGAATGCTCCAGAACGTTAGCATTCTGGACAGTGAAACAATACAACAGCCGTATTTTCTTAGAAATGTGGCATACCAACCACTATAATTGCATCAATGTTAGAACTGATGTTGAAAATTTAAGTATTATATTTACGTAGCTTATAACGCCCCGTTTCAATTTCGTTTCAATAGTCCGTTCTAAGAATTAGCATCTTCTTTCGGAGCACTTTATATTTAAATAATGTAGCAGTGGAACTCAGGTTTATCGCATAAAACGCTTGACATTAGAGATAGCACACCTGCCAGCGTTTTCTGTCGAGGCATTTTCATAGGTATTCATTTCTAGTAGGCCGGCTTGAAAACAGTCAAATCGCTCGATTATTGATTTTTCACGAATCTTTCTTTGCGGTTCTAAATGCTAAGGGTAGGCTGAAGCCGCGCTTGTTTTAAACAAACGCAAACCGCTAGCACGTTGGTTCTTTGCAAACGGCCGCCAGACAGATTAGTAAGAATACTTATCTAATTTATCTTTGTGTACTAATTTCGACATTTAGGCTGGTTTCCCTGCGGCCTCCATAAACAAAAACCGCCCGCGGCGTTGTTTCTGCACAAACAGCCTTGAACATCTTTGGTAAGAATGCCTCTTCTAGTTCAATTGCGCATACTAATTTGAATATATAGGCTGGTTCCCATGCGGCTTCTTCAGCCTCCCAATTTCGCTTCTACAAGCTAGCCAGAAATTCCAGTATACCGGGCTGCCTTCCTGTCGCACTTAGCCGCCCTCTTAAGGCGGCTTTAGAGAGCTCATAGATTTCCATAGCGGGTAAGTAAATTTTCTTTTGAGCCTTGAATTTCATGTCTAGGCAACTTTAGATACACCTCTTTGCCTTCAATGGAAATGTTGAAAGCGGATTATATCGCTAAGTACCTTATCTGTTAATCTACTACCTGTGAGGAACCTTCTATTTAAAACCAAGTTAGCCCAATACATCCTTACATTTGTTTTCGAATCACCAAATTAAATAATTTTAACTGAAATCTTTTGATGCAATTGATATGTTGTAATCAATAAGTTGGGGACTAATATAATTAACTATTTATAGACAGAATTCTTATGCTTTTCGCATAGGTAATTAGTACACGAATTTGAAAACATCAATTACTATTATAAATGAGAGATGACTGCTACGCTAATGATCCTTATCTGTATTTAGTATCAGCTACGGAATTTCGCCCTTTGTTTGTACAGGTACGTATACCAATTTAACCTGGTTATGACCAAGCAAGTAAACGGTATAAGGCGATCTTGCATTTTGAAATAACGATGACCCTAAAGTTTCCAGAATCAACTATTGTAATTTATTTCGCAAAGTGGAAAATGGAGCATACATGTCTTTCGCATAAATAATTTTTAACAAAATACGTTCAAAGCATGAAAGCTTACATAGCTATATTTTTATAGTTTAAGTTCTATCAATTTATCCAAAACAAACTGCAAATACATTGATATACGTTTTTTTATGATGATTTATAGTGACACCAGGTATATTAAAAAAAAAAAGTGATTGATAGTAGTAATCAAATTACAGGAAAAAAGATAAACTTTTCGTTAAAGAATTCCTACGAATGTAGATGTAAAGCTGCAGCTATATCTTATAATACTAAAGGCAATTTTTTATGTCAAATTGAAACATCTATAGTCAGCGAAGCTCCTGGATATTTTACTAAATAACTTTTTACGCCACGTCAAAAACAATATACTGCAAAATTGAACAGCAAACGTTAAGTACCTATAATGGATTATATGAGTAATAAATGTACAGTTTAAAAACCTCAAATAATTATGTATTTTAGGGAAATCTTTTAAAAGGCGAACTTTTGCTACAGTTGATGAAAACTACAGATTAGAAGTAAAAAATAAAGTAGAAGACATGGATTCTGAAACTTATGAAAAAAATCTGTAAAAGGCTTTACCCAGAACTCACCTCATTGACATTGTGACACTAAATAATTAGAAAAATCAAATTAAGTTAGTAGTAAATATTAGGGATGTCGTACCCGGTCTAAAATGAAACCCGGGTACCCAAAAGCAGTACCCGGGTAAACCCGGCTACCCGAAATATATAACAAAAAAGTTAGTGTATATCTGAACATCTGAGGTAACTACTATTTCATTCTTTTACGGCGCGAGTTTTAAGGTGTACTAAATTAAAATAGTACCTACTCACCAATTCAAATTACAAGTCGTCTGTTATTCGTAAATATTTTCACACTTCCAAGTGCTATCAAATCCAAGTAGTACGTGACTTTTTGTGCGAAATTGGTAGCAGCATCAACATCACACAGAGGATGTTTGTTTTACTTCCCCCATACTGACGGGAATTAATAGTAGCTACTATTGACGGGTTGAATATTTCCGTGAAGCGAATTTATTGCCTTATATGAAACAAGAAACAACATTATGTGGTATGGGATGGGGTGATTCTTGTTATTACTGCATGGTTATGTTTTTCCACAACTTATTCCTATTGTTTTTAAGTTTTAATTTAAATAAATCCTGCAGCAGAGCGGAGCATCTGTCGCCGTGGGTTATGGTGTGACAGCTGCTGCTGTGGCCTGTGCTATTAGCTCGGGTGTTATATACAGAATTTGAACGACACTTTCGAATTTTTTTAGCATTTCCTTGCACCACTTGACGCGTGCCGACATGCCGATCTGATAATAGTAATTTTTGTATTAAGTGCGCGAAATGAGTGTTTTTTTATGGCGCGTGAGAATGTCAATTTTCAAAACACGAATTTTGCCACGAAATACAAACAACGTTTTTTCTACAGCCGTCAGAATAACAAATTCTCTGCAACAAAATCATACGTATATAGCAAATAAGTAGAGTAATATTATTATGTACGTAACGTTTTATATGTGTTCTTACTAAGGAAATGGTGTTTGTAATAATAAATTTAAAATCTAGTGCGTAATAGCTATTAACATATCTAGGAATGTTATGAGTATCATAACTGCCGCAGAAGTTTTGAAATCCGAGCTCGTAGAGCGAGGATTTTAAAACTTCTAAGGCAGTTATGATTCATAACATCCGTGATTTGTTCAATAGTTTATCGGTTGCTATATGGTTATGGTTGCCATGTAGGGTAATATTCTTTAACCCTACAGATAAGTTATGATCTAGTTACCAGCCTACTTTTGTATATGTAAACAAAGGCTTAATATCCTGAAACCGATAATAGTTATTTACTATACAAGTGGGATAACAGCATCATTAATATACGTGTGTGTAAGTTACAAAATTTTATCTACTCTAGTGGGATAAGTAACTCATTACAACTCAGTTGTGTAATGGCTTCATTACGTAACTGAAATAGTGTCAAATGAATGACATAATGACATTTGCCTACTAAAATATTTTTGAAAATGACGGATCTGACATTTCTCTTAATGCACTTTTCTCAATTTTAGGCAGTCGTAGATAAAATTTTGTACAATACATGTGTGATAATGCATCATTAATATACTTGTGTGCTTACATACACGTATATTAATGATGCTGTTATCCCACTTGTATAGTAAATAACTATTATTTCCGATCTAGTGTGTGAAACGCAATTTCACGCACACTTATTGAAACGTTAATGTCACTTTTATGTCAGTTGTAGAAAAAATAATTTCACGCACAGCATCGATATTTTTCGCGACAACAGAGGTGGATGAACGACCTTCGCGAAGATAGTCATCAAACGTTGGTCTTCCACGCTTGAATTCTGCGAACCATTTGTAAACCGTAGTTTTGGATGGTGTTTCATCCCCAAATAACGAACTAAGTTTTTCTACACATTACTGCGGTGTTAAACCGTATCGACATTCATAAAAGATCATCACTCGAAGATCACGATTCGAAATTTCCATTTTTCACACAATTAGTATTCTGTCAAATTCTGTTGAAACGAAACTGCTCGGTTTGAAATCGAACTGTCAACTGAATTATAGATTAACTAGCAAGATGCCCGTTCTTCGTACGGACTACAAGTGTTTTTCTTCCAAATCTTAAACGAATTCTAGAATGCTCCCCGCCTCCCTCACTCAATACGCTAAACTAACAAATGCTGTATAACAATATTGTAGGTAAAAAGGAAACAATATTCTTCTGAAAAAAGTTCTTCATAACCCTTTTATGCTTCACGTATCCCCTCGAAATGTGTATGTAATTGTCGTTCTCCTTGTGTAGATTGATAAAACTGTAGGTTTAGTATAACAATGAGAGCAAAAATAATAAATGTACTTATAAATGTTGTATTCATAAATTCCAGCAGTTTCCACCACTTGGAGGTGGAATTTCGAAATCCTTCTATTTTATTCTAAGCTGAACACAATAACTTTAACCTCTTTTTACTTCCTTTTACTATAAAGGAAGTATTGGATTCACCCCAAAAATTCGAAATTGAGTTTTCAACGGATCTTCACGTTTTAGAGTCCCCTGATCCAAAAAAACATATTTTTTTTTATTGGTCTGTCTGTGTGTCTGTCTGTGTGTGTGTCTGTGTGTCTGCCTGTGAACAGAATATCTCAAAAACGAAAAGAGGTATGGCGTTGAAACTTCATATATAAGTTTTGTGTACTATGTAGATGAGACAGCAAGCTTTTGAAGAAAATCGCATAACCGGAAGTAGGTGCTTACTCTTGTGTTTTTCAGTTTTTTTCGATGTTTTCAAAAACGGCTCCAACGATTTTTTTTAAACTTTACATTTTTCTTACATTTTTAATGTGTATTGATGTGAGATAGGTGATTTTCCAGTTGAATACTTTTAAAGTGGGTTTCTTTTGTTTTTTTTTCTATTTTTTTTATTAACTCCTATTTTAAATAAAACACCCGGTATATTATTACATTTTTGAATTCACCTTAAAATTCTAGAGAAAATTTGTCTCTTCAACTAACACTCGATTTTGTACCGTTTTTGTAGAATTTGTAATTTTTGAAAATTTTTAACGAATTGTTAAAAATTAAAAATGAAATTTTTGACTAATTATAAGATCACTGTAAAAGGAAGTTGTGTGAGTGTATCACACCAGATTTTTTAACTTCTGTTTACTTCTACCCAATAAAATTTAGAATAAAAACTTTAAACCACTTTGTAAAGATTTGAAAAACACACATATGTCCAAAAACAATGGTCATCAAGAACCACAGGAAATACGAAAGGTTCTATAATTTACCCCTGAATCCAAACTCGCACCTTTAGGAGTTGATCTCTGCACGTTCCTGAATTACGTTTTTAGGAACTTGTATAGGTAACCTTTTTAAGTAAAAACCAATCGATATAGGTATTATTGGGCCTTAAGAGATATTGAGAAATTCGTGAAAAGACATTTTACCTCTTTCCTTCCCTTTAGGGGTGAAATTTCTAAAAACCCTTTCCTAGCTTTTCGCTACGTGAGTAAAGGACTCTTCTTGCCAAATTTCAAGTTCCTGGTTACCAAGGATTACTACGGATTCGCGTTGTTGAGTTGGTGGTTTACTATCTTTTATACATATAGATTATAGCGGAATACCCGTTTCATCCCCTTGTGAGTGAAATCCTTAAAAACTATTTCTACCCCATTTTAGTCTAAAATGCATCCATAAGAAAAAAAATCAATAATTTTAACCCCCTACCATTTTTCAGTTTAGTCTCTTTTTTATCCCTTTAGGGGTAATATTAAAAAAAACCTTAGACGCCTTTAAAAATATTTTAAAAATACATTTATATGCCAAAAAGGAATGTTATAACTCAATAAACATGGGAGATACGAAGAGCTCTTTAATTCACCCCGAATCCAGATTTGCACCCCTAAGGGTTGATGAGCGCAAAATTCTGAAATACGTAGGTATTTGCATTGGTAATCTTTGCAAGTAAACACCAAATAGATATCTTATCGGGTGTAAGAGATATTGAGGAATTCGTGAAAACCATTTTACCCCTTTTCACCCCCGTAGGGGTGGAATTTAAAAAAATCCCTTTTAACCCATTTTATTGTGAAATTGAACTTATAGCAAATAAAATTAATAATTTTAACTCCACTACCCCTTATCATTTTTTCATTCTTTTACCCCTTTAGGGTTAAAATTTTCAAATTCCCTTAAACCCCTTTCTAAATATTTTAAAAATACATCTATATGCTGAAAAACGAATGTTCTAACTCAATAAACATAGGAGATACGAAGGGTTCTTTAATTCACCCCAATCCAGATTTGCACCTTTAAGGGTTGATTAGGACAGAATCGTAAAATACGTTTCTAGGTATTTGCATTGGTAATCTTTGCAAGCAAACACCAAATCGATATCTTATCGGGTGTAAGAGATATTGAGGAATTCGTGAAAACACATTTTACCTCTTTTCACCCCCGTAGGGGTGGAATTTCAAAAAATCCCTTCTTAGCACGACGTTACGTAACAAATTGAATCTTCCACCCAAATTTCAACTTCGTAGTACCAGTGGTTACGGCTCTGCGTTGATTAGTCAGGGTTGTGACTTTCCTTTATATATGTATATAGATAGATAACGTCAAATTTTACGAATATGACAATTGCAGGACGCTGGCAATGCAAAGAGTACTCGATTCCGCGAACTTTAGCCGTGTACCTCGTATAGTAGTGTAAAAAATAATATATAAACCACTGTTGAGAAGACTATTATATCCTTGCACTTGTTTTGGTTAATTGGATTTTGATCATCATTGAATATCTTGGAGGTGCAACTCTTCTAGGATAAGCTCTAAACAGTTAGAACAAACTACATGTAAATCTATAATTTAATTATTGTTTTAATGAATTTAGAAATGGAAGCTGAGTAATTATTTAAAAATAACTAATGTATTGCTTTTTATTCGTAATTTTACTAAGTCAACACCCTTTGTTGCAATTTTGAAAACATAAGCCATTCACAAAAACAAAAAAAGATTAATTCTGTCTTAGCTGACAATTTCCGTAAATTTCTAATTTCTATACAGGTAGCCGACTTCTACTAATAAAATAATAAGTTTCTGGTCAACAAATGTATTACAATGTTGTTTAAAAATAAAATAAAGGTTTTCGATACACTATTACAGAAGATAATTAATTTTGTCATTGTAATTATACCGAACTGTTACTCAAATTATTTTTGCATAAACTAATCTCGCTCAGTTGTATATCAGGTAAAGTTAGTGACCTGTCAATCACTTATAATCCTCAGGTAGTCAAGTTAGAGATTGTCATTTGGGTTGCCTGAATTTCGAATATATCCTCGAAACCTCCTCCATGTGAAATACTGAATCGACGATTTTGTATAGTTTTTTCACGATTCTAATTGTAAATAATTATTTAATAAAAATCCCTCTCGACAAGTTATTCTAAATTGCATTAACATTTTTACTTCGAGACAAAATTTTCAATTTGTTCGCGTAATTTTGTTATATCAACAAAACGTTAAAAAGTAATTAATCTAAATATACGGTTATCTAATAACTATAGGAAAAAAATCATCTGGAAGTACCAATTATATTGCAATTACCAACATACTAAAGCAAAGAGAAATTTTCTAAATTAATTCCTATTCTTGTAATCGTAAGCAATAGTTTATCAATTTTGTGCTCTGAGTCTCACAGTTCGCCGCGTCTGTCCTAAGAAGCCTTAATAGCCGCGTCCTTGAATTCTAAGAATTATGCAGCCAAGTCCGGCTTAGAAGTGGGAGACAAGATTCAACATACCAGCATTTCCCATCCCTATCGCTGGAAATTAGCAACGAACTAAATTCTAAGTACATGCGCTTCTCAACGGTTTTTTATAGACAAAGGCAATTGCCGCAACTGTATCAGTTCTTACTAAGGCCTTAGAAATTCATACTGAAATGTGTTTAATTACTCTTCTATTCAATCAAATATTAGCGCTAAAGAGCGAGAATTTAATCGTTTCCAAATTGCTGAAATAAGCATGTATTTACCTGTAACTCAAATTAGCCGCGACCTTTGGGAGTCATGCACATATGTCAATTGCGATATCACAGGTAGTTATATTGAGTTGTAATCCGAGCTATAATTAGCTATTTGTGACTTAAATACTTGAAAGTTAATTCCTATTCATGGTTTATTTATTTTATAGGCATTGGTCCCACAAATCTAAATTGCTGTCACTTAGCCTGCATGGTTTATGTATATAATTCATGTGTTACTGCGACTTTTGGGTTTGATTAAATGGTCCTATTGCTGTTAATGGTTTTGTATTCTTTCCACAACCCCTCTAGCTGTACAATTTATATAGGTATGCAGCGAAGCACAAAAGGTAGGTGGAGTAGTATTAATTGACTAGTTGTGTTTTTTATGTTGTGAGTAACGACAAGGCGCCCAAATTTTAATAATTGTACTGCTCAATTTTAAAGCCCGAAGCATTTTCTTGCATAGCCCTTACACCACGCCATATTCTGCCGAGAGTTAAAAAAGCTAGACCCAGGCCGTGCCAACCCCTCGTTTAAGGGAGCGGTACAAGGTACCCCATAAATCCTAAACGTTAGATCAGTTACAAATATATATTAACAATACAACTTAGATACCCCTTTTCTGATCTCCAACATGATTGATGTATGCTTTTTCTTTTAAGTCTAGGGTTATTTCAAATTTCTGGTCTCACATTCACTGACTTTTCAAGTTGTTTGGTTCCATACTGAAATAGTCATTGTAGCCTTTAAAGACAAGAGTTTTCTT
Source organism: Agriotes lineatus (assembly GCA_940337035.1). Taxonomy (NCBI): domain Eukaryota; kingdom Metazoa; phylum Arthropoda; class Insecta; order Coleoptera; family Elateridae; genus Agriotes; species Agriotes lineatus. The sequence goes on along the minus strand of OW679199.1, from coordinate 38,042,554 downwards.
TGGATTGTTCCTCTGGGGAACACAATACATTTAGTAATATAAAACATTTACAGCATTGCTAGTTATAAGACACCAAATTTGGTTTATTTTTTTACGTTACGTATATGTTGTTGTCACTTCTGTCGTGTTGGCTTATATCTTCTAATTCATCAAAGGAGTTGCATTGCTCTGTATGTCGAACAGGTTTTTATATAGTTCGAAGCAAGTTTTCTTAACTTTTTTTATATAAAACTAGATACAAATTGAGAACTTGAATTCCTAACTATGTAAATAACCAAATAATATACCTATTATCTAATATATAAAAGTGATGCAGAATGAATATGGTATTTAATGCAGTCTACTTCTTTTACTAATATTACGAAATTCGGAGAAAGTTTCATAAGTACGTTTACAATAAGTCTAAAAACAAGAACTAAATAAGCACCATAGTTGTAACAGCAGCTACTGCACAGAAAAGAATTCTTCTACCGTTTTAAAAACAATTTTTTTCAGATACCGCATAATTGTAACTTTACTGGTTTTGCATATTAATCTTTTTATACGCTGTGCAATTCCTTAATATATGTGGGGCAAATGTTTTACGGAACTTTTCTTAAATAAACTCTAGTAATATTTTTGCTTACCAATATGTTAGTTATAATTAGTCTTGCATTTTTATTTGGGATTGAATAGTAGTAGAAATTAATATTTCTCTAGTGAAACGTTTGTTTCAAATATTGCATATAGACGTGTTATTATAAGTTATAACTGAAAAACGATTTAAGATATCATTTAGAAACTATTTTAAGATATACCAGACTGCTGCAGGCAATAACTCGATCATATAGACGTGTTATTATAAGTTATAACTGAAAAACGATTTAAGATATCATTTAGAAACTATTTTAAGATATACCAGACTGCTGCAGGCAATAACTCGAGCATTTATTTTCAGTTTAAAATACTTAAAGCATTATTGCATTACATATTAGTTAATTTTCACCTTTAAAATAAAGGCGTTAAAGTACAAGTTTATAAACTTCATAAGGTTGTATGTAATTCTTAGAAAATGGATTGAATCAAAGAGCTAAATTTGTTACGTGCCAACTTTTTCTGTAGACATTATGATTTGTAAGCAAAAAAGTTTTTGCACTGTACCAAGCAGCTGTGCTCGTTCAGTTGAAAATGCAATTATAATAATAAACTGCATGAAAGAATCGAGAACCAAAAATCTGAAAGGTTTGCAAGTTCCAAGTGTAAAAACTTCAAACAATTAACTTTGCAATTTAGCTATTAAAATTTGTTATTATTATTTTTATTTAAATTAAATCTATTAGAAACCTAAATCTTAAATTTCGTGTAGTGTACCTTACAGCTATATGCAGCCACTCGAAAATGTAATTGAATTGCAAATAGTTACAAAAATCATCTAAAACATTTATCCAGTACACGATTACTTTGGGATGGAATTCAATTACACCTTACTCCAAACTAATTACAACTAGAAATAGAATTGAGCTCAATGAGAATTACTCGAACCAAAAAAAGGGTAACTAAAATCATTTGTGGTTAGAATAAATTACTCTTAGCAAAAATATAACACATCCCAAATTATGCAAGTTGCAAAGAATTTCAAAACGTTCTTACGCAAAGATGACATCAAGCTTTAATTGTTTCTCATGAAAAAGTTTACTAAGATTAAGCATCTGCTTTCAACATAAGCAAGTATAAGATTTTATACTAATTTATATGTAACAATCAAGAATTTCTCTTTGGAGAGAACATTCACGCAGTACTAAATTTTAATCTTATTTGTTTCTAATACAAAGTCTTCAATAATTTCAAACTGGAGAAAAGCCGTAAGAATTTAAAATTAGTAGTCAGTTATGAGTATGAGTGGCGGGGTAAGTTTGTATAAGAAAAAATGATAATGCACGAAACCGTTTTCAATTGCGACGCTAGAATTTAATTTTGGTAGATTGATCTTCAAATAAATGATCAGGTACTACCTCACGAAAATTAAAAGTCACAAACGGAAAGTTAATTACATGTGAGAACAGTACGATGGTGTGGCCCCTACTCAATGCTCGCATGCTACGTACAACACTAGACCTCGCACGAATGAAGAGTTTAAGTACTAAGAAAATATGAAGAAAGGATGGGCGAAAAAAATGTAAAACTCAAAATGGCAAACACTTACTGAAGCGAAAGAGAAACTACTTCTTATTGTACGTTTATCACTCAGTTATTGAGGTTGTCGAGGAGGAATAACAACAACTTAGATGGTAAAAGACCAAAACAAAATACTCAACCAAAGCGCACGTTAAATTGTAGTAACGTACAGGAGTCTACCTACTAGTTACAAAGTGCTGCATATATATAATTTTCATTAAATTGCCCAAAAATTTAGCTAATTAACACTACGTTTAAAAAGTATATATCTAAACTCCCTATCCTTAATTTTAAAAAATAGCTTTTTCAATAAATATAACAGTATAGACGAGGATTTTATACTTTAATTAATAGAGCAGCCGTTTGTATGATAACTTGTTATGCACTTCTATTTTTAACCCTGCTTAAATAAATTAGTTAAAATCAAAGACTGAAACTCGTCTACAGTCATTGAAAAACTATTATGAAATCTGATTATAAGAAGGAAGCAAAACAAGTATCTATGTAGGTGCATTAACCTAAAAACCACAAAAATTACATGTTGACCACATTGTAAATAGATTTAAATGGGAACGGCTAGCAGCGAGGTTCAAAATCTCACAAGCAATTTTTTGTTGAACTGTGTTGAAAAATAGAACTAGTTCGGCAATGGCACGTTTGCAACCTTCTGTGACAAGTAGCACATTATTTAAATCATTCATATAAATCATTAAAAAGGTGTTGGCGGTTACCTTCACGTAACCACAAGCTTTAATAATGTGCAAGTTTTTTATGCATGTTGATATGAATACCATTTACTTTTTTAACTTAGCAACCCAGGAATGTTGTTACGCCTAAAATGCGTAATTAACATGAGAATTTATTTTGTGCATAATTGTTAGCCGTGCAAACACTATTTTATTTGAACGCGGTCGTTGCGCGACCACAGCTTTAGGGATTAGATAGTAATCTGCTTTACCGGCAGACTTAAGCAGCTCTACCAAACAATTCGTTTTGGGTTTGTTTGTTTTTCTCTTGCAAAAAAGTGGCGTCGGTAGAATTTCTATGATTGTGCTCCAACGTTTAGCTCTTAACTTTAGGTATTTTGAAATATTGTTTATGGAAGCTTCGCTTTGATGTGGTTTATGGGCTTTCGGCACTTATGTGGAACAAATGCGTCCGCGTCCTTAAGACGGTTTATTTATGACAGGTTTGCTAGCCGCCCTGGCCAATTGCCTATATTACACAGTCAGTGAGTTACTTCAATTTTGATTCGGGTAACGTAATGCACTTATGAATTTCGTCCGGTATTTTTAACGTCACCTGTGAGTTGCAAAACATCTGCTTGCTTGAGAATTTCCTGCAGGCGACACCCGAAACTTGTAAAAGCTTTCTACTTCCTCCTTTTTCGGAGGGCCCCGCTGCTTTTGGGCCTAGTTTGAGTTTGGACCTCGTCTCCTGGGTGCTTTGCTGTGACATTTGCTGGCGTCCTCCATCCACAGCCTGTTTGGGTGCTATTTGATTCGCCTCCTGCAGAAACCTGGTTATCCCAGATAAGTAGTCTACGACCTAATGATATGTGCTAATGATATTTGTACCACATACAATATGAAAAAAACTTTAGCTGCTCTTAATATGTAATTGCACATTTTACAGGTTTAATGTTAAATTGCTTATTGAATTGTTCTAACCACTGCTATATTAGCGTTATTTGGCGTGCATCTGTCGAGTAAGTAACGCCTAATAAAAAATTATAGAATTTCTGTACTGGTTATTATGTGCAGCGTTGTTCAGTAAATCTATTGCACTGTTTATACCATTCATTGTCTGATTTCGTCCGCCTTCTGTATTTCAGATATTGTGTTATAGTCTGCTGCGCTTAAACTGAGTTTATAAGTTCTTGACCTATCTGAATATATTTGTTGTAATTTAAAAGCTTGTTGGCGATTATTATATTTCGTAATTAAATTATCCAAAGAACTGCACGCTGTTTCCCATAGATCTAGCTGGTGGGCCTTGAAATATACTCTCCTAGCATTGCGATATTTAAAGTTATTTAAGGAATATATAGTTAACAAGTAGGGGCGTTAACAATGTAAGCAATTTCTTTGCCAGGAATAAATTGTTTGCACAAAAGAAATAAAATCGAATGAGTTGTATTGGTGCATTGCCTTGTATAAATAAGGGTAGTGTCTTATAAATCCCATAATATTGCTATTAAAACTTCGTGGTTTTTATGTTGCTTTGGTCGTAGTGATCCAGAATATTTCCATTTGAATTTTAGGATCATAAAAACGTGTTCAAGTTCCGTCTACATTCGTAATTATATTTAAAAACCATTAGATATGCCGTTAAATTCATTCTTATGCTACTTTTGTTCATATTTGATAAACGTTCTAATATTTTGTTCACAACCACTTACTAAAGTGAAGGAGCTCCACCGGGTTCAGATAAAAATTTCAATCTACACATTTCAGCCCAATGTAACAATTTGTCAGTTGCCATACTCAAAGCAGACGTCCAAATTAAAATGGAGAAATTACTAGCCAGAATTCCCCAGCAGAAAAATCAGATATTCAACTATAATTATTGGAGCAAGAAAGAAAACTAACAAAATTTATAGTAGTAAGTATTCCCAAAAAAGTAAACGGGAAGTTTCAAGATCGATAGGTGAAATAGTCTTCACATACTAAAGTATATCAATGGCATCAACCAATCAGAGATTTAGCGAACCCCAACGTGCAGAAATCAAAGACCAACACGACAACCAGAGTTTCAAAATGAGATGCTATTCTCCAAACAAGCGGTACTTTTCCTGAAATTCAATGGAAATTCATTGTACTCGTACATGCAGTTTAAATCTACCACTAAAATGTCAAAAATCAAAGGAAAAGTTATGCAGCGTCAGAAAATGCTTAACACGTGACACCAGAAAAGCAGGATCTTCTTCTTCTGTAACACTGCAGCAGAGTGTTATGGCAAAATTGTAGTTAAAAGAATTAAACAATGCCAACGATAATTACTCCATAAAATAGAACAACCTGTAACAATTAAATTGCTCGGAACAGATGGCAGCCGAAATAAAGGGCGGTTAGATTCGAATCATAGGCAAGGAAAACACTGAAGCACGTTATTGTGCACTAGCTCAAAATAAGAGAGTAGAGGGAAGTGGATGGTTCTGGAACCTCCCCCCACCACTTGGCCTTGAGTTCAAGGCCAAGGCCACATGCAAGGCGAGGCCACGTTCAAGGCGAGGTCACGTTCAATCCCAAGGTCACATGCAAGGCAAGGCCACGTGCAAGCCCAAGGTCACGTTCGAAGCGAGGCCACCAACAGTAACCTTGAAGACTGGGTATAACATGAGGTGTAGTTTTGTGTTCAGTAGTATATCGTGTGCTGTACTAGCAAAAAACAATGGATCAAGTACAAAAGGTTGGTGAAACTGTCAAGGGGCGAGTATCAAAGAAAAAAGTGAAAGTGTTATATCCAGTATTGTTAAACGCAACAAGTTATCCGCTGAATAAGTCAAGAAATAAATCTGTGAGTTTGGGTTTGACCTGTTTTGGATCGTTTGTGCCGGGAGTGCTAATTAGTGGGATTAACAACAATTTTATACTGTTAGACGAAGGAGAGTGGCAAGTCTTCCTTAAAAATGAAGATGTGATAAACAGGCATTTTAACTATGAAGATGGAGATTTAAAACCGGTGGATATAAGTCCAGGCAAACGAATATATTTCCAAAAAATCGGAAATAAGAAAGTGATTGTGCTGCAGGAACTTAAGCGATCCCAAGTGTATCTCGGTATGCAATCAGTAGCAGAATTGTGGGGGTTGTTACCGCTGCTGGAGTCTAAAGCTGAACTATTAAAAAGTCAAAATTTTGAAAATTTCTACAGTAGTATAATCCAAGGCGTTTGGAATTTACCCGGCGACTTTAAACGAAGCATTGAGGGTGCGTTACCGCCAATAAAATCCGAAAATGTATACTGCATGCATGAAATGCTAAAGTATGCTTTGGACGTCATTAGATATGATATTGTGTTTAAACAATACGCCCAACAACAGCAAACGTTGGAACAATAAGTGTTTATCATGTAGTTATAACGATGTAATAAAAAATTAAAAATTTTAAAACGTTTATTATACAAATAACTTACTGACTAACTTAGAAACTAACCTAACCTAGAACGGTGTGGGTGGCCTCACATTTGCTGTAAAAAGAACACTTAGTTTATTCAAAGAAGCAAATCAAGTTATACTCACGTAAATGACCCAGAGCATGTCTGGTAATTCGAGGTCCCTGTAGACCTTGAACCTACATCCCAGAAACCACCCCACCTCTAGCAGGGTGGCTTCTGGGATGTAAGTAGAATTCTTCATTAAAGCAATGTCGTCCTAAAAATAAATTTATTGTGAACCAGATTTATGAGCATAAAATATTCTTACGGTCCCATATTTCTCGGCTATATGCTGCACCAATTCTATTTCTAAAATTATAAAAAGTTATTACATCAACTATTAAAATTAACACAATATTACCGAAAGCTGACATGGCAGCACCAAGAATTATTGAGTTTAGAAACTGATCTGTAAATTTCTTATATGTATACTGTTTAGAATACAAAAAAAACAAGCATCTTACCCATTTCTCTGGTCTGATTTTATCTGAAAAATGTTTGAGAATTTAGAATAGCGAAGTAACAGTACAATGCAAAAAAATTCTAATCAAATATGTTAATAATGATGATACAAGAATTTTAAGACATGGACATATAAAATAAAACATATATACAAACATATCTTACCAATGGAGCAGATTGTTGCGGCTGAGGAAACTGTGATTTTGTAATGCAACAGCGGTTGCTTTATATACAAATCTCTCCTACTTACATCTCGACTTGGAGGGAAGGGTTGACAACTTATGCAGCAAATTTTTAATGTTTGCTAATTACGGCGCTATCTAATCATAGTTTTAAATTAACTGATTTTTTTATAACAGCATTAGCTTTCTCATAAAAAAACACGTTTTTTAATACCCGACACGGCATATTTTGTAATATGTATTTAAATTATTTATTTTAAGTAGCATAATAATTGCATATGGTGAAATTTGCTTTCTGCAGGGTAGGTCACATTTAATTTTTAATTCATATCATTTTTAATAAGTACGCGAAAAGCCAATAATGCATAACTTGTAGTAAAGTTTAATTGACGTGGTGGCATTGTTTAAAACGGTAATAATCAATAAATAATTCATGCACTTTAAAAGTGATATGAATTAAAAAATACATGTGACTAATAATATTTTTTAAAACAATAGTTAATTCGCTTCCTAGTAATAATGCAAACTACAATTTGTTATGAAAAAAGTCGTGCAAATCATAATTGGAAGTATTATTTGCAAATGCATTTCTGCTTCGTAAACAAGAGTGACGTCAATGGAAAAATTTACACTTATGTTAAAAACATCTTTGACCCAGGCAAATGGTCCTTTTATTTTTTTGCTTCGACTTTGAGACGACCTGGGCAAATGCAGCAGGATGCATCTACATTTCTGTAAACAACTGACTTCAATGGAAAATTTACACTATGTTAAAAACATCTTTTTGATCCGGGAAAATGCTCCTTTTATTTGTTTGTTTCGACTTTTAGACGACCCTTGCAAATGCGGCAGGATCGATCCGCTTAAAAGTTCGTAAACAAGTGTATCAATGGAAAATTTATGTACAATTTGCGACAATTGAAGTTTTTCAAAGTAATCAGATATTTGCGAAAATTCACAGAGGGATATAGTTTCTCATTCTGAACAACTTTTCTTAATAAAATTTTGCCGTATTATGAACTAACGAGGCAGCACTTTTGAAAATAAATTTCGTTTTAGTACAATTACCGACAATTAGAGTTTTTCAAAGTAATCAGATATTTGCGAAAATTCGCAGAGGGATATAGTTTCTCATTCTGAACAACTTTTCTTAATAAAATTTTGCCGTATTATGAACTAACGAGGTAGCACTTTTGAAAATAAATTTCGTTTAGCGCAATTGTAAACAATGAGAAGTTTTTCAAAGTAATCAGATATTTGCGAAAATTCACAGAGGGATATAGTTTCTCATTCTGAACAACTTTTCTTAATAAAATTTTGCCGTATTATGAACTAACGAGGCAGCACTTTTGAAAATAAATTTCGTTTTAGTACAATTACCGACAATTAGAGTTTTTCAAAGTAATCAGATATTTGCGAAAATTCACAGAGGGATATAGTTTCTCATTCTGAACAACTTTTCTTAATAAAATTTTGCCGTATTATGAACTAACGAGGCAGCACTTTTGAAAATAGAATTCGGTTTAGCGCAATAATTGCAAACAATGAGAAGTTTTTCAAAGTAATCAGATATTTCCGAAAATTCATACAGTGGTTTAATTTTACATTCTGAATAACTTTTCTTAATAAAATTTTGCTATATCTTTAAGGAAATTAGCATCGTAATTAAATTAATATTGAAAGTTGAAGTTGGCCTTCGCATTTCGTATAAATGCAGACCTCCAAGCTGCAGCAAACCATTCTGTTACCTGCTTTTGCAATGTCAACTGTGTGCCAATCTTGTAGAGGTGTTCTACTACCCAAAAAGATGTCTAAATACTCGAGGCTTAGCTTGAAGAAAACATCGGAAAAGGGTAAAGTTAAACTTTGCGCCTGCACGGAACCAAGCGTTTCACGCCCCAGTTCCGCACAGGGGTTGCCGCCAGCCGCCATAAATGTTTTAAGTGACGTATTAATTGCTCCTAATTACGAAATTATTTCTCCAAGTAGCCAAGGTTCGAGCAAAATTTTAAAATCAGCTTTAAAGAAAGGTCAGAAAATACAAAAAAAACCGGCAAAATTCAATTTTAGGAAATATATAGAGAATATGAATGTGGAGACTGACAAGAAAACGGGAGAATTTCAGGTTCAAGTGGAAAATGTATCCACATTTGATAGTAGGACAGTTGGTGAACTGTCTACTCCAAAATTCCAAAATATTCCGATGCAATCTGAGTCTCCGCATCTATCACAAACGGAAATGTTTATGGAAGCGTTCGATTTTGACGACATTCCATTGGAAAAGGCGGCTTCCGGCGACGGTGCGGCGCAAGAGTTTACAACCCTTGTAGATGGTTTGGAGATAGACTCCGGCTCAAGTCGACCGACCAGTCGAATTTCGAAGCGGCTAACAATCCAACCTTCGGAAAATGTGGCCGCAGTGCCTTCTGTAATTGTACAGGCATCTCCGGTTTCGGGTGGTGTGGCTGTTGTAGCCCCTGGGAGTGACGTAATCGATACTGTGGTGTCGATTACGTCTACCCCGCAGGAGGAAGACATGGATGACATTTCGCCATCCCAGCGTGCCGAACGTGAATACGTGTCTAATCGGAATGCAATAGATGCGAAAGCTGCCGATCTTCGCAGTGGAGAGCACTATCTAAGGTATATTAGATATTATTTTTTATCCATATATGTTATTTAACATTGAAGGTGTTTAGAACGTGCTTTTCCCAGTTTAGTAGCTTATATTGTTATTAGCTCCCTAGAAATTCGAGCCGCCAGCCTAGAAGCGACGATGCATGATGAGTACCTAAAAAGCATAGCTGCTTTACCTAAGATCCGCCACGGCCACAGCGCAACTAACATGGACATCTTTAAGAATGCTGCGTTAGCAAGGCTAGAGCTAATTGAAGATCTGTTAGCTGTGGAGAGTGCGATTCGTGCAAGACGTCAGGAGCTCGATAAAAAAGCTAAGTAACGAGTAGATAATCGTTTAACATATCATACACCTCTAACACAAATAACCTTGCCCCCCTATCCTCTCCAGGGTGTCCAAAGCGAATCCTCCCCGTGGTGACACCTGGGTAATCCGTTCGAGGTTTAATTTGTTAATCAGTGTTTATAAATAAAGGTGTTCATTGCGTTTGTGAATAGTAAGCCTCGAGCTGGGTAGCTAATCGCGCAATTAGTATATTAACCGATTGCGCGAGACTAATTTGCCATTATGTTCAGGTGCACTGCTTGTGGAGAGTCCTTCACCAGAGCTGACAATTTGTTTCGCCATCGAAGAGATAGCTGTCGCCACGAGCTGGGCCACCCATCGACGAGTGGTAAGTGGAAACGTGGTGATTGCTGTTGATTATATCGATTGTGTGTTTCCTACAGGTGACGCTATGGAGGCTTCGGTAGCAGCTGGTGAGGGACCATCGGCGAGTAAACGTCCAAGACCTAATGACTCCAGCGGTGGTGAGTGCGTCTCTATTGTAGTGTTTCATGTTTTCCAACGTTTGGTTTAACAGAACAGCTCCCCAAGACGCAATACTGCGACGTGTGTGATGAAAATGTTCGTCGGACTTGTTTCGTTGGACACCTGAGGAGCAATCGTCACACGAGGCGGTGTGATGTCATCCACCTGGAGAAAGGAGTGGTAGCCCTTCCAAGCGCCTTCAAGTCCCGTGTTGCCAGCTACAGGGTGTCCACGGAAAATTATCATATAAGTGTTGTAGAATATATGACGGAATTGAAAGACAAAATTATAGGTCTAATAGAAGGACAACTGACCAAATTAAACAGTATAAAATTAAATTTCGAACTTTTCGGGTATTTTATTTTGGAGACTCAAGATGTACAAGACGTCAAAAGTTTTAATACGACCAACGAGGTGGTAACTCGCGGTACAGACTTGAACGAATTATATGATAATTTAACGGGGATATTGGACCAGAAGGTGTCCGAATTTGAGGAACGCGATTCAGGTGTGTATTACAATTGTAATTCTTGTTAATGTTACTAACCGCAAAATGTTTACAGGGTGGATCTTGAAGCAGCTGCTGTACCTAGAATTAAATATAAATAAATTCAATCCGTTTCGGGCGTCTTCGTATATCCCGCTCCCGGAGCAGATTCAGACCAAGAAAGCGATCGTGAACGTCCAAAACGTCAAGGACGAGCGTTGTTTCGGGTGGGCGGTAACCTCGGCCCTCTGCGAACCAGATGGACCGTCTAATCGAACGAGTTCGTATCCGGATTGCTGGGATTTTTTAAATTTTGAGGACATTAAATTCCCTGTTAGATTGCGCGATATTTCTAAATTTGAAAAAAATAACCCTCAACTTTCTATAAATGTATACGCGTTGGAAAAAACTTTTCAAAACGATATTACCATATATGAAGTTGTGGGACCTCTGTACTATTCGCCACGTATAAAAAAGAGACATATAAATTTACTGCTTCTAACAGACGGCGAAGGTAATAGCCACTACTGTTGGATCGCTGATTTGTCTAGGTTAGTTTCGCGGCAAATAACGGCTAGGGCCAATGCGAAACATTTTTGTAATGGTTGTCTAAATTACTTTCGCACCGATGCCCATCTGGAGAACCATAAGCTTTTTGACTGTAATCATGTATGCACAAAGTTGCCTACGACAGAGCCGATCACGGATAAGTGTGGGGAGGTGAGGCCTCAGAACATTCTTAAATTTGATAATTATCATAAGCAATTGAAAGTGCCATTTTGCATCTATGCAGATTTCGAGACAGTTTTATCACCTGTCGATGGTGGGGATCAGGAGCCGGATCGCGAAAGACCTTATACGATCAAAACGTGCGAGCACAAACCGTATTCTTTCGCGTATTATTTGAAATGTTCTTTTGATGATACTCTATCCAAATTCGAAATTTATAGGGGTGAGGATGCTGTGGACGTGTTTGTTGAACGTCTAGACAGAGACGTTCGCGAGCTATATTCCAACAGTTTGAAGCATGTTGTACCCCTCAAGCCTCTGGCTCCGCAAGAAATTCAAAATTTTAAGGATGCTGCTTCATGTCATATTTGCAATCGTCCTTTTGGAGAGGAGAACGTAAAGGTTCGCGATCACGACCATTTGACCGGAGAATATCGGGGAGCTGCCCATTCTAATTGCAATCTAAATTATAAACTTCCAAATTTTATTCCCGTATTTTTTCACAATTTAAATTACGATTCCCACCTTTTTGTAAAACAGTTAGCTCAAAATAACGAAGAGCTTGATGTCATTCCAGAAAATAAGGAAAAATATATTTCATTTGGCAAACGTCTTTGGGTAGATGAAGTCGTTGTTGACGGAAAACGGAAAAACGTTTATATGCAAATTCGATTTTTAGATAGTTACCGATTTTTAAGTTCTTCTTTAGCATCGCTGGCCGCCACGTTATCAGATGATCAGTGTGTTGAAATTCATAAGCAATTCGGACATGACATCAAATTCGAACTGATGAGACAGAAAGGTGTGTTTCCCTATTCGTATCTGGATTCATTTACAAAATTAGATGAGCCGGCGTTGCCCACAATCGCCCAGTTTTATGATCATTTAACCGAGACGCATATTACTGAGGTCGATTACGAGCGTGCCGTTAAGGTCTGGAAAACTTTCGAATGTGAAACGTTGGGCGACTATTCCGATGTTTACCTCAAATGTGACGTGTTTATATTGGCAGACGTTTTCGAAAACTTTCGCAATTTTTATTTAAATCAATATAATTTAGATCCGGCGCAGTACTTCACCGCCCCCGGTTTAAGTTGGGACGCCATGTTAAAATATACGGGGGTTGAGTTGGAACTGTTGACGGATATGGATATGTTTCACTTTTTTAGAAAGGGTATTCGTGGGGGAGTTAGTACTTGTGTCGGGCGAAAGGCTATTGCCAACAATAAATTTGCGGGTAACTATGACGCTTCAAAGCCCACTTCTTTTCTTGTGTTTTTAGACGCCACCAACCTTTATGGCCATAGTATGAGACAGTTTCTACCGCAAGGTGGTTTTGTTTGGTTGACTGACGAGGAAATTGATAGTTTTGACGTATTTCAAATTTTGGACGACTCAGATACTGGGTACGTGTTGGAAGTTGACTTGCGGTACCCTGAAAATTTACATGACGATCACAATGACTTCCCCTTTTGCCCCGAGCTATTGGTGCCTCCACAGGGAAAATTTAAAAATGCAAAATTAATTCCAAATTTGTATGACAAACACAATTATATTATTCACTACAGAAATTTGAGGCAATGTTTAGAGGCCGGCTTGATTTTGGTTAAAACGCATAAAATACTTAAGTTTAGACAATCTCCATGGCTCAGATCCTACATCGATTTAAACACAAATTTACGTAACCAGTCTGACAATGAATTTAACCGAAATTCATTCAAACTAGCTAACAATAGCGTCTTTGGTAAAACCATGGAAAACGTGGACAAAAGGGTTGTTGTAAAGTTAATTAGTCATTGGGAGAAAATTGGTAATAGAATGGGGGCAGAAGCTTTGATATCGAAACCTAACTTTAAAGATAGAATTCGGTTTGGGGAAAATTTAATAGCAGTGGAAATGAACAGAACGTCGGTTTTATATAACAAACCCATTTATGTTGGTTTCTCAGTTTTAGATCTTTCGAAAACGGTAATGTACGATTTTTATTACAAATTTTTGAAGCATACATACGGCCGTAATGTGTCTCTACTCTATTCTGACACTGACTCATTCATCCTGGAAATTTTTACTGAAAATTTTTACGCGGACATGCAAAAGCACCTTGATCTCTTTGATACATCAAATTACAAGAATGGTTTGCACGGAATTTCGAGAACCGAGTCTGTTGTTGGCAAATTTAAGGATGAGTACGCTGGGGTGGCTGTGTGTAGCTATTACGGGGTCGGTGCAAAAACATACTGTGTAAACGCTGTTGGTAAGGAAGCCAAAAAGGCGAAGGGAGTTAGAAAGAGTGCTGTTCGGAATCACCTCACCACCGAAATTTATAAATCTGTAGCCGAAAACAAGAGGGAAGTTGTATTTTGTCAGATGTATGTGTTTCGTTCCCATTTACACACTATGTACACCGAATTAATGAATAAGGTTGCACTTTCTTCGCGAGATGATAAACGCTTCCTTATTCCTAATACTACCAAAACCTTAGCGTGGGGTCACCGTGATATAGATGTTTACAGTCGTCTAGACAACTTGCTGCGCATTGCCGAAACGATGACGTAGCAATATGTTCGCGGAACAGTATTCGTTATTACTTAACAGCAGAGGTCCTACACGGCTTTCTTGTACTTTGTAGGTTTAGTTATTGTATATAGCAATTATAGTATAGGTTAAGAACACTAGCTTGTATGATATAGGTAGTAAGTTAAATTTTACGAAAAATCTGATTGTTTGGGTCCGCATTACCAAGTATATTTGTTATTTAACACTGTAGTCACTCATGTTTAGCATTTACAATAATAAATTACTGTAAAACAGAAAAAAGTTTTTATTTAAAGAAAATAAATGGTAGTAAAACAAAAAAAGTGTTTTATTGAAAGAGTTCTATAGAATCATAATAAGTTATACAACATTGTTTTTGGATATCCAAGAATTGTGACGATTATCGAATCCCAACCACTTTACGTAAAGCTGATTACCCTTCTTCTTCAACACCTTTTCTACCAGGTATACGTCCGAGTGTTTGGTTTTCTGTAATTCGTGCTCGTAAAATCCACCTTTGATTTCTTGCCCTTCCTGATCGGTGAGTCTGTAGGTGGTAGGATTTGTAAGTCGCACTGTGGCTATTTTGAATATTTCGTTGCTCCAGCTGGGTGTGTAGCCCTTGTTAAATATCGAACGATATTTACTAATGCGTACAGAATCTCCTTTATGAAACTTTTGAGGTGTCGGATCTACAGTTTTTGTGTGGCTGTACACGGTGTGTAACAGACGTTTGGCATTTTTAAGATTAACTTCAGCCGGCTTCATACCTGTTGTGCTATGCCTGGTTGTGTTATATTTGCTTAAAAGTTGGGGCAGAATGTCCAACCATTTGTAGGACCCTTGCAAACTAAACTGCTTCCACATCATGTTCTTAAGGGTGCGGTTACATCTTTCTATGATGCTGCTTTTCATAGTTGAATACGTGCTGTAATGATTTATCTTGTAACGTCGCATCAATGCTTGAAAATCGCTGTTATAAAATTCTTTTCCCAAATCGGTTTGTACGTTTTTTGGAGATACCTTCATATTAGCAAGAACTTTTCGCATAGCTGCTGCTACATCTTTTCCCGTTTTCCGTTTTACCGGGAGAGCCCACAAGTATTTAGAAAACGCATTAATAACAGCTAAAATGTATCGATAACCTTTATTGCTTCGTGCATATGGTTGCATCTCCACCAAATCCGCTTGTAGTAAATCATGCAATCCTTTGAGAATCACCCGTCGTCTCTTGAAATTTCTTCGCGCTGGTTTGTGAAGTTCTGCAACTAGATCCTCCTTAGGACTCATTGCCGAATGTTGCTGTATCGACTGCTATGGGACATTTAAGCAGCAGTTGCACGTATAACTTAGTGTTTATGGATTCGAATTTCAGTTTATCTCCTCGCCGCAATGTCTTACCGACAAGCGTGTCGTGTTTGATGCCGTTGATGTGTGATACTACCAAAGGTCCGTTGACTTGAACACTTATGATCTCACCGATCGTTAAAGGAAAAATGTACTCATTATTACCGAAAATTTTGGAATATCCGCTTTCATCATAACCACGCCCCACTAGCAGCAGTGGTACCTCTATATGGAGTCGGTTTACATTTTGAACTTTCATAAAGATATGTTTGCGATGAGAACCGTAGCGCGCGCTATGGTAGTGGCGTCCAAATTTGTCTATGGGCATTACTCTATCGTCTAACACCTTCTGATCGTAATTCAATAGGTCCTCTGCTTTTGTACTCGTCTTAATGAATTATTTTTGCTTCTCGTAGAGCTTGGGTGATGCTTACGATTTCGTTGGAATGGCCGGTGTGCCCCGCTACCTGAGAGGCTAATAATATGCGCAGACGATCCACTAATGAATTTGGATCTTTCCAAGGAACAAATTCCACTTTTTTATTGGTTACTGTTAATAACCCCCTTCCGGTACGCTGCACCCTCGATGCGGCTCTGGTAGGTTGTCTAATGCCGGAGGAGGTAGCCAGGGGGCGTACTATTTTCATATATTTTGAGCCGGCGTTACCGCTTATCCCTTGGGTTGGATCGTAGTTCTTACGATTTGCGGCGGACCGGTTCACTATGTCATAGTAATTTTCATGGTCTTTGGTTGTATAAATCAACGGTTTCTTTAAGAACATTAATTCGTAAAAGCCGGGGGTGCCTTTGTATACTATTCTATTTCCGTGATCTGTAATAACCATGTCCTGACCCTCAAAAGTAAGCTGTTTATTTCCAATTGCAAATTTATCAGTGTCTATGTCCCATCGAACTCCATAATGGAGATCGTACTTGCTCTCTGTATCTCGTATCATTCCCTCGATATATTTTCTAGCTAACCCTGAGAACTGTTCCAGGTATTCCCCTAGAACTTCCGGTTCCATCATTTGTCGCACGGTTTCCCTAGCCTCTGCTACCGAAGTTTCAATTGCCGCTTCTTCTTGAGCCTCCACCTGTTGCTCCTCATCCGGTAAACTCTCATACAATACTTCTCTGTCAAGAAATCTAGGTGTGGATGTTACCAACGCTGAAGTCGATGGTCCGGGAATGGCAATGTCGGGGGTTGACGCTCGTACGGGGGTTTTGCCATTTCTCGGACGGGGTAGGATAGATGGTGTGGACACTCGTCGTTTGATGGTTCTCAGCATAGGTCCTACTTCTTGCTGTATTGTTTGACCTCCTTCTTGCTTAATGGATGTTAGCAATTCCGTGAGTGGTTGGGAAATTGGTTTAAATTGCTCCGCAAGAGCCGTCTGCGATTCGGCGATATCCGCTTTTAAAGTTTCATATTTCCGCCTGACAGCCTTTCTAGCTTTAATAAGATCGCTTACTAACCGTTTGTCCATGTTGCTATTACTGTCGTTGTTCGTAGACTAATAATTTGTACAGCAGTGGTCCATGCCTATATAGTG
Source organism: Agriotes lineatus (assembly GCA_940337035.1). NCBI lineage: Eukaryota > Metazoa > Arthropoda > Insecta > Coleoptera > Elateridae > Agriotes > Agriotes lineatus. The sequence continues at coordinate 38,025,500 of OW679199.1, read as the reverse complement.
AAATAACTGTCGAACCCTTTTCTATAACGACCGGCGTTGATTTCGCTTTCTTTGTCGATAACTAAAAATCCGTGATCTTTGATCCAACAGTGGGAACATAAGTTTTTAAACTTTTCGAATGACATGTCTGTGTTTACGTGATCATCGTAAATGTGTTTAAGATTGGTGTGGTCTTGCCGGAATACGATTATGATATTCGCATTATCTCGTACCAGTTGTTTCGGGATTGATGAGTAAGTCTGACAGAGGTAAAAACAATCTATATTTCGATGACGTCCGAAACTAAAATAATCTCTAATTATGCTTTGAGTGTCGCATGCCACATCATCAAACACAATAACAGAATTTTCTTTCGCCTCGTGTGGTTTGATAACCTCACACCCCTCGCTGAATTCGTAGAATCCGATTTCTTTTAGTGACTTCAGAAGTATCTTCAGAAATTTGTATTTAGGTTGCTCAAGGGTTTTCGAATACAAATACAAGTTGAGAAACCGCACCCCATTGCGGTGCAGCAAAAGACTGATCATCGCATTGGTTTTCCCAGAGCCGGAAGGACCAATGATCAAACCCCTTTTACATCCTATACCCAGTAAAGTGCCGTGTCGTCTGAACCTCTGTGACATGGAATTTACTGTATGATTTACTACCGGCAGCGAACATTTTTGTTTCACAAGTTTGACGTTCTTCATCGTTTTCGGACGGGGACGAACTAGCTTCTAACCGCGCTGTGCTAAGTATATATCTACCCCCTTTGAGCTTCACATCGTCAGTCGCTCTTCGACGAGCGTTTCTTTAAGATGAGTTATACTAGACGTAAAACTCGTAGTCGTCGTCGAATCGTAAGACGGAAAGGTCGCGGTTTGTTGAACACCCTTATTGACAAGTTACCCTTCGAATTACATATACCAGGTTACAAGTTTTGCGGACCTGGCACTCGTTTAAACAAACGGCTTTCTCGAGGTGATCGAGGAAGAAACCCTCTGGACGAGGCTTGCAAGCAACACGACATCGCATACTCACAATCTAGCAATCTTTCTACACGTCACGCGGCGGATAAAGTTCTTGCACAGAAAGCTTGGGAACGCGTTAAAGCAAAAGACTCTACTCTTGGAGAAAGAGCGGCAGCTCTTGCTGTTACAGGGATTATGAAAGGGAAAACCAAACTCGGCATGGGAGTCTCCCGGAAACGAAAGCGTACAGAACCCATTGCTGTTATGGAAACACCCCGGAAACGAAGACGTACACTACCTATTGCAGCGCAAAAATTTGGTACGGGGATATCTAGAAAACGGAAGCGTACACTACCCACTGCTGGTGTGACGGTCCCCCGAAAACGAAGGCGTATATTACCTATTGCCGCACAAAAATTTGGTACGGGAGTATCTAGAAAACGGAAGCGTACACAACCCACTGTTGGTGTAAGAGTCTCCCGGAAACGAAAGCGTGCACTACCTATTGTCGGTATTGCGCAAAAATTTGGTACGGGGGTATCTAGAAAACGGAAGCGTACAAGGTGTAGTAGGCGTAAACGTATTGGAGGCGCGGTCGTTTTTAAATCGCGAAGGAAACGCCGAATTCGTTCTAGAGTAGTACCTGTTCCCAAGAGAGGAGGTATATTGCCGCTTGTACCCATACTTGCTGCATTAGGAGCATTGGGGTCTCTCGGAGGCGGTGCTGCAGCAGTCGCTAAAGCGGTTGGCGACTCAAAGGCTTCTAAAAAGGATCTCCAGGAAAAAGAGCGACATAACAAAGCTATGGAATCCATTGCTCGAGGAAAAGGGCTATATCTACGACCGTATCAGTCAAAAAACTACCGTTGAAGCTACCACGCCGAGCGTTGACGAACATCGATATTGCACAGTACGTTAAACGTTTCGAAATTCCCCATTTTAGGGGGATATTTATGCGAGATGCTCTACCCGACAAAATTCGTCAACGAGAATGTGGTGTTACTAACTTAGACGATGATGTTGGACCTGGCACACATTGGACAGCCTACGTTAAAGCTGATCGATTTGTTCTGTATTTCGATAGCATAGGTCGCTTACAACCTCCTCCCGAATTAGTAAACTACTTTCGCAGCGATGGTAGCAACAACACAATTATGTACAACTCTAATAGATATCAAAAACTCGCATCATACACATGCGGACATTTGTGTCTCAAATTCTTATATAACTTTGCGAAACCGCTTTTGTCGTCAGTTTAAGTGCCGCGCTTCATCATGTCCAGTATATTCACTCTTACGGGAGATTCATCTGTTCTTACTGCAAATTTTGACCCTCCCATTTTCTTAGACGATGGTAGCGAATACGTCTTGGGATTGTTAAGTTTCGAAACCTACTATACTATTCCAAACGTTAGACCTCCCAACAATGAATTTCATCTTGTTGGAGAACCTCCTATTATTATACCGGAGGGAGCATATGAAATTACCGACATTGCTGAATTTTTACATAACCAACTCGATTCTGATGCGGGTGTTAAACAGGTACTGCTACGTGGAAACAACAGCACCTTAAAAACCGAAATAAAGTCCACCGTTCCAATCGACTTTCAAAGCGACAATACTATCCGGGACATGTTAGGCTTTGAGAAAAAAATTTATGCTGCAGATAGGTGGCACACAGCTGAACATGTTACGAAAATTTTGAACATCAACTCGATTCTTATTCATTGCAACATCTCCGTTGGTTCATATAAAAATGGTAAGCCCGGCCATATCATTCACCAATTCTTCCCCATAGTACCACCCGGGTACAAAATAGTGGAAACCCCTAACCCAGTCATCTATCTACCGATCAGCACGAAACAGATCACTAACTTAACTATTAAAATACTAGACCAATCGGATAATCCTGTCAGTTTTAGTAAGGAGACCGTTACGGTAACATTACATTTAAAGAAACTGTAATGGGTTTTCGATTCACCACTCCGTACCACCCCTGCTTTACTTCCTATAAGAATCGTCGCCCACACCCTCGTAAGATCAGTACGGCTTCGTCCACCACGCAGCTAACTAAAGCAAACAGAGACTTCTTGCGGTCCTTAGGCTTTACAATAGTGTAATGAGTATTTTAAATATTGGAGAGCGAGTCCTCGTCGACACTTCTATCATTAGCAATCAATTGCACACACATCAACCGTATACAAACCGTTTTGACTATAACGATGAAATTCGAATTCCAATTCCCGAAGATATGTCAACTCTTCCCGGCCTGAGCTATCTGTACCTAGAGGGAAAGTTGCGGAAGGAAAACGGTGAAGTTACAACGGCTAAATTCCTTAACAATGGTTTGGCTCACTTATTTAGCGAAATCCGATACGAAATCAATGGCGTCGTTGTCGACTCTGTCACCAAACCTGGTATTACGTCTACTCTTAAGGGATATGTGTCCTACAGTTCCGCTGACGTTAAAAAGCTTCAAAATGCAGGTTGGTTTGCCGGCGGCGACCCTGCCATTACCGATCAGGAAGGTAACTTTAGTGCCTGCATACCGTTGAGAATGCTGTTAGGATTCGCCGAAGATTATGGTAAAGTTATACTTAACATCCGACAAGAACTCGTATTAATTCGCAGCAATACCGATGCCGACGCCGTATTCAGTGCTACCGTAGGGGAGACGGCTAAAGTTACGATTGACAAACTATATTGGAAGGTTCCTCATATCACTCCAGGTCTTGCTCAAGAATTAGCCCTGACCAAATACATCGATAAAAATATTGACACTCAAGTCGCATTTCGCAGCTGGCAGCTTCATATCATACCCGGTGTTCATGCTGTGACTCAACATTCTCACGCTATCGCTACAAGCACAAAATTACAAACCCCCAGATATGTCATCGTAGGGTTTCAATCAGGTCGTTCGGGGCTAATCGCTAAGGACAATGCTAATTTCGATAAAATTGGTCTTACTAATTTCCGAGTTTATCTAAACACCGAACGATTCCCATACGACAATTTACATAACAATTATGCACTCAATCATTACGCAACATTATACGACATGTATTCCAAGTTTCAATCATCTTATTATAGCAAAATCGATGAGCCCTTCTTCTCCCGCCATGACTTTGCAGACAAGGCGCCCATTGTTGTAATCGATTGTTCCCATCAAAAAGACTACCTTCATGCAAACGCTGTCGTTTTTCGTGTTGAATTTGAAACTTCCGCTAACGTGCCAGCCAACACAACTGCGTATTGTCTCGTTCTTCACGATCGGGTTTTTACTTACAACGCATTGTCAAAAGCAGTTAAACAACTGTAATTTCGCAAAAATACTTCAGTTGCACCTCGACTTTTAGCGTAACTAGACCATGCTCTCTATACCTAATACGATGAAGATCATTATCGATATTCAAGGTTTTAAGACGTCCGATAAGCACTTTACCCCAAAAGAATTGGCCTCCTACGACGGTACCTCAGTATCTCACCACATTTTTAAACCCCCTTTCGCCCTCCATTCCTTAACACCTCATTTACAACAACAAGCCCACTGGGTAATGACTAATCACCATTGCATCGACTGGAATGAGGGATTTACTCCAGCATACATGTTTCCTGCAATCTTACGACGTCTTCTGCAAGGTGTCACCGAAATATATGTGAAAGGTCGAGAAAAGGCAACTTTTCTACGCCGCTTTACTACCATCCCAATCATCGAAGTGGAAGAAAGACCGGCCCTCACCCCATCACAACCCGCTTGTTTATATCATTCCAAACCGATTTGTTATTGCGCTTTATCTAACGTGTATCATATTTATAATCACTACATAATGGAATAAAACAATCTTTTTAATTTTTATTGTTTTTATTTGTTTACAATATATACCGTTTAACTACACGGATTAAACATCTACGTACTAGTGGAAAAGCGCTCTACATAAATTGTTCGCCTATGTTCGGCGCACAAGACGTCTCGCAGTACTTCATCCATAGTAAGTATCCTCCGATGGAACCGCAACCTATCCACAGCTTCTCGTTCCCACCGTCCTCTCCGAGCTTCTCGAAACGCATACGTCCACGTATGCAAATTGTACATCTTATTCTTCGAGTCGTCAAACTGCACGCTCTTCTTCATTTTCCTTCCTCTCTATAAAGGCTTTTACTTCACACATATGCCATTTTAGGCCAAGACTATCCATTAAATCTACAAGGAGGCCTTCATTTATGGCTCCGTCTAAAAATAGTTGACCGACAGCTGCACCGTTTTTGTACTGTTTTTCTTTTTTATACAACTCTTCGTCACTGAATCCGGAACGTCCTAACCCATATACGACTTCGTGCGACGCTTCGAAAGCTAAATCCTTTAACGAACTCACTAATCGTTCAACCGCACTAGGTACGTCTCTTGCAGCCGGTCGAGCAGCCTCTCTATAATTCATCCACATGACTACACTGCCAACTGACGACTCAGGGCTTCCACTTCGATGTCGCACTTTACCATAGAACTTGCGAACGTTAGCACTTCCACCATACACGCAGTCTTTTCAGAGTTCTCCTCCAGCTGATCCACTACAGACCATACATTTACTAAACAGTCTCCACAAAGGTTTGCTACACCCTTCACTATTTCTTTATAGAAACTCTCAAAGTGTAACGCTTTTAATTGTGCGAATCGCGCTTCCACGAGTTTCTGCAAGCGCCACAATTCTTCTACAGTTTCGCTCGCTAAACGCACCTCTGACAAGCCCACTTCCTCCAATTTGATTATTTTCCTTGTCTGGATCGCTTCAAATACAATGCTCTTCTTCCCTATTTCCAGAGCTGGCCACTCACCGTCGAGAGAATAGAAGTAGTTGGAAATCACTCCCTGATTTGCAATCAGGGCTGTCCACTCCCATTCATTTAACTGCACCCAGTCATTTTTGGCACCCCGTATTATAATACTTGGGTTAAATTGCGAACTCCAATCAAACCCTACACTCACGTACTTAGAACTTGATTTATTTAATTTGTACGTCCTACTATTCAGAAGTTCTGGACAGAACAGTGGTTGCGGCTTTCGTGCTTTATTACTCTGAACTACCTCGATAGCTTTCAACAAGGCTTCCATTTCTGCACGACTATCGGATGCTACTACCCTTGCAGACTCTTCTACGCGCTTTTATTTTCACATTTCCAAGGTTATATGTGGTAGGAGGTGAGCGTAAACGCAACCTTGAAGTCATGTTTACTGCACTACCTTTTTGGAATCAACAATTATGGGAACCTTGAGTTGAAATTCCACATATAACATATTTGGCTTGACTGCCCAAAATTTTAGCATATCACCCCTTTTTAATGTCATCCCAATCATTTCGCGAAAGTTATATGACCCCAACTTGTTGATATAAATTTCGGTATTTTCGGGATAAAGTAAGACGTTTGTTATTTCAGCTTCACGGAAGGGAATAGTATATTCGATGTCACCATGCGGTAGGATGTACCATCTATCATAATTGACGGCAATGGATACTAGTTGTAAATCTCGTTCATAATATAAAGGCTCGCTTAGCTCTTCAACCACAAACACCTGCGGGTGTGACGTGGAATTCGCATGCATATGTTTGCCAAATTTATCGATAGGCATTGCTCAAGCGTCGAACTGGATATGAATACTGAAATCGTGGGCTTCTACTTATAAAATATCAATAATCATAGACGTCGCTAGGAGTGCAATAAAAACACAGACACCTTTATATACATATATTTAATTAAACCAACAATAAGTAATATATACTACATCCCCATCTGCTAGCCGAGCGAGAAAGCGCTGGATGGGGACCTCTACATGCCGCCGCCACCACAGGAATGGGTCACCCTCGTATGTGGTGGGTAGCGTCCTCAGGAGGGTCGACTGCCATAGGCGCTCGCTTCCAAGACTCATGGAATAGTCTATTGTTACGGCAGCCTGGAGTTGACGAGCTGATGGAGGTCTCGGTTCGGAGGTGATGAAGTATTCAAACTCCTTGTAAAATGTAGGAGCATCTTCAAAGAGCGCATCAACAACAATATCAGGCATGATGACTGGTAGCCGTGGTGGAAAAACGTTACGCTTTATATGTGAATCTCAAGGTAAGACCCTTGACCTTCTACGTTCCCATCCTTGACTACGCTCCTATATTAAGTTGCCTGTTTTCTGTAACAGTCATCATAATCCTCCAGCACCTACCATAATCATCAAGCAGCTATGGCAACTAACTTTAAGAATGCAGAACAATTTTACCGTCATTTTCGCCGGTTTTTGGCTAGTTGCCCTCCAGCATCCTCTCAACGGTCTCTCCAGGCAGTGGTCACAATGGAGTACCCCTTGAACCTACAAGGAGAGACCCTAGCGGAGACGACCACCTTACGGACGTGGCCTGCAGTCTTCGACGGATCGTCAGCTGTGTGGTGGCAGACCAACATCTTCAAGCCAGTGGACCGGTACCTAGGCCTACTGGAGGATGGGGAAGTTACATATATAACTTATACTTGGAAATAAATAAATATATTTAGAAATATTTCTGTGGTTTTATTTTAAAGTTTCGAGATTGTGACCTTGAATTGTAGAATATAAAACTTTCACAAACGTGTGCGTAGTTAGTTGCCATCATGAGCTCAGAACCTCGACATCCAGAATTTGGGAGCTACTCCAAACGGCTACGAACATTCGGCGATTGGAGTCGAGGTCAAACTCCAGAATCGCTAGCAGGTGCCGGTTTCTTTTGCATCAGCGATACGATTAATTGTGTACAGTGTTTCTACTGCGGAGTTCAAATTTCTGGTTGGGAGCGCAATGACAAACCCCTATCTGAACACCTCCGTTGGTCACCCAACTGCAAAATTGCCAAGGTCTACCAGCAAATACAAACCATCGAAGACTTGACTTATCAACTTTTCGATGCGTTGCATTTTTCCCCAGGAGTAGATGTGGCTGGCAACAATGGAACGGGTGCGGCCGACAAAACAAAAGGTTGCTGTTGTCATAAGTGATGCAAAGTGCGGCGCCAAACCATTCACTAGTTGCCATCGACTTGTTGAACATGCTACCAATACAATTTTTGGTTGCTCTCGCTGCAGTTCATGATGGGATTCTCTACGTCCTTCAACCGCCGCGGTGCAGTTCAGCTTCTTTCGCCTACAATGATGGAGTGCACAACGTGACGTGGCGTAAAATGGATACCAGTTCCTTGACAACTATTTCCGTTTTTAAAATACAAGTGAACAACTTTACTGAACATAACGTTTTAACGTTCAAGATAAAATACCATTTCCCTTCATATGCGGTAGATACGAATTGGCAAACGATTTTGCTAAAAAATAAACCTGATGTCTTGAAGAAGCTGCTCTCGCCCGCGGATAATTCCTGCTGTATATCTACTATTGTTTTAAGCACTATTTTATTCGCTCTAATGTGTATGTCTGTAACGTATTTCTTAATCTGTTGGTATTATAATCATTTAGTCTAGCCACTACTGTAATTACTCTTTGTATGTGCATCTTAAATATAACTTTTTTTATTAAATTATGTGTATCTTTCACTCTACGAAGGTGCTCTGGATGAGTAACCAAATCTTCTATCAGACTCGATGGTCTAGAGGTAAAGATACCCTCGGCTGCAGATTGCAGATATACAGGGAGACCTAGGTTCGAATCCTAGTCGAGTCATAATTTAGACATGAAGTATCCTAGGCGTTTACTTCATGCCTAATTTTTTAAATAAATATGTTAAGCGCAGTCTGTTCTAAGCACTACTTAACTCTTTCTATGCCCTTGGCCGTAAACGCAATCTTGACCTTGAATTTTTTTAAAGTAGCCTCAACCTCGAACGCGGGTTTGACCTTGAACGTGGCCTCGCTCCGAACGTGGCCTCGCTTCGAACATGACCTTGGGCTTGCACGTGGCCTCGCCTTGCATGTGGCCTTGGCCTTGAACTCAAGGCCAAGTGGTGGGGGGAGGTTCCAGAACCATCCACTTCCCTCTACTGACTCTCTTGAGGGTCCCGAACTGAAAGAACTCGACTCGCGCAGATGGTGCGATCGTGGTTATATAATGCTTAATGGAATATATTCAGATATTCTCCTGATTATGATGAAGAGGAAGGTCAGCAAGTCGTTCCCAAGTCAGAAGTTTCCAAGGTGTTGCAAGAAACGCACAATTCACCCCTTGCTGGACATTATGAGTGGAGCGCACTCTTCAAAGAATCATTCCTCGTTACTATTGGCCCGGAATGCGGAGATAAATTACAGACTATGTTGCTAAATGCATAGAATGTCAAAGATATAAAGTTTCAAACCTTAAACCTTCAGGTCTTGTGCAGACCCCAGTACAAGCACAACGTTTTGAAGTAATTTCCATAGACCTATTTGGTCCCTTGCCTGAAACGCCAACCGGCGAAAAATGGATATTTGTCGTTAAAGATACTTCAAGTCGATGGACAGAACTATTCCCACTCAAAAGCGCCACAGCTGAAGCTTGTGCTCGGTGCTTAATCGAAGAAATAATACTCCGCTATGGAACCCCTCGCCGAGTAATAAGTGACAATGGCACTCAGTTTGTAGGTGAAGTGATGCAGAAAGTCGCCCTTGTCCTGAACTTCAAGCAGCAACTTATCCCTTCCTATTATCCCGCTGCCAATCCTGTAGAGCGGAAAAATCGTGATCTTAAAACGCAACTCGCGATCTTAACCAAAAGTGATCACTCGAGTTGGAGAGACAAACTTGCCTGTGTCCGATTCGCGATAAACAATTCTCGTTGTCAATCAACCGGTTTCACCCCCGCGTATCTTACCTTTGCTCGTGAGCTCCGAACACCAGAGGATGTGCAACGTGACTTACGCCAGATCGTAGACAATGAAAACTTTGTGCCGCAAATTACTCCATATTTGCGTACATTGGCTTCGACTCTTAGCCAAGCTCGAGAAACTCACGAACTTTCCCAAGATTCGAGTAAGAAATACGCGGATCGACTGCGACGTGACGCGCCACCGCTTAGTATTAACGACCGTGTACTTGTGGACACTCACGTGCTGAGTAGTGCTAAAGCTCGAATAACTTAAAAGTTCGCGCCGCGACGCGATGGACCTTACATCGTCACTAAGATAGTGAGCCCGACTTCTTATCAAGTTGCTGCCCTGGAAAACCCAACGGTTCCATTAGGGACGTACCATGCCTCCGCCCTAACCAGGTACATCAATCCTGCCGATGATGAGATCCAGAGGCCATTGCACCCTTTACGGAGAAGAGGAAGGCCGCCATCCAGCACCACTCCAACGGATGGAAGGATGACCGCAGCCGAACCGCCATTCAGCACCACGCTGAAGGATGGAAGGATGACCGCAGCCGAACCACCATTCAGCACCACGCTGAAGGATGGAAGGATGACCGGAGCCAGACCACCCGACCCCATTCCTGTCCGATCTTCTACGAGGGTCCGGAAGAAGGTGTTCTATGACCCGTCCAACGACGCAACCTCACCCATATTGTCCCACAACCGAGGACGTTTATGTGGTCCAAAGAGGGAGTAGTGTAACGCCACTGTTTAAAGATGAACTGTGACGCCACTGTTTTTGTTGACATGTAGAAACCTGTTTTACCGATACAGTGTAATGTAATGGACGCTTCGTTGAAATGGTAATTAAACATGAAATTGAAAAAATGATTTAGTTATTCTTTTAACTATCTGTTCAACATTCGTTATAAATCTAATATACGTATTGTTATGCTTGGACATTCATTTACGGCATGCAGCAAAATAAAATATGCACACAGCTCGTTTAATTGAGACATGGTCGAAGTTATACTCTAGAAGCGTAGGTATTTGCTTATAAAAGTCAGTTCGTTAGAGACGCATTATTAATTGTCAGGCGCCACTGAGTCCTTTACCCTAGCCTGAAGATATTTGCGGTAGTCCCAACTCAGAAAAAGACGTTCGATGCGTCGTAAAAATTTTGGAATTATATTTGCTGTATAAAGTCACCGTATATTCATCAATTCTAAAGGTTGATCTCTAGCTCAAAACAGCGACTTCAGTGGGTTACGATGTGCGAAAGCCTAGCTCTGGGTAAATAAAATGGGCCGGACGGAATGAGGTCTGTTGAAATAGTTAACGAAATACGGACCTTATGCATTTAAGCACCGAAGATATTTTAATTATCCGATACAACTGAAGCAATTTCACGACCGTAGAGTTACTTCTCCCAGTTATAAAACATCATGAAAACTGAAACACATAACCCCTCGGCCGTACACTGTACGTGCAGTTTGTTTAAGAAACATCAACATTATGCCCTTACCGCAAACGCGAGTTCCTGCCTTACACTCGGCGCAAAATCACCACTTTTAATGGTTTACGCTCAGCGGCGTGCTGTCGAAACTGTACGCGGGAGAGGACGAACGTCAGTCATAAGTAAAAGGAGAATTACTGTAAGTTAAGAAACGCTTTAAAATAGATATAAATCAAAGAAAACCAAAATAATAATTTCATAAGCTACGAACTCAAATCATAAGGACGTCTGATGCAATATGACAAAAAAGTAAACAAGAAGAAATATACATGTAAAAAAATCATAGAAGTGCAGTGTGACATAGTAGAAGAGATAGCAATAATTCAATACATATGCCCAAAGGTCCCATGGTAATAGACTTTTAAAGAACATGTTAGTAGGAGTTTTACTTTATTTTCTCCAGTTTTTCCCTTCCTCTTCGTTTTTCTCTTAATAGAGAACTCGTGATCACAGCCTCAGTTTGTTATTGTCGTGTTCTTTCTTTTTCGCGCAGTCTTTGTCTGTTAGGGGCACTTGGTGGGGCATGGTAGAGTAACGTGTTTGCAGCTGCCTTAATTTAATCCGAGTACCGTAATCTTCTTCTCAGTTTAGAACCTTCTAGCCATCTCTGGAGTATAAGTTTCTCTAAGTTATCTTATTCTCTTCTCTACAAGAGGCCACAGTATCTGAGAACACTAGAGTATGCAATTAGTTGCAGTCGTTGGATCTTTTTATGTTTTTCTTGTTGTTCAAGGATCTCGAGATACCCTTCCTCGGCACCATTGCTCAGATGCTTCTGCTTTTCTTCGATCTTGTGCTTTCATGGACCGTGTTTCTGCCCATAGCGGACTAGAAACACTACCGTTATTTCTTGGTATTCAACGCTATGGTGCATACATCTTGCTAAAGATGGTTGGTGAATAGGAAGCAAAAGAACTTGAGTTCTACCACTTATAAGAAAAAGAAGTCATATATATTGAGGTTTAAAACTCACAATTTAGCTCTGTATGCAGAGAAAAGTATTGAACAAAGTCAATTAAAGCACATAGTTGAAATATTTTATTTAATTGCAATCTAAACAGTAGTTAAAGTTATTAAATGCATTGGTAATGAGATGCAAGAGGCATAATTAGAAGAATAAAAAGCATAAGCAAAGCAGATTTCAGAAGGATTGAATTTGAAGTTTGCGTAAAAGAAAGATCTAAGATGGCTAATATAATATAAGTAATATGATAGGTTTGAGCATATTTGAAACCAGACCAAATAATAGTAAATAATACAAAAGGGTGGTTATGTGTATAATGGGGGTAGAGTTATTAATAAAGTTAGTGAAGGCCAGTGAAAAGCAAGCAAGCTGAGAGGTAGATGGAAATCGAAGCAAGATAAGATAAAATTTGCAAAGAGAAATACAGAACGAGGGCAACTGAATGGAAAAAAATCGGTGACGTATTAAAAATTGAACTCAAGCGCCAGTGCATTTTAAAACTAAGTGTTGTAGTAGAGCAGTGATTATAAAAACGTTGTATGTGACGGGAAAAAAAAGTTTTATGTATAAGAAATACACACAATTTTTAGATTTCAGCCAAAAACGTGTATTCAAATTTTATTCCTTTATGTGTAATTGTAACGAAAACTAATTTCCTTTAAACAAATTCAGATCGCTGTTACTAAGCACAGTGATACTGTTTTGTTAATAATAAGAAATTAATTCCTGTAAATTGACTAATGTGGGCAAATTGTGCTCCTGGAATTTCAATGTTTTTATATAATAAAAATTATTTGCTACATATAAAAAATATACCGTTTTATTCAACGGGTTATCAAGCATCTGTGGGAGTGTTTGTGAAGGTATCCCCAGTATAAAAATTATAAATTGTGCAAACCAACTTCGGCTGCGAAACGGCATCGAGCACCTAAAATTTCCGGCCTTCGACACCGGACCATTTGAACTGTAGAAGCCAGGAGTCTCAAGTCCAACAGGCAAGGTAGGTGTGTACGAAAATCTCCGAACAGGTTTTGCTGCCAAGGAAGCGACTCCCAGCGAGGAAAGACATCGGCGTCACCTGCAACCAGCTCCGAGCGAAGATCGGCCAGATTCCAAAGGTAGGATTTGGCATGTTTTAAAGTGGTTTGAAGCCCGGAAAGCTAGTGGACGTCAAGAACACACCTTGCGGAGTAGATCCAGCGTGTTTTCAATAGCTCAGATTTTTCTCAGTTTTAGAAATTTACGTGGCGTCAGTAGAAAATGTGGTTTTTCCAGGATTTGCAAAGTTTACAGGAAGTAAAACAAAAGAGTAGCTGGTGTCGTTTACGTCACATATAAAAACAAATTCGTGTCAGTTGTTGCTAGGCGGGAGTTTTGCTACAATTTACCTGATGGTTCTTTGCAAAATTTTCACTTTTGAATCGTAAAATAAACGCTTTATGCTCTAACCTTCTGTGGTAAATGTCAAGTTTGTGAGGTTATGAGTAATCGAAGCCAGTAGCGCAGTTGTACTAAAATTGCGTATTTAAGCTACTGTGAGTCAAATATTCTAAACAATATTTTCAAATGAAACTCGAATTTGAACCCAACCCGAGAGATTAGTGTTTTGCCGGAGCAAGCCCAGAATATTATTGCATTTCGATAAAATATGGAAAATGGCAATTAACCATTTTATTAAAGTATAATAAATACATTTCATTTTGATTAGCTTAAGTATTGGTGTGGTGATGTGCCCAATTTAATAAGTTATATTCTAATTAAAGCCTTTATTAGTTGAGGGCATTACTACAATATATATTTACAGATTTGTAATATACACTATACAAAATATAAGTACACATTACAATACAGCAAGATGCCGTTTTCCTGTTCTCAGTAGCCAAACCTTCCTGTACAGGACTTGATCTTCTTCTACGTCCCTGCGAGGCCTACCCTTCTTTTTCCTGCCCGGTGGCTTCCATTTAAAGATTTTTACCGGCTATCTGTTCTCCTCCATTCGCATCATGTGTCCGAACCATTTGAAAGACTTGCGTTCGATTTTGTCTACTACTGATTCCGGTGCTTTCATTTTATGCCTAATTTTTACTTCCTTTTACAATAAAGGAAGTATTGGATTCACCCCAAAAATTCGAAATTGAGTTTTCAACAGATCTTCACGTTTTAGAGTCCCCTGATCCCAAAAAACCAATTTTTTTTCATTGGTCTGTGTGTCTGTCTGTGTGTCTGTCTGTGTGTCTGTGTGTCTGTCTGTCTGTGAACAGAATATCTCAAAAACGAAAAGCGGTATGGCGTTGAAACTTCATATATAAGTTTTGTGTACTATGCAGATGCGACAGCAAGCTTTTGAAGAAAATCGCATAACCGGAAGTAGGTGTTTACTCTTGTGATTTTTCAGTTTTTTTCGATTTTTTCAAAAACGGCTCTAACGATTTTTTTCAAACTTCACATTTTTATTACATTTTTAATGTATATTGATGTGGGATAGGTGATTTTCCAGTTGAATACTTCTAAAATGGGTTTCTTTTGTTTTTTTCTCTATTTTTTTTATTAACTCCTATTTTAAACGGAACACCCGGTATATTATTACATTTTTTAATTCAGCTTAAAATTCTAGAGAAAATGTGTCTCTTTACCTAATGCTCTATTTTGAACCGTTTTTGTAGAATTTGTAATTTTTTAAAAATTTTGACAAATGCTTAAAAATTTAAAATAAAATTTTTGCCCAATTATAAGATCACTGTAAAAGGAAGTTGTGTGAGTGTATCACACCAGATTTTTTCATTTATTATCCGGTCGCGTCTAGATATCGTCGCACTCCTTCGCAGATAGTCCATTTGGACTGCGTTTAACCTTCGTTTCATTTCTGCTGTAAGGCTTCATACTTCACTGCCGTAACATAGCACGGACTCCACCATCACTTCTCCTATTCCTCTTTTTTGTTTTTTTTTAATATTGGTATCCCACCAGAGTGAATGCAGACATCCTATTATTTTCCTGCTCTGTACTGTTTTTATCTCTTCTGTTCCCAACTCATTTGTATCGATCGTGGCGCCAAGGTATTTAACCTCTTCACTTCTTTTTACGGTTACGTCGTCATCTATTAGCACTTCGCATTGTGCATCCGAACTGACTACCAGATACGCTGTTTTATTTAAGCTTACGCTCAGACCCCATTCCTTGTAATATTTGTATAGTCTCTTTATCATGTACTCCAAGTCAAAAGCATCTTGTACTATAACGACTTGGTCGTCAGCGAAATGTAGAGGGAATAGGTTCTGGTCGCTGATAGGAATTCCCATTCCTCCAACTGATGCCTTCCATTTACTAAGGACTATTTTAATGTACACAGATTGTGGTAGGCAACTAGAACCATAGCAAAAGCAAGGAGACCTTACATGTGGCCGTAATTGTGTTTAACAAACGAACATTCAATGTACGATAGCGGTAGGTCGTTAGGATCATTATAAATTATATTCGATTTTTAATTGTTTTAAATACAATTACGGCCAAATGTAAGGTCCCCTTGCTTTTGCTATGGTCCTAGTTGCCTGCCGCAATCTGTATATTAAATAAAAGGGGAGGCAAACTGCAGCCCGGTCTGAGGCCTTTTGTGGTTTAAATTGGATTAGATAGTTTGCGTCCCATTTTAGCTTACTCAGTGTTCCTTTATAATTTCAATTAATTCTTCACTGACTCTCTTAAAGCCTTTCACAATTTCTTCCATTGGAACAGAGTCAATAATTTTTCTAGGTCTATAAAAGCAAGATGTACTTCCTGTCCATTAGAGATCATTTTTTCCATTAGTTGTTGGAGTACGAATAAATTATCTATACAGGAGCGACCGGGGGTGAAACCACTTTCGTCCTCTGAAATTTTCGATCAAACATCCTGTCTCAGTTTGTTTTGAATGCACTTGCCGAACAGTCGACTAAGTGTACTAGTCACGCTTATTCCCCGATAGCACTCTAGATCCTTTCTATTTCCTTTCTTAAATATGGACGTTATATATGAGGTTTTCCATTCTTTAGGTGTTTGATTCTTTCTACAACATTCGGTCATCAATGCGCTGATTCTTTTTACGAAGTGGTCACCCGCATTCCTAAGTAATTCAGCGGCTATTCCTCCAGGTCCTGGGGCCCTGCCATTTTTCTTTGTATTAATGCTTGCTTCACCTCCCTTTCCGTTATTTCTATATTTACATTAATAACTATGCTGTTCTGGCTTTCATCATTCTGAATATACTCCTTTCTTTTTTCTACTAGTAACTTGGTATAATGGTTTTCCCATTCCTTCAATTAAGCTGTCTATTTGATAAATTTTTGCTCCCAAAATTGGTTTTTTGCTTCTCGTATTTTCCTTCTTGCTTCTCTATTTTTACTTTTATATTGTTCTCGGTTTTCGTTTGTCCTGTTGTTCAGCCAGTTGTGATATAAAACATTTTTTTCTCCAATCAACTGTTCTGTTTCATCTGTAGTTCAGAATAGTCGGTTACGTCTCTTGCTTGTGGTTACTTCTTCCAGTACTTCCTTAGCTATCTGAACTATACTTCTTTTTATGTGTTCATGTTCTATTTCTATATCATCGTTTGGATGAACTTTAATCAATTCTCGATCTAGTCAATTTTGGTACAACTGCTTTATAGACGGTTCATTTAGCAGATATAGTTTGAATTTCTTGTCCTCTTCAGCTGGATCTTGTTTTTGAAATTTTCGGTCATTTATTATTATGTTCCTGTCGCTATATGGATACACTAGTTGGCCCCTCTTTTAACCCTACTGTCTTGTGGCTTCAATTTCTAATTCTGCTTGGTTATTGCGTAGTCTAGTATAGACTGTTGCCGCAATGATGGTCTCTCTCAAGTGTACCGATGTGTTTCTTTATGTTTGAAGCTACATTAGATACGATATAAGGACACCAAGAAATTCTGGTAATGGGCGACTTAAATGGTGAAGTAGGATCCCGGCAAAATGACGAAGCAGTTGGTCAGTTTAGAGAAAAAACAATTAACCACTCAGGAGAAAGGCTAATAAAATTATGTTACCAATACAAATTGAAAAGAAGTCGTAATTTCCAAGAAAAAAAAATACCAGTGCAGACTTGCATGGTCAGTTAAGACACAAGTAATCACGAAACGAAACAAGTGAAATAAAATATTTAATACAGAGAAGACCATAAATAAATTATTAGTACTTCCATAAAAGTCATGCACGGTGTGAAGCTTAACAAATGAATTCAGCACTAAACCATGTTATAATGACATTCTCTGTTTGGTAACACGAGTTAATTATTATACGAAGTGGTTACTATGTGCGTATTGAACCACAATAGGCTTATACGTTTTGCGACTGGTCCCTTTAATCTCTGCTTTCCCATTTTTCAACTTTCAGGATTCATACTTTCATATCAATACTGGGTCGTTCCCTTCACTTGTTTGTATTCTATCGCCATTACTATTGTGTGCTGGATATCCATAAAATGCGGTGTCCTTGTTTATCATATGATCTTGTTTAGATACTCTGTATACCTTTTCTCCAAAATTTAATTTTTCTTTTCATTAGTTTGTTTTCAGAAATTATCAGTTCTCATAGTTATTGATTGCACACTTTTCTATAATGTTATCCATTCTGTACAGTAGTGACTAACATGGCTAGCTTCACTTTAGTAGCGACAAGTCAGAAAAGCTATATGAAATTAGACCAAACAGGTCGCTGAAGCTTTTCAACCAGGGGTAATAGCTTCTTCCTGGTACTGGACGTTTAACTTTTATCCAGGTTGAGTTCGCAAATTTTTAAGAATTTTTCGAAGTATAAGTCTAGGAGAAAATGCATTCCTCTAATACAAACTTCGATTGACTCTAAAAGACCCATTGACCAAACTAGACCAAACTTAAACCGGTTAGACCCAACTAATCTTTCAAGTTTCTATGCCAAGAGTAATACCTACTTCCGAATGCAGAACCTGCCCGTTAATATTAAATGCTCTTTGGGGTTACCGAATATTTTCGTTTCTATTTGTTCTGAAAGACGCATTGACGTTAGACAAAATCGGTATTTGAAGTTTGTCGTCCAGGAGTGACGTCTTCTCCTGGTTCTAGACCAGTAATTTTTCAATCATGCTGTGCTTGTGAATAGTCCTGAGAGATTTTCTCAAAGTAAAACTCTAATACGAATTACAGTTTGTTCTGAAAGACATATTGACGTTAGACTAAACTTGTATCTGAAGTGTCTCCGCCAGGAATGGCGTATTATTCCTGATCCTGGTGGTGCCCGTTGATGTTAAACCTTTTTTTGTATAGTGATCAAGTTATTTAGGTTTTTTGTCAATAAATCGTATAGAAAGTATATCTTTATTCACTATTTTTACTTCATGTAACGATTATATTTTAACAATATTTAAATCTTTCCGCGGGAGTGCAACACTGTATTTCGGATTGCTGAATTGTTGAGTAAAAGCATAATCGTGAAATGCCAATGATTGATATTCTTTTTCACTTTCGGCTTGCAAGGATTTACTTTACTTACTTATCAGGCGTTACAATCCTTTGTGGATTCTAGCCTCTTGAATTATTTTGTTCCATCGGGTCCTGTCGTCAGATGCTCTTTTCCTTGCAAGGATTACTATTAAAAAAAAAACTATGCGTACAACACGTTTTGAGAGTCCCTTTTTTCAGTCATTTGCTTCGCCCTCGTTAATAAAACTGCAAAAAACATTAAAAAAAGTATGACCTTCAAAATTAGTTGTACAAATAACTATTGTGAGTTACCGAATCTTCTCTTCGATTTGTTCCGGCACACTTTCACATTAGACCAAACCAGTCTCTAAATTTTCTCAGCCAAAAGTAGCGCCCTCTTTGTGAGCGTGGTCTTCGCTGTTGGTGTCAACAGCCCTTAATGGGTTACCCGATCTATTCGTTTGGATTTTTTCTAAAAGACACATTGACGTTAGGCCAAATCAGTCTCTGATGTCTCTCAACAAAGAGTAACGACTTCTTCCTGATTTTGGTCCTACTCAAAGATGTTAAAATCGCTTTGGGGGTTCCTGAATCCTGTTACCACCATATACATAGTTCAGAGTATTGGATGACTGTGAATATTAGTTGTTACAAGTCTTCTAGAGAGTTGGTTATAAAGGCATAATTAATTGTTACAACATTGATTTTTATACTAGGCTAAGCTATCCACAATTTCTTGAAGATTTCTGAAAGTCATAGAGGAATAAGTTGTGGGGGAGAACGCACTCCACAATACAGATTCCGATTTTCTAAAAAAAAAGCACATAAACACTTGACTTTAAAGTCTTTAAAGTTTCTCAGCCAGGAGCGACGCCTGCTCCCAGAACCTGACCTTGGTCCTACCCATGGATATTAAGGCCTTTTGGGGGTTCCAGGATCTCGTTACGACCATGCCCCTCATTTTTTGGGTATTCAGACTCAACCGCATTGTTTGACTGTGGATATTAATTATGGCATCGTCAGCATACCTGATTTTAAATAATTGTCACACCATTGGTTTCTATTCCGGACTGTGCTAACAACACTTCTATAAAGACTTTCTGAAAGTAAAGGTTGAATGACGTGTGTGAGAGAACGCACTCCTCCAATTCGAATTTAATTTTTTTGAAAGGCACATTGACAGTTGATCAAACTAGTCTAAAAGTTTTTCAGTCAGAAGTAACGTCTGCTTGCTAACCTTGGCCCTTGTTGTACCCATTGATATGAAAAGCCAGGAGTGACGCCTTTTTCCTGATACTTGTCCTACCTATTGATGTTAAAGGCCATTTGGGGTTATAATTTTTTTTTCCACCATATATTTCATTTTTGAGATATTCGGACTCAACCTGTATTGTTGAGGGTATTGGTAGACTGTGAATATTAGTTGTTGCGAGTCGTCTAGAGAGTTAGTCATATCGGTATCATAGACATACATAATGGTATTTGTTTCACCATTATTTTTATTCCAGGCTGTGGTACAAACACTTCTCGTACGATTTTCTAAAAGCGAAGGTCCAATAACGTCTAGAAGAAAACGTACTTCTCTAATACGAATTTCGATTTGTTCTGAAAGAGTTATTGGCATTAGATCAAACCAGTTTGTGGAGTTTCTCAGCTAGAAATTACATCTGCTTCCTAATTCTGGTCCTTCCCGTTGATGTTAAAAGCCGTTTTAAGGGTTATCGAATCTTTCTTGTAGATTTGTTCTGAAAGATACATTGACGTCAGACCAAACCACTGCCTGAAATTTTTCAGCCAAAAGTAACATCTTCTTTTTGATGCTGGTACTGCTCATTCATGTTAACAGCCTTTTGAGGGATTTTGTTACCGCCATAGACTTCATTCTTGAGACATTCAGACCTGTGTTGTTTAGAGTATTACTTGACTGAGAATATTAGTTGCTGAAAGTCTTTTAGGAAGTTAGTTATAGCGGAATCATCGGAATGTTTCATTAATTTTTCCGATATTGTTTTGATTCCTGCCTGTGCTAATATTAGCTCTTGAAAGATCTTTTCCAAGTAAAGGTTGAATAATGCCTGGTAGAGAAACTACTTCTCTAATACGAATTTCGATATATTTTGAAAGACTGGCAACTGCCTTCATCAGTGCTTATTGTTTCTTGTAAATATCCGTGATGGTTCGCATGTCGTTCTCATAAATCACCTTATCTCTTGGTGTTTTCACAAGTTTCAAGACTTTACTGAAGTCGATATAACAAATATAAGAATCACAACCATGTCTCTACATCTTTGAACCAGAACCTGGAGTGATAATAGCTTCTAACGCCCCAAGGAGTCTCTGAAGTAAAACGGAGTCTCTAAGATATTTATATTTCGTTTAAACTATGTTTAAACATGAGTGTTTTAGATAAAATTTCTGGACAATGTGTAATACCATTTAGTTTAGATTGGCGATATCAAACACTGCTGCGGCTTAGTTTAATATTACGCAGCATTTCTTAATCAATGTTATTAAGTCGTGCTGTGGCTCAGTTTATAATCGTAAATCTAGTTATCATAAGACAGTATGACTTGTCCTCCTGTATATAATTAGATTGATTTAAAAAGTGTTTTCATTCTCCCCTCTACGAAAGTGCCATTTTCGATTTTGATAAGGCAATTGAAAGCGAAAGTAAAATATGCTAAGTGATGGGTTGCTAGGTATGAAAAACTTTCGTGCCCTGGACGACAAAAAGCAAAAATGTCAACATCATTCGTTGCATACCATGCCATGAAACTTTCGTAAGCTTGATTGTACCGACCTTTGGATTTGTCCGGCAACAAACTTCTGCACCCAATGTTTGCAGCTTCTTTAATGAAATTCATGTTAAATTATGACAGACTATTCAATGATATTTGACAAATGTCATAAAATAATGCTTTTGTATTGTTACCAAAGTAACGTTAACGACAAGTCACCTGTCTTACTAATTTTATTATAATCACAAAAGTCATTGTATTTTATTAAATATTGAGGGGAGAATGAAAAGTTTAATACATTACACGCTGCGTAAGCTCTTTCAGGTGCTCGGAGTTTTTAAACAGTCTCGGCTACGCTTACGCTTCGCCTCGGCCATTCAAAAACACCTCACACCTAAAAGTAAGCTTTCGCAGCTTGTAATGTAAATAACTATTGGTTGCGTGATCTTCACATGTTTCCGGTATTGCTATATTTCATATAACAATATCAATCAAACACAAATGGGCTTATAGGCTCAACGCCAACTGTTTAAATTCGATCCTTCTGAAATCTGCATATCCTGCCGCGATTATAATCTGCATTCCAGTGTGAATGCACTCCACAAGTGCAAGTCATTTTTAGTAGAAGTATGCAGATAACCATGACTGTTACAGACAAACATACTCACAATATAAAGGTCTACCCGTTTCCCTAAAGGCAGTACTTCAACTCAAGAACTAAACGTTGTCTTTACAAATGCATCTATCAGCAGCATGAAAATTAATCATAAAAACCGTAAATGTGCGAACGGCTGGAATGCAGGCAGGTGAATAACAAAAATAGGGCAATCGAACTCTAAAGGTAACTTGCATCTGCAAGGAGTTGAGTTTATACGGAAGAGTTTTTCCAGTTCCTCCTGGAGGCTGCGTGGGCTGCCGCTAACTAAACCGAAGTTTAGCGTTCAAACCAGCACTAATTAAAATGCCTGCATCAAAAACATGAATCACAAATTATGTCAAAAAGGCAAACCCACACGGCGAACGTGCGACGTAGTAAAGAAAATACGCCCTTGCAGCCGGTAAGATTCCAGCGGAGCGAAAGAGATCGACCTACATTTACGTGCGCTCATGGGATGGAAATCTGAGCAGTAAAACCCACCCATGGTCATTGATCTTTGTTTTTGTTTGTGGCGACCGAAGGGTGGCCCAGTTTGGCACGGGAAAAGTTAGGTGCACGGGCAAAACACTTACATTCATATTACAGGGAGGCGATAATCCGAGTACTTGCACTTCAGTGTCTTTGTTGCACGTTCGCGCTCACACACCCTGCAACACAACCTCCATTTTGCTGCATATGCCTACGACTGCCGCTTGCCGCTCGCTTTCGTTGGTGTACGGCAGTCGGAATACTTCGCCGCACGACTTGAAGACACGAGACAGATCAAACTCCAGTGAGCCATCTAGGAACATTTAATTGTACTTCCTATTAACATTGAAAAGAAAATCCTGTTGAATCCCATATTAGTAGGTTTCAGAAAACTAACGAACGACTTCCTACTATCCCTAGTACA
This sequence comes from Agriotes lineatus, assembly GCA_940337035.1. NCBI lineage: Eukaryota > Metazoa > Arthropoda > Insecta > Coleoptera > Elateridae > Agriotes > Agriotes lineatus. The sequence continues at coordinate 38,002,548 of OW679199.1, read as the reverse complement.
CTGAATATTCATATACAGTGTGTGTCAGTGACTACCAGACATGGCAAAATTATGCCTAGACCTAGTCCATTAACAAACAAACAAACAACATTGGGAAATTATATAAGGATCAACTATTGCCATGAGCTATAATGCTTTTCTGACTGTCCAAAACAAAAGTTTAAAACAAACAGAAATTTACTTCTGTCAAACCATTTTCATATTACATAACTATTTAAAGGAAATTTATTTAAAATAATTAATATTACATTTTCAAATACTTAACAAAGAATGTGTATAGAACAGAAGAAAAAATACAAATGGTAACAATATGGAATTTAGCAGGTAACAGTTTGCGAAGAACTTGCGAGCTTTTTAGTGTTTATATACACTAGGGTGGTTCTACGTTATACCTAGTGGAAAAAAAAATGTCGAATTTTTTTGGTCGCACCCCTTAAAGTCGTTCCAATGCCGAAAAGACAAACCTATAGAAATTTTGAGCCCAATCGAATAATATTAACACGTGCCACCGAGCCCGGGCAGTTTCCAAATTGCGGATTTTAACTTAATTCACTTTTTATTAATTAATATCTCGCGAACAGTTAGTCGTATTGAAATTTTGATAATAAAATAAATTAAAGGAAATTTAATTTGCTACAAATTTATTTATATCCAATTTCTTCGTTAACTTGTTGGAATTTAAAAAAATATGCGTTAAGTATTAGAAGGTAAAAATTATTGAAAAATTGCTTTTTCATATTAATAATTAAAAATATAAGAGAATTAAGCAAATATATTTATTTACAAATTAAAGAAAACGAACAATATTAAATAATTACTGAATGCACATAAATTTAAAGAATTATATTTACTAACTTATAAATAAAAAAAAGTAAGTTACTTATATGTAAAATAATGAAATATATATCACAATAATTACTTTTTTGTTAATAAAGACGCTTTAGTGGAATCCGGATATTGACGCCGATAATCACTAACAACTTGTAGCAAGTACTGCTTTTGGTCCTCTTTTTTAGTAATTAAGCTATTATATTCTTCGATCAGTTTAACACTTCTTTCCGCAATATCATTTGTGACGAGAAGCCTTTTTACTTTTTCCAAGCCTTCTTGAAAACCTTCGTTAGCATTCCAATCTGATGGTTCTAAGTTCAAAAATTCTTTAGAGATTTTGAAACGATCGAAAAAGTTAACAGATTTTGTTGTAATAAACTTGTCGATATTTTTTTCCAGATAGATATTGTGATGCATAATTTGGATTTATTATAATACGTTTGTTAGTGCCTTCTGAATCATCCTCTTTAGAGTTAATTGCTTGTACCATTTTTTGTTTTGTTTCATAAGTCAGATTTTCATTAAAAAAAGATACCGCTGCTGCTTCAGGATTTAAGTACCATAAGTAGCCGCAAAATTTTGTTAATGTAGCTCGTGATATCTTTGCATCTATCTCCTCATATTTAATTACATTTTTAAGAAATAGCAAATTCTGATGAGGTGCCTCAGCAGCAACAGGTGCGTCAAACCATGCTTTAATATATAATTTTACTAAAAAGATACAAATATCACGGAGTGCATTTTCGTTTATTTTTATTTCCTTGATTTGGCTGCGAAATAAAAACATTTTTAGACAATAAATTGCCTTCATCATCCAGCGAGCATGATGCATTGCTCCTGGAACTCGAAAAAATATTCGACGTGGAGGTGTACCACCAAGAAAAACTATTGTTAGTTCTAGGAGCTCTCGATAGTCTTCTCGTGGCTGTTGTTTGCGTAATTGGTCCATACAGAATGAAATCATCTCCTGTACTACATCTTGCAGTGCTTGCCTAATAACTAAATCATTTATTCCGGGTTCGAAAACTGTAACGTTAATTCTATCCCACCCACCAAGCAGTTTCTGAGAACCTTTAAATGATAGAATTATAGGTAACCGGTCAACATGGTTTTTTCCTGTTAATGCTGGAAGAATTTTTCCATTCCAGTGAACGACAGCTACATCCATTTCAGATAAATCGAATTCAGCTCGAAGTTTTTCAGCGTATTCTGTTCTAAGTCGTTCACGGCTTCGATAAATTGATGATCGACTAATTGATAAATTATTTACATCTAATCCAAATGCTTCTCCAGCTGCTATTAAAAGGTGTACTGAATTTCTATCACTTACTTTACATCGATATTTGAGGGTTTTGGCCTAATCGAACTAAAACTAACATCAGAAGAAGTAGGTCTGGAAATGAACCTTAACAAAACAAAGGTTATGACATTAGAAAACACACCAATTCAAATTGAGAACACTGTTATAGAAAGCGTCCAAGAATATATATATCTAGGTCATTTAATAAAACCCGGGAAACAAAATCAAACAGCCGAGATAAGTAGAAGAACTAAAATGACTTGGGCGGCAGTAGGAAAATTAAGAACAACACTACGAGATAAAAATATCCCAATTAATCTCAAAACCAAAGTTTTCAATGCCTGCATTCTCCCGGTATTAACCTATGGAATGGAGACAATGTCATTAACTTTAAAATCAGTAAATAAACTCCGCACCACACAAAGAGCAATTGAAAGAGTAATGTTAGGCGTAAGCCTTAATGATCGGATGAGAAACGAAGAAATAAGAAACAAAACAAAAGTGGAAGATGTCGTGAAAAGAATAGCTCAATTAAAATGGAGCTGGGTTGGACATGTCGCCAGACAAGAAGAATCAAAGTGGACAAAGCGCATTTTGGAATGGAGACCCAGAAGAAATAAAAGAAGTGTAGGTCGCCCACAAAGAAGGTGGATTGACGATGTAAAAGAGAGATTGGGAACGCAATGGCAACACAAAGCAAGAGATAAAGAAGCATGGAAAAGATATGGAGAGGCTTATATCCAGGAGTGGATTTTAAAGAGCTGAGAAAGAAGAAGAAGAAGAAGAAGACTTTACATCTGTCCAATGCCGCAGCAAGTCTTGGTGTAATAAAGTCCTCCGTACCTCTTACTGCAGCACCAGAAGGACCTGATGGTTGTTCCTTAATGACGATTTGGTGAGATGTATCAGGAATACTTAAAGTACTAGAAGTACTTGTACTTGACGATGTTGATGATAAAACACCAAGATCAACAGTTTCATCTGAAATAGATAAATTTCATGAAACATTAATTACAAATCCTCTTAAAATACGTTGTTTTGCAATAATTATTTTCAAAAGGCACTGTTCGATAAAAAATCATGATAATTTTCGTCATTTTAGATAGTTTACATCGTAACTATATATATTATGAAAATTTGAAGTTATTTAAATTGTGTATATCGCAACCAAATCTTTATTATTAAGTAAACAACTGCGTACTTAAATTTTCCATCTCTTCGTAAGTTCGTTTTCTCCTTGTATCTTCTCTTTCCAGTCGTTGTTCAGTTCTCTTCTCTTGTTGATGTAACCTGATATCATCACCAAGCATACAACCTGGTCGCCCTTTCTGCCTTTGAAGAAGCAAAAACTGTTTATCTTGTTCTACACCTATTAAATCTAAAGCGTTCGCATGTGCGATATCGAATAGGTTGTTTAATTTTTCAACGTATTGTTGTTACTTTTTTGAGTTTCTGTTCTTGTATTTCTTCGTTTTTGCAGACTCCTCCATTCAGAGTATAATGATTCCAGCTTTTGTACAGAATGATGTTTTTCCTTAGTTGGAATCCTCGCTTTTTGCCAAAACACAACTACTTCTTGAATAATCAATTTTGCACTTTCACGTAAATTCAATTTAACTATACGCATATTAAAAAAACGTACTTGCAAAACTTGTTTGTTTGAGGGCAACTTACTACCAATAATTTGATGTGCATCATTGCCTATTAAAAATATTTTGTCTTTTTCACGAAGAACCTTTGACGTTGAGGCCATTTTATGTTTTATAATTTAAAAATACGCACGACACTACTTCAAAATATTTAAACTCGCAACACAAGTAATACCGTTTACCTTTCTCACTGCTTTCAACTAGAGTAACCGAACAAGGGTTCCAGATTTCAGTAAACCGGTGGTGTCGCTAGCATGTCATTGGTTTTTCGGATCTTTTTTTCTGGTTGAATGGCCCGAAAAACAAATAAACCATAAATAACCTCTGATGGTCGACCCTCCCTTTAAACATCTGGTTTGTATCGACAAATAAAGAAACTGTGTTCGACCGTTCGAGTCTGTTTTCTCTAAATAACTGATTCTAAAAATATTTTAATGTACTTGTTATTATTGAATTTCAAACATTTATATATTACCAGATCTAAATATTTACTTGTATTAACAAAATTAGCCTAAAATTCAATAAAGGATTGCAATTTACTTCAAAATTGTAATACTTCTACGTTTGCAAATTAAAAATAGGGAAAAACATCTGGAATTTTTACGTTTTTCTAATACTTTACGCATTTTTTTGGACATCCAGTAGGTTTACGGAAAAAGTGCATAGAACTAAAATTGTAGAAAATTTAATTTCCTTTAATTTATGTTATTATCAAAATTTCGAAAGTACTTCCGGTTCGTCAAATATTAATTGATAACGAGTGAATTCAATTAAAATCTGCAATTCGGAAACTTCGGAGGCTCGGTGGCACGTGTTAATATTGTTCGATTGGGCTCAAAATTTTTATGGGTTAGTTATTTTGGCATTGGAACGACTTTAGAGGGTGCGACTAACAAAATTCCGAGGTTGCAAAATTAGAACCACCCTAATATACACAGTTGCACGAATTGTAATACAATTCCAAGAAACTGGGTGTGTCAATAGTCTTAGCAAATGGAATAGAAACGAAAACCAGAATGTTAAATACAAGGTAGATATATTGCTGTCGAAGCCAATCCCAACATAAGTGTGAGGGAAATTGCAAATAGTCTCGGTGTATCTTGCTCGTATATGTTCACCGCACTACAAATATTTTGCTTACAAATATTCCACGCAGCAAGAGCTATTAGCAGCAGATATACTCCATTCACTATGGTCCCGGATTGTCAAAAATGACGTTTTATGGTAGCACTGTTGAATTTCGATTGGTTTTTTTGTTACTACTAGGTTGGACAACGCAAAAGCGTAATTTTGAAAATTTGAGTTTTTGTTACCTGGCAACTTTTACTTATTTTTGCTTAAGTCAGTGCAAAGTATAACCTATACTTTATAGTTTTGACATTAGTAGCTCAATTAATTGTTTCTAGTTACCCATAGCTTGACTTAAAAGTATTAACCATGATATAAAGGATTGTTTTTAATTGGATTTTGACATTGACAATCCGGGACTATAGTGAATAGAGTATAGTGAAAAACAAATCACCTTTTGTGAATTAATGTTTAATAAATGTCAGGCTGATGAAGATTTTTTAGAAAATATTTGTTTCACTGACTAGTGCACATTTACATTGAATGGAGAACCAAATCAACCCAGCCAACCTGGATCCATAAATTGGATCCAGGCTCTGCCAGGAGAAATGGGGAGAGATAGAGGAGTAACACCTCTTAAAAAACAGGGGTTCAGCTGGCCCGGCTGATAGTACCCTGTAAGGGCTCCTGCCAAGATACGGTTCAGTTGTCCCAGATAACGGGGCTCTCGTTGTTGAGCCAATCACCCACACGAGGAAAGATGATTCAGAGAGAAAATAGAAGCCTCGGAACAGGACAGTCTCAACGGAAACTACCGGCGAGAAAACGGACCAGAATAGGATGTTGGAATATTTAAAACACTGACAGGAAGAGAAGTTAAACTAATAGAGGAGATGGACAAATATAAATTACACATTTTAGGGATTAGTGAGGTGAGGAACAAAGGACAAGGGATCAGGACACTAGAGAAAGGTTATACTTGAAGATACAGTGGAGTACCATTCAGAAATAGAGCTAATGAAGGAGTGGGAATAGTGACAAATGAAGAGATAGAAACCAAAGTAGCTGACTGGGAGGCCATAAACTCGAGGATTATAACCATCAACCTAGAGCTAGAAGAGAAGATAGGATTAATTCAAATTGACACACCAACTGAAGACTCAGACATAAGAGATAAAGATTCTTTCTATGAAGAGTTGCAAAGAACAATAGATAAAGTACAAGGTAGAAACCAACACGTTATGATTATCGGAGATTGGAATGCCCGGACAGGAAACAACAAACACCAAGGGCATGGGACATTGGGAGACAATGGAGGGGAGGAAACAGTAAATGATAATGGACAAAGGATGATAGATTTCTGCATCAACAACCAAGTATTAATAGGAAATTCGTGGTTTAAACATAAAACCATACACAAAATCACATACGAAGCGGAACAGAGAGGACAAAAAAGTACTGGGTTTAAAAGATATAACATAGGCGACCTACAGAAACGAACGAAATGGTGAAATGATCAAGTTAAACAGAAGATAAAATGGAAGAAAGAAGCATGGTATAAGTTCAAAAGTACAAACACAGAAGATGACAAACAACTATACATACAGAAGAGAAATGAAGCAAGTAAAGCAAGCCAAAAGGGACTCCTGGGAAGAATTTGGAAACAAGCTAGAAGAAAACCACTCAGAATAAGAAATATCAAGAACCAAAATGAGCAACTACAAACAGAAAGCGACAACATCCTAAACACGTGGAAGGACCATTTTGCAGCTAAGTTTGACAACAAAGAAGACAAAGCCATACAGCCAGAAGGGCCAAACAATCAAGAAAAAGAGAAGAAAGAGTAGAAAATGAAATCAGTGAAGAAGAACACGAAACAGAAAAGCACCCGGAGGATGGAATAACACCGGAGCTCCTAAAATATGGAGGGCCAACAATCATAAAGTGGCTGAAAAAATATTTCAACAGGCATGGGATTCCAACACGATACCGCAGGACTGGGAAAAAGTATCAATATCGATACACAAGACAGGAGACTCAACCAATTGCAATAATTATAGAGCCATATGTTTAGCACAAGTTACATTAAAAATCGACTCCAAAATAGTAGAAAAGCGCCTAAGGACACAAATCGAAAACAAGCTAGAGGAAAAGCAAGCAGCTTTTAGGATAAACAGACAAACACTAGACCATATATATACACTAAGAATCATGTTAGAGAAAGCCATAGAAAGAAACAAACCCTTATACCTACGCTAGTACCAAGAAAACACATACAGGAAGCACTCGAAGGACTCCAAACTAACCCAAAGCTGCAGAGAGTCATCAAAAGCATATATCACAATGTACTAGGGATCGTCAGAGTAAATGGAAGGACTTTGGAGAATTTCAAAATAAAAAACTAAGTAAAACAAGCGGAGAGCCTGAGCCCACTATTCATCACTTATATGGACCATATAATAAAAACAGCAAAGAGACGAACAAGACCCACAAGACTAGGCTACCATAATCTAAACCCAGTATACAAACAAGGACTGGTATATGCTGATGATATTGCCCTAATATCAGGGAACATAAGCGACCTACAAAAAAACTTAGACATCTGGAACACATGCTTACAAGAAAAAGGAGTGGCGATAAACAAGTCACAAAAGAAGGAACAGGACAAAATTCGAACATAAGCATAAATGGCCAACAATTAGAATAGGTTACAAATATGAAGATCTGGGAACAATAATCAGCACGAATGGAAAGATAGAACAAGAAGTGAGAAACAGGATAAGCAAGGCGAGCAGAGTGTACTACCAGATTAACAACACCCTAATAAGAAAAAAAGAAATTAGCACAAAAACCAAAATACACCTATACAAAACAATATATACGCCAACCCTCACATATGGTACAGAATTGTGGACAATGATCGACAAACATAAATCCATGGTAACCGCAGCTGAGATGAAATACCTCCGAAAAGTACAAGGAAAAACAAGAGACAGGATGAGAAACAAAAGTATAAGGGATGAACTAGACCTAAGACCATTAGTGGACGAAATAGAAGAAAAACAGCTAAACTGATACGGGCACTTAGTACGTATGAGAAACGAAAGGATCCCCAAAACGATGTTGGAAATGCGACCCGATGGCAAAAGAACAAGAGGAAGACCGAAAATACAGTGGGAAGAAAACGTCAGAAGAATGATAGAGACAAAAGGGAAAACCATTGTAGAAGCAAGGATATTGGCTAGAGACAAAACCAACTACAATAAATGGCCCAAAAACCCAATGCCGTGAGGCATAAATGGGATTTAGAGGAAGAAGAAGAAGAAGAAGGAGAACCAAATAGTCAAAATTATTGGTATTGGAACCAAACTAATCAATATGTGTAGGTATGCGCATACACATACACAATACCGCCGAAGTCTTAATGTATGGGTTGGAATATTGGGCGATAATTTAATTGGTCCGCTCTTCATTGACGGTAGGTACCTTGAATAACAGAATTTATTTAGATATGCTTCAAAATCAAATAGTCCCTGCTATTACTGCAGTGTAAGACTGACGACCTTATGCTATGTAGTAAAAACTGTCATTGAAACGCCCATGGGCGCCCTATGATCCCGGGGGGATCAACAGGACCGAAGAAGAAGAAGAAGAAGATTATTGCAGTAATTGATACTATCAACACAGTATGGTATCAGAACGATGGAGCATCTGCTCACTATTCAAGAGAAGTGCAAAACTGCCAAAAGGAAGTATTTTCCAACAGATGGTGTGGTCATGGAGGCCCTATTAACTAGGCTCCAAGGTCTCCATATTTGTCACCCAATGATTTTTTCTTATGGGGCTTCCTAAAATCAAAAATTTACACTTGACGAAGGCATGCAAATTTAGATAGAATCTTTAAAAGACTATTATAGAGGCATGTTTTAACATAACTCCTCAAACATTACGAAATGTACGTCGTAATTTTTATGACAACTTAAGTTACTGTCTACTAGTCAGTGGAAATACGTTTGAAGATTTAATTAATTAGTACCTCTTAGTGTTATTGAATTTTAGTGTTTTAGTTGTGTTTCTCTTCTTTATTTCATTACAAAATACAAACTCTTAAGCTTTCTGCTGTATGTTTACTGAAAATCATCCATATTTGTTTGTACAAAACTTTATTATGAAATAATAAATGGTTTACGTTTGTTTACCCACGAACACTAAACCTTAACCTTACTACTTTCTATTTTATTTTTACTTTGCATAAATTCTAAATACTTATGCTTTTGTACCGAATATTACTTATACAAGTTAATTACTATACCACATTATTTATCCCTAAATACTATTTATTTGCAATAATATTGATAATTAAATGGTGATAGTTGTATTGTGTCTGCAAATTCAAAAACAACAGCATTCTGACAGTAATGTAGATTTGATTAATTCAAGTACCTGCTGTTTCATTTGTGACGATCACATTTTTAAATACAGACACAGCAATAGTTGATTCTTCCATAATTTCCCAATGTTAATTTTGCCATGTCTGGTAGACACCGAGACACTGTATAATACCATAAGAACTATTCATTTAGTCTATTAAATTAGGTTACCCGAAAACATGTTGCCTAGGAAAATATCAAGAACGCAAACACCGACACAAAGTGGAGGATAATGGATAAAACCAATCATCTTGAATCTTTAGTGTCAAATTAATTTATTCATGCCAAACATGAGCTGAATTTACTAAATAAGTAATGTTTTTTTTAAACTAGCTAAATTTAAAACTTTTCAGGACGATGATTTTTGAGGCTTTCACGGCCATTGTCATTAAGTAACAAACGAAAAAAGCAAAGGAGCACGGTAGCTCAACGTGTTAACCACGCCAGAGGCGAAACTCTTTGCAAAGGCAAGGGACAGAAGAGCAGGGTAACTCAACGTGTGAACCACGTCAGAGGCGAAACTCGACTTTTTTCCTCCTGATGAAGCCCCTTACGAAAGTGGGCAAAACGTTGAGTTCTTCGATCTCAATCATGACACGGTCCAATCCCGGAAGTCGTTTGTTACTTAATTTTCAGGACGATTTTCATTGATCCTACTGTGATGTACTATAATCGTGATGTATAATGTATAATAAAGGTTCAAAGTATATTTTACCATATTTTCTAAAGCAAATAATAGTCTCTAATAAGATGGATAAGTAAAGTTCATAGCATAGTTTGAATTTTTATGTCAATATAGCATAATAGCCACCAGTTTTTACCTAAAAATAACGCTTTTTATAAGCAGTTAACATTGTGGGCATTTTGTTTATTAAGTCTTATAGTCTTTAATGGAAATTGAATATTTTCGTTTAGTCCACGTGGTTTTTTTCTACCTAGTGGTCTTATTTATCTACGGTTTGACTGTTTATGTAGATAATATTGCTTTTTACGTAAAATTTAAAACGCTATATTTGCCGCAATTTTTCTAATTGGCTCCTATTGGTTGTTGCAGATGCAATCGCCGTCTCTGTCCCAGTGTTGCCATATGTACGGTAATTACCGTAAATGTACGGTGATTTTTCCTTTGAATAGTAAATAAAGTGCTTTCAGAACGTTTTTGAATGGTCATGTGAACAGAGATGCCTGAGAGGCTGTATCAGGACTCCGTTACTTTGCGCTGATTCTATCCGTCAAGCACGTAAACAAGACTGTGTTTACGTTTTAAACCAATGTAGTCAATGGTACTTGAAACGGACGGCAGTAGAGACACTAACCCTCGGAGCACAGCCTCATGCCCCGTGAATATTATGGCTTAGAAAGGGTAGTGAATGAATCAAACATTAAATGCAGATTGATTTTTATTATGAAAATAGACTAGTATTTATATAAAACTAAAAATGCTTAACGCAGTAACAATATCAAAGTTCATAATAGTGTAATAGAACGCGTTTAAAGGTCCGCAAAGACCGCAACTCAGCATGATAAGCTTTTATATTTCCGCATCGGTTTGCAGGCTGAGCGTTGAACTTGGCTTTCTAGGTCGCCGAGTTGCATTTTCACTTAATGTTGGCGAAACAATATTCGTTTAAGGTTTCGTAAATGGGAACTGAATTTTGCCTGTTTTAAGTCAAGATTAAAACAGATATAAATTACGTATAAACTTGCGAAATTATGAAGTAAAACTGGAGGTTAAAACTGTTTGTTTATGAAATCAGAATTACATTTCGAGCTTCTGACTGGCTTCGTAAATTTTGTTATTAAAATTTATGTGTGTTTAAACCAAGTTTAAACATATTGCCAATTTTAGGCCGAAGAAAAGGAAAACTATATTGTTTCTTCCACATTAAGGGTTCTTAAAGGATATTCTTCTACGGTTGACTGGCGTTGTTTGGATTGATGCTTCCTTCGGTTGATCCTTTTTCGAATGTAATAGACTGCTCCTATTAGAATAGCCCCTCCCAATAGGCTGCTTGTTATCCCGCTGGATAGATAGGAGTGGTGGCGGATGGTTTTCCAAGTAATGTCCTTTAGGTGCTGCTGGAATTCCAATTGTGAAGTTTGTAGATCCTCGAAGTGGTCTGATTGTTTTAGAACTGGCTCCTCTGCAATTTCTGAAAAGGAGTTGGGTGTTATTGTGTTGGTAAAATTGATGCTGACGGCCTTGGAATATCCTGCGAGGATCTTGAATTTCTTGCTATGCCTGGGGGTTAACGTATTCTTTGGAGTTTGTATGATGCAGTCTGACGAGATCTGAATCACACCTGTAGTGTTGACAGTGACTTCTTCCCTATTGCCACTACAAGTGATAGCTATTCGGGTTGGCTTGTTGACTACGAACATCCAGGTGTTTTCCATGTATAGTTGTTTCCAAATAATGGACTGGATCTGATGTCTTCGTAGGCTGCACTGACTAATTTCTGTTCGATGATATATATCATCAATGATGCAATTTGGGTTATTTTCAATTCCTTTCACGACTGTTGGACTGCAGATATACGTGTTTGGAGTAATTTGGAGATTTTCTTTGAATTCCTCATCTGTCTCTTGAAAATACATTTGTAAGTTGTAATCCACAGCGAAGATCCCTTTTGGTACGTCGATCACCCAGTAGGACCCATTGTTAATTTGGAGAGGAATTGGTGTCACCTTGATTAAGGTATATTCGGTTTTTTCTACTATGATGAAGTATCCTTGGACGTTGATGTAGATGTCATCATGTCCGATGTCGACCTTTAGGATTGGGGTCGGTAAAATTTCTAAATTTGGCGAGAGTTTACTGGTTGCATTTGCGAGGATTTGCTTGATTTGGGCAGGTGTTATTAACTCGTAAAAATTACCTTGTTGGAAATGAACGTTCAAAATGTTTGTGTGGTAATTGCACAGTTCACTAATAACATTTGTGGCGACTTGATAGACACTGATGATGTGGATATTTAATCGGTTGGAGTCGGTTGCCTTATACCACTTGTCCATGTTGTTGATCGCCCTGATTCCTTGGTTCAGCTTCTCTTGGAAATGTTCCAGTTTCTGATCGATTCGTTCTTCGGTCTCATTAAATCTTGAAAGTGCTGACAGCAAGAATTTGGATTGTTGACTGTCCATTTTTATTAATTCCTGTTGATTTTTGTCGAGTCTGTCAATATCTTGATAGACCTCGTCATTTACTCCGAAAATTGACGTTAGTACAGTCCCAAGCACTCCTCGTTTCTCTCGTCTTGCTATGATATCTTCCATGCCAGTTTTAATCCATTCCATATGCCTTTTTTGTTCCAGAAGATGATGCACCAATGTCTTGCATAACGTGTCTTCGGACAGTTCTTTCGCAGAGTTGCAGAGGTCGTCGAATTTGTCCACCATGTCGGTAACTGTTTCGAAGTCTTCTTCGATCTTCCCCCTCTCGAACTGGATTTCGATCCTGAATGTTCCTCGTTCAATCTTCCCGTGTCCAATATGCTCTACATAGTACCCGCTGTCTGGTTTTTGTATGTTGAATTCTGCCTTACTCGATGTATTTGTAGTAAGGAGAGTAAATATTAGTAGAAACATTTTCCATTTGGACGTGACAGTTTTCTTTGGTGCTGGGAATGATTGTGTGTGGGTGCTGTTGGCCGAAATTTTTTCTTCAGGCTCTGGTTCCTGCGATTCTTCGTTATTTGGTAATGGAATGATACTGCCTATGGAACGTTTTAATTGATGTCCTCCTGATTTCTGGATGGTTATTACTCGTACTGATCCATCGGTTGCAGGATGAATGTCGGCAACTCTCGCTAATGGCCATTTACTAGGATTAATGTTTTCTTCTTTGATTAGCACCAGGTCACCAACTTTTATATTCTCCACCGGTTTTTTCCATTTGTTTCTTTGCTGCAATCCATGAAGGTAGTCTGAGCTCCATGATTTCCAAAAATCTTGCTTGATTTTTTGGATCAATCTCCAGCGATTTGACAGATTTGTAGATATTGGTGTGCTGATTGGGTCCGGTGGTGAGATTATCTCTCTTCCTATCAGGAAATGGCCTGGTGTCAATGCACTGGTGTCTTCAATATTGTTGCCTTGTGGGCACAGAGGACGTGAGTTTAAGCAGGCTTCTATTTGGCAAAGCAAAGTTGTTAATTCTTCGAATGTTAGAGTAGCGTTGCCAATGGTTCTCTTCAGATGATGCTTCATTGATTTTACTCCTGCTTCCCATATTCCTCCGAAGTGTGGGGCTACTGGGGGGATGAAGTGCCATTGAGTACCAATGGTGGATAAATTTTCTTGGATAACTGGGCCTTCCATTGCTTGACGGATTTCCTTGTCCAAGACCTTCCTTGCTCCAACGAAATTCGTTCCGTTGTCGCTATAAAGATGTGCACAGCGTCCTCTTCGGGCGATGAACCTCCTGAAGACTGCTAGGAAGCTGTTAGTTGTCATGTCGCTGACAGCTTCTAAGTGTATTGCCTTGGTTGATAGACAGACAAAAACGGCAATGTATCCCTTGGATGAAGAATGCCCTCTTCCTTTAGATGTTCCGATTTGTATTGGACCGGCATAGTCCACTCCTGAATGGAAGAATGGCGGGGTTGAATTAACTCTTGATGGTGGAAGATTCCCCATTAGTTGCTGGGCTGCCTCTGCCTTGAATCGGATGCATCGAAAGCATTTCTTGATGCTGGAACTGACGGCTTTCTTTGCGTTGATGATCCAATATTTTCTTCGGACATAGGACAGTGTGAGCTGAGTGCCACCGTGTAAGGTGCGTAAATGTGCCTCATGGATTATTAATTTGGAAATATGATCGGAATAAGGAAGGATAATTGGGTGTTTTTCGTGGTAGGATAGGTTCGAATTTTCTAGTCTTCCTCCAACACGTACGATTCCATGTTGATCGATGAATGGATTGAGATTTGCGAGTTTGTTGTTGGAGTCCACACATTTTCTCTTTTGGAGTTGAGATCCTGTTGCCTTCAAAATAGGATCACTTCCTTGGACGACCTTGATGAGTGTGAGGATGGTGTCTTCCATTTCTTTAACTGATAGACATCCTGGTTGAATGGGAAGACGCCTACACTTGTTGATGAATCTTCGGCAATAGGACACAACTCGTACCATTCTTGTCAGAGACGAGAAGCGATGAATAATCTCGTTCTCGTCTTGATGAACTGTGGCTTGATGCACAGTGTAACCTTTTGCTTCTTCATTGGTTGTGGCGGTGTCTGGTTGGCACGGCCATAACTCTTTGTTAATTAACCAACTTGGACCATCCCACCATAGTTTATGTTCCTTTAATTTCCCTGGACTAGTACCTCTGGAGATGACGTCTGCAGGATTTTCTTCTGACTTGACGTGGTTCCAATGTTGGGCCGGAATCAGGTGGTTGATTTCGGCTACGCGGTTGGCGACGAATGTCTTCCATCTTACTGGATCTCCCTTAATCCAACCTAGTGTGACCATGGAATCGGTCCAGGCGAAGATAGATACCTTAGGAATGTCCAGTGCTGTAATTACCCGTTGTAATAGATTAGAAAGTAGTACTGCTGCGCAGAGTTCTAGTCTGGGTAGGGTTGCCTTTGCTCGAGCTGGTGCCACCTTGGATTTGGCTATTAATAATGATACTTTGGATTGGCCTGATGACGTGATGACTCTGGAGTAGACCACGGCTCCAATAGCTCTTTCGGAAGCGTCACAGAATCCATGTAGTTCCATTTGGGCTTCCCTTTTGGTAAAAAGCCACCTTGGTAAAGTAATTTCTTCTACTGATTTGAGTTGAGATTTAAATGTTTCCCATTTGCCTTGGATACATTCTGAGACTGGGTCGTCCCACTTGACATTGTCGAGCCATAGCTCTTGGATGAGTAGTTTAGCAGTGATGATGATGGGTGCTAACCAACCCAAAGGGTCGAAAATTTTAGCGACTTCGGATAATATGCTGCGTTTTGTGGATCCCTTTTGCTTCACATCCACCTTGAAGCAAAACACGTCTTCATATGGAGACCAGTGAACGCCCAATGACTTCTTTAAGCCGTCCTCACTTATTTCGAGGTAGGTTTGCTCCTTCAATTCTTCGGGTAGTTCTTGTATGATGGCTAATTCATTACTGCACCATTTATGTAGGGTAAAGCCTCCACGTTTTAATAAGGAAATTAACTGACCTTGCTGCTTGATTGCTTCTTCTAAAGTGTCGGCTCCGGAGAGTACATCGTCCACATAGAAATCTCTCTTCACAACTTCCGCTGCTAATGGAAAAGAAGATTTTTCGTCCTCTGCTAATTGGTGCAAGGTTCGGATGGCCAGATAGGGAGCTGATGCTGTTCCATACGTGACGGTGCATAACCTGTATTCCCTGATTGGCTGTGATTGATCGAATCTCCATAAGATGCGTTGATACTCCTGGTCTTGGCTGTCCATCTTGATTTGTCGGTACATTTTCTCAATGTCCGCAGAGAAGACGACCTTGTGAGTTCTCCATCGGAGTAGAATGTCGACCAGTTCTTGCTGAAGTTTCGGTCCAGCATACATGACTTCGTTTAAGGACTTTCCATAAGATGCCTTGTTCGAAGCGTCGAAGACGACACGGAGCTTCGTTGATGAACTTGCTTCTCGAATTACGCCGTGGTGTGGGATGTAATACTTGCCATTGTTTTCTTGCTTCTTTTCTACTCTTTCCCTATGTCCTAGATCTAGATATTCTTGCATGAATTTCTTGTATTGGATTTCTAGATCTTGGTCTTGTCTCAGCTTCTTTTCCAGATGTAGTAATCTTGCCAATGCCGAAGGTTTGGATTTTCCCATGCTCTCTGGAGTTTGCTTAAATGGAATCTTGACTATGTATCTGCCATCCTGGTCTCGTTGCACTGTGTCTGTGAATTTATTCTCACATACCTGGTCGTCTGGGAAAATTTTCGCTTAGTGGAAACTTCTTCTATGTTCCAGAATTTTTGTAACTGCTCATCTTCTTCGATTTTGGCAACCATGGTGTTGACTTTAATGATTTCGTTATGTTGTCTTCCAATGGTTCCAGATAAGATCCAGCCCAGCTCGGTATTTTGTCCTAAGATGCCATCCTTGGTTTTAGTGATTCCTTCTAGAATTATTTTTGAATATTCTTCGGCTCCTAGAATTATGTCTATGGGGCCAGGTTGGTTGAAGGTTGGATCGGCGATAAAAATATTGCTCCAGGAATTGATATTTATGTTTGGGATAGGGGATGAAGGCATGGCTTTGGTAAGTTTGGGAAGTATTAGTAAATTTACAGGTAGGGAAAAGTTACTTGAAAATCTAGGTGTGATCAAACCTGGGATTTTCCATTTGGCAATTTTTGGCTCGCTGTTCCCAATTCCTGTGATTTCAGCTCGAACTTTGGTCCTGGGTAACCCCAATAATTCAGCTGATGCTTCCGTGATAAACGACCCCTGAGACCCGGGATCTATTAATACTCGTAGTAGATGAGTCATCCCGGATGCTGCCTTTACTTGAACCATTGCTGTGGCAAGTAGAACTTGGCTCTCCTGTGCGCCTACATTGGCGGTGATGATGTCCGACTTCGGCTTCTTTTCTGGAGCGTTGGAAGTCTTCATAGCTGCTGCATGAGCTGACGTTCTCATCCTTTGGGCAGGGAGCGGCCTTGATGGTGGCTGCGCCTTATGAAGCAGAGTATGATGCGGGAAGCGACAGATCCTACAATTAAAATAGGCACGACATGGAATATTTGAATCGTGCCGCAAGCATCGATAGCACAATCGATTGGTTTTTACTGCTTCTAGTTTTTCATGGGTAGGTAGCCTCTGGAATTGACTACAGTTGTCGATGTAATGATCTCCATGGCACAGCTTGCAATTTAGGGATGCGGAAGCGTAATTCTTCTGTGGTCTTTCCTGCGCGGGCTTTCGAGCTCCATCTATGGATTCTAGGGATTGGAACCGCACTTGCAGGAAAGCCATTAAATTTTGGTGATCCTGGACTTCATTTGGACATTGAAGCGACTGTTCATATAATTTGTTGGTTTCAGGATCCCATTTTCGAGCGATAGCTCTGTTAATCCACGGACCCCAACTGTCCGTGGAGATGCCTACATTTTTGATTGCCTCCACACATTCCTTGATGGAGTCGTGCAATCGTTTTAACCCTTGGGCTGACTCTTTGGAGAGGACCGGCAGATCGAATATGGTATCTAGCAATTTAGTTAAAATAAGGCGATTATTTTGATACCTTTGTTGCAGCAGATTCCAGGCGGTGTTGTAGTTTGCTTGGGTAACAGCTAGATGCTGGATCAGTCGGCTTGGCTCTCCCTTAAGATGCGTCTTTAAATATTGCATCTTGATGACATCGTCCATATTCTGGTTGTCATCTACTAATTTGGTGAACAGGTCCTTGAAAGTGGCCCATTCCTCATAATTTCCCTCGTATATGGGGATTTGACTTGAGGAAGCGAGATGGCTGCTGCTTGCTCGTTCCTTGTTGGCGCTTGCAATAAAATAATTAAATTTCTGTACCTGTCTTCCAACGTAGTATATTCAGGACTGAAGTAGTGTAGCTAGGGGCGTTCTGGCTCACATTTGACCTTGAACTTTTTTCAAGGTCACGGGACTAGCCGAGGTCAAGGTCATTGGCCTAGTCGGGGTCATTGACCTCGGTCGCTTCCGGGAATTTTTTGGCCGAGGTCAAGGTCACAGGCCTAGCCGGTGGGCGTGGCCTAGTCGGGTTCATTGACCTCGGCCACTTCCGGGAATTTTTTGGGTTAAAAGTGTAGTTTTTGAAATTTTCCCACGCTCGAGCATGTCTATTCATGCAGGATGTTATCAGTAGAACACTCAGGCTCGACCGGATGTGAGTCATCGTTTGACAGACATGTTTATTCTTGCAGGATGTTGTTGAACAATGACATCCATTGTTTTAAAAATCAGCACGATAATTGGACAATGAAGCTATTGTTGTCTGGAGGAATTTTTGCTGACAGCCACTATAATATAGGTAAGAAAGAGGGGTTGGGCTGCTATTCAACTACCCTGTTTTAACTACCTGTTTGAGAAAATGTGCAAGGTTGCTAAAAAATAAACCGAATTAATTGTGGTCTAATAGTATATATCGAATTATTTCCAGCTAAAAGATGCAATATAAAAATCCAAACCATTTTAAATAACTTGTTAGGTTTTTGTTTTATTACGCGTTCGACGAGATGTATGTCTGGATATTTAACTCGAATAGGCCGATTGGAAGCATCTTTTAGTAGATAGGTAGTGTGTTCGATCCCACTGAAGGACTGTTTAAGCGGTAGACAGTATTTAACAAAGTGTTGCGGTCTTAGAGACATTGTAAGCAACGTAAATATTACGTGTTTTTTCCAATACTTTATTAAATACACAGTCTCGAGCCGATAGTTATATATTTCGGTTGGATTTATGTACAGCACCCCCTCGCTTTAGAAATAAGCAAGTTCCTAAAGAAATATTATGATGCTGTAGAGATTTACACGTTACAGTGTAAACTGAGTTAAAAATTTTGGATATTAGCAACAGTACTATTTAATTGCATATTGTTTTCTTTTACGTAAGATCCGTAAGATTAGATTGTATTAATATAGATTCGAAAGCACTGCTGACAGACAGACAGAAAACTTGTAAACCGGGCCTTGTCAAATATCGAACAGCAATATATATTAGTAAAAAATACTCTTCCAGTTTAAAAAGTTTGATGTAGTTTTAGCCAATCTTATACACATTCCAGCACTAAAAAATGGTAGGAAGCGGAGTCTTAGCAGAATTTTATAATACAAAACAGGGGCAATAAAATAATCGTGTCTACCACCCGACATTTTTCAGTTTATATGATTCAGCAACTTCCGCATATCGCAAAAACAAACACCTTCTTTGTTCTTGTGTTAGCACCTTGGCTTTACCGCAAGCTATAAGTTCTTTCTTAGAACAGTATGACGAACTTCTTAGGAAATATGTAAGCCATTATCTTATAGAAAGACCAAATCTAGGGTGGTGGCGGTGTAGTTTTATCATTGAAATTTCGATTTCTTACAACGGTATTTTGTAAATAGTCCAGCATAGTTGTAGCAGAGATTTCTGACGAATAGAAGATATAAACAGACAGTAATTTTAATCTAAAATTGAATTAACAAAGCTGTTAAACGTATGATACAGGCAGTTATTAATTACTTAATAAAACAATTGTCCTATATCCGGTATTCATGGTTTATCTGATTTTAATAGTCGATTAGAGTTGAATAACTAAGGTTATTACAATGCTAAAGACTGTGCGCAAAAGGTAAGATATCAAAAATTTAAATAAAACCTAGAGAATAAGAATTAAATAAAATAAAGCCATTAGATCACTGCAATATATTAGTAAAAAAAATATTCTAATTAATAAGGATGCTATACTCAATGGTGAGGGGCAGTTTCATTTTTGCTGGAGAAAAACATCTAGATTGGTTAAAAATCAGATGTATAAGAGAAAATCTCAAACAAAAACATTTTGTAACTAAACAATCACATTTGAAATTGTGTAAATAAAGCTAAAATTAGAAGGAGGCGCAGACTATAGAAAATACGTGTCAATACTTGTGGGTGTGCTGTCTGCTGCGCAATTAAACAACGAAGCCATTGTTTGAGAAATCTGCAAGGTTGCAAAAACTAAACCGGATGTCTGGAGTTTCTGCACAGGTCAGCGCGGAGGTCTGCGCGATGGTTTGGCGGGAAATTCAAATTTTGTGCAGGTTTTGGCGGTAAATTTAAATTACACTCAGGTTTTGACGGTAAATTTAAATTATGATCAGGGTTTTGGCGGGAAATTTAAATTCTGCGTGTTGTCTAGGGTTTCTGCACAGGTCAGCGTGAGCGTCTGCGCGAGGGTGTTTGCACATGCTTGGCGGTAAAATCAAATTCTGTGCAGGTTTGGCGGGAAATTTAAATTATGCTCAGGTCTTACAGGTAAACAGATAGGTAGACAGGCAAACAGTCAGAGAGAGGCAGTATGGTTTATGTCTTAATCTGATTTTAATAGTCGATTAGCGTCGAATAACTAAGGTTATTACAGTGCTAACAACAACTGTGCGCAAAAATTTTAAAATAAAACCCAGAGAATAAGAATTAAATTAAATAAATCCGAGTAAAAGCTATTAGATCACTGCAATACTCTAATTAATAAGGATGGTGAGGGACAGTATAATTTTGAACTTATCTAGATTGGTTAAAAATCAGATGTATGTATAAGAGAAAACTTGTTTAAAAACATTTTGTCAGACAAATTCCTGTCTAGACCTACGCATGTGAGTCATCGTCTGGGAATGTGCAAGGTTGCTAAAAATAAACCGGTTGTCTGAGGTTTCTGCGTAGGTCTGCGCGGGAGTCTGTGCGTAGGTTTTGGCGGGAAATTCAAATTATGCGTAGGTTTTGGTGGTAAATTCAAGTTCTGTCTAGGTTTTGGCGGGAAAATCAAATTATAGTCAGTGGGAAAATCTGGGAGTGTACAAGGTTGCTAAAATGTATGGGGTCTTTGTCATTATCAGTGTCTATAAATTTGGTAGACAGACAGACAGGCAGACCGACAGGCAGACAGACAGAGAGACAGACAGGCAGACAGACAGACAGACAGACAGACGGACAGACAGACAGACAGACAGACAGACAGACAGACAGACAGACAGACAGCTAGACAGGTAGACAGGTAGACTGCTGTTCCTGTAACGGTTTTATGGGCACGACGTTGTAATAAAACGACAATTGTAAATATAATTGTATTTTATTTGTCTAATGTACATGTATAAAATTATTACAAATATATGTTATACACTAGTTAATTATTGTGGTAGAGGTGTTGTTGTCATCTCTGTCTGGAGGATCTCTTCGTGCTGTTTCCGAACTGGATTTATTCAATTATTCCTGCCTCTTTTAACTCTTCTATTATACTAACAATTTCATTTCTATGATTTGTATGGCCAGATGCTTGAGAGGCATACAGTAACTTTAATCGATCAACTAATTCGTTCGGATCATCCCAGTAAACATAATCCAACGGTTTATTGCTAACTTGCTGCATACCTTTACCAGTAGTCCTTAACGATATCGATGATGACGAGGGTGATGATAACAGGTTAGATTTTATAAATTTCTTGTATTTCGCTTGGTTGAAACCTACCTTCTGATCATTTTTATCAAAATTTCTATGCGCTGCATTTGTTCTGTTTATGATATCATTATAATTTGCTCTATCTGTCAGCGTTGGAGTTATTTGAGGATCGTTTTTAAATAGTAATTCGTACAAACCAGGCGTACCTTCATAGCGAACATTTTTAACAATTATATCAGAACCCTTTATATCTAGCTCATCTCCACCAAAATAAAATTGGTTTTTATCAAAATCATATCTAATTCCATACCTCCCTAGATTAGGTCTTTCTATAAGATAAGTGCTTACATATTTCCTAGGAAGTTCGTCAAACTGTTCTAAGAAAGAACTTATAGCTTGCGGTTGAAATTTGTTTGCTATAGTTGTATTAGAATCGGTGGATTCACACAATACTTCATCAGCCGGTTTTGGTGTAAATAATTCTAGTTTTGGAGAATTTGATATATTGATATATTCATCATCGTCATCATCCGCGTCATAATCGTATTTAGGAGAATTTGATATATTGATATATTCATCATCGTCATCATCCGCGTCATAATCGTATTTAGTTTTTCTTTTAAGATTATATTTATCATCATCATAATTGTATTTAACTTTCTCTTTCTTTTTCAATTTGGAAGGCTTAAATTGTGATGGAGGATTCTCTTTTGTATTGATTTCTTTTGCAACACTTTGTATTTGTTCGGTAACAGGTTTAAAAAATTTACCGAGGAGCTGTTGTTGCACCAACTTACCCTCCTTAAGAGCTCGAACTTTCTGTCTTATAATATTTTTAGTTTTAATAAGTTGCTTTGCTACTTTCGTTTTCATTATTGTCACAAGTATGTAAGCGGTAGACAGCCAGACAGCCAAACAGGTAGACTGGTAGACAGGTAGACAGGTAGACAGCTAGGCAGGTAGACAGCTAGACAGGTAGACTGGTAGACAGGTAGACAGCTAGACAGGTAGACAGCTAGACAGGTAGACAGGTAGACAGCTAGACAGGTAGACAGGTAGACAGCTAGACAGGTAGACAGCTAGACAGCTAGACAGGTAGACAGGTAGACAGCTAGACAGGTAAACAGCCAGTTAGAGAGACTGACAGATTCAAACTAGTTCACACGTCAACAGTTTCTTATCAAATGATAGATATCAGAACTGTTAGATGTATATATAAGAATCAAATTCATGACGATAGCTTCCACCAATCTGAGTTCAGTTATTCGCTAGAATTGTCTGAAATATGATTGAGGATAATGTTTACCACCACTGTTTTCTTTCACATGTTCGTGCAATGTGCAAGCAATACATTTTCGTCCTTCTTGATCGGTTTCCCCTTTACATTTTGGACACTTATACTTAACTGGTACAGGCATCTCTCTCACTCCTGCTCACAATCTGTACAATAAATGGTGTTAAGAATGTCTGCCTGTCTGTCGGCCTACCTATCTGCCTGTCTGTATGTCTATCTACCAAATTTATAGACACTAATAATGGAGGTCATTAACTACCACACGTCAACAGTTTCTTATCAAATGATAGATATCAGAACTGTTAGATGTATATATAAGAATCAAATTCATGACGATAGCGTCCACCAATCTGAGTTCAGTTATTCGCTAGAATTGTCTGAAATATGATTGAGGATAATGTTTACCACCACTGTTTTCTTTCATATGTTCGTGCAATGTGCAAGCAATACATTTTCGTCCTTCTTGATCGGTTTCCCCTTTACATTTTGGACACTTATACTTAACTGGTACAGGCATCTCTCACACACCTGCTCACAATCTGTACAATAAATGGTGTTAAGAATGTCTGCCTGTCTGTCGGCCTACCTATCTGCCTGGCTGTATGTCTATCTACCAAATTTATAGACACTAATAATGGAGGTCATTAACTACCACACGTCAACAGTTTCTTATCAAATGATAGATATCAGAACTGTTAGATGTATATATAAGAATCAAATTCATGACGATAACGTCCACCAAGCTGAGTTCAGTTATTCGCTGGAATTGTCTGAAATATGATTGAGGATAATGTTTACCACCACTGTTTTCTTTCATATGTTCGTGCAATGTGCAAGAAATACATTTTCGTCCTTCTTGATCGGTTTCCCCTTTACATTTTGGGCAGTTATACTTAACTGGTACAGGCATCTTTCTCACACCTGCTCACAATCTGTACAATAAATGGTGTTAAGAATGCCTGCCTGTCCGTCTGCCTGTCTGTCTGTCTGTCTGTCTGTCTGTCTGTCTGTCTGTCTGTCTGTCTGTCTGTCTGTCTGTCTGTCTGTCTGTCCGTCTGTCTGTCTGTCTGTCTGTCTGCCTGTCTGTCTCTCTGTCTGTCTGCCTGTCGGTCTGCCTGTCTGTCTGTCTACCAAATTTATAGACACTGATAATGACAAAGACCCCATACATTTTAGCAACCTTGTACACTCCCAGATTTTCCCACTGACTATAATTTGATTTTCCTGCCAAAACCTAGACAGAACTTGAATTTACCACCAAAACCTACGCATAATTTGAATTTCCCGCCAAAACCTACGCACAGACTCCCGCGCAGACCTACGCAGAAACCTCAGACAACCGGTTTATTTTTAGCAACCTTGCACATTCCCAGACGATGACTCACATGCGTAGGTCTAGACAGGAATTTGTCTGACAAAATGTTTTTAAACAAGTTTTCTCTTATACATACATCTGATTTTTAACCAATCTAGATAAGTTCAAAATTATACTGTCCCTCACCATCCTTATTAATTAGAGTATTGCAGTGATCTAATAGCTTTTACTCGGATTTATTTAATTTAATTCTTATTCTCTGGGTTTTATTTTAAAATTTTTGCGCACAGTTGTTGTTAGCACTGTAATAACCTTAGTTATTCGACGCTAATCGACTATTAAAATCAGATTAAGACATAAACCATACTGCCTCTCTCTGACTGTTTGCCTGTCTACCTATCTGTTTACCTGTAAGACCTGAGCATAATTTAAATTTCCCGCCAAACCTGCACAGAATTTGATTTTACCGCCAAGCATGTGCAAACACCCTCGCGCAGACGCTCACGCTGACCTGTGCAGAAACCCTAGACAACACGCAGAATTTAAATTTCCCGCCAAAACCCTGATCATAATTTAAATTTACCGTCAAAACCTGAGTGTAATTTAAATTTACCGCCAAAACCTGCACAAAATTTGAATTTCCCGCCAAACCATCGCGCAGACCTCCGCGCTGACCTGTGCAGAAACTCCAGACATCCGGTTTAGTTTTTGCAACCTTGCAGATTTCTCAAACAATGGCTTCGTTGTTTAATTGCGCAGCAGACAGCACACCCACAAGTATTGACACGTATTTTCTATAGTCTGCGCCTCCTTCTAATTTTAGCTTTATTTACACAATTTCAAATGTGATTGTTTAGTTACAAAATGTTTTTGTTTGAGATTTTCTCTTATACATCTGATTTTTAACCAATCTAGATGTTTTTCTCCAGCAAAATGAAACTGCCCCTCACCATTCAGTATAGCATCCTTATTAATTAGAATATTTTTTTTACTAATATATTGCAGTGATCTAATGGCTTTATTTTATTTAATTCTTATTCTCTAGGTTTTATTTTAAATTTTTGATATCTTACCTTTTGCGCACAGTCTTTAGCATTGTAATAACCTTAGTTATTCAACTCTAATCGACTATTAAAATCAGATAAACCATGAATACCGGATATAGGACAATTGTTTTATTAAGTAATTAATAACTGCCTGTATCATACGTTTAACAGCTTTGTTAATTCAATTTTAGATTAAAATTACTGTCTGTTTATATCTTCTATTCGTCAGAAATCTCTGCTACAACTATGCTGGACTATTTACAAAATACCGTTGTAAGAAATCGAAATTTCAATGATAAAACTACACCGCCACCACCCTAGATTTGGTCTTTCTATAAGATAATGGCTTACATATTTCCTAAGAAGTTCGTCATACTGTTCTAAGAAAGAACTTATAGCTTGCGGTAAAGCCAAGGTGCTAACACAAGAACAAAGAAGGTGTTTGTTTTTGCGATATGCGGAAGTTGCTGAATCATATAAACTGAAAAATGTCGGGTGGTAGACACGATTATTTTATTGCCCCTGTTTTGTATTATAAAATTCTGCTAAGACTCCGCTTCCTACCATTTTTTAGTGCTGGAATGTGTATAAGATTGGCTAAAACTACATCAAACTTTTTAAACTGGAAGAGTATTTTTTACTAATATATATTGCTGTTCGATATTTGACAAGGCCCGGTTTACAAGTTTTCTGTCTGTCTGTCAGCAGTGCTTTCGAATCTATATTAATACAATGCTAATCTTACGGATCTTACGTAAAAGAAAACAATATGCAATTAATAGTACTGTTGCTAATATCCAAAATTTTTAACTCAGTTTACACTGTAACGTGTAAATCTCTACAGCATCATAATATTTCTTTAGGAACTTGCTTATTTCTAAAGCGAGGGGGTGCTGTACATAAATCCAACCGAAATATATAACTATCGGCTCGAGACTGTGTATTTAATAAAGTATTGGAAAAAACACGTAATATTTACGTTGCTTACAATGTCTCTAAGACCGCAACACTTTGTTAAATACTGTCTACCGCTTAAACAGTCCTTCAGTGGGATCGAACACACTACCTATCTACTAAAAGATGCTTCCAATCGGCCTATTCGAGTTAAATATCCAGACATACATCTCGTCGAACGCGTAATAAAACAAAAACCTAACAAGTTATTTAAAATGGTTTGGATTTTTATATTGCATCTTTTAGCTGGAAATAATTCGATATATACTATTAGACCACAATTAATTCGGTTTATTTTTTAGCAACCTTGCACATTTTCTCAAACAGGTAGTTAAAACAGGGTAGTTGAATAGCAGCCCAACCCCTCTTTCTTACCTATATTATAGTGGCTGTCAGCAAAAATTCCTCCAGACAACAATAGCTTCATTGTCCAATTATCGTGCTGATTTTTAAAACAATGGATGTCATTGTTCAACAACATCCTGCAAGAATAAACATGTCTGTCAAACGATGACTCACATCCGGTCGAGCCTGAGTGTTCTACTGATAACATCCTGCATGAATAGACATGCTCGAGCGTGGGAAAATTTCAAAAACTACACTTTTAACCCAAAAAATTCCCGGAAGTGGCCGAGGTCAATGAACCCGACTAGGCCACGCCCACCGGCTAGGCCTGTGACCTTGACCTCGGCAAAAAATTCCCGGAAGCGACCGAGGTCAATGACCCCGACTAGGCCAATGACCTTGACCTCGGCTAGTCCCGTGACCTTGAAAAAAGTTCAAGGTCAAATGTGAGCCAGAACGCCCCTAGCTACACTACTGACTGAAGTGCATTTGTTCTGAAGCCATGTCGTTTGACATAACTTCTTCGTCCATCTCGACCACACGATCCCATTTTTCTCTTAATTCCCTTGTCGTGATGGCGGGCCTCCCTAATTCTTGTGTTAGCTCGGCGTCGTCCATCGCTTGCTTAAAATTCTGGATCCGAATCTGCAGTTTTCGGATACGAACCTTTTGCTCGGGGTTAGCCACCATTTCCTCTTGTGTTCTGCTTGCGGAGGGGTTGGAAATTTCCGTTGCTTTTGAACAGCTTTGCAAGTAACTTTTTGCTTCGCCGTATATGGCTTTAATTTGGTCGTAATACCCTGTTTTAAAATAATTATGAGTTGGAATACTTAGCTGCCCCAATTCTGCATGATTCTCAGTTGCAGTGTTCCAAAGTTCGTCCAGCGTCTTGTTGCGACTGGCGATGTAGGCTTCATTTTTTCGGCTGGCAGGGTCCTTTTTGCTGTTGGATAATATTTGCTTTATCTTCTGCGCGAGCTCTTCTTGGGCGATAGCTAAGTTGTTGAATTCCTCCATGTTGTTGGCCATTTTCTGGGAACTGGGTGGTTGGCAGATGTTGTCTTCTTCTCGGGATGTGTTTTTTCGTTAGTTGGAGACAGATCCGGCTCGAAGGACCATGAACAGAGATGCCTGAGAGGCTGTATCAGGACTCCGTTACTTTGCGCTGATTCTATCCGTCAAGCACGTAAACAAGACTGTGTTTACGTTTTAAACCAATGTAGTCAATGGTACTTGAAACGGACGGCAGTAGAGACACTAACCCTCGGAGCACAGCCTCATGCCCCGTGAATATTATGGCTTAGAAAGGGTAGTGAATGAATCAAACATTAAATGCAGATTGATTTTTATTATGAAAATAGACTAGTATTTATATAAAACTAAAAATGCTTAACGCAGTAACAATATCAAAGTTCATAATAGTGTAATAGAACGCGTTTAAAGGTCCGCAAAGACCGCAACTCAGCATGATAAGCTTTTATATTTCCGCATCGGTTTGCAGGCTGAGCGTTGAACTTGGCTTTTCTAGGTCGCCGAGTTGCATTTTCACTTAATGTTGGCGAAACAATATTCGTTTAAGGTTTCGTAAATGGGAACTGAATTTTGCCTGTTTTAATTCAAGATTAAAACAGATATAAATTACGTATAAACTTGCGAAATTATGAAGTAAAACTGGAGGTTAAAACTGTTTGTTTATGAAATCAGAATTACATTTCGAACTTCTGACTGGCTTCGTAAATTTTGTTATTAAAATTTATGTGTGTTTAAACCAAGTTTAAACAATTGTTGTTGGGGTTTTGATATAATGTTACAATTTCCACATCGCGCCACATAAAATTCTACAAAAACAGTATTTTTATTCAACTCTAATTGAAAAAATCTTCTGCCTCCATCATTTCGATAAACAAAATTCAAAAATTCTTGTACTTTTGATGCAAATATATGTATGTTCACCACAAATTAACATAATTTTGAATAAAAACACGCAATTTCGTTGAAAAAAATTGTTCTGACACCATCATTTCACTTAAAATTTTATAAAAACTGACATCATGTCACTTGAAATTATACAAAAAAACGACATTTTTATTCAATAAGCGATAAAAAATACGCCATCCCACATCATTTCCCTTAAAAAATTATCTCAATTTGTTTTACAAAACGATCTATAATAACGAAAATGATGTAAAAACAGTTTTAGAGTTATTTCTAAGCATAATTTTGCAAATGTTTTACACTTTTTATAAACTGCATCGCTCAAAAATGTATGTTGACCCCCAAATTAACATAAAATTGAATAAAAACACGCAATTTCATTGAAAAATCTTCTGTCGCCAGCATTTCGATAAACAAAATTTCAGTTACGTAGGCTCATTGTTCATTTTTATTACGAAAATTAACTCAAAATTTAACAAAAATCACGCAATTACAAATCATCTCACATAAATTTTGACAAAAATCGACATCATGTTACATAAATTATACAAAAAATGACATTTTAATTCAACACACGATGAAAATTTAATAAAAATCACGCGATTACACATCATCTCACATAAATTTTTACAAAAATCGATATCATGTCACATAAATTATACAACATATGACATTTTAATTCAACACAAGATGAAAATTTAATAAAAAATATGCAATTACACATCATCTCACTTAAAAAATTATCACAGTTCGTTTTACAAAACGCTTTATAATAACAAAAATGATGTAAAAACAGTTTTAGAGTTATTTCTAAGCATAATTTTGCAAATGTTTTACACTTTTTATAAATTGCATCGCTCAAAAATGTATGTTGACCCCCAAATTAACATAAAATTGAATAAAAACACGCAATTTCATTGAAAAATCTTTTGTCGCCAGCATTTCGATAAACAAAATTTCAGTTACGTAGGCTCATTGTTCATTTTTATTACGAAAAATAACTCAAAATTGAACAAAAATCACGCAATTACAAATCATCTCACATAAATTTTGACAAAAATCGACATGTTACATAAATTATACAAAAAATGACATTTTAATTCAACACACGATGAAAATTTAATAAAAATCACGCAATTACACATCATCCCACATAAATTTTTACAAAAATCGATATCATGTCACATAAATTATACAACATATGACATTTTAATTCAACACAAGATGAAAATTTAATAAAAAATATGTAATTACACATCATCTCACTTAAAAAATTATCACAGTTAGTTTTACAAAACGCTTTATAATAACAAAAATGATGTAAAAACAGTTTTAGAGTTATTTCTAAGCATAATTTTGCAAATGTTTTACACTTTTTTATAAAATGTATCGCTCAAAATTAAAAGAAATCACAATTTTTTAAATTATATCACAGCATTAAGAAATCGTAGATTGATTTTTTGAAATTTTACACTTTGTAACTGTAAAATAACTTCAAATACTAATATTTTAGCTTTAGATTTTGTAATTATTGCAGATTCGTGAAAAACAAAAGCAGAGTAGAAATAAAAAACACAAACACTTTGTAATAAACAAATATATTGTTCTTATTTCGTATAATACTTAATAATATAAAAATAAATGTACAGCTGAATGTCTTATTTTCTAAAAATCCGCTAGCAATTTACAAAACTGTAGTTTGAGGTGTACAACATTTCAAATTAAAAAAGCTGCAAGTAATAAAATCGGAATTCGTTTACATGGGATCGTAGAACAAATTTCATTGTGGCATTTTAAAGTTTAAGACGCTCCCAATCCAGAATTCCATTCGTTGTTGATGTTGAGGACCTCTGCCTTAGAGGTGTTTTTCTAACGCCCCTTTTTTGGAAGTGCTTCCTAATCGACGTTTTTTTACTGCATCTTTTTGATGTGAACTTGGATGAGTAGCTGGTGTTTTTAATTTATATTCTAAATCGGACTCGCAGTTATCAGTTTCCATTTCGGTTTTTCCTGTAGTACCAGTCGGGGTTGGCTTCTTTTGCTGTTTAGGTTTAGCTAGCAGCACATGAGCAACGTTAAGGCCTTTGATGAAATCAGCAAACTATAGGCGTCCGGGAGGACTAATAGTTTTTCGAGGCCTCAGAGTGTCGTGAACTAAATCGACTACGTTAGACGCCGGTGAAATTCCACCCTTTATAGTAACGGTACCCTTCTGATCCCATCTCACATCGTTTGAGGCACTCAAAATGCGTAGGAAAACTTCAGCTTTTTTCTTAAAAGTTTTGGGAATTGTAGATAAAATAAGGGCATTTGATATGCTGTTACTGCTTGTTTCAATAGGTATTTTGATTGGCTGCCGTGCCTGGTGTGTGAAATGAAGGTATCTTTGTAACACTTGGCTGTACTGCCCCCATTTATCGTGATCAGTTAATTTGGACTTTAAAACTTTTTGCATTTCGATGGCACGACGGTCCTTTTAATTTGTAACACCGAGATTGACATGTCTGACTTTTATTTTTTAAGTAAGCGTCTGAAATTGTGTCACAATATCGATCAAACTGTATTTTAGTTTTAAAAATCCCCAGGTCGGGATAAAATTAAGCATAAAATAAACACGTTTCCCACGCCGAATTTATTTAATAAAATTCAATGTAACTGTCAGGGTTTGAGCTGTGTTTCTTCGTATTGAGAGTCTGAGGGCTTATCTGCTGTGATAAATGTCAGGAATCACCTTGTATTGTCATACGCTTCACCATTTATTTTATAGTTGAGAAACTGCTTTGCCTATAATTTTCAAACGCTGTTTATTGTATTTACCTTGAAGAGATTAATTTGAAATTGCGTTTTACAAGAAAACTACATTCTGTGTATTTAGTTTTAAAAAATCCTTCTGCAAACTTTTTTTATAAATCACAACAGTCAAAATTAAATAAAGCACTAGGTTTTTGGCGTGGATAAGCATCGATATGATATCTTAATAATTTTCAAACTACGTAGCTCTAACTTGTTTTTTAGTAAGGGCTACATGGGTGACCTTGGGATGGTAGTTGAAACAGGGTAGTCGAATAGCATCCCAACCCCTCTTTCTTACCTATATGACAACTAGGGTTTAAATTCGACTTGGGAGCGAGAGAGAACAGCTGCGATAAGTGAGACGGAAATGGCCGCCTCTGATTTCGCGAATTAAAATAATTATTCACGTGTGTTTAATTATCATATGTGTTAAATCAAATTTCTTTACCAATAGGCAATCAAGAAAAGTTTGTTTGATTGTTTATAGAGGCTCTTGTAAAAATCCACTGGCCATTTTCAATACTCGTCTCGTTGGTCTAATACAATAAATACCACATCTAATTGGTTTCAGGTTCAACAACTCATTAATAAACTTCTTATAAATTATGCTTTGTCATTATTCGCCATGTATAACTCTTTAAATTTTAAAAATATTTTGATAAAGAGAGACAGATGAGTGTGCGACTGAAAACAGTCAGAGAGATGGCTGATTTACCAATTGAAATTCAAAAACGGGGGCCAGAGAGTGGACGCGAGAGGAAATTTCCACTTTACGTAAAGTATGAGCGCAGATTCGGTGATATCATAGCAAATTTCTTTGTCTGTGCTAACAATCAAGTTAAAGCCTGCATTTCAAGGCTTCAAATTGTACAAAAACAAATTAGGCCCACCGATATTCATATAGCTTTCAAACTTTCGTCGGTGTTTATAAATAATTTAATAGAATACAGCAGCGGTTAAAAATAAAGCATTTGCATAATTCAGCTCGTTTATTTAAGCTCTATTATAAAAAGCCTAGTTGTAATTTCATAAAATAATCGAACGTTAAAAGTCTATTTGCTTGTTCGTAATTGATTGCATTTTGCATTTGAATAATTACACGAACACAGTTAGAAATTTCTTTGACTTAAGAACCGTTCCACTTCAAAGTTTAAAATTTGATATTATAATAACCTTTGAGAATAAAATTAAACAAGCACATATAGTGTAATTTCTTCAGACAAAATTTAAGCTGACATTACAAGTGAACCAATGTCATGATTTTTAAGTTAAGCGAAGTTTCCATTTGTATCATAACCTCAAACAATTATTCAAGTTCTTCTTTCCCCGCTTTCGCAGTGGTTTCGCTCTATTGTAGGCAGGGACAATGGGAATCTCGATAATCTATTCATGCGCGTCACTCAGAAGCCGCGTATTTATATACGGGACTAAAATCATTAATTTTAGCAAAAGCACTTATGAAATTAGTTTTTTTTTAAATTTTATCAACCTTTTAAGTCCATAGACGATGCAATTCCATTCTTATAAATTATATTTTTCAAAAAATATTTAGTTTTAAAACATTGGCGCGTGACGTCAGAGCAGTGAAGTGGGTTTCCCATAGCCACATTAAAATTTGTAGCGCCGCCGTTGTGTCGAGGCATTCACGGTTGCAGCTAATTTGTGAACACGAACGTAGAGCGTTCAAATCCAGGTCGGCCAGAGATTTTTTTAAATATAAACATCCATTCTGCGAATGCAAGAGAAACAAGGAGTACAAGAGAGAGAGAGATTTACCAGTTTGAAATTCAAATATTTGCGCGAAAATTGAAATTAAAACAACAGCCGCGAGAAGTGCGCACGCAGAAAACAAAGATGGCCGACACCCGGGAAGTTTAAATTCAAAAATGGAACTGGAACTGAAAAATTTCAAATTCAAATATTCGCGCGAAAATTGAAAATTTCCGCCGCGTAATTCCGGAAACAAATTAAAAATGGCCGCCGCGTAATTTAATCAGTAGCTCATGCGTAATTTAATCAGTAGCACATATCAAAAATAATTAGAGAAATCCGCAAAATTAATTGGGTCATTTAATTAGGTCAATTTTAATTAGGTCAATTAATTTCATCGGCCACGAATCAATTAAAAGTGGAGGGGATAGGTATCCTCCTTCTACTCCCCCACGATATAAGAGTTTCTTTCTGCGAATATTCCGGAAATGTACCAGTGGGCTATACTGAAGTTTTTCCCAAAAACATAACTCCAGTAACAACCGAATGAAGATATGAATAAAGAAAAGGAATTTATAACTTGGGGGAATATATTTTCAAAGAGAATATTAGAAAATTTGGGATTTAAAAAAAATATTTTTTTAATTTGAACAATTTATTACGATGTGCAAGAGAAGAACTAAATTATACTGGGTGCCGTTCAAAATTATACTACACATTAAAAAAAATGGGATATAAGTACAACTATGTGAATGGAACAAAATTGTTGTGTGAGGCGAGTCATGTCATTGCTACGAAAGTATTTTGTTTTATCTCTTTATTTTGAAATGCCTGTTATATGATTAGCATAAACAATAACTTCTACAACACATATCTGTAAACAAAAATCATCAAGTAGTTATTAATAATATATTTTTACATTACTTAGTACCTATAAGATATATTGATGTCTAGAAAATTTATGTTTCTGGTTAGATAAAAATCATGTTTAAATGAAGCAAGTGTTCAATAATTTTAGCTATTATTAAGTATAATATCGCTCATAAGTTAACACATTGACAGTTATAACAGGTTTTCGACATTACTAGTATTTTTTCTTTGCGACCAACTATCTACAATGTTATACAAATTCAAATGCAAAGCCTGCTCTGAATCGTAAAGCAAAAAAACAGACTAGGGTGTCCCTAAAATAATGGGAAACCGATTAATCATAGATTCCTTACGTCATAATAAATCGATTAAACCTAATATACCTTAGTACAAAGTCCCTTCAGCAAGAAGTTATAGGACCTCAAAGTTCAATTTTTTATTTTTTATTCTTTTGTTAATTTCCACAAATGTAGAGATATCGATCTGAATTTTGGTATATAAAATGCAGCCACATAACGAATTCTCCAATGCTGAGAGGTTCGTTATGTCGCAGCATTTTCGTAAGCACATAAGACAAAAACGTCATTAATTGATTTCTTGTTGTTGTTTACTTGATTACAATCATTACCCATCGTTTTTGTGATCATGGTAACTTGATAATTACACGTCTTAATGACAATCAAAAGACTTTTATAGGCATTTTAAGATAAACGGTTGCCCTTACGCTTATGAACTAAGAGTACATTATTTTTGTGCATTTTAATTCTCTTTCAGACAATAGCCTAACATTTTAGAAAATGTTACAGATAACGAAGTTAGAGCTAAAAAAAGTTTTGAAAGATAGGTAATGTACCCCTTACAGTCAAGTCTAGTTTATGAAATTTTTCCTATTAGTGCACTAGAAAATAGTAGTCTAAGCCAAAATTTAAATCGATATCTCTACATTTGTGGAAATTAACAAAAAATAAAAAATAAAAAATTGAACTTCGAGGTCCTATAACTTCTTACTGAAGAGACTTTGTACTAAGGTATATTACGTTCAATCGATTTATTATGACGTAAGGAATCTGACTAATCGGTGTCCCATTATTTTAGGGACACCCTGTATATAAGTTATAATGTCAGCCCAAATTCAAAAGAGAGTTTCAGAAAAATTTGAGCAAATGCGGTGCTGATAAGTGGATAAACTGCATTAAGCAATGTGAATCTCATATCAGGAGTGATTGAGTAAAATATATGGGAGAACATTGTACAGTTGACGTTCCTCTTGTGGTAATTTCTTTAGCAGAGTCGTCCGATTCTGATGAACATTCGGATTTGAAATTATCAGATTGACCCCCAGAAGAGGAACACAATGTTGAAAAATATGCAAATTCTTAGTGTGCAGAGGGTTTTGCATTGATTTATTAAATTCTTCCTGGCGTAATGTTGATGTTTTGTGAACATTTGCCACAAGCCACAAAGGCATTTTTGTTATTCTGAAATATAGATCTGTTTATACTAGGTACGATTTGGTTTGACATAAAATGTAACTGACTCTTTCGCAGTTCTAATTACAATACTATAAGAATAATATGACACAAATTTAAAAAGAAATGTGAATACTTCCACAAATATGTCACATAACCTACAATTATTTACTGCTTTGGTTACTGTATAATATTTTAAAGTGTAATAGTAATTTGTTTACGTCCGACCAGAAAATATGCGGTTTTTGGAGATTTTTTTCGCCAGAAAGTAACGTTTTGTCGGTCATGATCGGAAAACGGGCATCGGGGACCGGTAATAGTAGATTATGCAATAAGGGAGAGAAATTGCACTGATGCAAAATAGCATTATCTCCGAGTTGCATATACTATTTTTTTCACGTTGCAGGAAGATTTGAAACGAAAACCCGTTTTTTAAACGTCATTTATTGACATTTTAGTTACAATTATTTTAAAATTAGTAGCCTATGGTAAATTTTAAAGTTGGTGGCACTGTAAGTCATTATGACACGATCTCACAATTATGTCAAATTTGACATAATTGCTGTGTCAGTCATAATAAAACTCCCTAGGAACATTTTGTCTTATTTAGTCTCTAGGGAGTAAATGTTTTACTTCTGTCACAACTTTGATGCTATAGAAACGGAGTTCTACTCCCCGTCGTGAAAAAAAGCTTATATTTCCCCTTGACTTGTTAAACGGCCATTACCGTCGTCTGAACTGACTCGGTAAGTGAGTCTTTACAGGCCAGGTGCCTGTAAAGTTTTACTGTCGTCTGAACTGGCCGGTAAAAGGGTCTTTACAGGCCAGGTGCCTGTAAAATGCTGCCATGGCGACTTTACGGGCACCTTGTTTCTTAATAGATACATCCTTCATAAATCACTAATATTAATTTTTAGGATGTTCCCCAAGAGGAAATAAAACGTACGCGGCCCGCTTGCAATTAGCCTTTATTGGGCTCACCGGATTACAGGGCTCGCTCCTACGTCGCTCACCCTGCAAGTATCCGGCTCGCCTATAAAGGCTAATTTACTAAGCTTGCCACGTAAATAACTATTGTCGGTCCCTGGTGCCTTCGTTACTATGGAATCAAGTGTGTGTTATTGTTTGGATAAGTCAAATAATCGATACTAATGTCATAATTTTGTTGAGTTTTTGAAACGGAATTCTCAAGTTTGAAAGTATGGACTTGCATGTCGTAAAAAAATATTGTACGATACACGACCGGAAAGTGTTTTGCAGGTGCTTCCAGGGCTCACCTGCGGCTTGTCCTGGAATCTACTTGGTTCGACCTGCAAAAGACTACATTCCGGTCTTGTAACGTAAATTACCATTACGTTACAAGACCGGAAAGTACCTGCAAAACACTATCCGGTCATGTATCGTACAATTTTTTTTACGACATCCGAGTCCATACTTGTCATATCACTTTCAAAAACTCAAAAAAATTTACTTATCCAAACAATAACACAAACTTGTTTCCATAGTAACAAAGGCATCAGGGACCGGAAAAAGCTTTTACCGATCCCTGATGACCGTTTTCCGATCTTAACCGGCAAAACGTTACTTTCTGACGATAAAATTTCCAGACACTGCATATTTTCTGGTCGGTCGTAAAAAATAGTATATTATACATCAAGGTAGAGAAGCGCAGTATTATAACCTGAGCGCATATTAGATACTAAGCGCGCAGCGCGAAGTATCTAAAGCGCGAAGGTTATAAGACGATTCGTTACCGTGGTGTATATACTATTTTTTGCATTATCAAACGGCTTAATACCTAAATTCCCAACAAATTTCGAAAATATTTTAACTGCCAACCTGACAATACAGCTCTTTAAAACGTCAAAATTAAAATAGTCATATTTGGTAACTTGGCAATTTTTTAGTTACCACGGTGAAAATTGTTTATTTTACTTTCTCTCCCTTGGTGGAGAAAATCAACTTCACGACCTAAAGATAGGCCAATAACAGTGCGTTCTGAGACTAGTAGTGCAAAAACTAATTTATCTACTCCAGTGGGATAAGTAACGCATTACGTCACTCATTTGACACTATTTCAGTTACGTAATGAAGCTCATTACACCACTCAGTTATGTAATGGTTTCATTACGCAACTGAGTTGTGTAATGACTTCATTACGTAACTGAAATAGTGTCAAATGAATGACATAATGACATTTGCCTACTAAAATAGTTTTGAAAATGACAGATCTGACATTTCTCTTAATGCACTTTTCTCAATTTTAGGCAGTCGTAGATAAAATTTTGTACAATACATGTGTGATAATGCATCATTAATATACTTGTGTGCTTACATAACTCGTGCTACGCACTCGTTTGTAACTTACACACACGTATATTAATGATACTGTTATCCCACTTGTATAGTAAATAACTATTATAACTAGATTCTAGTAATGGTAACCCATTCGCAAGAAATTATCCTATATTCTAAAATGTATCTTGCCTACTTCCAAAACGACTGTAACTTTCGGTGACAGTTTTTCTACCACATTGTATTAGATGTTTTAGGTCATGATGACAAACAAATTTAATATAAGGCGTGCAAATTGCATTTTTTTTTAAAATTTGTTTCTATAATACAGCTATTGGAGCACTCAGACTGCGTTTTTAGTTCATTTGAGTGCTTTAATAGCCTAGTACAAGTTTCGGAGTGTTTTTTTGCGACGTAGGAGGGGAAATTTTCGAAAGACCCTGGACATTTCTTCCAGAACTGCCGGATTCAACGGGGCAATGTCGACCAGTCGCCTACCTGCTAACCCCCTTCCCTCCACTTTCTGTTTGCCATAGCCGCTCTTTAAGGCATTTCTTCATTGCACGCTATCCCTTGTGTACCTGATTTTCTGTGTCCTCCTTTCCGTTTATTCTTTTTCTTGTGCTATTTTTTTACAGGCCTCTCTTACCCCTATCTACCTTAACATTTCTGTCTGTTCTTTAGTTTTCAGTATGGTGGTGATTATTCTCTGCCAGGATTGTTCTCGCTCCTTCTTCTTCCCATCTTACGCAATCTTTAAATGTATGCCATACCGTGTCGCATCTTTGGCAGTAGTCACAGTTTTCGTTCTCTGTAATTCCCATTCTATGTATATTGCTTAAAACATCCATCTGCAGTAAGGAACTGCAAAAGGAAATAATCAGTCTCCCCATGGTTTCTCTTTATCCATCTACTTAAATATTTTATTAGTGTTGTAGTCCATCCTCCAGTTGTTGCTGCCTCCTCCCACTTTTGCTTCCATATTCTCAGTGTCTCTTCTCGCGAAGCCGTTTTCCTAGCTCTTGTACTCTGGCCTTCGTTATAATACTTTTCTTCCACCAGTAGATGGATAGGGACTACCCTTGCAACCACTTGTATGGCTCTCGTTGACACCATTCGATAAGCTCTTGCTTTGCACTTTTTCTACCATTTTCTTGCACCGCTTCATTCGGATCCATTCTTTCCATATTGTGGCACCGTTTAACAATATATTTACTACTACGCTGCTTAATAGCTTTCTTTTCCCGCTGCTTGGTCCAACCGATGGTTGGCATAATTCTACTAAGTGCGTTCACTATTTTTTCTGCTGTTGCTACGGTTTTACGTATATGCACCGTCATAAACATGTATGTTTCTTCAGATTTCTATACCCAGGTATCTTACACTGGATGCGTTTTCAATGCGTTGCCTTCCTATTCTTAAACATTCTTAATGGTTTATCTATTTAGTACGTATTACCATTTCTGTGTTGGCAGGTGCTAGTTTTAATCCCTTGTTCTCTAGCCATCCCTCGGTTCTTATAATCACCCACTCGGCGTCCTTCTTTAGTTCTTCTTTAGCTCTTCTTTATCTCTGCCTTTAAACACTAGAGCCAAGTCATTCCCGCAATGCTGGTGGTTCCACTTGGCAGTTCCAGTCTGAGGACGTCATCGTAATATATTGCTATGGTGTATAGAGGCCATGTATTACATTAAATACGGTTATTTATTTACATGAATCTAAAATGAAAAGTTCAATACAGTAATTATACTGAAATGATAAAATGTGGAAAATTATGTTAATGATTGCTTATTTAATTGAATAATAATTGAAACTCAAAGATTCAAAGTACATTTTAAAAGAAAGTTATATCACAATGAGTACTACTTGATGACAAGAATTAACAATAAATACAAAGTTGAATCTTGCATATGACAGAATAAAATTCTATTTGTAACAATTTATAAAGTGAGCACCATTCAAATTTATTTATAACATGTAGCAGGCAGGAATAATGGTAGTCTAGGGTAGCAATAAAAATTGAGATAATTATTGAAATAACAACTTTGAAAAACAGATGTAAAATTTTATGTTTGGTGAGAATAAAACTATAAATGTGCCCTTAATTTAATTTAATTTTACTACAATCAATTTAAAAGGGTTTACTAATAATATGCAAGGTATAAGAAAGTGAATTACAAGAAGAATAATAATAATATGATTTAAAAAATGAAGAGATGGTAAACTGGAGCTAAATAACAAGACATAGAAGTAAGAAGAAAGATTTGGACATAGTTTAATTTAAGCTGGATTACAATTCATTGATATTTACATAATTTGGATTGTTGATGACATTTGGAGTTTTCGAGTACTACGCCTGAGGGACTTAGCACTATTTGGACGAGGAACAGCTGGCTTGTAGCGAAAGAAGTAACTGTTGGAGGCTGGGATTGAATACTGAGGACCATCGGACGAGAGACAGCTTGCTTGCAGCAGAAGGTGGAGCTATTAGGGGTTGCAGACATACTGGTTGTGGACGTCGTGTATGGAGATACTAGGACATAAGGAGGAATACTTTAAGGTTACCACTTTGACTGGAAGGCTACTTACCAGGAAGGATTTGGATACAGGAAGGTTCTAGTACTGACAGCTGGGTTGGAGTTCAAGAAGGAGTGATGGTCTGCTAGCTTTTTGGGTTGCAACGAGTGGAAAACGGTCTAGTTGGTGATCGGTGTTTTGTGGCAGAGGTGTGCAGCAGTTTGGATGGAAGAGAGAGGTGTATCTGGGTGAGTTGAAGCAGGTCTGGTGGATAAGGAACTCAGGTGGGTGAAAGCAGGTATTTTCTGAAGTTATCTAAAATAAAAGACAGTTAATAAGGTTATTTACAATATCATTAAATTGACTTACATGTCGTATCATTAATTGAATTGTGAGGGCTTTGTAAAGAAGTTTATTCTGTCATATTGATTTAAAAGTTTCATTGAACGCTGTGTTTGCATAATAGTTGACAGCAAGCTACTTGCATAAAAATAATTCAATACTAGTAAATAAAATAGCAACAAACAACTAACTAGATTTTGGCGAACCATACCCTGAGCAAAGAGTACTCATGCATTTTGAAATATAATTCAATTGATTTATAATAAAGTTAAAAGTTTCGACATTTGAATTAAATAAGCATACAATAATAATATCATATTTGAGCTTTGGTATAATTATTAATAGGTATTGGAACGTGAAGCAAAAGTAAATATAAAATCATACACATTTATCGAGTGCAATATGTTTCACAGAAGCGGAGCTACAATAGAATCTTGTGGAACACCACAAGTCATTGACATTTCTTTCGTATCGCCGACATATATAATTCTATCCTGCAGATAATCACTCAGTATTCGGATTAAATAATCCTGTATCTGCAATTCCCTTAGCTTGTCTATTACACAATTCCGCTGTATACTGATCTTTCGTTCAGCTACCATAATTTCTTCTATTGTGCATTGTGGCATATTTTGTATCATAACGTTTAGTGGTTCTCACATTATTATCTCGTTGGTTGGGAAGAGTTCGTGAGCTATTCTTAGTTGTACATCATCATCTATCTCAGCTAAAGGTCTTGTACCTAGTATTTTCTCCATTACAACATTTTCTAATTCCTTGCGTAGTTCCTCCCACGATTTCCTTTTTGCGTTTGTTATTTCTGCTCTTAATTCCCTCTTTTTGGTTTTGTACTCCTCTAGTGGTCTCTGCATTTCCTGTTCTTTAATATTCACATTTGTGCCAGTTCTTGTGCATTTCCTTCTCAGGTTGACGCATTCTTTGCGCTTATCTGCGATCGCCTGCAACCATTAGTGCACTCCCCTCGTCTTCCTTCCACTTCATTTTTTGAGTTAGTTATTTTAGCATGCTCTGTATTATTTTGGACAATTCCACCTCACTATTGGTATATGCAGCTGTTTCCGTGTGTTGTATGATTTCTTGTATTAGGATTTCAGTCTTGCTGGAATCAAAAATCCATCCTTTTCCGACGCCGACGTTGTTTTTTATTCTCCTATCTCTATTTTGCTGTTTGGAAGGCGTTATATATATATTGCTATGGAAGCACCACGTTGGGCTTGCCATATAAATTATGCAGTGGCTTATTACGTTGGGAAGACTTTTATTTAATTACGTAATATTACCTCTACTATTTTCTTACAAATTGATTGATTTAATTTAAATTTCAAATTAAATTCTGTTTAACAAATGTATTGCATTGAGACTCTTCAAGGGTGGTTCGTTAATCTAGTTGTCTGTTATTTGAAAATTTAAATTTTTATAATGACTTTTGATTATTGACTGACGCTAACTGTCAGCTTGACGTCAAACAATGATCGAACAATTAGCAAACCAAAAAATGACAAATATTCTTTCTAATCACATATCATTGGCGCAATTCACTAAAGTAAGTACTGTATTATATTTATTTCACTCGTTTAATTGTCTTTTATTATATAGGACTAATTAAGACCAACCTGAACTCCTCGTACTTTCACTGCTATCACCTCAAAACACCACTATTCCTGACGTTTACCGCTCAGCTCGTCGACATACCAGCCTCGATGCTTTGCCAACCGTCAAACAAACACCAACCTGTCAAAATCCTGGCAGCTTGCAGATATGGTCCTGTTCCTTACACCCTTGCACGCTACTGTCAACCCAACAGCTTCCTGGCAAGTTCCCACATACAGATGGTACCCAAACTAATCTCCTATTTTCCTCAGCCCCTACTCTGTAGTCATCAACCAAATAGAATCATCCAAATCAAGCAGTTACATCAGCAACTCCCTTCAAATGATCGACTCGTCCTCTGTACAATCACCAAATCCAGTAATTAATATAACTTATTATTTCTTGTATGTATTAAATAATCTAATTCCATTTAAATATTATTATTTTCTTCTTACTTGTATCTAGTTAAACCATATTCCATAATCTCTTCAATGACTGTATACTTGTATTACTTCATAATTATTATATTTCCACTTATTTTTTACCTCGCAGATTTGTTAACACCTTTTTTATTGTATCATACCCAATTTATCAATACAAATAAAGGTAAAATTTCAAGTTTTTATTAAATTCGAAAGAAAATTTCCAAAATACGTCTATATTTTAAGTTTGTTAACAAACAACAAAATACTTTATGCTAGTTACAATTATTAATACACTCTTTTAAAATTAAATAATATGTTTTATACCTACTACATTCTATTTTCTAATAGAAAGCATATTTGTCACATGTAACATTAGCTTATTTTTTCTTATTAACTTTCACCGTCATGATAGAATACTCAATTGCTATTATTTTTAAAAATAAATTGTAAATGGTCTCAAATTAAACTTCCATTACTCATTTTCAACTAAACAAACAATCTTTTTCAAAACTTTTCTAATTTGATTGTATTAATCTACCAAATTTATTTACTTTTATTCATTTTTATTCAACAACTGACCTTTATGTATCATAAC
Organism: Agriotes lineatus; assembly: GCA_940337035.1. Classification (NCBI taxonomy): domain Eukaryota; kingdom Metazoa; phylum Arthropoda; class Insecta; order Coleoptera; family Elateridae; genus Agriotes; species Agriotes lineatus. The sequence goes on along the minus strand of OW679199.1, from coordinate 37,959,658 downwards.
AATATATATACTATTGAACTCACTCAGACTCTCATCCACGTCTACATACCATTCGTATGTCTAATGTTGAGGTATTGCCATTTCTGTCATATGTGGGTACCCTTCCTTTGTTCAGATTGATCAAGCTCATACTATCCAGCCATTCGGTCATCATCTGACTTCTCCTATCTTCTATAGTCGTGCTCGATTGTTGTGTCTTTGCGTTATAATCACCGCCTATTAGCAAGCATTTCTTATTTTTAACAGGTAGTTGCAATTCTACAAGATATTTCTCAAACTCTTCTATTGTCATATTCGGCAGTAAATATCCTGAAACTATGGTCACTCCTTCGAAAGTACCTTATGCCATGCCATTTTCAGAAACTATATTCTTTGGTTCATGTATTGTATTGTACATTGTAATAGTAGCCTCGCTTTGATAATAATAATAGGGTTTATAAAATATAAAATTTCTAATTAAGGCAAGGGATACTACACTTTATGAAATGAAAGTTTCAATTAAAAATTGTCTGTCAAATTCAGGGCAAATTTAAATAATGTATTAATAATTACCAAAAATAAATTATTGCTCTTTCCTTATTTTATTTATTCGCAATAAATTAGGGCTTAGCTCCGGTGAACATGAAACGTTTCTTAACTTAGGGGGTCGGTTCATAAAATTAAGTAGAAAACTTTGTATGACAAATAATTCGTTGTATGACAATTACTGTCTGATATTAGGGCAAATGTACTGTTCCCCTACTGACAGTTAAATAACCTCTAAATTTAGTGCAGTAAACAAGATGATCCGTCAGTGCAAAAATAGCGTAAAATTGAATTGTAAACACCAAAATGGCAAGAGTGTATCAGGTAAATACGATTAATTCTGTGACGTAGCAACGGCTAACCTCGTTTTGTTTCTAGTGTGACGTAAACCCACGCGTGATTCGCTTTTGTTCAATTTCCGGCAAAAACTGCAACTGCCGCCTCAATTCTCACCTTTTAGGGACCCCAGCTAAATTATTCGAAGTTCGATGAATCTGAGACTCTGGAAACACGTTGAACTTTTCGTAAAAGTTCTATTCTTGCGAACTCCAGTTTGTACGAGACTGATGCTAATAATTTTTATGAAATCCTACCTTTTTTGAAGAGGTGCTCCGCTGTTGGTTGGCACACCGGAAGGACGCCACGGCAAATACTCGCTTCGAAATGGCTTGCTGGTTCTAATTCTTCTACCCAGGGATAGCTGTAGGCCTCCTCTCCATGTAGCACAAAAAGATCTGCCCTCCGATGTCTAGCCCAAAATCGTCACCGATGTAGGCTCGTACTCAATGACACACCAGGTGGAAACTTGCTGGCCTAATTGCACTATCTTGGGAGCTCCTACACTTGGGAAAATTACATCCACAGATGCCCAGCAGCTTGGTGAATAACTTTAACACGAAACTGGTAACACAAATGACTTTTTATTCACAATTTAATAAAATAAATGTGGAGCTTAATTTGCCCCAAACATAAAAAATTTAAGCTTGTTTGATTTATTATGACAATTGACTGTTTCGTACCTAAACAACTAAATTTACAATTGTTTAAAGTACATTGGGTTTGATTACATGTTTGAACTTATGGACTACAGTTTTGATGTCATGTCTTCGCATTTTCACTAAATTGTCATTTTTTTAGGATAAATGTCACCACACTGTGCTCTGCTTTTAATTTTCACTTTGGTTTATAAGCCACTGATACACTTCAGTTCTTTTAGCATCTCACTAATTGTCATTCGATCGGTTGTCTTAAATTTTTCCATTTGTCTATTGCAATTGTTTTATTAGCACTATTTTTCGTTTATATTTCAGTTAACTTGCCGTTTGTTGGCTTATAAACTTTTAGTACATAACGCTCATACAATTTCTGTACTTAACAAATCATTCTGTATCATTTTATTCACATTACGTTTGACGTCACTGAACTCAAATCCGTCGGTTACAAATTAAATTGCATTGACCTTTCCGAACATTTATCATATCTGAAACTCTGACGCAACCCTTCTGAAACCTGCTTTATCTCATGCTAACTTTTATCCCTCAAATTATTAGTTACTGCTGCACACATCAAGTGAATTTATTAATGTAAAGTACTGATTATCTTGTAATAAAGAAAATATTCAATTCTGTGCACATGTTGACCTTATTCATTCTGTTACTTAGGCAATCAGAATTGCTGTAGGCAGTAAACCATTACAGAATATTACAGCATGACTCCTTTGTCCGGCAATCCAGTAGTTATAGTTTGCTACGATTTTCTTGTTTGGTTTAGAGGTAAATGCAACGTCTACATCCATTTTCTCGCAGTTATATGTAATCATTACCATCGCCCCCTGTCTCTGTTTGCATTTAGTTGTCATATTTTTATGATCTGCGTATCTGCTCCCTCTTCGTCCTCATCTCAGCTACTAGTTTTCTGTAGGCAGGACATGTCATCGATTTGCCTTTGTGTATAGTGTTGCATATAAAGCATGCCGGTTGATTCGTGCACTGTTTGGGTCTATGCCCCATCCCTCCACATTTATGACATAATTCTACATTTCTATTTTTGAATCCTTAAGCCATGCGTCTATGGCACTTATAGCAGCGTGGAGGAGATAGCATTTCCTTCACCTTCTATCTATTCCACTCTTCTCCAATTCGTTTCTTCCAATTAGCTCATTTGCTATATTTTCTGTTAATGTTATTAAGGCACTTCTGTAGCCATTCTGTGTGCTTTTTAGTGACAGGATTATATTGTGGTTTGTGTAGTTTATTTTGGCTTTTTCCCCTCTCTCAATGACTGCCTTAATTTCTTCCTTGCTTACAGTCCCATCCACATCTAGCAGCATTATCGTTTTGTTTGGTGTGTTTAATTTAATTTTTGCGCATTCCCTATCTTATCGTTTAGTGATCATTGAAAGCTCTTACGTTTTGTTCTTTATGGCTGTTCATCTTAAACCTTATCTCTCTGTTCTCATTTTTAGTAAGACTTTCCAACATCACATCTTTTATATCTACATTCTCCTTCATCTGTTTGATGATATTTGCATAGCTATGATAATAATAGTTTGCTCATTCTGCGCCTTCCTTTTTCTGGCGTTTTGCATGTTCTCAACCCTATTTTCCTGTGCCTGGTTGTATTTTATTATACCCATCTCTTCTTTTCGCATTGGTGTGTATATTTATTTTTAGTTCACTGTTTTGTAGCGCATACTCCATAATTTTCCTCATATGGGTAGCACTAATATCTTTATCTATTATACATACTAGTTTGTAGATGCCGTGTTTTCTTGTCATTGTGCTTGTTCACTGGACTATTTTTATAAGTTCTTGAACCTCCGTATCTCTTTTGTCTTGACTTCTTGCGATGATCATGTACGTGTATATGTTTTCTTCTCTATTAGCCTGTACTCCATACGTAGCTAAACTATTTGTGGTGATGCCGCATATTGGGTACACGTTTGTGCCACTATCTTACAGTACCGTTTCCTCAAGTTTAGGGTTGCATTTTAAGATTCTTTGCATCGTTGGGTTGGCCTTTTGATTTCCCGGGTTCATCACAACCGCCATGTTTTTACCAAACGGGGCTGGTGATGCTTCTTTCATCATGCTAGTCTTGATATACACCTCCTCTGGCCATCTTTTTATGATCACTTCTTCTATCTGGTCAGTTTTTAGTCATTTTCTTAATGTCTTCAATTTTCCTATGATTCTCTTCACTTAGCAGCTTTCCACTTTGGGTTGTCTGATCAGCGATATTGATCTTTTTTGTGTCTTCCTTTGGTTTGGTAATTTCCTTCACTAATTCTTGCACTGCTATTTCTTCTATTGGAGTAGGTACTCCCTGTAGTATGATCTTTTCTTTAAGATTCATTAGTTTTAATCCTACTTCTTTTATTTCCTTTTTAGTAGTAGGTAACGTTGTCTCTTATTAATTTTCCAAGATTCCCTATTTTTTTTAGTATATTCTGCACTATTTGTATTATGTATTTCGTATTCCCAAAATCATGTCCATGGCCATAGCCACTGTCTGAATTCCGCTCTGCTTTAGCTTTGCTACCTTCAGCACACCCGCCACTAGGGTTGACTACCCAGTCTTGGACAGTTTTCCGAAGGGCCCAAGAGTTCACCACAAAAAGGTTTGAGTTCGGCATTTGGCTGGGAAGGGTTAAGTGGTGCAAGCAGCATGTATTGCGCATCTCCGTCCTTGGATTGGTAGAGCTGCTGTTGTTGATAATGCTGATGCGTTACTCGAAATTTAAAGAGTAAGCCTATTCTGCATGGGCATAGTGCGTTTTGTGCGAATTTAAATTCGCGCGTTTGGCAAAGGTCAAACCTACGCATCGTTTTCGACAACGCAGTGGTTTTAGTTCCCGCGCACGGAAGATCACACTAAAGGCTGGTTTATACAGCTTCTTTTGCCCTAACCTTAGTATTAGTATTAGCCCTAACAAAGATGAATCATTCAGTTGCAACTGAGGCATTTATACAGTCTTAACTTAGTTTTAGTCCCAGCTGATTCTAAGACCTGACCTTGAGACGTCTCCAACTTTTAACTTAGTCCTAAGGATTTCTTAAGATAGAATGAAATTTTACTGGAGCGCATACGGTTGTAGCCGATGAGGCGGCAAAATTTGAATGGTTCTATACCTAGAATATTTTTGAAGAACAACAATCATTATAAAAGTGCATAACTGTGAGGATCTCTAAAAATAATTAGGGAAGTACTGCGGCATCTGGATTATTATAACAAAGGTAAGGACGAAATTCTTCCTTGAAAGCAATAAGGCTAGGAATCTTTAATATTTGGAATGTTTATGATTCACTCGAAATTGCACACAAATACACTTATTTGCTGTTTAACAGAGCCTCTTTGTAAATGAACCAACATTTCGGTTCATTCTTGTTCCAGAGCTGCTTTAAGCTGAATCGAGTGAAAGCGATTTGAAAATGTATGCTTATCGGTATTTTTAATTAGTATTTTTTAAATTACAGTTTTAATTCTTTTGTGTAAACGGAATAAATAACACTTTTTCTGCATTTAAGGTTAAACGAATTTATAAAAGGCGCGATTTTACACACGCATTCGAGCATTTCCTAACCCAAAATATGTCAGTATAAACACATGTTTTTCTTCTTAAGGCTAAGTGCTAAGTTAAGACTAAGGTTAATATTAAGGTTAGGGCAAAGAAAGCTGTATAAACCAGCCTGAAGACAGTTCTCGGTCAGCATTCATACAGTTTAGATCGTTATTTTGTTATTTATTTTGTTATGCCTGTTTTTGTATTTGGTTATGGTACAGAAATAAATGTATATTATCAAAGCAGAAGGGTAGGCATGGTGTTTTCAGAAGTAATACTATAAGTACTTCGATATTATCGGGTTATATGTCGATAACTTGTTGCACAATAATAAAAGAGTGTCAGTTTGACAGGTTAAATAGTCCGACCGCGTCAGCGGGAGGATTATTCTGTCAAACTGACACGATTTGTTATTGTGCAGGAAGTTTGAGAAAACGTGTTTCCAAATGCTTGGAAAGTTGCTGTACTAATAGCTAAAACGAATGCGCCAAAAAAAATAAAGGATTTACGACCGGTGAATATATTTCCAGTACTATCGAAGGTTTTGGAAAAAATCATGGTTGAGCAAATAAGAGGCTATTTAGAAAGTAATTTGCTGTGCCGAATTATTAATCTGGCTTTCGCCGTAATTACAGCTTCTGCTCAGCTTTACTTAATATAACTGACGACATATTGAGAGCAAGTAATGATGGTAATCTTACAGTATTGATAGTACTCGACTTCTCCAACGCCTTAGATACTTTACATCATCAAATATTATATGCAATTTTATCTCATGTGGGTTTTGAGCAATCTTCTTTGCAGTTGTTGAAATTGTAACATCGCTGCCACTACAAGAACCGCCCCTCCAAGCGCCGCCACTGGCGATGTAAGAGACGCATGCGCTAGAGCACCTCGTTAGCTGTGGTAGGAAAACAAACGACCTTTTTATATCTGACCGCCCAGCGACCTACAGCTAACGAGAGGTAACGGTTCTTAATTAATGTGTATTTAGTTCTAATTATGGATTTGTTTGTTATTGTAGTCACTTCTTAATAAAGAAACAAAGTTACCCACGCGTATCATAACCCGGAAGTACATACTTGACAGAAATATTATTTAACTGGAAGACAGCAGTGTGTTGTACTAAATAACAAACAATCTATGTGAGATAAAATACGGTGTTCCTCAAGGTTCCATCTTACGTCCTTTACTGTTCATAATTTATACCACTTACTTATGTAGTACCACTTTAAATAATTGTAAATACCATCAATATGCAGATGTCACTCAGATCTACATGTCATTTAAACCCAGTGATACTCTAATGGCCTGTACTACTATTAATGAAGAGCTAAAGCTCAAATTCAATTGGTTTATCACCTCTGCCGTTTCTATCTCCATAACATTAAGGGCCAAGTGCAGGTTCTTCTACAACTTTCTTCCAGCCAATTTTACTAATAAAATCACCCATTACGATTATTTGATCTTGTTCCTTATCGGATGTATATTCACTGATCGCCTGTTCGAGTGTTTCGTAAAAGTGATCGTTCTTCTAGGCAGTTCTCTGTTGGTGCGTAAATTTGAATTATGGTTAAATGTTTGTTATTTTCAATTGCTAGTTTCAATACCGCTATACTTTCTGTAATGTCACGAAATTCTTAGATATTCTTTGCCATAGCTTTTTTGACAAAGAAACAAACACCTGCGAAACCTGTCTCTTGTCCTTTCCGAAGCAATATTGACCTATTTTTCCTTTCCGTAATTTCTTCTTCGCTTTTTCTTTCTTCAGCTACTCCGAGTAAATCCCAATTTATTTCTAGTAGTGCTGCTTCTAATTCTTGCACTGTGTCTTCAGTTCGTAGAGTGCGGACGTTCATAGTACGTATTATTATTAGATTGTTTTTTGAGTATTTTATTAGTGCATGTGTTAGTTCTTGGAGGGTTTTGGTCTTACTGCCCTTGTGACCAAAATTCTGGGAAGTAGAAAACCGAAAATAGCAAGTTTTAAATTTTTAGTAAAAAAATCATATATTTAATATAATTGATGTCTAACGACTGTCAGATTTCCTCTATCTCTATAATTTACAGTTCTAATCTAGGCCATCTTGGTTTTTAAATTCAATTACATCTTTCTGATAACTTTGTGATATACCATGCTTATGTTCGGTTTTGAAATCGATCATCCGGTATTATAGTTACTGTATGGAAATCTTGTTATGAAACACTCTCTACATATGAGTAGTTCTTTTGATTCCATTTGATATAATCAATTTTGTTTGAGGCGAAGTGGTTTGTGTAGTTATTCATTATTTTTACTACTAGATTGTTTCGGTATTAGTTGCTTCTTCGAATTTCACATTATTGAACGTAAGTAAACCCGTTAGAACTCAATTACAGAAAATTTCGAATTGTAAATAAACATACGTAACTTAACCTAACTAAATATTGCTTGGCGTTTTCTTTTTAGAATAGTAATGGACGTGAAGCAGGAATTACTTGACAATAATTTGTGTAATGTAATGGCCACAACCTTACATGAAGGACTGATGCAAGCTGAAGAAAATAAAGTAATTCCAAACTTATATGTACAACAAGTTGTTATCGAATGCTCTGTCGACAACAGAACTTATCACGGATTGAATATCAAACAGGAGGAAGTTAATATAAAAGATGAACTACCTTTTGCGTGTGCATCAGACAGAAGCATTTCAGAAGAACAGTTTATTTGGAACGTCTGTAAAAATGAAGCAGAAGACAAGAGTCCGTATTCTTTTTACAAAAATAAAGCAGTAGCGAAACATGAGTTAGTTAACCATATGAGAACAAATACAGGGGAGAAACTTTATTCATGTTCAATTTGCGAGTACAAAACTGTTCAGAAAAGTGATTTAGTTCGCCATGTGAAGATACATACAGGAGAAAAACCTTATTCATGTTCAATTTGCCAGTACAAAACAGCCCACAAAAGTGATTTAGTTAAACATCTGAATATACATACAGGAAAAAAACCTTATTCATGTTCAATTTGCGAGTATAAAACAGCTCACAAAAGTGATTTAGTTAAACATCTGAAGATACATACAGGAGAAAAACCCAATTCTTGTTCAATTTGCGTGTTTAAAACAGCTCACAAAAGTGATTTAGTTAAACATTTGAAGATACATACAGGAGAAAAACCTTATTCATGTTCAATTTGCGAGTATAAAACAGCTCACAAAAGTTATTTAGTTAAACATCTGAAGATACATACAGGAGAAAAACCTTATTCATGTTCAATTTGCGAGTATAAAACAGCTCACAAAAGTAATTTAGTTAAACATCTGAAAATACATACAGGAGAAAAATCATATTCATGTTCAATTTGCAAGCATAAAACAGTTGATAAAAGTCATTTAGTTCAACATATGAAGATACATAGCAGAGAAAAACCGTATTCATGTTCAATTTGCGAGTTTAAAACAGCTCACAAAAGGGATTTAGTTCAACATCGGAAGATACATACAGGAGAAAAACCTTATTCATGTTCAATTTGCGAGTATAAAACAGCTCACAAAAGTAATTTAGTTAAACATCTGAAAATACATACAGGAGAAAAACCATATTCATGTTCAATTTGCAAGCATAAAACAGTTGATAAAAGTCATTTAGTTCAACATATGAAGATACATAGCAGAGAAAAACCGTATTCATGTTCAATTTGCGAGTTTAAAACAGCTCACAAAAGGGATTTAGTTCAACATCTGAAGATACATACAGGAGAAAAACCTTATTCATGTTCAATTTGCGAGTATAAAACAGCTCACAAAAGTAATTTAGTTAAACATCTGAAGATACATACAGGAGAAAAACCTTATTCATGTTCAATTTGCGAGTATAAAACAGCTCACAAAAGTAATTTAGTTAAACATCTGAAAATACATACAGGAGAAAAACCTTATTCATGTTCAATTTGCGAGTATAAAGCTGCTCAAAAAAGTAATTTAGTTAAACATCTGAAGATACATACAGGAGAAAAACCATATTCATCTTTAATTTTCAAGCATAAAACTGTTGATAAAGACATTTAGTTCAACATATGAAGATACATAGCACAGAAAAACCTTATTCATGTTCAATCCGCCAGTATAAAAACCTTATTCATGTTCAATCCGCCAGTATAAAACAGCTAAAAAAAGTAATTTTGTTAAACATATGAAATTACATATGAGAGAAAAACATTAGAATAATCACCTTGGGGTGGCGTCGCTAGTTCAAGAACTTGTGCGGTGAGACGATTCAACAAGTGTTATACATACTTTTCTTAGTTATATGTTATGTAACAACCAAGGTGACTGATAAATTTTATGTAGTGGATTAGTGGATTCCCCTAATTTCTCTTTTCAAAATGATTCTGTTTCTACTCGTGTATTATAAAAACTAATGCAAATTAAACTGTATTTTGCTTGTAAATGATTATGCAGTACATTATATCTAATAAAATCTTAAATTTTGGTGTAAATGTTTGGTACAATAATGCCAAGATAGGTAATGCAAATTTACAAATTATTTTATAGTTCCTGAAGTTGATAAGTAGAAAAATTCAAGTGAAGTGTGATGATTAACTTAAGGTCAACAGTCGTAAGTATTGTTATGATATGCCCCAGCTAAGCTTCTAGTTGTAAGCGTAGAACCACACGGAGATTAAATTTGACACAAACCACACGGTGGGGTCGTATGCGACCCCACTTTAGATGTTTGTATAATACGGGAATGGGAACTTTATTTGACCAAGTGGAAAGAAAATACTACACTTGAGGCTTAAATTAGTATTACAATATTATATTAACAAATTTTGTGATATAACCCTTTTGGGTATAAATAGATTGTGTTAACTAAAAAAAGGAAGTTTGTTATTTGCAGTTGTCACATATATCATGGCACACAATTTTTTCCTCTACCAGTGCATTGATACGTTTTTTAGAAACTGGGGGCGGGAAAATGTTCTGTCAATACGTTTGTAAATATACCGAGTGCTTTACTTAAGGGGCGCATAAGGGAAATGGCATGAAAAATCGTATATGTATATGCATATTTCTACTTGCCGCTTGGGTTGTCAGGATTGATGGTGGTTGTAATGCAACATGCAAGTGCATGAAGGATTTATTTTAATTTCTAATTACAGTACATGAATAGAACAGTTGTATAAATGACTGGGTGGCAGTTATTAAGAAACCAAATAGGTTTCTATTGGAAATAACAGTTATTAAAATAACACTGAAAATAATTCACGTAAAATCACGTCGAGGGTTGAATTCCCTTAATTGTGGGCTTATAATAATTGAAAGTTTGAATTAGCAGTAGTAAAATAGCTTTCTCTGTAATCAAACGTGATAACGTATCACAATTATTATTTTGAAGATAAAAGTCAATGTTATTAAACTTGTTTGACAGTGTATTATCTATTAAAAATAATAGAATAGATTATAACTTAAAGCCAGTGCTAAAGTGTGTTCTTGTGTACTGGATTGGAAGTCTATTAGAAATAAGTTAATAGAATTGTGGAGAGCTACGAGCGTTGAGGTAAATTGGAACAACCAGGGGTTTGCTGGGGGAAACTTCAACAGTATAAAGATACTGTAAAGCAGTAAGGTATTACAATCAACGAACAAAAGGTCAGTGAACATTGTTGATTAATTTTGGTAAAGTTTGATGTGATAGAAGTTTAGTAAGAACTGTATTGCAGTGGTATTAGGCTCTACGGCTCTGCTCCGAGTGCAGTACAATATTAAAATTAAATCAAAGCACGGAGTAGGGGTGTTTTATGCAGCTGCGAGACTATAAACTTAAATATCAGTCAGTAATTTCATTGAGAAAGAGATGCTTGAATTAAAAGAAAGGATTTGAATAAGGAATGCAAGGAACAAGGCTCGTTATTCACAGATTGAATTCGACATTTCAAAATTAATTAAATAGGTTTGTGCAGAATTAAATCCGAACCGATAGAATTGATTTGTCACAGAAAGGTTTGCTAAGTGTATGGTATTGTAGCGTAGAATTCAAATAAACAAGCAGGAAACATTTATGAACAATCTTAAATAAGGTACAGGAAGCCAGAATTATATTATCATACGTTGCAAAGTGCAAATTATAAGAAAAGAATTGGCAATTGTAAGATTAAGCTGTAATACCAAGATTAGCAGGGAAAAACAGACATTTAAAAATTGGGCAAGAAAAGCACACAGGAGAATATGAAACAAAAGTGTAAAAAAGGAAGTGAACTCTTAAAACTAATCAATGCAATCACGCATGTGAGACAAATTAAGTGATAAAACGTGCAAGTGGGCGCAAAGAGACATAAATAATTAAAATGAACAGACATGATTTTTAGTTTTAGGCAATTTGTAAAAATGTTTATTTATAAATAATTTTATGTTAAAAAGTACTGTAATTGACTTTGGTTAATATCCGTTTTGTTTAGTTATAGTTATCAGTTGTTTATAACGGATTTGATAGAGAACAAATGAATAAATTAATTAGATTGATGCTGTAAAATAGTGCTCCTCTTTAAAATTGCATTTCTTATAATAAACAAGCTTATTTCAACATAGAAAGTGCACAGTTTTATTCAGTGCATTTCCCAGTTCGTGTGGTATTATTTGCAACGAATTCCGACACTAAAAATTAGAAAAACCACGAGGGGCTTTTCCGAGACCTTCGCCAACGAGCCAGCTGAAGTTTTTGAAGTCTGCGTGCAACCAAAGGGTCCATTGGAGCTACGAGGTCAGCATTCCAGGTTGTAGGGCAGTTTTGTATGACCGTCTACCAGAGGTTTCATCAAAAGGGGGCCCATAGCAGCTCCACAACTCCAACGGCGTCCTACCAGCAAGCCGAAGTGAACGACAAGTACCAGGTACCAATTGACCCTAAAATTTATGCGGTTAGACCCGGGAAAGCTACGTGCATCATAAAGGAGACATTACTGAGCAAAATCCAAATATTTCACGGCCACAGAGAAGGTGTTGTTCGCATATCAAGTGGATTCCAAGTTTGAGGTTATGCGAGTAAAAGGACGCTTTTCCAAAACAATTGCTAAGCTTGCCCGCGTTATTTTCTGAAAACAAAAGATAATTAGCGCCGCCAAGAGCGCGGTAATTCAAATAGCTACCTTGACGAATGTTCATAAACTCCATTATTAAAAATCAAATCACAAAGCAGCTGCACGATAAAACCGAACTGTGAGAACAGAATTACATTTCAGCAATTGCGCAGTTGAACTAAATTTGTTGCCAGTGGCGCACTAGATAAGTTTATTAGGGGAATCCGCCTGGGACCAAGGAGTTTTCTTGCTTTACCAGCTAGCTTTCAATTATATTTAATTTGCAGACGAATAAAATACAAAGGAGCATACTACCATATTATTTTGATTAAATGAGAAAGAGAACTACATTTTAATTAGTCTCAATTTTATTTTAAGAACATTGCAAACAGTGCCTTATATAATATAATTAATTTTAAATACCCATTATTAAAGTAGAACCATTGCAATATTTTTGGCAAGCCCAACGTGGAGCTACAGTAGCCATTGCAGTATATAGAATTAACAAAGGTATTTAGAAGATTTTGATTTAGGTTGTGTATGTTAATATTTGGATCAAGTGATTACAATTGCTGTAAAATTTAAATTATTTTTTATTGTAATGTCAGATCAAACACCAAATAATTATAAAGTCAATGTTTAACATCTGATATTAAGTAAAGTATTTGAAATTATTTGAATTAAAAATTCAAATAACTTATACTGTTGATTAAATATAAATCAAGGTGTAAGGAGAATCTCGAAAATTAGTACGTTCCTGTATTTTCCCGCATAAGTCAAGCCCAAATTTATAGTGTAGTGGTGAAGCCTCAAAATTTTAGTTCATACGATCCTTATTTTCGCTCATTTTAAATGCTAACGTTTTACAGGCTGTTTAGGACCTTCGCTTCAAATCTCCCCAAGCTTGTTTTATAAAGTAAGCTTTGTTCTCCCACGCTGCCTGGATGTTGCAATCTTTCTTATCGTATTCTTAAAATTTTGTCGTGCAAACAGGCCAAAATTTTCCCGAGGGCATAGGCATTTCCTTAGTCGGGATTTCATCAGCGCGACGTCTTTCGCATCGTCCCCATAAGCTAGAGAGAGAACGATTTTAAGTCACGCCTGCGTGGTGTCAGTTGGTTTTAGCATAGTACCTTTAAGCATTTCACTACCGCCCCGCTTTAAGTTAGAAAAGACGTGTGTCGCACGGCTGGAGTGCCCCTTTGAAAAAGCTGTACTCCCGCTTTCGCTTTAAGTATTTAACTGTGTGCTTTTCGTCGGCTTCTGTGCCTATGAAACTGTTTCGTGTCGTCCCGTGGCAACCCTTGGTGTTTCGTCGAGATGTGCGAACTAGTTGTCAGGGTTGAATTGAGACAATCAAGTTAGATATGGTCAATAGTTATTACCGTGAGGTTGCGAGACCACTAGTTACCGCTACCGCGTATCATTTACCGGATTCTCCAAGAAACCAACTCTATCTTTCTCTGTCTTGTCGCATCTCGCAAGTTTCGTTTCGTTATTCCTTACTGGAATTTTCGTTACAACGTCTTTTCACCCTTTAAGGGTATTATCGTCCTGTCGACTCCTGGCATTGGTACACATCATTGAAGCCCTGTTCCCACATTCCGCAAACTCCCTATTAAGCAGCTGCATATTTGCCAATGCCGGCTACTTCAGTGGACATCAAGCTAGCTTCCCCGGATTCTGCAAACCAGGTATTTGTTTATGGTTCATATAGCGAATTTTAAAACCCTTTTGTGCGACGTGTGCGTACGGAAATTTAAGCGATCGTCGTTACGCACCTACATGATAGTATGTGTCACCGTTAATGAACATCGAGTAAATATCGCCGTAGAAAATTTTGGTTGTTAAACTCACGAGTAATGAGATCATTATTGTAAATTGATGTTGTTCTCAAACTTATGATTTTTGATGCCATATTTGGCGGAGAACTTTGGTTTTAACTAAGTAATTTGAACTGTTTACTAACCATTTTATTTTGTCTCCATATTTGTACTATTATTTCATGTTTTTACTTTAATAGATTTCATTTAATTAATTTGAGCGTTATGATTTCAACTGTTGCATACGAATTTGTAAGGAATACAGGGGAATGTTAAAGAATATGAACTAAAGGTAAATTCACTGATCTTGCCGCTGGTGGAAGTCGTGAAAGTGGTTGCACTTCAATTTTAATATCTTTATCTCGTTTAATGGATTGTAGCCCTAATTCAAAGGTCGTCACGAACCCTCCCTCTCCCTCAGCGTTCCCAAGCCGGAGAAACCTTTTGTTACCGTCCATCGTAACAGGGTTGGGGCTATGTTTCTGGTTAAAGTTCCCGATTGTGTCGTTAAAAGTCGTTTTTGACGGTAACAAAGGTTAAAAATTATATTAACTGAAATATGTAAAAGTAACATAACTCCATTCAGCTGAGAGAAAGGAGTTTTATTGTTCCGAGATAGTTAGTCGAGGTTACAACAAGGGTATTTATCATGACATGTCAAATGTCAGAATTGTTTAAATAAAACATATCAAAGTTGTTATAAGTTTTATTGCAATACAAAGGTAAGTCAATAAGACAACTTCCAAAAGAGGTAACGTTTCTTTGGATAGTATAACAATCATATTTATATTAATACAACGTAGATATACGTAGATAAAATACAATTAAATACCAATTTGGATGTTTTGAAAATAGGAGGGATACGTTAAATCGTTTTAATCGAAAGACAAAAAACTGTGCTTAATTAGATACTACTCTACTTAAATTTCTTGCTTGTTTATGGAAGAAATAGCTTAAAAACCGTAATAAATATTTAGTATTTTATTCACTAAGATCAGACAAGGCATGATCAAATTTGAATTTGTTTAGGCCAAAATAAATTTTATTTATTATATACTCAATAGCCATATGGTGTTTCACTATAACGTTCTGGAAGTGACTATCTCCCACTGACTGTCAGGATAACCCACTTCTAAACAGGGATGGGAAGTAAAGGTTAGTAATGGTTCATTTTCCAACTTTAAAGGTAAGTAATTACCTTATTACATATATGTTTGGAAATAAAGTGTTTTATGGCCCTTGGGCTGTAAAGTGACACATTACGCCTTGTAAGATAGGGTGTAAAGTGAACAATTCCACCCGACCATGCATGAAAAATCTTAAATTCGATAACTCCAAAAAAATTATTTTTAACAAGAACTTTTTATTTTTATAAATTCCAGAGTCAGAAATCTATAGGCAATATTTTAGAAACGACGAAAATAAAAAACACCATTCTTACCCCTCCCTTAGCATTAGCTATACTCTTTTATCACCTATTATTTTTTCTTTTGAACACCAGAGATTCTTTAACTTCACCAACTCATTTTTTTTTGCTTTTTTTCAGAAATCTTAATTTTCATAAGTTTAGCTCGCTTTGCCCTAGACGGCTTTCTAGAATAACATCGCTTTCTTTCTCTTGCTAAAAGAAATAATAAAACATCTGTAAAGGACTTTACACGAAAATGTTATTTGTTAAAGATAATGGAAATATTTTGTAGGAAGCGTTACAATGGCTTAAAATAGGTCAAAGAACATGTCAGTCAAATTCTACACGTACTTAGGAAACATCCTGTATACACGATCGCGCCATATGCGCAACCACTTGAGCTAAAGATAATTTACAAAGGAGGCGGGAACTAATAATTACCAAGCTTAGACGGAAGAAATCTGTTTAATATGGAGTCGGTCATTTATCAAGACCGTTAGCGGAGAGTACGGATGGGCCAGACATTGCAGATAGTATGGCATTTCAGACTCAAATGTGCGATGACATATTATTACCAGAAGTCCAAGAAGAAGAAAATAAAATTTAATAATTATAAAAGTGCCTCATTGTAAGGATCTATAAAGATAATTAGGGAAGTACTGAGGCATCTGGATTATTATAACAAAGGTAACCTTAACATTCTTCTTTGAATGTAATAAGTCTAGGCACATTTAATATTTTTAATGTTTATGATTCATTCGAAACTGCACACAAATACACTTATTTGCTGTTTAACAACCCCTCTTTGTAAATGAGCCTTCAACATTTCGGTTCATTCTTGTCTCAGAGCTGTATCGAGTGAGTGATTTGAAAATTTTTAGTTAGCGGTATTTCTAATAAGTAGTTTTTTTTTTAATTACAGTTTTAATTCTTTTGTGTAAACGGAATAAGTAACACTTTTTGTGCATTTAAGGTTAAACGAATTTATAAAAGGCGCGATTTTACACACACATTTGAGCATGCGCTGTTGTAAATGTAATAACCCAAAATATGTCTGTATTAAGATTTAAGGTTAATAGGTACTAAGGTTAGGGCAAAAGAAGCTGTATAGACCAGCCTTAAGAGTGTTCACGGTCAGCATTTATACAGTTTAGCTTTAGATGGTTGTTTTGTTAATTGTTAAGCATGTTTTTGTATTTGGGTATGGTACAGAAATAAATGTTTATTATCAAAGTGGAAGGGTAGGCATGGTGTTTTCATTTAGTAACAGCAACATAACTACACAGTATTTAGTAGTGAATATGTAACGGTAAGTGTTATAAATTGCTTAATGCTTGTGGTGATTATGATATTAACCGGCAGTAGTTATAAATAATTACCGCTTATTACTTCATTTGTCGTAACAAATACCGGGTGATTGGTTTCAAAACCGAATACAGCAAGTTTTAAATTGTTAGTAAACAAATCATATATTTAACGTAATTGATGTCTAATGCCCTTTAAGCTATATATACTCTATGTCAAAGAAGGTAGACAACTATCAAACCCAATAAATACCTCAAAAGGGTTAAGGCAAGGATGTTGCCTATCTCCTCTATTATTCAACCTGTATGTTGAGGTGGTTTTAAAGAACTGGAAAAGAAGCTATGGAAATATGGGTATACCTGTAAATGACTATACCGACATTTTACTCTTGAGTTTTGCCGATGACCAGGCTATCCTAGCGCAGGATTCATTCGATCTTGAATTTATGATAAGAAGATTGTGTAACGAATATGAGAAATGGGGCTACATGTAAGTCTAAAGAAGACCGAATACTTAGTAATTAATAGTGAAGCAAGATTTGTAGAACTAATTAACGAAGAACCAACAACTACTCAAGTAGAAGAATTTAAATGCCTGGGTGCTATAATGGATAAAAATGGACTTGGAGTAAGGGAAATCAAACATCGGATTCAGGTAGGGAAGAAGATAATTGGCTGCATTAATTCCCTATGGTGGAACAGAAATATTTCAAAAACAACAAAAAAACATATAGGGCAATCAATGGTGGAAGCTAGCCTTTGTTATGGAACCGAAATTTGGACGATTAACGCAAACATGAGACGACGGTTAAATGCAGTAGAAATAAGACATAGTGTAGGGGTATCAAGACTTCAACACGTTACAACTGAGGAAATTAGAAATCAAATGGAAGCAACGGAAACAGTGTTAGATAGGATAGAACGTGGAGGGAGCTTTACGATGGTTTGGACATCTAATGAGAATGCCTGAATATTGATGGCTTATTAGACGCATATTTCAGTGGGTTACTCCAGGGAGGAAAAAACGAGGAAGATCTAGACGTTCCTGGAACGTACGTATTAGACAAGCCATGGAAAGAAGAATGACTTTCAGATTCCCTCTACCTCTATAATTTACAGTTCCGATCTTGTCAATCTTGGTTTTTAAATTAAATCTTTCTGCTAACTTTGTGATATACCATGCTTTCGCTATGTTCAGTTTTGAAATCGATCACCAGGTGTCCGTACTGTATGGAAATCTTGTTGCGAAACACCCTCTACAAATGAGTAGTGATAGGCATAATCGGACGATTTCAATAATCGGAATGTTCCATTTCGGAATGTTTATAAAATCGGAATATCATCCGATTATTTTACATTCCGTAAATGCAAGCAAGGGCAAACGAGCGAAACAACAACAAGCGGAAGGAAGATGAAGTGCGTGCAAATTAGCGATGCGAGCAGTCGCCGTGGCGCCGTAGGCCTTTATCTGCGTTGGAATCCATTGTTGGGGTTTGTAGGACGGCCAGTAAAACAATTTATGAGTGTGAGTGCAACAGTGGCATATAAGAGGAAATAATAGTAATTTGTTTCACAAGGCCAGAAACTGCGTTTTTGCGAGTGCGAGTACGGTTTGAGGGCACGAGCACTTGCAAAACAGTTTCTGGACATGTGAAACACAAAATTTTTTAGGCCGACAAAAATATAAAAAATTAAAAAAATCGGTAATTTGTTGTCCAAATATCGGGGCTAGATAATTTATTTTTCTTCTGTTGGCAATACATACTTATCCAGCGATGTAAGGATTTGAAATTGTACCATCCATGAATTCTAAACAATTTAAAGTTCATTTTGGACTTGAGGTACATGTATTTGAAACCCTGCTACAGAAACTTCACTCTGCATAAAACACAAAATATTGTATCTGCAGGCCATCCAGAACTTAGCTTAGATAAAGCGTGTATGATAATGATTTGGTATTTGGCCAATCTTGAAAGCTTCAGGTAAATGTCTAAGAATTACGACGTTCAATAAAATATCAATCGAACAAAAAAGAATAATTACCGGTTTATTTCAGAACAGTAGCTAATCGTTTTGGTATCAGCAAGTCTACCTGTTGGGCAGCACTTTACAAAATGTGCAGACTGTTGTTAGAAGTAAATATGCAATGTAATATAATCGCATGGCCATCTAACAAAAGGGCAGAAGCAACAATGGCAAAATTTGAAAGACGCCATGGAATGCCAGGTGAGCTAGCATAGATAATTATTTAGAACTAATTTAATTTACATTTATAAACCTGTTTTGCAGGTATTCTTGGTGCAATTGATGGCACGCACATTCGAATTAATGCACCTAAAGAACATCACACTTCATATATAAATTGCAAAAACTACCATTCCATTGTCCTACAAGGAATTTGTGATAGTAACTTATTGTTCCTCGATATTTATGCTGGGCAGCCAGATTCTATGCATGATGCAGCACTATTTAAAAAATCAGACCTTTATAATCGTATAACCACGGGCAATATCCAGATATCAGATAATGCACATTTAATTGGTGATAAGGCATACCCTCTTACTGGATATTTAATGGTTTCATTTAAAGAACATGTTGCTTTAAGTAGAAGAGAACAAAATTTTAATTTGATATTGAGCAAATCTAGAGCTGTAATTGAAAATGCATTTGCTTTACTGAAGGGTAGATTTAGGCGATTAAAATATTTAGAAACAGTTAGACTTGACTTTATTGTCTTGTTAATAGTAGCTGGAACAATTTTACATAACTTATGTGTTGCCTGTGGTGATAGCTTTAAAGAATTAAACATGAATGAGGAAATACTGCAAGAAAGAAATGCTATTAATATTGATAATGCAATACAAGAATTACAATACGAAGATAATGCCGGCATCAGGAAAAGAAGAGCTATTATGAATAATTTGCCTGTTGTTATATAGCAATAAATGTTTTGAAATAAATGCAATGTAAAAGTAGGAAAACTTTTATTAAACAACTTACAGCTAGATGATACATAATATAAGTTTAAAGTAAAAAAACAGTTTTAGAGTTTATCAATAAATTTTTCAAAAAGATTTAAAAACTTATCTTGCCGAGCCATTTTATCTAAATGTCGTTGATCATCGTTACATACTTTACGCTTCCGTTTTGCTGTAAATTCTGTTTCTTCCCCATCACAACTATGCGATGATGGTGTGAGTGGTGATGAATAATTGTTTTCGGGCGGTGATGAATAATTATTTTCATCGCGAACAGTTAACCCAGAGTAACTACTGCATGTAGCCAGAGGATTAATTTCTGGTTTTGAATACAAGATCTCGTGCATAGCAGTATAATAATCCCAGCGTTTGCGATTCTTTCCAGTGCTGTTTTATGTTCGAGGATAGATTTGTATGTTCGTTTTAACTGCTTCCACTTCACTTCACAACTTTTAGCATTGGTGTCCTTCCCAAACTGCTCGGTGAGGCTTTCTGCTATTTTTGTTCATACAAACTTTTTCGTCGTGGTGTCAAAATCTGACAGTCTATCCTTCACTTCACTAATTAGAGCTAGGGTTGTATCTGTGGTCCACATTTTTGCGCTTTCAGTTTTTTGAGTTCCTTTTTGGTGGTTTACGTTTGGAGTAGCACAGTGTTTTCCAGTGCCTTCAATCGTCTCTTCATCGCTGAGCTGAGTAACTGTGTAGGTTTGTATTGCGTGGAACGCTGCCCAGAAATTGTCTGTAATTATAAAGGCATTCAATTGTGACAAATAATACAAAAATTATCTACTTACTTCCAACATTATGATGAGTTTTAATGTGCTGTGAAATGTCATATTTTTCAAACTTTTGCAGTTTGCATTCCTTACATTCATACATTAACTCAAGAGGGTCCATTATTTATTATTAGTCGTGGAACCCTGTTTGTTGCGGATCATAACCAGAACTGAAATGTAGAAATTAAGGTTATGTTTACCTACTGCCAAATTTACTTCGTACACGCCTACACGTAAGAGGGTGCAAACAGAGCATGCACTTTTTGCGCCGCCCAGGATAAACGAACGCGTTTGGCGTTAAAAGAGTAGCTGGAACGCAAAAACGAACGCACCTTAAAGTATCTAGTAGGTGTTGTTTTTTGACATTTATATTTCTGAATTTTGATGCCATAAGTAATCGGTGCACAATAAGTACAAGAAAATGGATGATAATATACCAGAACATATTAAACAAGCAGCTGAAAATGCTATTCAAAACTTACTACCTAAAAAGTCGTATAACTGGTGAGACTGACATTATTATTATGACAGCAGATTCAGGATTCAGTGCTACCAACCGATTTTCAAATTTCAAAATTTAAATTACACTAGCTGTCATTTTCATGCCTAGACATGCAAAGAGGGTGTTTCTAGCCGATTTAGACGAATGCAAAATCAGTGTTTCTGGACGGAGGCCTAAAATAGTATATTATGTTACTAGGAGTAGAAAGCGCATTTTTTGCGATGAGCACAGAAGGTTGCGGCCGAGGCGTTAGCCGAGGCCGAGCAATCTGGGCGAAGTCCAATGGGGTGAGAATTTTCATTGCCGTTTGCCATTTATTCGTTATAGATTCGTCTATATATCCCTCAGCAACACTTCCTGACTTCCACCCGCCGTGCCTTTTGAGAGAAGTAATGTCTGCACCATTATCTACTAGAAGTGTTGCTGAAGTTCTTCGTAGGCAATGCCCTGTGTACTTGGAAGGGTTTATTAACTTTAAGTAGAATGCTACTTCCTTTGGGACATTTGCAATCTTATGAATACCGATTACAACCCGATGGCATTTACCATCTTGGTATTTTATGAAAAATCTAGTCAAGTTGATGTCTTTTGGTCTTAAACTGACATAATCTCTATACATCGTTAAGTAGAAATCTCCAATGATGGTAAATGAGCGGGACTTGTTAGTTTTAGTATTTGGAATTTTGACAAATATTAGATGCCCTAAATCTTCAATATCATTTACAGTCATGTGTAAAAGCTCATCGCAGCGACAGGCACCTGCTACTCCGAATATTAATATAACCTACAAAATATAAGTAACATTATATTACACTGGCGTTTTGTAAGAACTATTTACCTTTGTGGCTAGATATTTGTTGTTTGGTGCATTATGTAAGAAGTCATCAAATTCTTGTTTAGAAAACACTTGCGATTTTTTAGGTATATAACCTTCACTCTGTCTTTTCAGAAAAGTAATTAGTTTAGTATATTTCTCAATATTTACATTATGTTTGATATTCAGTTGAGACTTTATCATTGAGTATTGTGCCCATAGTGAAGAACTCTTAATCTTTTGCGATAACTGCGAAAAGTATGCAAGCAGAACGTTTTCGGTGTAGTTACCAGCTTTATGTTCTTGAGCCCATTCCATAAATCCATAGGCAAATTCATATACTTTTCTTGATTTTGCTGGCGTTAAAGATTCGATAGTACTACTTGCGATTTCTGCCAACTCAGGCGGTGTGCATTGCATTTCTTCAGACATTTCAAATGATCTAAATAATAATTGCACGTTAATCAATGAAAACGAGAAAGCATTTGAAAAGTACTTACGTGACCGCCAAAGATCAAAATGCGTGCTCAACGGAAGAAAAAATCTTTCTACGCAAAAGATATATCGTTCGAGAATAATTTCGAAACGTATAACACTATTTTAAAGCAATTATAATACAACGTTTCCAACTGCCTGAATTTAAATTTGACAGTTGTAATCAAAACAACGACAAGTGGCGCCAGCACGTGTGATCAGTTTGCACTAACATTATTTTACTAGTAACATTTTTCGTTTCGATTATTGTATTAGTAACACAATGGAGTCGTTCTACTTGGTGCGTTCAGTCGCAAAATGTTAGAATTATGATATGCTTGAAGAAAAAATATTTTTTCAAATTATTACAGTAGTTACCTTAATAGACTTTTGGAAAATGGTAGTGATATTTAAAAGTTTAATGGCA
This sequence comes from Agriotes lineatus, assembly GCA_940337035.1. Taxonomy (NCBI): domain Eukaryota; kingdom Metazoa; phylum Arthropoda; class Insecta; order Coleoptera; family Elateridae; genus Agriotes; species Agriotes lineatus. The sequence continues at coordinate 37,937,007 of OW679199.1, read as the reverse complement.
CATAAAGTACATAATAGATAGTATAAATCAATACATGAATTTGAAGTCTGTAAGGTGTACTATCTAATAATTAATCTACGAAATAGCACTGCCATTAGTGCCTTTCACGTATCATACACGTGCGCACACGGCGCGACCCGTCGGCATTCGCCAACCAGCATATAGCAGTCAAGTGAGTCAACACAACATTCCGTATTTCGTTCAGTTCAAATTGGCATTTCGTTTTCTCATTTTGTATACTGAATAGTAAAATAATCGAATTCCGAAAGTTCCGAATTTTTTGCACCGAACAGTAAAATAATCGAATTCCGAAAAGTTCCGAAACTTTTCGAAATAATCGGAACCTTCCGATTTTTGAACAATCGGAAACTTTCCGATTATTCATTTCGGATAGGCCCATCACTACAAATGAGTAGTTCTTTTGAATCCATTTTGTTAGCAGCCGTTAATAATTACAACGTGCCGACCAATTATAAAAAGGAGGTGGGGTTTAGTGATGGCGCCGAATTCAAAAGATAGATTGCTTATAAACAGAGTATTCCAACCAGAAATTAGAAAGCTATTTAAAATCAGTCCAGACTGCTTGATTGTCATTCAGTGACACTTTGTAAATAACCTTCAAATTTGACATATCCATTTGCGAGCTTTGGAAGACATATAAAGTACTTTTTTTTCTATAATAACTGTCACAATGTTACAATGTTGGTAGATATGTGAGTAAAACGCTAGGAAATTTTTATATCTCGTGTTGGTAGAACTTTTTCAAAATTATGGTTATGTGTCAATTTTGAATGTCAAAGTTACTTAATTTGAACTCTTGACAAATTTCATTTTTTTACATAAAATCAAACGTTCATTATTTTCAAATATTGTAAGTTTAATAATTAATAAATTTGCAATATTTTACTATGCTGTTCGTTTTACCCACTATTATGACATATCTGTCAAGTTGTTCTCTGAATGTCATTTTTTGGCAGTGGTCTATTATGATATGTTTTTCGGACTTTTTCCACTGTCCAGGGTGTAAATCACACAACGTTTCGGGAGTTTTGTTCTACTCCCGTCTTCAGGTGTTCCTGATTAGTCCTGAGAAGGACTGATATTGTAAGTTTTTCAACGTAAATTTGTGCCTCCCCCGGGGTTTGAACCATGGACCGCTGATCGCTGTGATTACTACCCTGCCACTCTAACCACTAGGCCACCAGAGCGGTACAATATCAGTCCTTCTCAGGACTAACCAGGAACATCTGAAAACGGAAGTAGAACAAAACTCCCGAAACGTTGTGTGATTTACACCCTAGACAGTGGAAAAAGTCCGAAAAACATATCATATCTATCAAAATGACAAATCATTTTTTTAGTGGAAAAAAAGCACTAAAATTCTATGTGTCAACATTATTAAAACTAGGGACCCTGCAGGAATGCAACTTATTCCCTAGAAAGTTGACCTTGAAAATTATTATAGAAAAAAAAGGTACTTTACGTGTTTCAACATTTTCTATGCTAGTATACGGTTTTAAAAACTGAGGTTAAACAACTAGTACATATGTACTTAAATCATGGAAAATGTTACAATGCCTCAACAAAACAGTTAACATCTTCAATTTATAGATCAACCGTCATTACTTGAAAACTGCTTGACTTAAATTATATATTGATTGTATGAAACCAACTTAGACATGAACTACACTTCCCATGATGTACTAACTTGATTTTAAATAATTTCCAATTTTTGGTTGTAATACTATACGAGTATTACCGTGCTTAGACGTCTTTTGGGTTGCCGAGCTTCCAGTGTTGCCCTCATAAATTTTGTAAAAATTTTCAGTGCAGTGCTTATCTAAATTATTTTACAAATGTCTCACTGTTAACATTTGAAGTTTCCTAAGTTACTTCGACACGAAGTGTACGAAGTATTGAAATTCCCTCATATCGAAAACCACTCTGAGTCAAATATCTCTAAAATTCGAGCCAACCGACTAATAAACCCACTATATCAAATCTCCGTCTCGGCGGTGTGGATCTTTTGGTGAAGATCCCAGCCCACTAGATCAATCCCCCGTATTGGGGGGTGCCTAAACGTGCTGTGCGGGGGGTGTATGTTCGTATGTGTACACGATTCCGGTCGCCAGGAACCTTCCTGAAGTCTTGGATCGCTTTCATACGATAGGTCCTCCGAAAATGAAGGCAACATCAACTTTTGAGCTATGGCGTCGGCAAAAAAAATTTTTTTTTGTTTTTTTTTTTTATAAATAACTGGTTCATAGCATTTCATTGTATTAGCGAAACAGAGTGATGCTGAGTATCGAAGTATTCTTGGAAAGCGCGGAAGGGCGCTTTTCTTGGGTGGGGGGTACCGTATATTTTTATATCTATTTTCTTAGGATGATTGACACTGTTCAGCTTTTATATTATTATTTCATATTTCAATATTTTAAAATTGATAACAAGAGGTTAAAATTGGGTAAATATACAAGTTTAATTGTTAGTGTTTACAATAAAATATAAGTTAGTATGATTGCACGGTAAAATCAAAAATGTCAGTCAACTGATAGCTTTGTCTTCCCATAAATTACAAATTAAAAAAAAAATTACACCAAAATAAGTTTATCTTTTAAACTGAATTCTGACAAGTTGAACACCCACTACATATTGTTAAATAAATTCACATTTGTGATAATCATAAAAACATAAACACCTAAAATTCTAAATAATTAGAGGATTCCCCTTAGAAACTAAAATGTATTGTCATTTTTTATTTATTTATGAGCATTAATGAATTAACATACAGTAAGCACGTGACTGTTTACATTGATAAAATTGGTAATCAATGAATTAACAATTTGTGGTATGTGATAACGTAAAGCACTAAGGGCCGGTTGCAGAAAGCAATGTTAAGTCTGGTGTTGCTGCCTCCTATATCAGTGAAGGAGAAGAAATTCCCGAGAAGCACACTTGGCAAAAAGTGAGTAGCCCTAAAAGAAAAAGAATAAATCGCCAATCATCGGAAGAGAATGACCAGCAACTTAAAACCTCAAACAGGTTTCAGTCTCTCCCGGTAGAAGTTTGCAACGATATACAAACAGAAACGCAAACAGAAACCGACACATCTAATGCCGGGGCACCTCGCTCTGCACCACAGGACCCCAAACCTCCCCCAATTTATATTTATGGAGTCAAAGATTATAGAGCAATGGTAAAGGACCTAGCTAAGGTTGCCGAAGAAGAAACTTATACAACAAGAGCCATGTCTAATGATACAATAAAAGTCACCGCTAGAACATCGGACACGTATAGAAAACTAATACACCATATTCGCGACGAAGAAATCGTACACCATACTTATCAATTAAAACAAGAAAGAGCCTATCGTGTGGTGATACGCGACCTCCATCATTCCATACCGCTGACATACATAAAGGAAGAATTAGAAGCTAAGAAATATAAAGTACGAAACATCATTAATGTTAGGCATAGAGTCAGCAAGTCACCTCTTCCAATGTTTTTTGTTGATTTAGAGCCCCAGCAAAATAACAAGGAAATTTTTAAATTGGAATTCCTACAACATTGTAAGATCAGAGTTGAACCACCTAGAACCAAAACAGACATCATTCAATGTACACGATGCCAATGCTATGGCCATTCCAAAAAGTATTGCTCAAAGCCATTCAGATGCGTTAAATGCGGCGGATCCCACGACACCAAATCATGCACAAAAAACAGAACAACACCACCAACATGTGCACTTTGTATCGGCAATCACCCAGCAAATTATAAAGGCTGCACAGCTTATCGCGACTTAATCAATCTTCGAAACAAAAATAATCCAAGGGCACCAGTCAGACATATCCCATTGACGCAACATCGCAACCCTCAAAATCAGCAAGCTAACAGTAATTTAACCCAGAACTCAATAAGTTATGCTCAGGTAGCATCTGGCCTACCAGTCCCTCCAACAAATAATTCAAACAATATCGACATAACTGACAAACTGTCAAATTTCTTAAACGAATTCAAAAACCTGTTTTCTCAACTCCTTAATCAGAATAGCATGATACTGTCCATGCTTACAACCGTCATCAATAAAATAACAAAATAATGGCTACATCACTAAGAATTGCGGCATGGAATGCAAACTGGATACTTAACCATGTTCTAGAAATAATTGCATTCTTACAAATAAACAAAATTGACATACTTCTAATATCCGAAAGTCATGCAACTGAAAGAACGACAATCAAAATTACCTTACTACCAACCTTTACTACGCAAACCATCCGGACGGCACTGCTCATGCAGGATCAGTCATAATCATTAAGTCAAGCTTAAGCATTACATCTTACAACCGTATGTAACTACCAAAATACAAAGTGCAATACTTAAACTTGAAGCTCTGCCATTACTATCACAATCGCTGCAATTTATAGTCCGCCTAGACATACCATCTCTTGTGATGAATATAAAGATTTCGTACTTCAACTTGGATCAAAATTCCTGGTAGCTGGCGACTGGGAACGCTAAGAATACTTCCTGGGGAGCTAGACTAACTACAACCAAAGGTCGAAACCTCTTAAAAATCATTCAAGACAACAATGTAAATTATCTAACAACCGGCGAACCAACTTATTGGCCCAGCGATGTGAATAAAATACCCGATTTACTAGATTTTGCTATAATTAAAGGTATACCTGAACTAAATGCAGCAATTGAACCTTGTTCAGATCTAAGCTCGGATCACAGCCCGATCATAATTACCCTAAGTACTGGAATAATCTGGAAAGATCCTTCACTCCGACTTTGCACAAAAAACACAGACTGGGAATTATTCAAATATCATATCACTCAAAACATCAGGCTTGATTTTCGTCTACAAGAACCTCAGGAAGTTGAAGAAGCGGTACAGTATATAATAGGCCTTATTCAGGAATCTTCTTGGATAGCCACACCAGTCAGAAACAAGGTAGTTTCGGACACATATAACCTTCCTCTTCATATTAAGGAACTTGTTAAAGAAAAACGCATTGCCCGACGTCGATGGCAAAATTCTAGAAACCCGCTAGATAAAACCTATCTTAATCGGTTAACCCACAACCTACGCTCAGCCATCAGAGAAGCTCGAAACGAATCCTTCCAAACTTATATAACTAACCTGTCTGCAGATGATCATTCGCTATGGAAAGCCACAAAAAAACTCAAAAGGCCGATTGTTGCTGTATCCCCAATCAGGAAGCGTGATCGTAGCTGGGCACGTTCAGACGCTGAAAAAGCAAATTTATTCGCAGAACATCTTGCTGACATATTTACCACACATTCTAATAATAACAACTATGATAATGAAGTGCAAGACTATCTTAATGCCCCATGCCAATTATCCCCTCCAATAAGAGCTTTTACTCCTACAGAAATCCGGAAAAAAATACGTTACCTAAACTCACACAAAGCACCCGGTTACGATCTAATCGTTAGCGAAGTATTAAAAAACCTTCCTCGTAAAGCTGTGGTTCTGTTAACGACAATATTTAATAGCATGTTGCGATTATGCTACTTCCCCTTACAGTGGAAATTTGCTCAAATAGTCATGGTGGCAAAACCCGGTAAACCTCCTACAGAAGCCAGTTCCTATAGACCAATCAGCCTGTTGCCTCTTTTATCTAAAGTCTTTGAAAGACTTCTCCTGGACAGAATTTTTGAAATCACCCCTGCAGATACTCTATTTCCAGACCACCAATTCGGATTTAGACAAAACCATTCCACTATCCAACAATGCCACAGATTGGTAAATAAAATCAAGGTAAGCTTTGAACAAAAAGAGGTATGTGCTACTGTACTCCTTGATGTGCAACAAGCATTTGATAAGGTTTGGCACAATGGGCTCTTATATAAGATTAAAAAACAACTGATTGACCAATTCTATTTACTCCTCAAGTCCTACCTTGAAGATCGGTATTTCCTGGTCAAATATGGTGATGCCGTCTCCTCTTATCAATTGATACGAGCAGGGGTCCCTCAAGGCAGCGTCCTTGGACCGTTTTTATATCTACTATTCACAGCTGATGTACCGCTGTCAAATGAAACGCTTATAGCAACCTTTGCGGACGATACTGCCATTATGTGTTCGGACTTGAATCCTGTTATTGCATCTCAAAAACTTCAAGATCATCTTAACCTCCTCCAAACCTGGCTCAACCGGTGGAAAATTAGTGTTAACGCAAACAAATCGGCGCAAATTTCATTTACAACAAGAAGAACGATCAGCCCCCAACTCACAATTAATAACAATCCCATACCTATACAAGATGAAATAAAATACCTTGGACTCCACCTCGATGCAAAACTTACGTGGAAAGCTCATATTAAAGCTAAGAAACGTCAACTTGATCTAAAGCTTAAGAATATGAACTGGCTCCTTAACAGAAGATCGCAGTTATCACCTGAAACTAAATTGCTCCTATATAAAATCATACTTAAGCCGATTTGGACTTACGGGATTGAGCTGTGGGGTTGTACCAAACCCTCTAATACCAAGATCCTCCAAACATTTCAGTCCAAAACTCTTCGGACGATTATCAATGCTCCATGGTACATCTCCAATTTAACCATACATACAGACCTTAACATCCCTTTTGTTAAAGATGTAATCAGATCAGCTGCAATCAAATACAAAGATCGTAATGCCGCTCATGGCAACCAACTTATAGAAGACTTATTCACCCAACCACTAGAGAATAGACGACTTAAGCGGCTCTGGCCTGAAGACCTTACTTTGTAAATTCCAGAGAACCGTTGATGGACGGTCCCTGACTCAAGACACCTCATATTATGTTATACCATTTACTAATTACTCTGTATATAGTGTAGATTGTAAATTAGCAATAAAGGTTAAAAAAAAAAAAAAAAAAAAAAAGTCTGGTGTTAGCTAACATCGCGTCAAAGTGAACAAAAACGAATCAAATCTCAAATCTTTATGGTAACTAATACATTAGTAAACAAAATTTGATGCGATTTTGTTCACTTTGACGCGATGTTAGCTAACACCAGACTTAACATTGCTTTCTGCAACCGGCCCTAAGTACTTCAATCATTTTTTATATGTGCTTTTATATTAAATAAATTAATAAATGCATAACTTTTATACATATATTTCATATTTTTGCTTTATAAGCTTTACGAGCTCTTTTAAAATGTCTCCAATTTTTCTTTAAAACGGAACATAATTTAAATGTATGTGTATGTACTCTTATACGTATATTATCTTTTTTTGAATTCGGCGCCATCACTTAACTCCTTCTCCTTTTCATAATTGGTCGGCACGGTGTACTTATTCACGGCTGCTCATTGAGTTGGAGACGAAGTGGTGTGTAGTTATTCATAATATTTACTGCTAGATCATCTCGGTATTAGTTGCTTCTTCGAATTTCACATTATTCAACGTAAGTTAACCCATTAGAACTCAATTACAGGAAATTTGGAATTGTAAATAAACATACGCAACTTAACCTAACTAAATTTTGCTGGGCGTTTTCTTTTCAGAATCGTAATGAACGTGAAGCAGGAATTACTTGACAATAATTTGTGTAGTGTGATGGCCACAACCTTACATGAAGGACTGATGCCAGCTGAAGAAAATAAAGCAGTTCCAAACTTACATGTACAACAAGATGTTATCGAAGGCACTGTCAACAACACAACTTATCACGGATTGACTATCAAAAAGGAGGAAGTCAATATAAAAGATGAACTGCTTTCTGTGTCTGCAGCAGACGGAAGCATTTCAGAAGAAGAGTTTATTTGGAAGGTCTGTAAAAATGAAGCAGAAGACGAGAGTCCGTATTCTTTTTACAAAAATAAAGCAGTAGCGGAACATGAGTTAGTTAACCATATGAGAACAAATACAGGGGACAAACTTTATTTATATTTATTTTGCGAATATAAAACAGGTCACAAAAGTAATTTAGTTAATCATCTGAAGGTACATACAGGAGAAAAATGTTATTTATGTACAATGTGCGAGTATAAAACTGTTCACAAAAGTGCTTTAGTTCGACATATGAGGATACATGGCAGAGAAAAATCTTATTCATGTTCAATTTGCGAGTATAAAGCAACTCGGAGAAGTCATTTAGTTCAACATATGAAGACACATGGCGGAGAAAAACCTTATTCATGTTCAATTTGCAAGTACAAAACTGCTCACAAAGGTGATTTAGTTCGACATGTGAAGATACATTCATTAGAAAAACCTTATTCATGTTCAGTTTGCAAGCATAAAACAAATGATCAAAGTAATTTAGTTCAACATATGAAGATACATACAGGAGAAAAACCTTTTTCTTGTTCAATTTGCGAGTATAAAGGAGTTAAGAAAAGTCATTTAGTTCAACATATGAAGATACATGGCGGAGAAAAACCTTATGCATGTTCAATTTGCAAGTACAAAACTGCTCACAAAAGTGATTTAGTTCGACATGTGAATATACATTCAGGAGAAAAACCTTATTCATGTTCAGTTTGCAAGCATAAAACAGCTGATAAAAGTAATTTAGTTCAACATATGAAGATACATACAGGGGAAAAACCTTATTTATGTTCAATTTGCGAGTATAAAGCAGCTCAGAAAAGTCATTTAGTTCAACATATGAAGATACATAGTGGAGAAAAACCTTATACATGTTCAATTTGCAAGTACAAAACTGCTCAGAAAACTGATTTAGTTCGACATGTGAGAATACATTCAGGAGAAAAACCTTATTCATGTACAATTTGCAAGCATAAAACAGCTCAGAGAGGTTCTTTAGTTCAACATGTGATGAGACACGCAGGGGAAAAACCTTATTTATGTTCAATTTGCGAGTTCAAAACTGCTCAGAAAAGTGATTTAGTTCGACATCTTAAGATACATACCAGAGAAAAACCTTACTCATGTACAGTTTGCAAGCATAAAACAGCTGATAAAGGTCATTTGCTTCAACATATGAAGATACATACAAGAGAGAAACCATATTCATGTTCAATTTGCGAGTATAAAGCAGCTCAGAAAAGTAATTTAGTTCAACATTTGAAGATACATACAGGAGACAAACCTTACTCATGTACAATTTGTGAATATAAAACAGCTCACAAAAGTAATTTAGTTCAACATATGAAGATACATACAGGAGAAAAACCTTTTTCATGTTTAAATTGCGAGTATAGAGCAAGTAAGAAAAGTCATTTAGTTCAACATATGAAGAAACATACAGGCGATGAACCTTATTCTTGTTCAATTTGCGAATATAAAGCATCTCAGAAAAGTGATTTACATCAACATATGAAGATACATAGGAGAGAAAAACATTAGAATGATAACCTCCGGGTGGCATCGCTAGTTCAAGAACTTGTGCAGTGTGAAAATTCAAAAACTGTTGTACATATTTTCTTAGTTATATCTTATGCAACAACCAAGGTGTGTGCCTGATAAATCATAAATTTTATGTTGTTGATTCCCCTAATTTCTGTTTTTCAAAATGATTCTGTTTCTACTTGTGTATTATAAAAAGTGTATTTTGCTTGTAAATGATTATGCAGCACATTATATCTAATAAAACCTTAAATTTTGGTGTAAATGTTTGGTACAATAATGCAAGATAATGCTAATTTACAAGTTATTTTATAGTTTTCCAAGTTAGATAAATAGAGAAAGTTCAAGTGAAGTAAGATAATTAACTTAAGATCAACAGTTGTAAGTATCGTTATGATATACCCCAACTAAGCTTCTAGTTGTACATATAGCACGGCACACAATTTTTTCTCTCCACCAGTACATTTGACAATGTTTTTATAAACTGGGATCAGAAAAATGTTCTGTCAATGTGTTTGTAAACATACGGAGTACTTGACTTACGGCGTGAACATAGAGAAATAGTATGAAAAATTGATATATGCATATTTTTGCTTGCCGCTTGGGTTAATAAGATTGGTGGTGGTATCAATCGAAAGAAAAATCAATGTGCTTAATTTGATATTACAGTACAACCTCGTTAAGTCGGCCCCCTTTAAATCGGATCTCCAGGTAACCCGGACCGGTTTAGGAAAAACGTTAACAGAAATTAACAAGTTTTTTCCTCAAAAATTAGACATACATACATACCTGTACAATCAACAGTTGTATGTTTTTGTTGTATTGTGATGTGTCAATATATTAAGTGTTTTTCTCAATAATAAAGGAAATTATTGGAAGTATATTTTCATTTTTCATTTTTTTTCTGCTCTTTGCGGCTAACCCGGATTTTCGATATGCCGGATCGGCCGCGGTCCTGGCTGGTTCGACTTAACGAGGTTGTACTGTACTTTACTTGAATTTGTTGATTTTTTAAGGAAGAAATAGCCTAAAAACTGTAATAAATGTTTTGCATTTTATTCACAAAAATCAGCCCAGGCATGATCAAATTTGAATTTGTTTATGCCAAAATAAATTTTATTTATTAAATACTCAATAGTCGTATGGTGTTTCACTATAACATTCAGGAAATGACTACTTCCCACCTACTGTCAGGGTAATCCACTTCCCAACCGGGGTCGGATGTAAAAGTTAGTAATGGCTCATTTTCTAACTTTAAAGGTCAGTAATTACCTTATCCTATAACATAAAATCGGTGGTCTCTTTCTTTGTATGTATGTTTGTTTGCTATGTCCTCCGAAGATACTGGACCGATTAAATTGTATGCTTAAAATTTTGCTAATTTTTAGACTTAGATCGTAGGCCAGTTTTTATTTTCAAAAAAGTATGAAAAAGTAAAGTTTTAATTAAATCGTGTAATTAGCAAAGCTAAGCGTAGCTCGGGTGATTCACTATATACCATTATAGCAGTGCCTTATTCAACGAAGCACCTTGGTTTAGTGGTAGAATGCCCGCCTGCCACGCGGGCGGCCCAGGTTCGATTCCCGGCCGATGCATCCTTGTTTTAATTTATACTAATTAATCTCTCTCTCACTAGTTACATATATGGTTGCGAATAAAGCACTTTATGGGCCGTGGGTTGTAAAGTGACACATTACGCCTTGTAAGATAGGGTGTAAAGTGAACAATTCCGCTCGGTCATACATAAATTTTTTTTAAATTAGATAACTCCAAAAAAAGTTTACTTCAACAAGAACTTTTCTTCTGGATTTGTAGAATATGAATTATTTTCAAAGGAAAACTGTTTCTACGATCGTAACAGAAAATAAAGCATTTAACTCCTGCCTGTTAAGTTTTAATAAATCACGACGAACTACTGTTCACCATGAAATCGACGTCCACAAAACAGATTATTTTACAATTGCCCAGTATAAGCAAATTACGAACAATTTATAGTAGTAGAGATAGGCGGGTTCTAGGCTTTATATTTCAAAAATTGGTCTACCACCTATGAATACACAAGAGTTAGTCAATAATCAAATCAAATTCACACCATGAGGATAAGTTGGTAAACAACGATATCCACCTTGTAAATAGATTAAGTTTAACTTTCTTTATTATAATTATGTAATTAATCACTATGTTCATAACCATTGTATTATATTGTTCTTGTAAACGAGACTTTCAAATTAAAATTGATAAAATTATTACAAAAACCGAAGAATGAAGCGATCGTGTTAAACTACACTCGACTTTAACTTAAATATCGCTTCACCGTCTTCAAGATTCTCAGGATGGAGGAATTTGCCCTTGAAAGTTAGAGCACTTATACTACTGAGAAACGTGAAGACTTCCAAATTCGACTGCAGGTGAAAGCTCCGCATCGTAACGTCACTGAGGACAAAATGTTCATAGGTTTTGGAGAAGGGGAGACAGTCTTTCTTCCTCGAGTAACCCTTCTTCTTGCAGACTATTCTTTTCAATTTAAGAGACTGCAATTTCCCGTAAAAACCTGCTTTGCCATGACGATCAATAAGGTGCAGGGACAGTCGCTGAATCAGGCTGGGTCAACTTTATCTAGACTGTTTAGGGACCAGTTCTCCAAACAACTTAGTGGTGCTCAAACCAGAAGGGAAAACATCTAATATCGTCTACAAAGAAGTGCTTTTACCCTCTATTCGACGGGATTGACTTCTACTTCACAGATCGTTATATAATAGAATCTGGGGAAGGTAAGAAGTTGTAATTCGCCATATTAGTTCTTTTTACAAGTAGGGTTAAACTATTTTCAGGGCTTTTCGAAATTCATTCCTCCAAAGGAGCTAAATGTGGTAGACCTGTTTTTGTAAAGATCTACAATAAGGAAACTACTACAGGTGGAAAGCTGAAATTCGACATATTAGAACATTTTTCAAATCGCGTGAAATCAGTTTTAGGGTTTTGGAGAATTTATTAACGAAAGGGGTTAAATGAAACAAATCTGTTTGTCGAAATATCGATGGGAAAAACTACTACAGACAGTAAGTTGAAATTCGGCATTTTAGATCGTTTTACTAATCGGAAATAATTTTTAGAGTTTTTCGAAATACATCCCCTCAAACTGGTTAAATCGACCAGAAGTGTTCTTCTAAAAATAGCCACAAAGTAATTATTACAGACAGGAATTGAAATTCGGCATATTAAATCGTTTTACAAATTAGGTCAAATCAATTTCAGGCTTTTCGAAATTAACTCCCGAAAGGATTAATGTGTTTTTCTAAAGATCGCCATAATACGGTAACTGCTGCAAATAGAAAGTTGATTCGGCACAGTAGTTCGTTTTACACATCGAGTCAAGCCATTTTCAGGGTTTTTCGAAATGTATTCTCTCAAAGGGATTAAATTGGGTAGATGTGTTTTTCTAAAGATCGTCACGAGATAGATACAGGTACGAAGTCGAAATTCCGCATATTGGTTCGTTTTACAAGTCATGTCAAACCATTTTCATGGTTTTGCAAAATGCATCTCTTCAAATTGCATATTAGATCGTCTTACAAATAGACCAAATCATTTCCAGGGATTTTTGAAATTCACTCCCAAAGGGTGCTACGGTGTAAATAATCTCGTAGCGGTTGATACTGTGTGAACAAACTTTTAGTGCCGATATTCGGTTCGCGCCCATCGAAATTTGTAGGTTGGCAATTTTTTTTTTTGTGGTGCTCGGATTGTGCAAACTCATGGCACTTCGGCTTTCGTCTGATTTTTACAGCGAAGCTAGCAGCTTGCACGGTTTTTCGCATTCTATTATCCGATGGGGAGTTAGTCTGCTTTTGATTCTTTGTGTACCCCATGCCGTTTGGCGGAGTTTTGGTTTACAAGCGAATATTTGACCATTAATGTATCTACTGGTTTAATAGATGAGATGAGATTAATGGTACGCAATTTATTTATAACTGCTTAGATTTGGTATTAAATGGACAAGCCACAAGCCAGGCAGAAGAGTATTATTACTGTGTATAGATCAACACATTCTAATATTGCACTACCTTTTTGCCTTCGGAAAAGAAATTGTCCTGTGCGTCTATCATTTGCGACAACAATTAACAAATCACAAGAACAAACTATGGCTAAAGTGGGAATATATCGTATTTGCCACAACAAGTATTTAGCTATGGTCAAGTATATGTAGCAATATCACGTATGAGTAGTTTTAAAAACTTAAAAATTTTAATTTTACCTAATGAATCTTGCCACACGTTGCAAAGAAGTTTTCTAACTTGCAATAGTATATTGTATGTTAAGAGCTGAAAGTGCATTCTTGCCGCTTGCGCATGAATATTGCTGGTTGAGACGAAGTCGAAACCAGCAATCATGCAAAAGCGGCAAGCGCACTTTTAGCTCGAAATATACATACTATTTTTTCGACGACTGAGCATATTATTAAAGGAAAATATCAAATTTTATTTTATCGCAAAAATTAATTGACAATCAAGTTAACATTACTCGCGCAGTCTATATGACATGTGACGCGATTATTTCCACAAATGACGGGCGTTGTCAAGGAAACATTCGGACGTGGCTACCTATTTTGTTAACGCGGAAACCCAAAACGCTCGGCGAGCGGCAAAAAGATGAAAACGCACGCTCAGCGGCAAATGTCAACTTTCTGTTGTCAAATGACAGTGAGAAAAATCTACTTTCGATGTCAGTCGTCGAAAAAATATTTTGCAACGGGTCCGCTAGTTCTTATATTATACAGTGTGTCCACAGACTCATTCTCAACATGGGGATCACACTTATTACGAGAGATAGAAATTTGGTTAAATGGAATGAAATACTCCTTAGGTAAAGTTGTACCAAACCCCATAAATAAACTTTGGATGGTTAACGTAGTTCAGGCTCTGTAGAAAAAAGTGAATTTTCTACTTTTCGATTTTTTTAAATAACTCGTCCATTTTAAGAGGAAGTAAAATTCTATTTGCACATTCTTATGGCACTTTTTTAATAGGAATATAGTGGTGTATTCAGCTTTTTTAAAACTGTTTTCGTACTGGAGTTACAGCGGTTTCTCTTATGGGCCTCATAGTTGGGGTGACACCATTAATATGAAATTTTATTTAGCTTTTTAAAAATGTATAACTTGTTATACGTAATACGAAAAGTAACTGCAAAAAATGGAAAACTTCTTTTTAAGTTTGCCAGTTGAGAAGCCTTTGAAAACAAAAATCAATCTAAGCAACTGTCATTGCAACTGTTTGTTTATAGTTGACATTAAGTTTATTTCGTTTGTAATTCACTTTTTCATTAAGAAAATAGTGCAATCAAAATCTAAATCGTCGTTTACATCTTAAATTAATTAGTTACTTATTTAAAATAATTATGCTGTCATGGAGCCGCAGCCGTTTAGTAATGGTAATCAATTTGCTGTCTTGTTACATTCTATGCCATAAAAATGCAACGAAAGCGACTGAAATGTACTTAAACCAGTATGCAGAACGAAGACAACCTCATCCGTCTATATTAATAGAGTATGGATCATTTACTAAGCCATATAGAAACCCACAGTGCATAAGCGAAGAACTCAAATATAGGTACCGTTTTACAAACAGTTGTTGAAAATCCAAATACATCAACTCAGGAGATTCAACGTAACAGCATACACAAATCTACTGCACATAAGATTTTGGCATCCCATAAATATCACCCATATAAATACAATGTATGTAAATCTTTAGGACCCAAGGATAATGAAAGACGACGAGAATTTTACGAATGATACACTAGGTAATGCGATGATAATGATCATTAAGTTAAGAATGTCTTGATTTGAATAATGTGCTAGTTAGAGCATCTCCCGTACATTAAAGGTTAGTTATATGACAATTTTTTTCTAAAGTCTACTACCTGCGATCTAATTAATCTTTTTGAATTTCAATGCAATATAAGACATACGTATTAAACGCTATATTTTGTTATTCTGACGTCACAGAAAAAGGGTAATGTGTAGACTTTAGATTCACAAACAACGGTTTATTCAATAGGCAAAACTTATGATTTTGGTCTACAGAAAACCCACATGTGGTCAGACCTGCTCGACATCAAGTGCGTTTTGGATTTAATGTCTGGTGTGGTATACTAGGGTCACGATTGATTGGTCCTATAATTTTTAATGAAACGCTAACGTCTGACGTTAATTGAATTTACTACAAAACAACATTGAAGATTTGGTGGATGAATTACTGTTAGCAGAGGATCATAATTGTTGGTTTGACTAGGATGGTGCCCCAACTACAACACATTAATTCAAGAGCTGTAACCAATTTCATCACCGAGCGTTTTGGTAATAGGTTGCATGGCCACCAAGATCTCCTGATCTAACGCTACTCGACTTCTTACTATGGAGTTACTTTAAAGACAAGTCTATGTTCGCATTTACAATAATGCAAATAAACTTCGTGAAAGCGTGATTCAAGCATTTCGAGCTATTCCAAGGCGTATATTACATAAAGCTATTTCTGCTATTCGTAGATTCTATTTATGTTTGGAAAATAATGGCCAAGAGTTTGAATATCTTTTGTAATTTTCTATTACAATTTTGTTTAATGTAAAATCTAAATATTTTTTAGTATTCTATGTTTTTAAGAAATAATAGTTATAAGTTTTATTATTTCTTTGTTTTGAAAGTCTTTAATAATTTGGAATTTTAAAAAGTAGTTTTTAATTTTTTGTTATTCGTTTTCGTATTTAGATTTTATTGCACTATTATTCTATTGAACAAGTAAATTACAAACGAAATAAACCTGATGTCAACTATGAACAACTATAAACAAAAAATTGCAATGCCAGTTGCTTAGATTGTTTTTTGTTTTCAAAGCCTTCTCAACTGGCAAAGAAAAACTGAAGTTGACCGCTGCAACCCAACTACGAAAACAGTTTTCAAAAATCTGAAGACACCACTAGATTCCTATTAAAAAAGTGTGCAAATTAAATTCGACTTCCTCTTAAAATAGACGAATTATGTATTTTAAAAAATCGAAAAGTCAAAAATTCACTTTTTTGCTACAGCGCCTAAACTACGTTAAATATCCAAAGTTTATTTATGGGGTTCGGTACAACTTTACCTGAGGAGTATTTCATGTCATTTAACCAAATCTCTATCTTTCGTAATAAGGGAGATCCCATGTTGAGAATAAGTCTGTGAGTGATAAGTTGCATTCCTGCAGGGTCCCTAGTTTTAATAATGTTGGTACATAAATTTTTAGTTCTTTTTTTCCACTAAAAAAACAGCATAGTAGAATATTGCAAATTTATTAATTATTAAACTTGCAATATTTGAAAATAAACATAATAAACGTTTGCAAAGTTAAACGACAAATTGGAAGAATAATAAATTTTGACATTCAAAATTGACACATAACCATAATTTTGAAAAAGTTTTACCAACACGAGGTATAAATATTTCCTAGCGTTTTAATCACATATCTACCAACATTGTAACACTTTGACAGTTATTATAGAAAAAAAACGTACTTTAGTCATTTTAAATGTCAAATTGGATACACCATGAAAACCCACAGTGTTTACATGTTTACATCGATTGCTGCTAAAGTGCTATAAGTCAGCATACTACAAATGGAAGTAATTGAAACATGTCACCTAACATATAGTGCTAAAACACCCATAACTTTCTCATGGATTTTCATGCTCTACTGTACTCAATTTGACGTAGGGTGCTTTAGCAATAACCGATTCAATTATCCAATTGAACTATTTATCATTTGTAACTAGAACTAATGAAAAAAAAACACAGCAAAGAAACCATGTTTATTAAAAACAATAACAAAACAAATATCGAGATACTAAAATTTTACGTTTTCTTTGTCAAAACTACAGTAAGTGGAAATTTTCCGGTAAATTTACAAAAAAATCGATTATTAATAATCGTGGCTGCTATGGAAAATTACCAATTAAATGTGCATCAGGGATATTCTCAATCGTAATATAACAAGGGCGAGACATACTTACCGATAATTTTGCATACGCTAAGGGTCCAGTGCTGGTTGCAACAAAAGCTGTCCCGAGGGCAATTTTCTAAGGGCAACCAGTACGATGACTCTAGGCACGGGCAAAATTATATGTAAGTGTGTCGCCAGCGTTTATATTTTGAAAATTATTACACAAAACCCGTATACGAATTATGAGTTAAAATTAATCTAATAATACAAAAAAAGTCAAATTGCTTGTTTCTTGCATTTCTACTTCTAATTATGACACCATCTACAGGGTCGATAATTAGCACTAGGGAGCGTATCAGTTGATACGTTTCCCTAGCTTATCAGGTAATCAGTCGAGATTGGTCGATTTTAAAAAAAGGCATGGTTCTCATTGGATGATATCAGTCATGTGTCAATTGTGTGTAATAATCAATAAAATTCACGAACGGTTAATTAAACGTTTGGTACATTTAAATAACAAGTTAAATGATGTCTGAAATACAGCTAATCACTGTTGAAAAAGAAGAAATAGTGCGTTTAGTCGGTGAAAAATAAAGAATAATTTTTGGATTAAAATTTGGATTTCGACTATTTTTGTGATTTCAATCAACTTTGTGGGACGGACTGCTACTCTATCTGTTGGTTAAACGTAGTATAAGAAGTATTCAAAAATTATTTAATTTCAAATAAAATTGAGCTGCGTACAACCGGCTTTCCAATAGCAATACGCTCTTCAAATTTAGAGCTAATTTGTGGGAGGGGCTGCTGTTCTATCTGTTGGTTAAACGTACTATAGGAAGTATGTATTCAAAAACTATTTAATGTCAAATAAAATTGAGCTGCTTACGAATGGCAATACTCTATTCAAATTTAGCGCTCATTTGTGGCAGGGGCTGTTATTCTATTGTTGGTTAAACGTAGGAGACATAGGAAGTATTCAAAAATTGTTTAATTTCAAATAAAATTGACCTGTCTACAACCGGCTTACCAATAGGAATACACCAACAATCTATACAAATTTAGCGTACATTTGAAGGAAGGAGCTTCTACTGAATCGGTTCGTTAAACGTAGATAGTTTTTATTTACCTAAACTAATGATAAATTAATAGACGAAATTATATAGAGACTTTTTTACTAAACAGCACTGTTCTGGTTATTAACGCTTCTCCTTTACTCGTATTTCTTGTTACGTTTATGGTGTAGTTCCGGTGCACCTGAGTAGAGTAAAAGTGTGCAAGATTGAAGATTGTTTTTGTTTTGTGGCTCAAATGATTTAATATGGCGACGTTGGTTGTTTTTGTATGTGGTTCGGTGTTTAATACAGTGTTGTTAATACTAGGTAGGCATTTACTAAAATTACAGTATGAGATCTACCATCTAGCATACTGTTAGATGATGTATGGGTACAGAAATTTGAATAAATAATTTTAGAACGTACCTACGGTATATCTGTAAACATAAAATGTGCTGAATTGAGCGTTTATCAGGGGAATCGTTTGTCACAAACTAATAGAAGCACTACATATGTGTGATACAGTCAATACAATTCTCAAATCCTGTAGCTCTAAATACTAACCGCTTGTATTTTCGAAGTCGTTTGGTATGGAAATATGTACCTACTATTAACAATATTTGTAAATGTCTATTTCATTAAAAAACTTCACTCACAAGCCTTTGTAATATGAATATTATCATCTTTCAGAGCCACAGCAAAACTGCAAGTCTAGCTCATGACGCAGTGGCAGCGTGTCTAGTCTAATTCTACAGATTTACTTCACAGGCTTCAGGTAAGTGTATAATTGTCACTTGAATATGGGAAATGGTTGTTGGCAGTTAGAAAATCTTGAATTTTTTATTGTTGGTCGAACCGATTAATTATAATTCTTAAAATAACTGCGTAACTACCTAGATCAGTGGCTCCTAAACTTTTTGATGGTCCAACCCACTTTTGGACGAGACTGTTATTTGCGACCCCCCAGTACCGTACATAACCCAATTTAAAAAATTAAATCTCCTCCAAAATCCAAAACAACGATGAATCCGCTGATATTTTCAAGTCATAGTTTTTTAAGATATGATACTGTAAATGGTAACTTCAGTGACAAGGGACACATGTTTGTGTTAAATGAGGAAATTGTGAAATTACAACTTTCTCCCTACGACCTCCATGGAAAATGATATTTTCTTCTCTTTTTATATAAGAGATTGCCTTCCTCACTTTATTCTTTTAAATTATACTTTCTTAGTTCTTTCACAATTTAAAGACCCATTCTACTAGACTAAGACTGCCAACCGTCCCGCAATATTAGTACTGGTTTCGCAATCAAATAATGCATTGAAATCGTCCCGCAAAATGTCAAATGCGTCCCGCTAGTCCCGCATTCCTTAGTATATCCTTATAGTTATTGGTAATACACTGCTGCGAAAAACTGTAATGTTTTACCTATTTCGCGTTTGATAGACAAGATACTAAAAGCTCATTCACCGTAAAATGCGCTCGTATGATTAAATGCACCCATCGAATGGTGGCTGTTGTCCGCACCCATCGAATGGTGGCTGTTGTCCATGTAGCCTCTCCCTCGTACAATATCTCCTGTGCATGCCAGGGACTAATGCACCCAAATGCTATGTGAACAACAGAAAAACAGCTTTAAATGTAGAAACAATGCTCGCAATGTTAATTGTAATATGAAAGCTATGAAAACTTGCACCAAATGTTAAAGGAAAACCCAGAACTAGAAGTGTCATAGCAATAACTACTTTGATTTTAAAAATAATAGTGGAAGATAAAAAAATGTTATATATTTGTATACAGTGACCACTAAAAGTCGGCATCATTTGGAAAAAAAGATAATTTTTGATATTTCAAAAAACTTTTTACGACTATAATTGGTGCTTATCTAAAAACCTATTTAGCCCCTATCATATATACCGAATGATTTTTACTTATTTAGAAAATGGGGTGTTTTAAATTGTCAAAATCCAAAAAGTGCTGTTTTTCGGAAATTAAGTAAGACTCAATGTGATTTTTGGCACTTTTTTAGTTTACACCCTTACATACACCTGGTTTACGATTTTTGTATTTCGCTTAAATGTTGGGGTGTAAACTAAAATAATGTTTACGGGCAGCTTATTTAGTTTACACCTCACTTTTTTTCCTTTATTTTGTTTTGAAACATTATGCTTTTAATTACGAGGTTAGGTTAGGTTAGGTTAAGTTAGGTCAGCTACGTTGGCGTGTTGTGCATGGTGTGCGCTCACGACGGTAGGTGTTACTGATGGTGCCTTGGCTTGTTACATCCTCCTTGCAAATAGCAGAAGTTTATAAATGTGAATTATTTGTAGATATTATTTAATCTTCAATAAAAGGTTTGGGTGTAAACTAATTTAGTTCAACATACGCTATAATATAGTTTACACCCCCACATTCTATTTGTTTTTTGACTTTTCTATTTAGTTTAAATGTGGGGGTGTAAACTAAAAAAGTACCTGATTTTTGTAGAGTATGTTAATTTTAGCTAACTGGACAATCAGAAGGCCAGAAATCAATTTTTTTCTGTTACAAGAGGTGAGATGGACTAAAAATTTTTGAATTTTATTTTAAGGTTCTGGGATTCGGTCCTGCTTGGTTTGAAAAGAATTTTAAGAATATTTTTTAAAAACAAGTGAGCCTCGACAGAGAAGCCAAAACTATTTTATTTTTCAGGCAAACTACCCTTTTTGTGCATGATACGGCAAAATTTTATTAATAAAATTTTGTCAGAATGATAAATTATAGCCCCATACAAAATTTCATAAAGATCTGTCGACTTAAAAAACCCATTATTTTTTAGATTGAACAATACATATAAATTGTATTTTATTTTCAGATAAACTACCCTTTTTGTTCATGATACGGCAAAATATTATTAGGAAAAGCTGTTCAGAATGAGAAATTATGGCCGTATATAAAATTTCAGGAAGATATACCTACTTATATTAAACCGTTATTTTTAATAAATACATTTTGCTTAACCCTTCAGTACCCGTTTACGGTCTGTGAGACCGAGCAACCACATGATGCAGTATATTAGCCCGGGAGCCAGCGACATATTTTTGTCAGTTATTTCCTCCCGGTCGATAATTTGAGAATCGCTTCATTTAGTTGTGCCGTGAAGCGCAGTGATCGTCAGCTGCGGGACCATGGTCGGGATAGGCGATAGCAGCCATCCACGCACGTAAAAAAAAATTATTTTCAGTGATTTCCTCCCGGCTGAAAATTTGTTAAATAATAGCTTACATATCACTTATAGTAATAAAAAAAGTCAGCTGGCTGAATGGCGCAGGAAACCTCGTCAGCTGATACATTTAAATAGGTGAGCGGCCGTCAGACGTGGCTTCCGCGCTACACCTTTGACTGCATCAGCTGACGACTTTCCCGTCGACATACAGCCAGCTGACTTTATTTTTATCAAAACAAATATTCTTTGTATTTTTACACGTTTATACAAGCAGCTGACGTATAATCCGACATCAGCAGCCAGCTGACATTCTTTTATTACTATAAGTGATATGTAAGCTATTATTTAACAAATTTTCAGCCGGGAGGAAATCACTGAAAATAATTTTTTTTATACGTGCGTGGGTGGCTGCTATCGCCTATCCCGACCATGGTCCCGCAGCTGACGTTCACAACGCTTCATAGAGCAACTAAATGAAGCATTATACGAATTATCGACTGAGAGGAATTTGGTCGCAAAAATCTGTCACTGGCTCCCGGGCTAATTACTTAATGTGCTAGCGTTAGTTTACCGCCCATTTCACTACCTTCCTATATATTGCCATTGAAGATCCGTATGCAGTTTTGAGTTGGTGCGTGCAGTGGTTTAAAAGTTATTTATAATTTCGGTTTCAGAGACCGAAGCGGGTACCCGAGTTGCTTTTATTTTTACCTTTGATATACAACCAATGTGAGGAGAAGGAAGTATTTTTTGCATTTTTAGTAACACTGCTATACTGAAACATTATTATAGTCATGGCAGATTTTATGAGAAAGAACAGGCGCGACTAGAACAGACGATGCGAGATATAATAGCGGAGGAGGATGTCGATAACTCGTTTTATGATGATGTGCCATCGTCTGACGAAGATAATTTATTGAAAACTAGGGAAATTAATAGTGACACTGAACAGGAAATATCTGATTATGAAGACGTTAGTGAACAAGAAACTAATGTCATAATGTATCTCATTATTTTTATAGAGGTGGCAGAGGGGTGTCGGACTGCGAGACCGGTGCGGGTACTGATGTCTTAGAATTTTGAACGGGTACTGGAGGGTTAATATTCTCTTTGTATAATTTTTCATCCTGCTCTTTATTCTTTTATTTCCCTTTCGGTTTTACATGTGCCAGGTTGCTAAAGTTTGACGCCGCAACCCCTAAAGGGGGGACCTTTTTAAATTTGCCGCCCATTCTGGGTCAAACGCTGTTTGCAGCCGTCCATTCTGGATCAGACGCTGCTGCTATTTTTGCGCCCCCACACGAGTTTTTTTCCCTTTAACTTTAGCTAAAATGTAATTTTGAAGTTTTTAAGAAATATTTAGAATTCCACGTACCTAGACTTATTTTTAACATTCATTTAAGTAAAGATTTTAAAGATTTATAATTGGGAAAAATCATATAAAATGTTAATTACTCCATTACATTGTTTATTATTTACCGTAGAGTTATATGTTCACATAATTTTTACGTTTTTGATACAAGGCGCTTTTTAGGAAAAATCTTTTTCAGTGATAATTAATATCTATTTAAGGGGCTTCTACAAACTCTAATCTATCCCCGTTAATGAATTGCTGTTACAAAACCCTATAAATGTTCTTTTACAGTTGTCTAAATGAAATAGATATTTATGTATTTAGTGTGTAAAGAGAGCCATTTTGGTATGAGGATGCGCGTTTCGTGCCGAGCGGTAGCGGTAGCGAATTTTAACATTAAGTCTTGGTATGTGAAATTAAAAAAAATATTTTAAAAAATTTTAAAATTAAATTTTAGCTAAAGTTAAAGAAAAAAATGTGATTTCTTACCTTAAGAATGTTCAGCTAGGTAAAACTAGCACACTCTAAAAAATCGCATTGAAGTCTTACTTAATTTCCGATAAATAGCACTTTTTCGATTTTGACAATTTCGAAAAATGGCAAATAAGTAAAAATCACTCGGTATATATGTCGCAAAAAGTATTTTTGAAAAATTAAAAATAAAAAGCTTTTCCATACTATGCACACTTTTTGACATTAACTCTATATTGTCTCTATCGCCTCTACCTGACGGTTATGCACCATTTTTAATACACCCTGTATTTAAACAAAAATGTAGAAATAACCAACGCATTTGCAAACAAGTTTCACTCAATAGATATATTCTCAAAAGGAGGGAATTGCAAATTTTGATGAAATATCTATTCATGGTGGTTTTACCATATACCCTATACAGTGGTTCCGAAACTTTTTCTGTCGTGGCGCCTTTTTTCAATTAAAAATCTTCCATGGCGCCCTACCCTAAGTAAAAGTATGACTATTCGTAAGTAAGAGATAAAAATAAATAAAAATCGTGTATGTTCGTTCGTTCGTTCGAAAAACGGGTCCTGGCTCGGCAAGAAGTTGCACGTGTGAAAGCCGCTCCGAGTTAATAAGCGAAATTTGGCGAAAAAGTGACTATTAATATAAAAGTGTCTGTGTAATCAAGTGAACAACGTAAAAGAGAATACCCTACAATAAACAGATATAAGGTAGGACTAGTATTAAGTAGCAAAATACGATTTTAGAAAGCAAGCGCCAACAACAGCTGGCCTTGACGGGTCGGCCGGCTGGCTGCAGCTGCACCGCGCGGGAATAAATAAACAAGCAACAGACGCTGCCCGAATATAAACAACGCGCAGAGCCGTACTAAAGAAATTAAAACCACAAGAAAGGAAAGTATAACTGCAATAAAAGGTCATACATCCTGGTCTAATTGAAAGGAATACAGCTGATTTACGAGCTCAAATAAAAGTGAAATTTCGAATTTAGTTGACGGCAAGAAGCGGGCGACGACCTTCGCGGAGTTGATCCGGGTCGGCTCCTTATCGTGCCGTATATAAACACACGGAAAGGTGGCGACGCGTTCACGTTCTACAGTAAATAAAGAATAGCTTCGTACTCCAAAATTGGCAAATTTGAGTTTCAACACCCTAACCAAATATACAAAAAGTAAATATAATCTAAATACTAAAACACGTAAAAACGACTAATCAAGCACGAGAACAACAAAACGAAAGAGACCCAAGCAAATAGTGAAAACTACAAAATGCAGGAACTATTAGAAAAAATCAACTCCAAACTGGATATAATGGAAGAAAGAGATCGGCGTGTGGAAAAGAAAATGGATACACTCCAAATAGAGTTAAACAAAGTTAGAGATGAGAACAAACAATTACGGGAAGATAACCTGCAGTTTAAACAAAAATTACTCCAACAAGGTAAAAAAATAGAAGAAATGGAAAGGGAACTCAGGAAAAAGAAAATAATAATTCACGGTGCTGAAGAACACCAGGGAGAGAGCGAATTACAACTAAAGGAAATAGTGAGAGTAATCCTACGAGATATGCAAATACCAACAGGAATGGAAGAAGAAGTAAATGAAATAAGAAGACTGGGAAAACAACGAACGGGGAGGTGCAGACCAATTCTAATGGAACTACGAAACTGGTCAAAGAAAATGGAGATATTAAGAGAAACTAAAAAACTAAAAGGAACCAGAATATACATAGAAGAAGATTTCTCAAGAGAAGTGCAAGAGCAAAGAAAAGAGCTAGTAAAATACGTGAAAACAATTAGGTCGAGAGGACATCACGTACTGATGAGATACAATAAACTGGTAGTAGATGGAGACGCATACTCCCTAGAGCAGCTAAAAGCAACAGAAATACCAGTCACAGAAGGAGATGAGAGAGAGATCGACGAAAGAAACAAAGAAAAAGCTAGTACTATGGAAAACATGAAACCCTTCAACAATGAGGAAGAAACACAAATAGAGAAGGTGGTAGGTAATAAAAGAGGAAGAACTATAAGTCAAAGATCTCCAGAGAACACGGAAGGGGTGGACTTGAGAGAAAAACTACTCAAGATCACAAAAACAGGAAATAATCCAAAAAAGTAACAGAAAACAATAAAGGACGGATGACGGTAACGACAGAGGCTAGGAAAAAGGAAAACGAGAAAGAAAATACAAAAATTAACACAAGCATCAAAAACGACAAAAAAATATATAAAAAAAGAAATCGGAAAAACAAAGAGAAAAGGGATCAAATTATCATAGCCACATGGAATATTAAAACGATGCTCACGGTAGGGAAAATGGAAGAAATAAGAAGAGAAATAGACAGATACAATATCGACATAACGGCAGTGCAAGAAGTAAGATGGAAAGGCTCAGGAGACGTAACAAAAAGGGATTTTATGCTTCTTTATAGCGGAGAACAAAAACGAGGGAATAATGGAGTAGGATTCTACATAAAAAGAAATCTAGAGAACAACATAATAGAATTCGTACCTGTGAACGGAAGAATAGCTGTACTTAGACTGAAAATGCAAGAAAACAACATAACAATCATCAATATATACACACCCACAGAAACCGCAGACCAACAGGAAAAAGATAACTTCTATGACAACTTAAATAAAATTTGCGAAGAAGTACCAAAAAACGAAGAAATAATATTGTTAGGAGATGCAAATGCGCAAATAGGGAAGGAAGAGTACCTTAGCGAAGTAGTAGGTAATGGAAGAGGGACAATACACGAGAAGACAAACGATAACGGTCATAGACTATGCCAAGTAGCCGCTTCTTTTAACATGAAGCTCCTGTCAACAAAATTTGAGCATCCGATAAAACACAAAGTAACGTGGAGACACCCAGCAGGAAACATAGAAAACCAAATTGATCACATTATGGCAACAAAAGCGATACACAAAAATGTAACAAATACAAGAACATATAGAGGAGCCCAGGTGGAGACGGACCACTACATTGTGATAACGAAATTAAAAAACTTAAAACTTACTAGACGATACAGCACTAAGAAAAACCAGAAAAAATGGGACATAGAAAAGCTCAGAACAAAGGAGACAAAGAAAACATACGAGGAAGCATTAATAAAAAATGCACAAAACCAACACACTAATCCATCTGATATAGAAACAAGGTGGAAAGAAATAAAACAAAATATAACAAGCGCAGCCGAGGAAGCGATAGGAAAGGAAAAGAGGAGACACGAAGGAAAAGAGTGGTACGACCAGGAGTGTGAAGAAGCCAGAAAGGAAAAAAAACAGCGCAAGAAACAAATGGATAATTAAAAAAGGAGAACAGGACAGAAGAGAATATGAAATAAAAAGAAACGCAGCAAATGCAATATATAAAAGAAAAAGGAACGAATGGATAAACAATAAGCTAGACGAGATAGAGAATTATAATTCAAACCATAAAGCAAAACAATTCTACCAAAAACTAAGGACACAAAACTACAAACCAAGTATAAAGGTAAAAGGAATAAGAGATAAAACCGGCAGAATCGAGATTGAATCCCAAGTGATAGGGAACATATGGAAAGAATATTACACAGATCTATTAAAGGAAGAAGGAAGAGATAAAGACAAAGATGAAGACAACGCATCAGTAATAGGAGAGGAAGATAAAGGTATAGAATCCCCAACAAAGGCTGAAATAGAAGAAGAAATAAAAAGGCTGCGCAATGGCAAAGCCACCGGAGAGGATACAATTGAAGCAGAATTGATAAAACATGGAGGCAAACAACTACACACACAGATACAACAACTGATAGAAGAAATATGGAAGCAAAACAGGATGCCCGAGGAATGGAACATCGGAATAATCACGCCCATACACAAAAAAGGGG
The DNA here is from genome assembly GCA_940337035.1 of Agriotes lineatus. Lineage (NCBI taxonomy): Eukaryota > Metazoa > Arthropoda > Insecta > Coleoptera > Elateridae > Agriotes > Agriotes lineatus. The sequence goes on along the minus strand of OW679199.1, from coordinate 37,909,728 downwards.
ACAAAAAAGATTGCAAAAATTATAGGGCAATAACGTTACTAAATACAACTTATAAAATCCTGGCAAACCTAATTAACAATAAGCTGAAATCCTACGCGGAAGAAATACTGGGAGACTACCAGAACGGGTTTAGACCAGGCCGATCAACCATTGACGCAATACACACCCTAGAACAAATACTTCAGAAATCGCACGAACACAACAGACAAGTTTACGTAGTATTTATTGACTTTAAGAGAGCATTCGATGGTATAAATAGGGAAAAAATGATGAAAGCACTAGAAGAACTGGAAATACCAAAAAAACTTATAAACCTTCTAAAAATGAGCTTAGAAAACACAAAAGCAAGAGTGAGATTTCAGGGAATAACTACGGATGAATTTGAGATAAGTAAAGGGGTAAAGCAGGGGGACTCAATTTCGCCAACTCTGTTTAATTTGGTGTTAGAAAGTATTATAAGGAAGACAAAGCTAAATCAGAAGAATATCATCATAAACCAAAGTCAAATAATAGCCTACGCAGACGATGTAGCAATAGTCGCAAACTCAAGAAAAGCATTAATAAGAGAAATAGAAAAGATAGTCAAAGAAGCAAAAGAATTTAATATGGAAATAAACGAAGACAAAACGAAATATATGGAACTGGGGAGGAAAAACAAAGAAACGTCAAAATACCTGACAGTGCAAACATTTAATTTCGAAACAGTCTCATCATTCAATTACTTGGGAGTGACCATAGGGCAAACAGGAAAGGAACGTGTAAAAGAAAGAATTCAAAAAGCAAATCAGGCGTACGGCATAAACAGAGCACTACTCAAAAGTACAAAGCTTAGTAAAAAAACTAAAATAAAAATTTACCAGACCTTAATAAGACCTATAATAACATATGCCATGGAAACTACAATAATGAATAAAAAAGAAGAAGAAGACTTGAAGATAATAGAAAGAAAAATAATGAGAACGATACTAGGGCCAAATATAACAAGGGAAGGAGAAAGAAGAATGAAAACGAATAAAGAAATAGAAGAACAACTAGGTGAAGCAAACATTGTAAGACATATAAATGCCCAACGCTTACAGTGGGCAGGACACATTATGAGGAAAAAACCCACAGAAATAGTCAGGCGAATAACACAGTGGACCCCAATGTGGCCCAGAGCTAAAGGAAGACCTAGAAAAAGATGGCGAGAAGAAATAGAAGAAGACATAAAAGCAATGGGAATAAGAGACTGGAAAGCACAATGTAGAGACAGAAAGAACTGGAAGAAAATTACAAACATGGCCAGGACCCACCACAAGCTGTAACGACAACAGAAAAAGAGGATTAATCCACCTCAGGAAAAGGATTCAAAAAACGCTGCGGCGCAGTGTTTGCCATAATCCCAAGGATTGAACGGCATGATGATGAAGTCCCTAGATAAAGCATTTGAATATGTGCGGTGTGCTTCAAATGCACAGTACTATTTGAAGCGCGATATTTTCTCCATAACTGCCGTTTTTGACGAGAACGTGTAATGAAACTATCGTTAATCCGTGGTTTTTTGTTGTTTTGCGTGTGTTTGGTGTAGAATGTCGAATTGGAAATGGCCTCTTGTAGGAGAGAAGAGAATGTATCCCATTTTTGTTAACATCTTCAATGTCGTAAATAGAGTTCCATTGAGTATTATATAGGTTTGAAGATAGTTTGGTATGGTTGATACAAGCAAGTGTTTTGTTAACGTTGCCTGGATTCGGATATGTAATTATTTGAAGGTGGCAAGTAATCACGACGTGTTCAGATTTACCAAAGGGTGATTTGTAGCAGATATCGTGAAGTAAATCCAAATCGGAGCATAAAATTAAATCCACTGTAGATGGATTTTGGTTGGCTCTGAACGTGTGTGCTCCGTGACAAGTTGCAACTGACTAGCAATTCAGCTAAAAAGTGATGATTCGGAATCAGAAAGGTCTGGGATAGACCATTTTAAAGCTGGGTGGTTACAATCTCTAAAAATAATTAATTAATTTGATGACGATCTGACGTTTTTATTTTTTCACAAAGACTTGCATCTGAGCATGATTTACTTTTTGAGATGGATAAATACATCCTAACGTAAATGTAAGATCCTTAGAGCTAAGATTAAGCCAGATGTTTTCAATCCCAGGTATGTTGTGTGTAGATTGTATAACTTGAAAGTTTTTAAAAGCGGACTTTTTAAGGTAAATGGCCACACCTCCACCTACTGGATTTAGATGGTCTTGACGATAAAGAGTGTAGCCGTGGATGTTGACAATGCTATCAGGAATAGAAGGGGAAAGCCAAGTTTCAGTGATAAGTATACAATCGGGATCGCATGTGTTGAGAGAAAGAGCGAGTTCGTCAAAATTTGCCAAAGGAATGTAGTATTAGTGTATAGAAAATTTGAGGTTTTGGACAGATAGTAAAGCTAGTGGTTTTTTGGAGTGTGAATAATCTGGGGAGTGCTCAACAAGCTAAAAACTAAGAAATCTCCCGGAAAGGATTTTATTCCAAATACCGTACCTAAAAATCTGCCAAAAAAGTTCGTATCATATTTAACAGTAATATTCAATACCTGTTTAAGAACCGAATATTTTCCTAACGTCTGGAAGCAGGCAGTTATATTGATGATCCCAAAACCAGGTAAAAAACACGATAACCCGCAAAAGTACCGTCCGATAACCTACTAGCATCCATATTTAAACTTCGTGAACACGCTCTATAACTCGACTACAAAAGTTCCTGGGCGAAAACCACATCTGCAATTCGGTTTTAAACCTTCTCACTCCACTGCTCATCGAAAAGGGGTTTGAAAACAAAAAATATACTCTTATTGCGTTTATAGATGTGGCGCAAGCTTTTGATCGCATTTGAGCTAAAGGCCTCATTTATAAACTTATGACCCACCTACTTTTTATTATCAGTATCATTCGTAACTGATAGAACCTTCCAGGTATGGGTGAATTCGTGCTTCTCTTCTACCCGTCACATATGTGCGGGTGTCCCGCAAGGCTCAATATTATGTCAGAAAGTCTCGCTCAGTGACAGACCAAGTATTCGTGTTGAAAGAGCTTTAGACCACTTGTTAAGAACACTCCTCATTGATTTCAGGCAAGTTTACATTTGCATTCCAAGACTTCAGCTGTTCCAAGCAATGAAATAGTTAGGAATACCAGGAACTCTGATACTCATTAAAATGACATTATGGCACCTATAAATAAGTCAAAATAAGTAGAAGTTTGTCAGAATCGGTTAATATAAAAAAAGCTTTCGGCAAGGGAACCACTTTCAACTAGCTTGTTTAATGTAATACCAGAAAGGAGAGTCAGAGAAAGCGTCATTAACAGAACATGAAAGATAACAAATAAGTCACCAATGCTTTGCATACGCCACCTTACACTTCAAACAAGGAACAAAAAAAATTCATGATAAACAATAAAGGAAACTGACCACAGGTTAGTGAAAGGGAGCAAATGTGTAGAGATGGTGAGTGCGGTATTAAAATCGTAAAGCGTTTCAAGAAAGGTCAGTTGCAGGTACATAAAAGAGTAATCAGGCTTACAGTGACTTATGTTGTGAAACGTGGGTGTTAACAAAAGCATATGTGAACTGCTGGAAGTATGGGACAGAAAAATCCTCAGAATTTTTGGAGGAAAGAAAATAAATGGAGAATGGGAGTAAAGAAACAATAAGATACAGCAACTCTACGGAGAAAAAGATTTAATCCAATTTGTAAGGCTCAACGCATCATATGAGGGAGGATCAACCGCCAAAGATGGTTAGTTTATTAGGATATTTAAAAACTAAGTATTCAACTAGCAACTGTAGCTGCTGAATTATTACAAGAAGTCATTGAAGAAAAAATGTAAACCAGTTGGAATGTAATATTATCTACATCTAAAAAAAAATCATTAATTATAAAAACCTTCAGAATTTATTACTGCAAAAACAAAGACTTGCACTTATAAATAACATACAACAGAACTTATAAATAAAAGTATTTAAACAAAATATTCACTATAACTGTCTTTGTGCTCCAATACATGTTCAGACGACTGTGGAACAATATTAGAAGCCATTTTGTACTTGCAGTAACTAATACTACGTTGTAACGATTCAAAACTCAAGCAAGTATCTGGGTCTTCCACATAATGATCACCGTTCTTCGAGACCTCAAACTTGCTCCACTTGTAATTTGTGCATTTCCTAGTTCCTGGTGAACTTTGAATTAAATTCAGAATTGTGGGGTGTGTTAGCCCAAAGAAATCATTTCCACGGGGACGAGTGCTCACTACATTCAACGATAATGCATCATTGACGCGTTGTAATAGTAGTGAATGACATATATCTGGTGAACCTCCAACTATAGTTGCCGACTGATCATTGTCAGGGGCAATTTCAAATCTATAAATTTATGAAATATAGTATACATTTTGTGTTAGTACCAAATAAATATAAAACTATCCAATTACATACCGCGGTAGACCATTAGCATCCGATATTTTACAAGTGTACATGCATTTTGTAGTAGGTTCCTTAATACTTCCATATATTCTAGTTGAAACATATCCAACTGGATAAATAGCATCTTCACAGTGAAATTCTGGGCGGTCAAATATAACTTCCCCTAGTGAATGCACAGTTAAGCTTCCGAGCAATATTGGAAAAATAGGACGTCCTGACTGATCCAACGGAATGAGTTGCACCACCTTTTTGTGTACCTTACTTGACTCTTGCGAGGTTTTGTAGCTTTTCGCTCTAAAATAGAAATGATTCCTTTATCAAACACCCAAAATATTCACAAACCTACCAGATCCTTCGGCAGGCCTTTTCTTTCCTTTTTTGCTAGGTGTGCTGCTAGTACTAGCAGCTGCTTGGGGAAAATTGAGATTCATAATTCGTTGCACTTCCATTTCTACTTGTGGCTCCACTTGGCACAGCTTTTTAGTAAAAACTTTCGTTCTTCATTTCTAATCAAAATCAATTCCTGGACTTCGCTTACTTCATCGCAAAGTGCTAAGTTCTCCTACAAAACCTTGACAAGACCGCAGGAAATGTTGATAGCCAGATACTTACAAAGAGAGTTTCCCGGATAACATTTTTTAACATCATTATTTCAGTTTGTGTTTTCCCGGAGCTTTGCCAATCTTTCCAGATCCTGAAGGGGTTACATTTCTTTTAAATGTACCATATGGCAAGGACATCGCAGCACGTCAGTTTACATTAAATGCTACTTAATATTTGTTACAATTTTTAATTTTTCTGCCAGCTCGTATTTGAGGTTATTGTTGCGGTTATTGTTTGGTGGTATCGCCATCTTTTGGTACTACATGGCAATACAAATCAACGTTGGCAACCGCGAAGGAGAAAATATAGTACCAACTACCAACCACTCAAAACTATCGCATTCTTGTCCAAACCATCGTACAACAAAACTGCAGCAGTAGTAATTATTAACTTTGGAATTATATAGGTATTCAGATAATATAATGTTTATTTATTTTGGTTAATTGAAAACTCATGATATAGTGCCCACGGAAGATCCCTAACGTCGGCGGCGCTGTGTCAGGTGGAAACTTTTTTTTTATATATATATAATAGTGCAATCGGTAGCAGAAAAATCTGGTGTAATACACTTACACAACTTCCTTTTACAGTGATCTTATAATTAACAAAAATTTTATTTTAAATTTTTAAGCATTTGTCAAAAATGTTCAAAAATTACAAATTCTACAAAAACGGTACAAAATAGAGCATTAGTTGAAGAGACCAATTTTATCTAGAATTTTAAACTGAATTCAAAAATGTAATAATATACTGGGTGTTCTATTTAAACTAGGAGTTAATAAAAAAATAGGAAAAAAACAAAAGAAACCCATTTTAGAAGTGTTTAATTGGAAAATCACCTATCTCATATCAATACACATTAAAAATTAATAAAAATGTGAGGTTTGAAAAAATCGTTCAAGCCGTTTTTGAAAAATCGAAAAAAACTGAAAAATCACAAGAGTAAACACTTACTTCTGGTTATGCCATTTTCTTCAAAAGCTTAATGTCACATCTACATAGTACACAAAACATATATTATGTTTCAACGCCATACCTCTTTTGGTTTTTGAGATATTCTGTTCACAGACACACAGCCACACACACAGACAGACACACACACACAGACAGTACAATGAAAAAAAATTATGTGTTTTGGGTTCAGGGGGCTCTAAAACGTGAAGATTTGTTGAAAACTCAATTTCGAATTTTTGGGGTGAATCCAATACTTCCTTTATTGTAAAAGGAAGTAAAAAAATGGGGTACAGCTTTTACAAGGTAGGTAGTAACTAGTAAATGAAATTTTGATAATTTTAATTTCATAAAATCAATTCTCAGGCGAAAGAGAAGCCCATGCTGACTCTCAAACGGAAAAAATCCGTTTAAAATGGGCTAAAGACCATCAAAATTGGACCCTACAGCAATGGGAATCTATAATTTGAAGTGACAAATCTCGCTTTGAGGTTTGTGTTGGAGATAGTCGCAAACGTGTCATAAGATTTAGCTGACTGGTCTTCAGGAATAACCACGAGTGATTTCAGTTGGTAATAATGAAATACTATTGCTTTTTGTGCGAGTGGGACAACCATGCTAGGTCCTCATCGTGAAAGATTGATCAAGCAAATAATAACACCTTTTTCAATTGTAATTGTGAAAGTGGAAATTGTAATTCAGCAAGCATCAATTCCATAACCGAAACAGCAAATCCAAAAATGTTTTGTACACATACGTAGTTCTTTACGTAGATTCGAATTTTATAAACATCCTATTTCATCCTATTTCATCATCCTATTTAAAATTCTAAAGTTACCACCTACCTCTCAAAATAGAGAAGGGGTAATTACAAAACATACGTTTAAATATGTCCCCCTATCTCTCTATTACCTCACCAAAATTTAATGAAAATATTTGTAACCATTTTCGAGATATTGCCTTGTAACATTTAAAAAAACTCCCTAGTATACAGATTGGTGGTGGATAGTGTGAACATAAGCAGTCGAATGAGTTAGAATACAGTTTATGGGATTTGTAAACGTTAGACCGAAATAGACATATATTATTTAAAGTCTAGTATCCTAGGAATTCATTGTTTTCTGAAAACAAAACACCTTCATTCTATGGATGCTGGATGTCAATCTCATACATATATGTAATACTTACTATATTGCTAGCGGCTATGAGTGGGAAACTCACGAAGGAAGTGAGACAGACAACTAACTCTTCAATGTATAATGGTAAGTTGTGCGCAAACGCGTCGTCCGCGCGGTGGAAAAGTGAACCAACCACGTTTAAAATTCGCTTTTAAAGGCGGAGTTCGAATTCTCACGCATGAGCACGAGACGCGTTATACTCTAAGTGAAACTATGTCGGCGCCGTAATGTTTTCGGGCGTTCCCAGGCCCTACTAGCAATATATGTATAATACATAATATATGATCTCATATAAGTCTATTTCTGTCTAACGCATACAAAGCCCATAAACTGTATTCTAGCGCATTGGACTGCTTATGTTCACATTTTCCGCCACCAATCTGTACATGTATCTATAGGCCGTTCAGTAAACACAAAAACATTTGATTTTTTTTAAGTTGGTATAGAGATACAGGTTACAGAAAGACTGTAACAGAAAGTAGATTGGGACGCGGTGAAAATCGGAACTAATGTTAGAATCTAGTAATTTCAAGTTTCGTATTGGTAACATTCTTACATCTATCATATTGACATTAAATTATTAACCTTATTTAAGCTAAATGACACAATAAATCAGAGGCGTACGCAACATTGCGGTATGGTATATTATCAGTTCTTGAATGTTAATAGGATTGCGGAAATAATGATGTACGTTGAACAACCAGGCTCTGATAAACCTTCTATCCCAGCAACAGCAATTTCCACACTTTAAAACACAAAGAATTTGTCATATGACGTTAGTCACTGTGCAAACGAAATCCCTCTACCCACCGTTGCTGTTTACTTGTCATTTAAAATATAACCTAACTTTGTATGTTTTTGACAACTTTCCACATATTGCCAATTCATCAAATCAGAGCCAATAGATACAGGAGAGTACCGCCACGTCCGCCATGTTTTTTCCTCTGTCACATGCGTCACTTTGAGGTTTTTAACACAATTCCGTCAACGTGAGATTTATAGCAATCCGAAATTTTACTTAAAATTGGCAAGACTGTAAGTTCACGGATCAAAGAATGGCTGTACTCTCCTATATCTACTGACTCTGCATCAAATATGATCATAGCGTCTTTCATGACCTACCTTGACACCCAATCTACTTTCCGTGACCTGTACAATTTTTGTATTAGGGATTCTGTATTATGCTGTGCAAAGGTTTCCAAACCTGCATAAAGGCAGGTTTAAAATTAAAAATGACAACTAATGACAATTAATATTTCTCATTATTTCAGTGTCAAAGTAGATATTTTTCTGAAAATTCTCGCCTGAACTTTTATAAAATGTAATAAAAATAGCTATTAATAAACGCTACGTTAATGGTACCCAACACAGTATTGGTATAATATCGTTAAAAGTAGTTATTCATAACATTTATGAAGGATGCTAAGTAAATGTCACACCCTTAACCTACTTGTTTTAGTAACTTTTTGAAAGTACCACAGAATAATACCCTAAATCAGAATGGCCTCTCTGTATCGGCGCTTTTGATGTCAGCATACTCAATTTTTGTGACCTTGAAATTGTCCGCCATGATCCTAGTGGTGTGCAGAGGCGGTAAATTCAAACTTATGCTCCTAAATTTTAAACTGAACAGAAATAATCCGTACGTTTAAAGTCCATGCAATTTATATGGAAATGTACAGTACATCATGTGCCACCAAAAGATCTTTTCTGTGCACTCATATTAAATTAATATTATAAAACCACTTGCACAAGAAAACATAACCTTCTTATAAGGGGTCATTGACAGCCACAAGTACACATGTAAAATATGGAAAACAGCTGACTGCACACCACCAGAACTCGCGCATGCGCAAAGAAAAAACTAGCTGAATTTTAAGCCGACAGGCCATTCTGTATTATTCTGTGAAAGTACACTCATGAAATTTTTAAAATCAAAGGCCACTTTGTGTTTTTATGTTTACTGAACAGACTATAGAAGGTCCTATTAGCTAAGGTCTAATTTTGAGTTACAATTATTGAGGCTTTCTGAATATCGAAACGCTTTTTGAATTATAATTTACACTCTCTGAATTAGAATTTATTAATCAGAATTACAAGTTACTCTTTTTGAAATACATCATATTCTTTCTGAATTACAATTGAAAAAGGTGTAGTTGTAATTGTGTAATTCTACATAAAAGCCTTGTCAATAAAGAAAAAAATCTATTTGCGTCGTTTACTCATAAAGTTAGGACTGATAAAAATGTTTGTAAAAGGTATGGACCGTAGGAAAAATACTTTACAATATTAAAAAGGTAAATTTAAAAAAATAGTGAAGCAAAAATTAAGGAGGGCATATTTATGGGTCTCCAAATTTGACAATTAATGATAGCGGATTCGATGCGGTTCTACAAGGAAAAGAAAAGGTAATGTGGAATTGTTTCAAATCTGTCGTAACCGACCTTTAGGGCAATAAAAAATCGGAAAATTTCAGCTAACCATAAAATGGAATGTGATGTCACTAAAGATGCATTATTTGCATTCGCATTTGGATTTTTTCCCTGAAGATTTTCGAGCTCTAAGTGATGAACGAGCGTTTCCATCAGAAACTTTCAACTTGGGAAAATCGATACCTACCAGGGAAGATGGAATTCGAACAGGCTAGGTAATTACTGTCGGTCACTGATTAGAGAAGACGCTAATCACTGCCTCCTACACTTACAAGCCATGCTGTTAGACTTGGCAACATTGCATCTCTGGTAGTTGGTGGTCCTAAATTTCAATATGAAGTATTTTTACTTTAAAGAGCACAGTTTTACTCTTTATCCTGTGTTATTCTGTAATTAACTAAATATGGCTTTTGTAATTTATATTTTAAAGTTTGTAATTTTCTAGACACCACTGCTGATTGAGAGTACAACATACCTATATACTTTCTTTCGAATCTCGTCCATTGGAAAAAAAACGGTTTTATAGTTTGCATACGATTTTCTTTTAAGGCACTGTCGTAATTGGTACACAGCGTCTTAATGGCATTCTAAATATAAAATTAAAAGTTACAAGAAATGCGCTAAAAATGAGGTTCGATTGATATTTACCTCGGATGTAATTCAGTGAAATACTTATTAAAAACTAGTGATGGGCCTATCCGGAATGAATAATCGGAAAGTTTCCGATTGTTCAAAAAATCGGAAGGTTCCGATTATATCGGAACGTTTCGGAACTTTTCAGAATTCGATTATTTTACTGTTCGGTGCACAAAATTCGGAACTTTCGGAATTCGATTATTTTACTATTCGGAACACAAAATGAGGAAACGAAATGCCAATTTGAACTGAACAGAATACGGAATGTTGTGTTGACTCACTTGACTGCTATATGCTGGTGAATGGCACTAATGGCAGTGGTATTTCATAGATTAATTATTAGATAGTACAACTTACAGACTTCAAATTCATGTATTGTTTTATACCGGGTGGCCATAAATATCTGATATCACATTACCTTTGGAATCAACACCGCTTTATTAAAGTGATGAATCCAACTAAACTAAATGTCATTAATGTCATTAGAACTAAAATTCCTATCTGTCAAAAATTATTACAGATTGCAATAAGTATTGAAGTTAGAACGGGAGATTTTACTTCGACACGAAGTGTACGAAGTATTGAAATTCCCTCATATCGAAAACCACTCTGAGTCAAATATCTCTAAAATTCGAGCCAACCGACTAATGAACCCACTATATCAAATCTCCGTCTCGGCGGTGCGGATCTTTTGGTGAAGATCCCAGCCCACTAGATCAATCCCCCGCATTGGGGGGTGCCTAAACGTGCTGTGCGGGGATGTATGTTCGTATGTGTACACGATTCCGGTCGCCAGGAACCTTCCTGAAGTCTTGGATCGTTTTCATACGATAGGTCCTCCGAAAATGAAGGCAACATCAACTTTTGAGCTATGGTCGTCTGCAAAAAAAAAATTTTTTTTGTTTTGTTTTTTTGATAAATAACTGGTTCATAGCATTTCATTGTATTAGCGAAACGGAGTGATGCTGAGTATCGAAGTATTCTTGGAAAGCACGGATGGGCGCTTTTCTTGGGTGGGGGGTACCGTATATTTTATAATTGAGTCGTAGGCTAAACTGCAGAATCTGGGGCACATTCCCCTCCTCTTATTTGCATTTTATTACATTTCATACCAATACTTATTAATTGAAATATGTATAATGCTAACCAACATTTATAAGTAGCTAATTCCATGGCTACCGGGATCTCAGATATTTATGGCCACCCGGTACTATCTATTATGTACTTTATGTGCCATTAAACTTTAAAATATCACTACCATTTTCCGAAAGTCTATTAAGGTAACTTCTGTAATAATTTGAAAAAATATTTTATTTCCTCTTATATGCCACTGTGCGACTCAAACTCATAAATTGTTGTACTGGCGGTCCTGCAAACCCAAACAATAGATGCCAACCCAGATAAAGGCTTACGGTGCGACGCAAATTTGCACGCACTTCATCTTCCTTCCGCTCGTTGTTGTTTCGCTCGTTTTCCCTTGCTTGCATTTACGGAATGTAAAATAATCGGATGATATTCCGATTTTATAAACATTCCGAAATGGAACATTCCGGTTATTGAAATCATCCGATTATGCCCATCACTATTAAAAACCCGTAAATACTAGCAGCAATTTTACTTTCATATCACGAACAGTACAGTAATATAAATAAATGTATTTCTTCAAACTTAAGGGTAGTCCAACATATTAATATTTAATCAGACGCCTCATTTGAACACACATTTTTATAAATAAACAGTATAAAAATTTGCCTAGCAGCAGCGTTGCCAAATTTCCAGCATGGCTTGTAAGTGTAGGAGGCAGTACCCTAATGCACCATCACATAAAAACTGTGGAGTAGAACATTTTAGTGGGAATATAATTCGTTTGTATTTTGCGCCAATCATCACCTCTTAAATTTAGGACCTTAGCTAATAGGTCATAGCCAGCTTCATCTGTTTCCTCTAACGTTAGCGGGTATGAATGAAGCTGGCCATGTCTAGAGCGAAATGAATTTTATTATCTTTATTGGCAAAAACATTTTTGTAATTATAACAAAGTGACAGTAAATTTAAAATTTTATAAATATATTGTTATGGTATTGGTACAGGGGTTTAAAATCAGATTAATAAGATTAAAAGAATACAGTATTAAACATTACAAAGATGAATTTAGATATGAAATGGATATCAAAATTATTAAAATGTATTTGAAAAAGGAAGGAAATAGAATTTAAAATTTAATTAAATGAAGCCAATTAAGAAACAGTACGATTTTAACATAATTTAATATCTAAAATGAAAAGGGAAATTAATGGCAAATACTTTTTCGAAATATACTATTTAACATAGTGAGTATTCAACATATAATAAAGCTTGAATAGTGTGTTGGACTGTAAAATAATATAAGCTAGATCACTAAGGATATTTTTATTGATTAGAATATAAAAATTTGATAACAAAAATGATGTAATACAATTTGTAGCGTTTTGAAATTATAAAAATAAACCTCTTTATAAAAGTTTTTTAAAAGATATTTGGTATATGAAAGGGTTCAAATTTGAAATAAAATTGTTGTGGTGAAAAAGAATAAAAAGTAAAATGTTAAAAGGATAGAAGATGTGCAGACTATGTGGATGAATATAAAGAATGTGGTGAAAATACCAAACTAATACAGTTGTAATCTACAAATGCAAATAAAAGTAAGGGAATGCTGAATTGAGTTTATCGTAAAATTACATTGCGTCAACTGAATTGGATAACAAGGAATGGTTTACAAAGGAAGTGGTTTACATCGAGATCATTAGCAGAGTGAGCATTTTTGTGGGGTGGATTGAAGATTTTTCATCTTGAGGAGTTCTGATTCGACAAGGAGTTCTGATTCGACAGGCTTGTCATTGAAGTGACGTTTTGTGGCTTGCATCTGATCGAGGTTCCTAATACCGGGTTGTCGGTGGCTTGAAGATTTTGGTGGGACAACGTGGATCGTGGTTGCTGCTGATGTTGTTGCTGGGAAAGGTTGAAAGGTGCTTTGTCGTGTTTAAAGGACAAGGAAGTCTTTGAGGATCCAGGTGTGTTTTTGGCGGAGTTCGTGCAGACGTTGTTGTTGGAAGTTGGGAGATCTTGGTGAGGTTGCTGGAAGTATTGGGCTTAGTAGAGGAGAGTGTCGAGTCTAATAACAGGTAACAGAATACAGGTATTTAAAATAAAAACTGAAAGAAAATAGAAAGAGTGAAGTGAGTTAATTTTAATTAAGGGAGTACCTACTTACCATTTGATATTGTGGAATGACAAGTGTAACGAGAAAGTATTTGTAATTGATTTTTAAAAACTAATTCGAAGTGTCAGTTGTACGAGTAGTCATGAAAATAAGAATATCACATTTCAGAATATAAGCAATCTAGATTAGAAAGAATCCGACCTGTTTTTCAGTCAAGTGTTCTACCCTTAGAACAGAAAATAGACAGGAAGCCGCATTTGTAAGAAATCCGTGCGACCGCGATGGGTTTTCAAAATGGCGGATGGTTGTTTGCTTTTGGCAGTGGCGTATCATATCGAGAGGGTGCATGTGCAGCAAACAATTTCAACAGTTTTATTAAGTGCACTTTACACTATGTGATTTATCACTACATGTGAGTTTATGTGACTTCAGTCACTGTCTGTAATTTAAATTGCTTTCTCAGATTGTGTGATTACAAATAATGACCCCATTATACGTTCCCTTCTATGCCCATGACTATTGTTGTGTACAAGTAAGTATATGACAAGTGACATGTTCAGAGAAATTATCTCTCTATTTGAAGTGAAAAGTAATATTAATACTTACTGATGGAATGTAATGCCCAAAGTCCTGGTATTTGGGGTCTGAAAACAGCCAAAATTAGTCTCAAACTAACTAAAACCTACAACTGTCAAACCGATATCACACCTCATTAGTCATACATGGGTTTTCAAAATGGCCGTTTCCGTCGCCTAGATGTTACAGCTAAGTTAAGAGAAATGTGCCTTCCTGTCTATTTTCTGTTTTAAGGTTCTACCGAAGCTAGCAGTTAATAATTTTTATTATGACATAATCATTCTGGATAACTAACCAACAGAAGTACGAAACTTTGAATACCTAGGGTAACGATTGCAAACGACGTATTGATAGGGAAATAGGCTACAGTGTAAGCAAGACCAATTAAGTATACTTCAGTGTTGTACAATACCATCTTGGGTAAACGAGACGTAAGCAAGAAAACAAAAATATATACGTACTCATACAGATATACACTCGAACTTAACCAACGCAACGGTGAGAAATCATGGACCATGAACAACAAACACAAATCCAAAATAATAACAGCCAAAGTTTTGCAGGAAAATCACGGGAAAAATCAAACGAGGCAGTATAAGAAATGCAACACACAGAGAGCAGCTGCAACAACAACCTCTAATCACAAAAAATAGAGAATAAACAAATGACGCTAAGGATACTAAGAAGATATAGCTTTCAGAGATGAGTTGCACACTAGTAGGCACCCTCGCAGAAACTCTAGGAGATTTCTTCTTCTTCTTCTTCAGTTAGCTTCTCTCCATCGATTCGATGTAGGCCTCTTTCATGTCTTTCCAGTTTTCCCTGTTCTGGGCTCTTTGATACCAACGTTGCGGTGGTCTTCCCACGCTTCTTCTCTCACCCCAGGGTCGCCATTTTGTTATTTTTCCGCTCCACTTATCGCTATGTCGAGCAACATGTCCGGCCCACTGCCACTTAAGGGAACATATTCTCTGGGTTATATCGCTAACTTTAGTGCGCTGTCTTATCCATTGCTTGGTTTTATGGTCTCTAAGTGATATTCCTAATATTTTTCTCTCAATTGCTCTCTGATGTACTTGCATTGTGTTTAGTGTCCTTTTATTTAATACCCAGGTCTCACATCCGTAAGTGGTAACGGGGAGGATGCACTCATTATAGATTTTTGTTTTTAGTCTTGTTGGTAATTTCATTTTCATCATATAATTTAGTTTTCCGTAGGCTGCCCAGCTTAGTCTTATTCGTCTTTTTATTTCTGTATCTTCACTATCCTTCTTGAGCGTTATTGCTTGTCCTAACTACACCTTAGCGTCCACTATATCAATATGTTTTCCTTCTACAATTAGTGTGTTTGAACTTGTTTGTTGGTTTGTCATAATTTTAGTTTTACTTGTATTGATTTCAAGGCCGATTTTCTTTGCTTTTAAGTTCAGTTCTTCTAACATTTCTTTTAGATCATCTTTATCCTGGGCAAATACGATAACATCATCAGCAAATCTCAAGTTGTTTAGTTTTTCTCCTTGTATCGTGACTCCTCGTTGTTCCCAGTGGAGATTCTTGAAAACATCCTCCAATACCAGCGTGAATAATTTTGGCGAGATGATGTCGCCTTGTCTGACTCCTCGTTGTATTTTAATTTTATAGGTTGTTTGGTGAGTTTGTATTCTCATTGTAGCTTTGCTGTAGATGTATTTGAATAGGTCTATGTACCTCTGGTCAATTCTGGCATTCCTTATTGCATTAATTATTGCCCACGTTTCCACTGTATCAAATGCTTTTTTGAAATCTATAAAAGCCATCCATATATCTAAGTTATATTCGATACTTTTCTCTGTAAACTGTCTGACTGTGTGGAGGTGTTCTATTGTGCTGTATTCTTTTCTGAACCCGGCTTGTTCTGTGGGTTGATAGATTTCAAATTTTCTTTCTAGCCTGTTTTGTGACGATTCTCATAAACAACTTATAGACCTGTGACAGCAAACTTATGGGTCGGTAATTCTCGAGGTCAGTTGGGCCACCCTTCTTGAATATAAGGATAGTTATTGAATTTTCCCATTCGGTTGGTACTTTTCCTTGTAACAGGCATTTGTTGAACAATTTTTGTAATTCTTGTTTTGCTGTTTTCTCACTCTCTTTCAACATTTCTGGTAGAATGTTATAGTCACCTCCAGCTTTGCCATGCTTCATCTGCTTTAAAGCCAATTCAATTTCTTCTATTTCGATTTCTGGTAGTTCTTCCGAATTTACATTGATAATACGTTCTTTTGATTTTTCGTTGTTATGCAGGTTTACTTCCTCGGAGACTTTTGATTTGTATAGGTCTACATAGAATAGTTCTGTAATTTCCAGCATGTGTTTTCTATCTGTTATTATGTTTCCTTGTTTGTCTTTCAGTCTATACATTTCCTTCCTTTGACATTTATTTCTCCTAAAAACATTCAATCCCCTATTATTTTCAATCAGTGTTTCTACCTTAAGAGTGTCATATTCTAGTATATCGATCTTGGCTGATTTACGGGCAGCTTTGTTATTTTTTGTATATTCCATAGTATTTCTTTTACCCGCTCTTATAAGATCTCGTCTTTTTTCTAGGAGGTTTTTAGTTTTTTGTGAAAACTTGTCAGGTTTGATTTTTTTGTTCTTGGTTATTTTTTCAGATGTTTCTCTTATTATGTTTCATATTCTAGTGTTTGCTTCATCGATATTCTCATTGTCTTGTCCTAGGTGTCGTTCAAAATTCCTGCTGAGCTGTTTTTTATATTCTTCTTTCTTTGATTGAAGTAATATTCTATCTATTACCTTGGCCTTGTTCTTCAATATTCTTGCTCTTTCTAGTTGTACATTTATTCTTATTTTGCTCCTGACCATTCGATGGTCGCTTCCTGTTGAGAATGAATTTAAAACGCTGACATCTTGAACGATGTTTTTATGAGTTGAGAGTATAAAATCGATTTCATTTTTTGTTTCTCCACTCGGGCTAACCCATGTCCATCTTCTTGAATCTTTCTTTTTGAAGAACGTATTTATTATGTAAAGTTTTTCACCTTCTACAAAGTTTGCTAGCATATCACCTCTCTTGTTTCTTGTCCCTAAACCGAATTTTCCTATACCGGGTGCTGACTTGCGGGACGCACCATAGGAATTTGCATAGTAAATTCTTTATGTTCAATTATTGGCTCCCCTAATTATTTTAGAGCTAAAGTGTAAATACATTTTTTGTAGAGAAAAAAATACTGCATCCATTCATACTGCTGCTAACAATTTTTCATTTTCCAGAACCGAAGGAATGCAAAAAATCAAACTAGCAATTTTACAAAAATCAATGATGCCATGGAATTATTGAAACAAGCCAATACCAAAGCAAGTGCGTGCGGGGCGATCATCCAGTCCCTGCCGTCAAAAGATTGAATGTATTGTCGTTTTTCTCATTTTGGTGTAAGTTCTGAACCTCATTATTGCACCTACAATTATTTAATAACTTGCCTGTAGTCTTAAACTTAAAATGAATCAGTCTACTAATGGTTGTACTGTTTGGAATTTGCCGATACGGATATTTTACAATAATCAAGGAGCTTACTTAACGAACGTCCACAATACTCGTAAAACCATTTTTGTTATGGACAAGGTCTAGGTACCTTAGAGACATTAAGCAGAACATAATTAATAATGAATTATTATAAACGTCAAACATCAATAGCTGGCCATAGACACACGTTTAAAACCGCCACGAATGTACTACAACCGTGCAGGTTTTGAACGTGTGCATATGCGCAGTCATAAGTTGGGCATTGACACGCGTTTAAAACTTCCACGAAAAACTACATTCGTGGCGGTTTTAAACGTGTGTCTATGGCCAGCTAATTGGGTGCCTTATATTAGTAAAATTCAGATAGTTTCAGATCGAATAATATACATTACACTGAAAATCAATAGTAAAATAACTTTGAAATTTATACAGATTTATGCACCAACCAGCAAACAAGAAGATGAAGAAATAGAAATATTGTACGAAGACCTGAACAAAAGCATAAAAGAACATAAAACAACGTATACAACAATTGGGGGAGATTTTAACGCAAAAATCGGTACAAAATTAGGATGCCCCGACTCTGAAAACTATAGTACCGGGTGCTGACTTGCGCGACGCACCATAGGAATTTGCATAGTAAATTATTTATGTTCAATTATTTGCTCCCCTAATTACTTTAGAGTTAAAGTGTAAATACATTTTTTGTAGAGAAAAACATACTGCATGCACTCACACTGTTGTTAACAATTTTAAATTTTCCGGAACCGAAGGAATGCAAAAAACAAACTAGCATTTTCACAAAAATGAGTGATGCCATGGAATTATTGAAATAAGCCGATGCCAACGCAAATGCGTGCGGCGCGACAATATGTGCTGTTTGTTTGTCATTAATAATAGCCGGCCATACACACAGCGACTTCTCTGCGGACTTGATCCGCCGCAGTCAAAGTCTGCAGACAAATCTGTGCGTTAGTGTGTGACTACGCGCCAGACTTTACCATGTACAGACTTGTCTAAAGACTTAACCCGCATGCTAAGTCTGCCGATGCCAAAAAACGCACAGTTTTCTCACACAGGTTAAATCCGTCGATTCGTGTAGTGTGTACTTCTATAAGTTTCCCCAAAATTAATTTTTAAAGAATATGGCTGAAAACAGTAACATTATTGATACCCGTTTTATGGGAAAAGAATTCCTGACGGGATTTATAGAGATTTATAAAAATTATCCGGCTTTATGGAAAATTAAATCCAGAGATTACTCCAACAAAAATTTAAAAAATAGGGGTTATGAAGCTTCAGTTGAATATTGCAAGAAAGTGTATGCTGGCGCGGACCGTAATTTTGTTTTTAAAAAAATACAAAATCTACGAAGTTGCTTCAGAAAAGAGTTGAAGAAGGTTTTGAACTCAAAACGTACAGGAACAGGAACAGATGATATATATGAGCCTCGATTATGGTATTTTGAATTGCTACTATTTACGAGCGACCAAGAGATTCCGGTGCAAAGTACCGAAAGTCAGAATTTGGAAGAACCGTTCAGCCCAAATATGACTGAAGAAGAAACCGAAGAGGAAAACTCGGAAAGTGTCTTGGAGAATAATGTATTTGAAAACGAGGAGCAAGGAAATTATGTTGAAAATACACAGGAATCACTGGAGGTAAGACATTTATTGCAAATAATCATACATATTATAGAAACACATTTTTTTAAACATTTTTCCACTATTTTTGCTATGATTATTTTATAAAAAATCATGCTTTCCCGACTTCGATCATTTTATCTTGCCAATCAACTTTTCCTTTACCATTAAAATAATCGCAGTATTTATTTCTATTAATCTTAGCTTCTAAAGATGCATTACCTTTATTTTTCGTTTTTGACAAAGAAACCAATTCCACACCTCGCAAACGCCATTCGCCTACCTCAGTTTCATGTGTGAGAGGATTTTCTCTATCAAAAGTAGTAGGTGTTGCATAAGACAGACTAGTTCGTCTTAAAAAATTGTGCAAAATGCAACAAGCTAGAACGATTTTAATAAGATTCTCGGGACGTACCGCCAAACTTGTATGGAAAATGCGAAAACGGGCGGCTAGTATCCCAAAAGCATTTTCAACAACATTTCTTGCTCTAGACAGTCTGTAATTAAATACCTTTTTTCATATGTAAGATCTTTTTCTGGATAGGGTTTTAACAAACAATTTTGTAAAGAAAACGCCGAATCGCCTATAATTACAAAGTTAAGATTTTCTTTAGTTTCACTGTTGTCCGGAAAATTCAAATTATTTGTAGTTAACTTTTTATAAAACGATGTCCATTCAAGTGCTCCACTGTCTGACATTCTTCCCTGTTTTCCAACATCTACATAAATAAATTCGTGATTTGCATTTACCAAAGCCATCAAAATGACACTATAAAAGTTTTTATAGTTGTAATATAGTGCACCTGTACCAGGTGGTGGTACTATTCGGATGTGTTTTCCGTCTAGAGATCCTCCACAATTCGGAAAATTCCAACGAGTTTCAAAATCGGATGCAATTTTTTTCCAGTCCTCGGTGGATTTTGGAAACTGAAACCAAATAAGTAGCGTAAACTTTGCAAACGTCTATAATTTTAAACGCTACTATGATAGATTAATACAATAAAAGTGTATAATTTAATACTTAGATAAAATGATTCTATTTCAGACTAGTTTCCGACAACCATCAACTCCCAAAAGAAAAATAATCCAGAAATCAGCAAGAAATAGGAAAAGGCAACAGTTCTTTCAAGAAAAACATGAAGATTTCATGAAAACATGCACTGAAGTTCTAAAGCGGAAAGATGACGTGCCGGATGAGTTTGATGCTGTTGGTATTAATGTCAGCGCTAAGTTACGAAAAATGGATCCCATGCAGCAAGTCTTAGCTGAGTCACTAATTAATAAAATACTAGCCAAGGGATTATTTAAAGAATTAACACGTTCAACCGATGTAACAGACACTTCTACCGTAAATAATAATATTTCTTGGCAAACAGCTCCAAGCACAAGCCTTAGCTCACACTACAAGGTGTACTCTAGCAGTTCTACAACGACACCATCCCCTCAACCGAGTCCTCAACCGAGTCCTCAACCTACGACATCTGATGCATTAACTACATATTATTGAGATGCTGCACAAGATATTTTGTATTTGCAAAATTTGTAGGTAGTTAATAAAATATAGTCTTGTAATAACTACCGGGTGTCTTAAAATGAATTACATCTAGTTGTACCCCTCATCCTTACTTACCTTTGAAGGCTTACACTTCACCGACTAGCTCAAGATACGGTTTCTTATCAGGGTTTAACAATTGTGGGATTTTTAGTTCGTTTCACTTTCATATAAAGGTAAAAGTTCATTAATCAGAAGAAATGGGCGCCATAACTTTATTTAAAAAGTTTTAAATTCAATAAGTTTACAAAGGTTACGTATTCTTTCTAACAGTCCACAAATCAATTGTTATGCATTAGAGGCTTATACCTTTCTAATTTTAATACACATTATGTAATTATTTAGCAAGTTTTATTCTTCTCTGACAAGTTAGAATTTGTTCTAATAAAACGTTAGGATTAATGAATCTATCAGTATCTAGGAGATTTCTTATACCTATTTAATTAATAACCTCCGGTTCGTAAGTTGAAAATATAAAGAGCTCTCTATACCCTCGTATTTCTCTTTCCTAGGTCTTAATTACGATTAATGATCGGTATTTAGTTTAATTGGTATCATTCCATGTAGTATAAGAAAGGTCCTTTATGAAAAAAAAACTTATTATTTGACAAGTGACCCAAAAACCAACTTGACAGTCACAGAACGATTTAATCTCACTTCAGGCCACATCACCTGGTAAGTAACTATTGTTTTTACTTGAAACTAATCTGTTATTGAATATTCTTAAGGCTTACGCCCTAATTTAATTATATTTAAGCTATGACGCGGGTTTAAGTCTAACTAACGATATTAAACCCTTTCAGGACTAACATACGGTTAATGCAGAGAACCCTTGAACCTGGACCTCTCCATCTGCCAACATTAACTATGAAGAACTCCTCATCGAACCAAAGAAGTTGCCCTTGACTGGTGATTGATCTCCTAACTGGTTATAGATTTCTAATTGCGTCCTCTCTTTTCCTTATCGCTCGTAACTTATCGACACACTTCTCCATGGCGAATATACAACTGACCAGAACTGGCGTCAAATGAAAAAGACCGACGAGCTGGTAGTCAAAGAGGAAGCCCTAAGAGCTGGTGGTCAAAGAGGTGACACTAAGAGCTAAATCAAGGAAAACCCTCTATTACGATTTGTATGTATTAGTTTGCCGTCTACCTACCAGTTATATAATAACTGCCCTTTTCAGAAAGAAAATGTTTGTGGAATTTATCCTATCTGCCTGAAAAATTATTATGTTTTAATACTATGCTGTATGAGTTAAATAAAGGCTTACTATTGTCTGCTTGTATCCTTTCTAAGCTAGGATTTTCAATTTGCTTCGCTTCTGCATAGAGAAGCGCCCTTTTGCTTTCTGAATTAAACAGGAAGTAATAATTTTTGTTATTTATTGTTCTTTTACTAACGTAACCATGGGCCTTTATAATTAAATTTCAAAAAGGGTAGGCAACCCCTCCTACTGGTCTTGCGCTTAAAGTTGCCTATCTATTAGGATTAATTAATATTGAACGATATTCCTGTAGAAGCTACGATATGTACTGCTACACTATCTCCCTTCTAGAATTAATAAGAAAATTGAAATCCTCCCCTTTAGACAGTTGGCTAAAGTTATTATAACACCCTTTTTAATATTTGCTAATACATTAACTTTAAACAATCTTTCTTAATAACATTGATTATTCATTATCTATGTACACTAATACCCTATCTTTTAAACTAAGTTATTACAATCTATGAACTCTAACTATTACCACTGAAGTTACTTCAAGTTACTTTTCTAATCTTAATTGTCCATAACGAAATCCAATGTATCTAGAATTCCATCATTTATTTCCTTTCCAGATATGAAACATTTCTGTAAATTCTTTTTAAGAAAAGGAATTAGCTTTGGAGGCATAGTCCATTCTATAAAGCTACTTTTTATTTTGTCTGTTTTTCTGCAGAAGTAATTGTTAACCTCTTGCATTTAACAGCTAATTATTAACTTTACACTTTGAGTAAAGTAATTTAATAGATAACTAAGGACAGCACCTCATAGGACACTACCTAAAATTCAAGATCTTCAGTCATGCGAGACTGGAGTCTTTAAAATAATAAACCGCACCTCATAGGACACAGTTTCGCTGAGGAGTGCTATGCCACAACTCAATGACATCAAGCTAGAAAAGTCGTTCGGTTATACAACCTAATCCTTTTGAAATAATATCTTTGGCAATTAACAAACTACTTAATTATACCTATTTATTTACAAGCTTAAACGAAACTTCATAATTCTTCCTCCATCAAATTGGGTTGACTACTGGTTCCAGGTTTGATATCTTTTACATGCCAGATTCCTAAATTCCTACCGTCCAAATCTACTAACTTGTACGTTACAGAACCTGTGACTTCGGCTACCTTCGCTTTTATAAATTTCGGAGCTAATTTCTTTGCAAAACCTTCTTTCGCATTTGAAAGTACCATGTTACGTTTCCAGACTATGTCACCCTTCTTGAAATGTAATGACCGTTTTCTCAGATTATAATAATGCTTATTCCTTACATAGGCTTGATTAAGACATTGTATTACCTCACTATAAATAGGAGATAGTTGATTGACATCTTTAACTAACTGTTCGCGTGTTTCTAATGATATGTCCTCCTTTGTTAAATTTTCTAACCGACCATAATAATCACCGTGAGCAGGAACAGTTCGGCCAAAATTTAAAAAGGATGGAGTATAGCCCGTAACTTCACTAACAGCGTTTCTTATGGCATGTGCTATCTTATAAATTTGAGCATCCCATATTCTATGATTTCTTTTTTTATAAGAGCGTAATGCAGTAGTAATGATTCTATTCGTACGTTCGACTGGATTTACTTGCGGATGATAAGAAGCGTTATACCAAACCTTTTGTACTTTATACTTTTCTACTAACTTCTGAAAAAGTCCACCTATGAACTGAGGTCCATTATCACACATAATGATTTGAGGAACTCCAAACATTAAAAAGACATCATTTTCTAGAAACTTAACGATAGAAGAGGCGGTTGCTTTTCTAAGTGGTTGTACTTGCACAAACTTAGTAAACCAATCAGTTACTACTAGAATAGAAGTGTAACCTTTCGTTGATCTTGGTAAAGGACCAATTAAATCTATTGAAATCAGCTGGAATGGATATTTAATTTTCTTTTGATTTTTCATTAACCCGGGACGAAGTTGAGAAGACGACTTACTGGCTTGACATATATCACATTTTCTGACATACTTAGCGATATCTGCTTTCATCTTAGGCCAATAATATATTTCAGCTATTTTTCTAAAGGTCTTAAAAGATCCTAGGTGACTTGAGGTAGGTTCGTCATGAAATTGTTGTAATATATCTAACCTTTTAGCTTTAGGAACAACTATCTTCCATTCTATTAAATTAGACAAGATACCATGTTTATTGCTAATGTACTTATATAAAATGTTATCTTCTACTCTCCACAAGGGATAATTCTCTGGATGATCTTTTATTCTACCAATCATACTTTTATACCACGGACATAAATCTGTTTCCTCTAACGTCATCATGCTAATATTAACAACAGGAATAGGATTTCGGGATAAAGCATCTGGAACAACATTGAATTTTCCTTTACGATGTTCTATTTCAAAACTATATTGTGACATCCTAGCAGTCCAACGAGCTAATCTACCTGTAGGTGATTGTAATTTATGTAGCCATAAAAGAGCATGGTGATCAGTAACAATTTTGAAATGAGTAAGTTCAATATAAGGACGGTATTTTTCTATACCAAATAAACATGCTAAACACTCTTTTTCAGTTACCGAATAATTACGTTCTGCACTAGTCAAAGACCGACTGGCATAGGCAATAACTCTTTCTTCTGACCCTTCACCTTGTAGTAAAACCGCGCCTACACCTACGTCACTGGCATCACATTGTATAATAAACATTTTATTGAAATCTGGACTACTCACTATGGGAGAAGAAGTTAATAATTTCTTAAGTTCTTGAAAAGAAGACTCGGCTCGCTCATTCCATCTAATAGATTTCTTTTTCTGATGGCCTTTAATTAAATCTAACATAGGAGAAGCTAATGTTGAAAAATTTGGAACAAATCTCCTATACCAGCTAGCCATTCCCAAAAATCTTTTTACTTCTGTGGAATTCTTTGGAGTAGGAAAAGAAACTATTGCTTCCACTTTGGACGGATCTGTTCGCAAACCATCTCCATCAATTAGGAAACCTAGATATGTCAATGAAGGTCTACAAAATTCACATTTTTCAATATTGATAGTAAGTCCCGCATTCTTTAATCGATTGAAAACCTGTTCTAACGTGTTTAAATGTTCTGAAAATGTCTTAGAAATAATTATGACGTCGTCCATATAAACAAATACATTATTCAATTCTGGACCAAAAATATTATCCATTAGTCTCTGTAAAGTTTGAGCGCTGTTATTAAGGCCCACAAGGAGAGAGACTTGAACTTGTGATTACTCCTACTTGAATTTAAATAGGCAACCATCATTACGCTTGCTAGGATCTGCGGTTTCATTCAGACTACCTGCATTCCTTAGCGGTAATGACCTTTCTTGGAAAAGGATTAGTTTTTCAGATCAACGGAATGTTTCAAAAATGGTTTTTCTAGCAATTGGCAGGCAGTGTCGTGCATATTTACGTATACAATATACATTCTCCACAGCTAAACGCAATACCAATATAGTAGGCAATTCATAATTTGAAACACTATTGTTGTTTAACTATAATACGGTTTTGTCTGTCTTGTACTTTTTTTCTAAGTATTATTTCTGTGTATTATTTATTGGAATAAATCAAATCAACTAATACAATAATAGTCCAGTCGTTGGAAGGTTTTCCGCTCCGAATTCTTTGAACCTTGATCGATTGACGTGAAATTTGGTGAGTGGTTAGGGGATGGCTCAAGGAGCAAACGTGACATAGCGCCGATGTGCACTTTTACCCTGAGAGTGGATGCCACCCCTTCTCGGGGGTAGAAATTGTTCACTCAAAATAACTTCGGAAATGGATAGAGGGACAAATTCTAAGTAAAAAATGTTCTATATAGTTTTTTCGATAGATCGATATTTTTCGAGCTATTCGCGATTGAAAACTTAAATTTTTTGTGATAAAAATGTATGTTTTTGGACGGTTTTTCGCGAATAAGTCGAAAACTTCGCGATCTATCAAATAAGTTGTACTAACCAAAAATGAAGCTTAAAAACAGGAAAGAGATTGTTTTTTTTTATGAATGCTCTATGTCCAAAATAAAAGAAGTTATGGCTCGTTGAAGAAGATTTTTTTTGCAACAACTTGGTTTGAAGTAACCAACGAAGTAATTAACGAAAAACCAATGCATTTTTCGGGAAAAACTTATAGAAGATTTTTTGTAGTGATTGAAAAGACCTTTAAAATGAGCACTGTTTAAAGCCGATTACATTATAACTAAGCGAGTTACGATGAAAAAGCGGTGGGCCACTCAAATTTTTGAAAAAAAAATGAGCGATAAAACCCCAGCCATTCCACTAGAATTGATATTGACCATTATCCCTTTACAAATTACTTTATTTTGGTATTACTCATGTAATCCAAAAGTTTGGGCGGGTTAGAATACGTATTTTTCGAAAATAATATGATGAAAATGGAAAACGTATTTTTCAAATTTCTTAAAAAATACCTTATTTTGAAAATACCTAAAACTAAAGAAAAAAACGTAAAAAATAATATAGTACAAAAATGTAGATTTTTTCTTAACGAACATTTTAGTTTTTTTTTTAATTTCTGTAGGAAAAAGAATAACGGAGATATAAATGTTAGCAGTTTGCATTATAGTGCGCGGACCACTCCTCCCGAGCCCTTCAACCCTTTACTTTTTGAATATGGAAAGTCTGAGCATGTCAAAAAACTTTTGAATTACATGAGTAATACTAATGTAAAGTAATTTGTAACGGGATAATGGTCAATATCAATTCTGGTGGAATGGCTGGGGTTTTAGCTCTCATTTTTTTTTCAAAAATTCGAGTGACTCACCGTTTTTGCATCGTAACTCGCTTAGTTATAATGCAATCGACTTTCAACAGTGCTCATTTTAAAGGTCTTTTCAATCACTACAAAAAATGTTCTATAAGTTTTTCCCGAAAAATGCATCGGTTTTTCGTTAATTAACGTTGATCACTTCGAACAAAGTTGTTGCAAAAAAAAATTTTTCTTCAACGAGCCATAACTTCTTTTATTTTGGACCTAGAGCATTCATAAAAAACCAATCTCTTTGCTGTTTTCTATGATTCATTTTTGGTTATTGGAACTTATTTGATAGAATGCGAAGTTTTGGACTTATTCGCGAAAAACCGTCCGAAAACATGCATTTTTATCACGAAAAATCTAAGTCTTCAATCGCGAATAGTTCGAAAAATATCAATCTATCGGAAAAATTATATAGATAATTTTTTACTTAGAATTTGTCCCTCTATCCATTTCCGGGGTTATTTTGAGTAAACAATTTCTACCCCCGAGAAGGGGTGGCATCCACTCTCAGGGTAAGAGCGCACATCGGCGCTATGTCACTTTTGCTCCTTGAGCCATCCCCTAACCACTCACCAAATTTCAAGTCAATCGATCAAGGTTCAAAGAATTCTGAGGTAATAGCACATTTTTACCTTCAACGACTGGACTATAATAGTAGTTTGTATACCAAGGCACTGAAGTATAACTTTTTATCACGAATGTGGATTTAGTTGCCGAGGCCCGTAGGGCCAAGGCAAATAAACCACATGAGGGATAAAAAGGAACTTCAGTGCTGAGGTGTACACTATGTTTTATTTGAAATCGAGAAATCGTGAAATGACAACATTTTAACCAACTTTTGTAGGTTATGTTCGGTCGATTGACGTTTATCTGTCGCCTCGCCACCTACAAAAAAGTCGTAAAACAATGGATTACTTCACTGCCGATTTCTCGTATTTTAATGACGATTTCGGCGTACTTCACTGCCGATTTCAAATAAAATACAGTTTCTGAAATGTTTGTAGGTACCTACGATCATTGGGACTGCATGATAATAACAAAAGTATGTTTTGGCCTAATAGTAACCAAGTTGAATTCATTTTACATGTACTAAAATGTCGTAATCGATAATAATTTATAAAATGATTAATCAAGTAATAGTAATTTATTATACAAGACGATAAAGTTAAATTTTATCCACGAGTGAATCGTTTAATAACGTCGAGACGAAGTCGAGACGTTAATGATTCAAGAGTGGATAGAAATAACTTTATCGTCGTGTATAATACAATATTTTTTTCTATAGCAAGAACTTTAACAATTTCAAAAGAAAATAATGACAGTCAATCACATTTCAAAATGTCAGTAGCTAGATTGGGTTGCTACGATAATACGAAGCTGTCATATTTAATTTAAACAAAAGTTAGAAAAATAAATTACTTTATCTATCCTTGATGTTAAAGTGCTACTTTATCTACCCTTGCTGTTAAAGTAAAACTTGACCTTTTGTTTTGAGTTGATAAAAGCACACTTTAACATGTGCTATAGAAAAAATAAATTTTAATAAATTAAATGGTGGCTCACAATAATATTGTCTGATTCATCCATTAATTATGTACTGTCGCTACAGTTTTTCATTATTCTTTATTGTTCGATTTCAACATGTACATGTTTATATTCAGATGCATGGTATTTTTAATAAAATTAAACCTGGCGTTGATAATAACAGTATATCAAGAAGCAGCAGCAATAAAAAAATATCTTGCGATACCATGACAGACATGACATTTTCCAGTTGAATGTTGGGGAAATTAGAAAATAGTTATCTATAATGGACTAGCAGACCCGGCAAACGTTGTGCTGCCCAAAAATAATTTGTTTTTGTACACACATCTTCTGAATATGAGCCAAATTAGACCATAAATATCTCGACTCCAGCTCCACCTACCAGGTCATTTTTTGTTAAAATATTTCTTTCCACGTAACTAACATATATTCTGAATATGAGCCAAATCGGACGATAAATACAATTTATCGAAATATTTCGACTTAAAATGGTTGTTCATAAAAACCGGCCTACGATCTAAGCCTAAAAATTTGCTATCATACAATTTAATCGGTCCAGTATCTTCAGAGGAGTAGCGAACAAAGATACATACAAAGAAAGAGACCACAGATTTTATGGTATAGATTGGGGTAGATGAACTCGGTAAAGCTCGTTCTTCCAGATTTATTTACTCTTTGTATTGTTTTGATATTCTTATAATTCAATTTGACAAATAAGTACCTAATGTCATTTCGTACGTCAAACGTCATTACTTTTCATAGCATTGGTATAAATGCCGTTTCTAATCCAACTGACTAATGTTGAACGGTGTGTTAATGATTGCGACAAAAAAATGTAGTTTCGATTTTGTTAGGTTACGTAGGATAATTATAACCATTAACTCTTTGTGATTAAATCGAAATAGCTGCGATTTTTAATTTAATACACCATATAAAAATCTGGTGTGATACACTCACACAACTTCCTCTTACAGTGATCTTATAATTAGCCAAAACTTTTATTTTTAATTTTTAAGCATTTGTCAAAATATTTCAAAAATTCAAAATTCTACAAAAGCGGTACAAAATAGAGCGTTAGTTGGAGAGACAAATTTTCTCTAAAATTTTAAGCTGAATTAAAAAATGTGATAATATACCGGGTGTTCTATTTAAAATAGGAGTTAATTAAAAAAATAGAAAACAAACAAAGAACCCCATTTTAGAAGTATTCAACTAGAAAATTACCTATCTCACACCAATACACATTAAAAATGTAATAAAAATGTGGAAGTTTGAAAAAAATCGTTACAACCGTTTTTGAAGAAATCGAAAAAACTGAAAAATCACAAGAGTAAACACCTACTTCCGGTTATGCATTTTTATTCAAAAGCTTGCTGTCTCATCTACATAGTACATGAAACTTATATATGAAGTTTCAACGCCATACCTCTTTTTGTTTTTGAGATATTCTGTTCACAGACAGACTGACAGATAGACAGACACTCAGACAGGCATACAGACAAACAGACCAATGAACAGAAACATGTTTTTTTGGGTTCAGGGGACTCTAAAACGTGAAGATCTGCTGAAAACTCAATTTCGAATTTTTGGGGTGAATCCAATAGCCTACTTCCTTTATCGTAAAAGGAAGTAAAAACATACATACCGTGTGAATAATGTAAGATTATACATTGGCAACTTTATTTTAGCATTAATCAATTTACCCATGCTAGTAACAATTGCCGGTTTGTTTCTGTAGTCACTGTGTTGCTATTTTGTTTACCAATACCATGGTAACATAAAGTAAATTCCCTATGTCTAATTTTGCATAATTCAGCCATGTACAGTCTTATATTATTATCACTGTATATGGGCATGTAAAGTGAAGTTTAGTTCATATTTTTTTGAGAAAAATGTGTAGAAAGTAAAGGATTTCTAAAATATCAATTCTGCAACAGATTTCTTGGAATACCTTACATTATGAATTTGAAAGTAATTTTCTTTAAATAGAATCTAGGT
Organism: Agriotes lineatus; assembly: GCA_940337035.1. Taxonomy (NCBI): domain Eukaryota; kingdom Metazoa; phylum Arthropoda; class Insecta; order Coleoptera; family Elateridae; genus Agriotes; species Agriotes lineatus. The sequence goes on along the minus strand of OW679199.1, from coordinate 37,879,399 downwards.
GCGATAACGGTAATGACATGTAACGGCTAATTATTTGATTATGAATAAAAGTAATAACATCATTAGTCAGCTGACCAAGAAGTCAAGTAATAAAATAGTATATTATGTTATTAGGAGCAAAAGTTATATTTTATGTGGCGAGGCTGGACGGGTTATCTGCCGAGCTTGTGAGGCAGATAAGTACAGCCGAGCCACATAAAGATACTTTTGCTCCGAATAACATATAGTATTTTTTCTTCAAACGTTTTTATAACAAATTATTTACAACTTTGTGAACAAAATTCGAAGAAAATTACTTGATCTCGTCAGCGGCAGATAATATTATCTGCCGCTGACGAGAGGCAGATAAAGTCGCCAGCGGCAGATAATAACTTTATCTGCCGCTCGTCAGCGGCAGATAATACTATCTGCCGCTTGGCAATAAAGTAACAGTTTAGCATCATCAATCCAGCAGTATAATGCCATATTTTACTGCCGTTTGAAGAAAAATATCTTTACCTTTTCTCCAAATCTTTAAATAGATAGAAGTTTTATCGGCTTCACCGTCTACTTCTTGTAATCGTAAATTTAAAAAAATCCGTATTTGCTATTATCGTAGCGCATTCGGTGGTGATACTGTGCTTGCAGCAAAGACTATCTAATATTAGATAGTCTTTGCTTGCAGTGTGTTTATATTATAATCGATGTTTACACAGCAATATTTATTATGTCTTTACTATGTTTATTCATCAATTTCCGCGGATATTATGACATATCTAACCAGCATTTGAAATGAAGAACGAGAGCCAAACCAGTGTAATCTGTTGCGTTTCGCGGATTTCTAATCTGCTCGTTTAGCTCAGAACGCTCTGGGCTAAAAACCCGTCTACCTGAGCAGAGCGCAATGGGGCATTTTGGTACCGTGTTTAGTAATTTTGTTAGATTTAGATACGGTTTTTGAATGATTCCGGGTTTAAATGAATGTCAAAGTATATTGTCAATATTGATTTTGGTATTAATTGTGTTTATACACCCTTGTACATCACCATTTTTTAAAAAGTGCCACTCTTGTAGTTAATATTTAGTCAATTGAAAAATTACATTTTATTAATTTCTACCTGATCAAAATTGAATATAAGCACAACATATTGGTAAACCGCAAGTAATATAGTTAAGATTCATATTAATGTAGCTAGGCATCTTCCAAGTTGATTCAGACAGGCAGAAATAACATTACAAGTTTATTACATTTCAAATAATGTATTCTTGTAAAATGTGTTGCCTACCCCCTGTCCTTATGAGCCATAAGACCGAAAGGGAGAACTTTAAATTCAAATAATCCTCTACCAGGAACCGTAAAAGCAGTTTTTTCACAACTATCTGGGGAAAGTGGTACTTGCCAAAATGCTTTCTGAAGATCAATTGAACTTAAAAACCTAGCATCTTGTAATCTATCGAGAATACCATTAACATAAGGTAAAGGGTATGCATCTCTCTTAGTAACCTTATTCAATTGACGACCATCAAAACAAAATCTTAATGAACCATCTTTTTTTTAACCATGACAATAGGAGAATTCCATGGCGAAAAAGATTTTTGAATTACCTCTAACTTTAACATTTCATCAATTTCTTTATTTACTGCTTCTAGCATAAGAGGTGACATTGGATAATATCTTTGTTTAATGGGTTTAGCATCACCGGTATCAATGCGATGAACTACCATATTTGTACTACCAAGCTTAGGACCACTAATTTCTTGAAATTTATCTATAACTACTTCCAAACCACGGATCTGTTCTGGAGATAGATCTTCCCTTGCTAAAATGACTTTATTTAAACTATTCATGCCCGAAACTTGAAATTGACCTGACCGAAAATCTGTAATATTCAAATTAAACACATAGCAACTATCAACTCCAAGAGTAAGAGAAGCCGAAATAGTATTGGAAACTAAACAACTAACAATTCTAGTTATTCCTTCTATAGTTATCGGTAATTCTACTATTCCCATAATAGATTGGTAATTTCCATCAGCTGTTTGCAAGTTCATCTGTATTCCAGGCTTGGTTAAAGGTAATTTAAGCTGATTAATCAAAAATAAACCCTGCCTGCCTATTATAGTTTGATTAGCACCAGTATCTAAAAGAGCTAACAATGACATGTTTTTAATTTTAACCTTAATAAAAGGACGATTATCTTTATGATTATGTGATAACGTATAATTAGCTTGAGAACTTTTACAAAATTGTGAGACTTTTTTTAACCATTCATTCCATTTCAACTTTTCAGCCCTTAGAATTGTTGGACTTAAGCTTCGCGGACTGCGGACGATGCTTGTCTCTGTTCGTTTTTTCGAAATTGACCTTTACATTTATCGCAATTATTAGAATTAACATTGGGATTCCCACAAATGTAGCAGAAGAAGGTACGTTCTTTATTGCATTTATGATAGGTGTGACCTTTTTCATTACAATTCCAACAAGTTATATTCGTAAAATTTCTTATAAACTTTCTAGATGATACTTCTCTCTTATCAGCATTGGTTAACTTATTTGACAACTTGTTACCAATAGTAGAGGAATGAATTTGACGTTTTATTTGAGCTTGCACTTTATATGCTAAGTCAGGTTCTAAAGGTGTTTTAACTAAGGAAAAATTTGGTCTAAATTTTTTATTTCTTTCTTTCGTCTCTTCTAAATCTCGACAGTAATCAATAAGTGAATTTATGCTAATGACTTGGGTTAACATAAGGTGACTACTATAATAAGGTTGCAAGTTTTTCCTAATATATTTTAACTGAATATCTTCACTGGGAACTGAGTTTAATCTATTGAACAAATTTATCATAACCGCTATGAAGATGTGAGGACGTTCATCTACACCTTGTACTCGAGATCGAATTTCATCCCATAATGCTTCATCGTAATCACTAGGTAAATAATGTCTTTTTAGTAATTCTACTATTTCTTTCCAACTCCCTATCTTACTTCTAATTGACCTGAACCAAATTAGTGCTTGATCCTCAAACAAATCTATTGCTTCTAAGAATAACTGTTCATATGACAAATTTCTGGCCACTCTTAGTTCTTCTACTCGTTCTAAGAATGAGTTAACACCTTGACTAGCTGTATTACCTGAGAACTTAATATTCCACTTGGATACTCTAACTGAATTCATTACAAAACCTGTTTGATAATTGTATGACGGAGCTTGTGATATATTTAAATTTTTCATTCTCTCTGTGTATTGATTCATTGGTTCCGAGATATCAAATTCTACCTTTCGACTATTAATGTTAGGTGAACTATGAGATGGTTGATTAATTGTTTCTGTTGGTAACTCATAATTAATGTTAGGTAACGGATCTGTACTTCCTACTGGCAGTTCTATTTTAACATCACTTTGATTAGGTTGTCCTGAATGATCCAACACTGCTACCAAATCATTGAATCGCATAGCATCATCCTCAGCTACTTCTGAAATTGTTACTGATAATTCTAACCATTGATTGTTGTAGTTTGGTAGTTAATCTATCATAAGTAGCTGATAACGGTTTATCTTCAAAGTTCTGCGCTAATGTTCTAAGATATTTTATTCTGTTACTGCAAAAATCTATTTCTTGAGAAACCTCCAAAGCAACTGGTAAATATGTGGAACTTTTAGATACATCACACTTCTCTATATTCAATTGTGTTCTTAATAATTTCCTTTTTTCCTCCACATTCCTATTTTCAGTATTGATATTTCTAGTAACCAACTCCCAATCTAATTCATCTGAGGCTAAATAATTTACTTTTATCATATTGATTTAATTACTATGCAATTAATGAACTGTATGATCGAATACAATGCAACCTATTAGTAATTGTTAAATTCCGGAACTATACCTTTTATGATAGTGAAGCGTTAAATTTTCTTTTAATTGAAATGGTCCCTTTTACTCGAGCCTCCACGTTGCGTCGCCACTTCGTGTACCCCTCATCCTTACTTACCTTTGAAGGCTTACACTTCACCGACTAGCTCAAGATACGGTTTCTTATCAGGCTTTAACAATTGTGGGATTTTTAGTTCGTTTCACTTTCATATAAAGGTAAAAGTTCATTAATTAGAAGAAATGGGCGCCATAACTTTATTTAAAAAGTTTTAAATTCAATAAGTTTACAAAGGTTACGTATTCTTTCTAACAGTCCACAAATCAATTGTTATGCATTAGAAGCTTATACCTTTCTAATTTTAATACACATTATGTAATTATTTAGCAAGTTTTATTCTTCTCTGACAAGTTAGAATTTGTTCTAATAAAACGTTAGGATTAATGAATCTATCAGTATCTAGGAAATTTCTTATACCTATTTAATTAATAACCTCCGGTTCGTAAGTTGAAAATATAAAGAGCTCTCTATACCCTCGTATTTCTCTTTCCTAGGTCTTAATTACGATTAATGATCGGTATTTAGTTTAATTGGTATCATTCCATGTAGTATAAGAAAGGTCCTTTATGAAAAAAAACTTATTATTTGACAAGTGACCCAAAAACCAACTTGACAGTCACAGAACGATTTAATCTCACTTCAGGCCACATCACCTGGTAAGTAACTATTGTTTTTACTTGAAACTAATCTGTTATTGAATATTCTTAAGGCTTACGCCCTAATTTAATTATATTTAAGCTATGACGCGGGTTTAAGTCTAACTAACGATATTAAACCCTTTCAGGACTAACATACGGTTAATGCAGAGAACCCTTGAACCTGGACCTCTCCATCTGCCAACATTAACTATGAAGAACTCCTCATCGAACCAAAGAAGTTGCCCTTGACTGGTGAGTGATCTCCTAACTGGTTATAGATTTCTAATTGCGTCCTCTCTTTTCCTTATCGCTCGTAACTTATCGACACACTTCTCCATGGCGAATATACAACTGACCAGAACTGGCGTCAAATGAAAAAGACCGACGAGCTGGTAGTCAAAGAGGAAGCCCTAAGAGCTGGTGGTCAAAGAGGTGACACTAAGAGCTAAATCAAGGAAAACCCTCTATTACGATTTGTATGTATTAGTTTGCCGTCTACCTACCAGTTATATAATAACTGCCCTTTTCAGAAAGAAAATGTTTGTGGAATTTATCCTATCTGCCTGAAAAATTATTATGTTTTAATACTATGCTGTATGAGTTAAATAAAGGCTTACTATTGTCTGCTTGTATCCTTTCTAAGCTAGGATTTTCAATTTGCTTCGCTTCTGCATAGAGAAGCGCCCTTTTGCTTTCTCAATTAAACAGGAAGTAATAATTTTTGTTATTTATTGTTCTTTTACTAACGTAACCATGGGCCTTTATAATTAAATTTCAAAAAGGGTAGGCAACCCCTCCTACTGGTCTTGCGCTTAAAGTTGCCTATTTATTAGGATTAATTAATATTGAACGATATTCCTGTAGAAGTTACGATATGTACTGCTACAACATTAGGTGTTGGAAATGCTGACCCTGCATTTCAACGCACATTTGCGCTCGATGAATCCAGTTTTCCGATATGCTCGGAAATAGTTGGCGTAACTGCTCTGTTGAAGCGTTGATGCGACATAGCAATTCACCGATTGTATTAACTCGGTGGTATATAACAATTCTTTCATAATACCCCATACGAAAAGGTCCAATGGGTTGAGATCTGGACTGCGTGGTGGCCGTCTTTGCGGAAAGATGGTATCGAGGTAATCTATTATAGCATGAAGAACAGTCGTTATGCATAAATTCATGGTACAGCTCATATTTAAAGGAACATCTTCTAGGAGCTCTGGCAGAACTTCTTGTAAAAACTGCAAATAAGAATGGCCATTTAGGCGTCCTGGTAATTCTTAAGGCCCTATTAAGGTATTGTTCAAAATACCAGCGACTAATCTGTAGGAATCAGACCTTGTACCTTTTGCAGATGATAGGGGTAGGTACAAAAATATTCCTGCTCAATGTGCGCTAAACAAAGGATGGGGAAATTCCTACTTGTTGGGAAATTTGGCGTGTACTTGTAGTTGGATCAGCATGAACCATATCTAAAAGTCATACCCCCACATTCACCCATGTTGAGTTGATCTGTCGCCACCATGACTTTTCTTAGGTTATACATTTTCGAGCCTCTCTTTCTCTCGTTGGACTATTAAAATAAAAGTATTTGCGGAAGGTGGTTAACGATCTGGAAATCTATGCGAAGCATACGTCTCACACGTACAGCGTTTTCTTCAGCAGCTCCATACATAGTAATCATATCTACATATTCGTCGTTACTGTATTTAGCCATTTAAGTCGACTTAAACACTTAATAGGTGATGTATCTTAATTTTGACGTTTAAATGAATTAACACTCAAATAAACTTCTACTGCTATTTGTTTTTTAGTTATTATTAAATAGTCAGCGGTTCTCCATCAGTGGACACCAATTTTTACGAATTTAAAAAAAAATTGAAAAAGTGGTAATTTTTTTGTTATTTATTTTTTATTAACTTTTTTAACGCAACATCGTTTAGTTAACTTTCAAATATCCCCTACTCGAACTTAAAACGTAAATGACTACCTCATTTTGCAAAGAATTCTCGTTAATTTATACAACTTTAACTTGTAACTTTCTTGGTGTTGGGTTTTGGTCAGAAGTTTACTAAGAAAATAACTTTATTTTAGTCTCCCTATGTACTCTTTCAGTTTCCTGGGTACGTTACGAAACACCTTGTACAACTTAAGTTATCATCCATTCTTCGTTGGTATAAATTTGAAGTACTCTCATGACATAGAGTGTCAAGTTTGTATTTAGGATAGTCAGCATATTCAAAACTGTCAAGTCTTCTTATTTTTGGTTTCGTTAATTTTATCTTTATTGTGAAACTATAGTATAAATAGCTTAGATTTGACTAGATAATGCTCGGATCCACAAGTAACAACTCGTTGTACTCGGACGTCTTGTGTTTTCAGTTTTGTGAAATACTTTACTATTATGTACTCAATGACTGATTTCAACTGCCGTGTAAGTTGTTCCCACTTATATTTATGAATCATCTTGTGTTTATAAAATCAATTTTATATTTTTAATTTGTTATTCTCAGATATTCAAGGGTAATACCACAAGCAGTGGATATATTTTTGACAAATATTTTGTCGTTTCCATGTAAATTATTGCGTTTAAATTTCACGATACAAAATTACATCAAAAATGTCACGAGCCGAAGGCGAGTGACATTTAAATGTGATTTTGTTGAGTGAAATTTGCAATAATTTCTATGGAAATGGCAAAATATTAAAAAAAAATATATCCAGTTAGAGTGGTATTTGGGACGACTATTTAATAATATTAATACATAACGATTAACTTTATTGAAAAATAATCCAACAATTAATATAATTATTCATTCTCAATTAAATTCAGCGGAATACTTCCAAAACACAGCATTTTAAAATTTTTAAAACAAGCCACACAGTTTGTTGGGGTTTAGTGTTACGTAACCTAGCGATATCACTAAGGACAGAACATCGTTGCTAAGCAATACTTCGCAACAAAGCTATTTATTTTTTGAGTACGTACATTGTTTTGTGAATATTTTGCATGGTGCCCAATATTCAGTGATATACTGCTGTTATTGGTTGAAAAAAGCAAATGTCTGCAATGTGATTGGCTTATATGTTATAGTGTTGAATAGTCATTAATATTTCACTAATGTAATTAACGTTTGGTCATTCAAATGCACCTACTACTGAATCTTAAAATCTTCAAATACTAGGACTTTTCTAGATAACTCAACTTCCAGTATCGCTGCATTTAAGTCTTCAAAAAATTGATCTTTAACCGCCATGTGCTCGTCATCATTAATCTTTTCCCTAGAATAATTATGTTAATTTCATCATGTTTTCACTGATTGCTTCACAAATAGTTATCTTATTTTTACACTTCTTTAAGTAATAGTAAAACGCCTCTCTTTGCGCGCTGATTTTTCTCTATTCTACTAAATTGATGTATATAATCGCCCACTGTTTCTATTCGTTCACCTTTTGTATTAAAACGAGATCGTCTATTTTTATTTCTTGTATTTCTAATATTATTTCTTGCAACTTTCCATGGCTACTTTGTACATTTCATGTTCCACAGTTCAGAATTCTTTACCACGCCTTTTGTCGTTTACCATTACGACAATCTATTGTTTCGAGGCCTTTTCTAGGCTTTTTAATGAAGATTTATTTTTACAAACAATGAAGGACTGGCCCATTCCCAAAGCCCCACCTGGAGGACTAGCATCTTTAATTTTGTGGTAAACACCCTCTAGATGGATTGTTGATGCGCAACTAAGGGATCCATCTTTTCTTTTGTTATGTTAGCTCATCTGCCCTTTCTGTCGTTGGATCTAATTTTAATCTCTTCCCCCATTGGAGCCATTGACTCTTACTCTTCTAATACCTTGCATCTGCGAGAATCATACCAATATGTTGTATTTATCACAGCAAATGAAGCTTTAGCGAAGAGAAGCACAAAAATAAGTAATCAAAAGAAAGCAAGCTGTGTATATAAGATGGCTAGGTACTAACAGTTAAGAAGATAAAGGGGTCTATAAAGAGATAAAACAAATTACAAGAAGAAGAATAGTGGAAAAAACAAATTACGGGATAGAAAATGTCAAGAAATTAATACATACACAAGCAGAAAAAAATGCACGTAGGTATGGAAATTTATAAGAAGTGTAAAAAATACATAAAGAAAACAACCATCATAAATACAATTTCAGAGAAAACGTGACTAAAGCACTATCAAGACTTATTAACAGAGACAATGTCGCATTTTTTAAACTACAATAAAAGTACAATAGTCAATATTCAAGGCGAAAAAGTAGAAATTGAAGAGAATGTTGTGATAAGAGCAATAACGAGATTAAAGAATGAAAGATCTTGCGGTTCCGAAGAAATTTATGCAGGGTTACTAAGAAATGGTACTAGAAAACTGCTTAAAATCCGAACACACATATATTTAAAGAATGTATAAATGGACAGGAGGTACCAAAAACAATATTGACGCAATTATAAAGGAATAAGGTTACTAGAAACATTATAAATAAATTAAAACAATGCATCACAATTAGTGGCATAACTTGCTACGTAATTTCCTGCTACATTACAATTATTATTCGTCTTATAATTTAAAATAGAAAGCAGCAATCTACAAATGTATGGTGTACTATGCATTTTGACATGTTTGGTTTTGAAACTGGTCACCCGATATAAAAAGAGAATTAAATAATGGAAACGAAAACGCGCAGATATGAGTATAGAGCTAGAACATACAACCGTCTATATATTTCAATTTGCCGACGACGTGGCTGGCATTGCTGGAGATCAAGAAGATCTAAAGTGTATGGCAAGCAACTTAAAAAAACATATAAATACCGGGTCTAGGACAACTCGGCGCCGCCAACTCGGCGCGGGGCCAGCTCGGCGCCGGGACAACTCGGCGCGGAGCCATCTCGGCGCCAGCCAACTCGGCGCGAGGCCATCTCGGCGCCGAATTTAAATTCGCAAACTACAGTGTGCACTACGTAAGAAAATTATTATAAACAAATAATAAATAAAGTGATCGCCAAAAAGCTGGCATCAAATGAAAAAAAATTATTTAGAATTTCTTGGAAAATCAAACACTAACGACCAGAGGTAATTGCAAGGTGATTACAAATGGGCCAAACAAAAGTTGTCACGTGACTTCCGTTATCAGTAAAATTCAACATTTTTAAAAATAATTACGAAAAATGAATTTACTACCCAAGATAGGGACAACATTTACGAAACAAAGTTGTTTTCTGGCCTTGACATTGTTGAGTTAGCTAAAACTAACACATAATAAAAATCGTATGGAAATCTTGCTTAATTTCCGAAAAATTGTACTTTTTGGATTTACACAACTTCGAAAAACGCCATTTTTAACTAAGTGAAAATTACTCAATATATCTAACACGGGCTAAATAGGTTTCCGGACAAGCTGTCATCCTGTATAAAGTAGAATGTAAACATTACCAATATTTTTTTATATACAGTGTGGTCCATTAAGTGTGCAACAAATGGGAAATTTTTTTATTAGTTGTACAATCGAAATTTAAATACAGCCAAAAGTTAGTGCATGTTTGATAACTATATTAGATGCCCTTAGAATGGCTTCAAGTCAAACGATATACAGGGCAGGACAAAAAATATGAAATTCGTTCAAGAATAAAGTTACCTTATTTCCAAAAATATAGCAAAATTTTATTGAGACAAGTTGTTTAGAATCAAAAGTTACGCTCAAATACAAAATCACGGTCTCCTATTCGAATTTTGATTCTTTTTTGGAAAATTTTGTATTACCCCCGTATGATACATATTTTTATTATTCTGATTTTATATGTATTTAAAGTAGCCACAACCACATCACTTTTAAATAACTTTTAGCAATATGAAGCGTATTTATAAAATTTACTTGGATTTATATTTTTTAGGTAAGCGTCCACTTCATGTTTGTTGCAACGATATTTAACAGAACTTTAGAATTTCGCAAATATTCTTTTTAACAAGGCAAATGCTTTACTAATGATAATTTACATATGAAAAAACTCTTAATAAAATCAGAATAATAAAAATATGTATCATACGGGGATAATAAAAAATTTTACAAAAAAAAATCAAAATTCGAATAGGAGGCCCTGACTTTGTATTTGAGCATAACTTTTTATTCTAAACAACTTTTCTCAATAAAATTATGCAATATTTTTTGAAGTAAGGTAACTTTAATCTTGAACGAATTTCATATTTTTGTCCTGCCCTGTATATTGTTTGACTTGAAGCCATTCTAAGGGCATCTGATATGGTTATCGAACATGCACTAACTTGTGGCCGTATTTAAATTTCGATTGTACAACTAATAAAAAAGTGTCTGATTTGTTGCACACTTAATGGACCACACTGTATACATATACAAGGTGTTCCAAAAATGTCTGCCAAAATTTCTAGGACACATAGTACATCAAAAAATAAGTTTAGTTTACTCTATAAAACTATTTCTGAAAATGCACTCCCAATGAGCTACAGCCCCTAGAAGAAGTCTCAAAGCTTGATTTATCTTACATAAGAAATGCATTCTTGTTAAAATGTTTTAAAGTTGACCGTTTTAGTGTAATTTGCAGTTGAATGTTGACGTGTTTTTCAAGCTTTTGAAATTGCTTGTTCAAAATGCATTCGAAAATCTTTTGAGTAGGCCTAGATATGACTTAAACAAATGAGCAACAAATGGCCTTTTTTATGTAAGATAATAGTCCAGTCACTATGTCCAAAAATAAGGCCTTTGCTTGAAAGTGAAGGGAAATTTGAAATTTCTTTTTTGGGGTATTGGTTAGGTCCTGCAAAGCTTAACTTCAAGTTGTCGACCAAAATTTCCTATGTGCTATTTCCGCCATCTTGATAAATGAGTGCGTTTGATTTTTTTGCGATAAATTGGTTCCCGTTCACACTACATGAAAATAATGTGGACATCTTTTTTAGAATTTTGAATGCTCTACAATTTATGTTATATTACTTTTTCGCATACGAGCGATATTTGTCGAGATATCGAACGCGAAAGGAGAGCGTGAAAGGGTCGAGATTTTTTTTCGAGCTTCTGGGCTTGTGTCTCATTTCGGTTTCTATTTAGCGAAAACGTAGCCATTATCAAACTTGTAGAGGTTGAAAATAGCTTTAATTTGACCTATTATAAATTGATATGCGACTAAAATTACGACTTGTAGAGCGGGCGAAAGTTGTCAAGTCGGGGCTTAATTTTTATTTCATGTATCGTACTACTACATAAATGGCATAATAAACTTCATTGCATTATGAGAATCGTTATATTTCAAGTAGCCAGTACGTAAATTGTTATTTTTGACGTCGTTCTCGATACAAGCGACAATGACGATGAGGATGCTGCAACGCTCGAAGTAAAAATCGCCGAGGAATGGGAACATCACGAGGAGCACTCTGACCATGAATGTATACTTGAAGAAAGTAAGTATTAAGAAGAAGATAAAATATATATCAAAGAAAATGAACCAGAACCATCAAAACGGAGAAGAAAATAAAAAAATTACAACACCGATAAGTATTTCAATTCATAGCAGGTAAAATTGCAAGCATTTTCAAGTAGCGTTAGCAAGAACCGAGTTATTGCAACAAAAGCAAACTCACCAATTTTTTATGATGGCAGAAACACAACATGGGCAATCTTCGTCGACAACAATTATCATTTTAAATAGCTACAGTAGGTAATTTAAAACATTTTTACTTCCTTTTACGATAAAGGAAGTATTGGATTCACCCCAAAAATTCGAAATTGAGTTTTCAACAGATCTTCACGTTTTAGAGTCCCCTGATCCCAAAAAACATATTTTTTTTTATTGGTCTGTGTGTCTATCTGTCTGTGTGTCTGTCTGTCTGTGTGTCTGTGTGTCTGTTTGTGAACAGAATATCTCAAAAACTAAAAGAGGTATGGCGTTGAAACTTCATATATAAGTTTTGTGTACTATGTAGATGAGACAGCAAGCTTTTGAAGAAAATCGCATAACCGGAAGTAGGTGTTTACTCTTGTGATTTTTCAGTTTTTTTCGATTTTTTCAAAAACGGCTCTAACGATTTTTTTCAAACTTTACATTTTTATTACATTTTTAATATGCATTGACGTGAGATAGGTGATTTTCCAGTTGAAAACTTCTAAAGTGGGTTTCTTTTGTTTTTTTTTCTATTTTTTTTATTAACTCCTATTTTAAATGGAACACCCGGTATATTATTACATTTTTGAATTCTGCTTAAGATTTTAGAGAAAATTTGTCTCTTCAACTAACGCTCTATTTTGTACCGTTTTTGTAGAATTCGTAATTTTTGAAAATTTTTGACAAATGCTTAAAAATTAAAAATGAAATTTTTGACTAATTATAAGATCACTGTAAAAGGAAGTTGTGTGAGTGTATCACACCAGATTTTATAAGGAATGGTGGTCGAAAAGAAATTCTACTGGAGTAAATTTATTAGTAGACCAGGATAGAATCCCAGTTTCTGATGATGTCAAAAACGTGGGTTTTTATCTTGATAATGATTTTAAATTTACTAAACATATTTCAAAATATCTGCAAAAACCATATAGTTCCTTTAAACTTTTTTTTATTATACCTGCATCAGAATCGCCGTTTAAAGCACGCCTGAGAGTGCGAATACAGGCGATTAAAGCTAGCCGAGCTTTAAAGGTTGTCAAGGAAACGACTGAATGCAACAACGGATATGGACGCGACAAAAACGTAAACAATTCTCGTAACTATAGTAGCAATATTATTATGCCCTCTCGATTTATCACGACAAAAATTATTTCTAAGTTTTTAGTGCGTAATTTATTTCCAATATTGCAGGTATAATAAAAAATAGCGTAAAGTATTCGTGGATAACTGGTCTTTAAAACACTTGCTCTATTTCGAGCACTCCGGCTACGCCGTCGTGCTCTAAAACTCGCGCGTGTTTTAAAGACCTTGCTATCCACTCATACTCTAATATACTATTATCAAAATCAAAATTTTTTAAGTGTGAATGTGAAAACCGTTTTGTGTAATGCATTAATCTTGTCCTGTTTTGATTATTCTGACGTTCTTTATGATTTACATTTAAATAGCTTTAATATTGCTAGAATTCAGAAAATTCAGAACTCATGTTTATACCTCATATCTGGAATACGAAAATATGAAAGAATTTCTTATAAGCTGAAAGATTCAAACTGGCTTAATGTGAAAGAATGGCGCTTCTTTCATTCTGCATGTCTTATCCACAAGATTATTTTGAGTAAATCACCGAGTTACTTCTACAACAAAATAAAGTTTAGAACCGACGTACATACTTTAAATATAAGATTTAAAGGAACGCTGACTCCACCTGAACATAAGTCAGAATTTTTCAAGCGATCGTTTTCTTACAGAATAACTAAATTCGTTACCAATTGTAGTAAAAGGCTATTTATTGTACGTCAAAATTTAAAAAAGCTATTTTTCAAAATTTTATGGATAAACATCAATGAATTAATTATTAGGGTCAAAATAACACACTTCTTTTTGTTATTCACTGGGTTAAGTAGAAGAACAGCGGATAGATCTGTTTTTATATCAAGTTGAACTTCACCCAAGACAATATTGTTATTATTATTATTATTAGTATTAATATACAATCATATAATGCTGTATACTATCTACTTGATGAAATGTAATGATTCCAATAATGCAATGAAGTTTGTTATGTCATCTACGTAATAGTACGATACATGAAATGAAAATTACGCGCCAACTTGACAACTTTGGCCCGCTCTACAAGTCGTAATTTTAGTCGCAGATCAATTTATAATAGGTCAAATTGAAGCCATTTTCAACCTCTACAAGTTTGATAATGGCTATTTTTTCGCTAAATAGAAAGAGAAATGAGACACAAACCCAGAAGCTCGAAAAAAAATCTCGACCCTTTCACGCTCTTCTTTCGCGTTCGATATCTCGACAAATATCGCTCGTACGCGAAAAAGTAATATTACATAAATTGTAGAGCATTCAAAATTCTAAAAAAGATGTCTTCATTATTTTCATGTAGTGTGAACGGGAACCAGTTTATCGCAAAAAAATCAAACGCACTCATTTATCAAGATGGCGGAAATAGCACATAGGAAATTTTGGTCGACAACTTGAAGTTAAGCTTTGCTGGACCTCACCAATACCCCAAAAAAGAAATTTCAAATTTCCCTTCACTTTCAAGCAAAAATGACATAGTGACTGGACTATAAATCAAGCATTGAGATTTTTGATAAATGTATTAGATAAAACCACGCACAAAAAAGATAGGGTAATTGAACCATTCCAGCCCCCTTGTAAGTTACGCCCCTGAATAAAATATGAAGATTCTAACAAATTAGTAATATTTCCCATAAAAAACTACGCCCCTGTACCAAATTTCTGTTAAGTTACCTGTAACAGTTTTGAAGAAAATGCCAAAAAAACCATTTTTGAGAGTCTTCTTCTAGGGGCTGTAGTTCATTGGGAGTGCATTTTCAGAAATAGTTTTATAGAGTAAACTACACTTATTTTTTGATGTACTATACGTCCTAGAAATTTTGGCAGACATTTTTGAAACACCTTGTATATTTATATACAGGGTGATTTTTAAGTTGATTATTTTCGCTTACCAGGAAATAAAGTTAAAAAAATACGTATTTTTTTTATTTACCACTTTTCCGAAATATCAAAACTAACGGAGGCGCAGGGTGTTAAAGTTTCAAATTAAAAACTAAACTTTGGCGCAAAGGCGGCTGGACAATTTTATTTTTGTTTATCTCGGTTGTCAAGCAATGATCTGTCAACTAGTTTTCCATTGTAATTTTCTTAATGTTATTGCTGCAATAATGGCTCATGTTTATGAAAATAATGAATGAGTGAATATGCTTTTTATTTACTGAGACTGTCGTCAAAATGCCGCTGCCGCATCGCTCTTATACGCGGAATGTGTGTTTAGAAGCGAATGCTGATAATTTTGATCATTTAAGTAAGATTAAGTTTAGTTTAATTTTCGTTAAGTAATTTTAGTTCATACCTTGAAACTTTAATACCTTGTACCTCCGTTAGTTTTGATATTTCGCCAAAGTGGTAAATGGCTTACTTTTTTTAGCTTTATATCCTGGCAAAAGGAAAGAATCAATTTAAAACTCACCCTGTATATACAGTGTGTCCCCGGATAGGTGAAACGACTCTTATAAAAGGTTAACAAATCTCGATTTAAATTTTCATTTCTTGGGGTTCAGCCCTGCTTGGTTAAAGGCGAATTTCTAACAGCATTTCAGTTTTGAAAAATCAAGTATGTCTTGAAAGTTTTCAAAAAAACTATTTTTTGTACTCATGACTTCAAAATTCATATTTCCCGGTCATTCCCGATACGCCGAAAGTTACTTTTCCCTCACTGCGGTGTTTTTTACTTTTCAACAAAAACTAGGGGAATTGTGTTTTTTGTAAATTTTTATAATAAACGGGGCTGAGCGCGCCATTACGCGGTCTATTCTATTCAATTTACCACCATTTTTAAGCATATTACGTTGGCCCATCTCCAAGGGGGCTCTTGGGATTCCGCCCATCTCCAAAGAGGCCTCTGGGGCTCCGCCCCTCTCCAAGGGGGACCTCGGAGCTCCGCCCATCTCCAAAGGGGCCCTTGGGGCTTCGCCCCTCTCCAAGCGGCCCTCGGGGCTCCGCCCATCTCTAAGGGGACCTTCGAGGCTCCGCCCCTCTCCAAGAGGGCCCTCTGGGCTCCGCCCATTTTCAAGCGGGTTGTTGGGGCTCCACCCCTCTCCAAGAGGTCCTTCAGGACCCCGCTCCTCTCCAACGGGGCCCTCGGGACACACACGTCTGGATCGTTCTTCTTTATTATATAGAGGATTGTCCCTCGTTGGTTTAATTGCGCCTGCAAACACCAAAGGCGCTGTAAACGTCGACAAAAACTAACAGGTGCGTAAGATAGGTATAAAAGTTTAGTGATTTTTGCTGTCAACTCAGTAAATTAGTAAAACACTAAATAATATTTTTTTATTTTTTAAAATATTTTCAGTTATTCGTTACAAAAAACATTGTACCTAATTCCTTCGGGAAGAAATTTCCCGAATTCGCAATACATGCAGCACTCCCTTCGGTCGTGCTGCAAACAAAGTGTTCATTCGGGAAAATTACGAACTTGCTAGGTAAATAACTATTACTGTAGAGTAGCGCGTCTTTTATGTAGCAAATACGACAAAAATTTATTAAGAGAAGTTGTTTAGAATCAACATCTAGGTTCCTATACCAAATTTCAAAATCCTCTGCCAACTTTGATCTCTCACATTATCTTTTATGTTTAGGTCCCATATCAAAGAATTTTACTTTTAACAAAGACGGCTATAAAAAATCTAAAATTTTTCAAAAAGGTTTTTATATCATAATAAAAAAAATTGTTAAAAATAAAGTTCTTTGATTTGGAAAATAAACATTAAAGAAATATTTGTCATATAAAAAGCACTTTACTTAAAAAATGGCGTTTTTCAAAATTGTTTAAATCCAAAAAGTGATATTTTTCGGAATTTAAGCAAGATTTCAATGAGAATTTTTATTGTGTGGTGGTTTTAGCTGGCTGAACAATCTCAAGGCCAGAAAACTTTTTTTCGTAAAATGTGTCTCTATCTTGACTAGTAAATGCATGCTTCGTAATTATTAAAAAAAAAAAACGTCAAATTTTACTGATAACGGAAGTCATGTGACAACTTTTGTTTGGCTCATTTGTAATCACTTTGCGACCACCTCTGGTCGTCAGTGTTTGATTTTCCAAGAAATTCTCAATAATTTTTTTTTCATTTGATGACAGTTTTTTGGCGATCACTTTATTTATTATTTTTTGATAATAATTTTCTTACGTAGTGCACAATGTAGTTTGCAAATTTGAATTCGGCGCCGAGATGGCCTCGCGCCGAGTTGGCTGGCGCCGAGATGGCTCCGCGCCGAGTTGTCCCGGCGCCGTACTGGCCCCGCGCCGAGATGGCGGCGCCGAAGTGGCGGCGCCAAGATGGCGGCGCCGAGTTGTCCGGCTTCGATAAATACCGTAGCCTCTACATAAATCTACGAAAAACAAAATATTTGTGTGTCGGTACAAATCAAAGTAACCTAATGCTTGAAGGATCAGATGAAATACAATGCTGTAGCAAATACAAATATTTAGGAATTGTATTTGCCGAAAGATAGACAGGCGATAAAGAAATTAAATTGAGAAGAGCACAAGCAAGCAAAGCAACAACATGTCTTAATGGAATCTTATGTAATAATAACAAAATAAATCAAAGGAAATATAATATCTACATCACAATGATAGAGAGTTACAGAAAAGAACAAACAAAAGATGGAAACAACAGAGATTGATGCATTGAGATGATCTGCAGGAATTTCACGAAAAGATAAAGTGAGAAATTATGAAAGATATTAAAAGACTGCTGCTTATATGGTATAGTCATGTTCAACGGATGACGGAAGAAAGGTTACAATAAAAAGCTACAAAATGGATTCCTCAGCCACGATGTAAAAGGGGAAGACCAAATGAAGCTGGAATGAAGGAATAATAAAAGCGATGGGCGAACGTAATTTACAGGATTGACATGGACAATGAGAAGACAAAAAAGATGAAAACTAGGCGTCGGACAACGTCGACAGATATACAGAGTCTTTCAAAACTGCATGCGTTCTAAAAAAGTGTATTTCACATTTATCTTTGATGAATTTACAAAAAACAGAAATTTAGTAAAATTTATAGTAACAGTTCAAAGTTCCATGCTTCTTCTGCTATGCAACTTTCAGTACCTCGAGTCGAATCCATAATTCTCAAGCACGTCTTATCATTTCAAAATGTTGTTTGAGGATTTCACAAGCTTCAGTTATACAATTTCTTTGTTCATTTACAGTGTGGATTCGAGACGAATATACAATTGATTTAATGTACAACACAGACAAAATAATCTGTTGCGTTATCCATAATAATGCTGACAGTTGTCAGTAAACAACAAACATATAATGAAATGGGAACACCAGCCTACTAGATTTAAATGTTTTAAATGCGAATTGCTATCTTAAATTTTTTGATCAAGGATATCATTGAAATGACTGACAATGTATTGATGCAAATCTTACGTTATACAATTTTTAAAATCAAAATTAACGCCAAACCTACTTTACTTCCAATCATGTAAATACTTAAAACGCATACAGGTAGCTGGAGTACTGGAGTAACAAGATTTAGCCAAATTTTAAAAGCTTTATTGCTCACATCTACTGTATATATAAACATATATAAAATTTGTAGTTTAAGGTATGTACAATTTCAAAACACTTAAATAAATCCCTTATAATGGCTTGAACTTCTGCGTCGCCTAGCTGTCGCTCCTTGGTCTTGCACTTTCGGTATCTACTCTCAGTCTGGCTGTGTTTCGAACTACTGGAAGTATTTCAATTAAATACACCAAATTTGACGTCTTCCCGCTACGTAATTTTTTACGCTCGAGGAAGGACATGGACAAATATGGGGTGGGTGCAGGTCCATGCACTCCAGTTTACGCTCTAGCTCTCAGACAGCAAAACAAAATTTGTAAAACGCCGACGGTCTCAGTTCTGCGCGCTCTCGTGCTGCTTGCCTGCAAATTGTAATTTACAAAGCACTTGACTTGACTTGAGCGTCGCAGTCAGGCTCTGGCACCTTACTTAAATTTTGAGTGAGCAGGGGGTTATTGCTGTACTCGTAGGAAAGTTTCATGGACCGCCCTAGACAAACTTATTAAATGCAATATTTACGGTTCGGTGGATACTTCGTGCTGCGAGGTTGACTGAGACCTTGCTTAGCTCCTGCTCTGACTATTTTGACAGGATATCTGGTGGATTTCTCTTGGTCGCTGCGGGCTATTTGGGGAAATAGTTAATTAGCAGGGAGGTGTCGGGTTTGGGTTTGCCCTAGTCTACATGATTAATCCGTGCGCCAGTACGTTAAAAAACCTGGTGTTATTACAATTACTTTAGGACATATCCTACAATTAGTACTGACCGCTTAATAGGTGTTGATTTTTAAACTTTAAATATAAATCTAATTCTGAATGTAATTACATCACTAAACAGACTTCTGCTTTAATTTTAAGTTTAGCTTTGGAACAAAATGTAACATGTTTTAACTAAGTTCTAAATTATTTTATACAGTGTGTCTGCTTAAGTTCGCACCATATGGAAAACTTTTTTATTATTAATTTTACGAAAAAAATTATTCTTTATAAAAAGTTTTGCATAATCCAAAACTTAAAATTCAATCATCAGATATCAATTTTTTAAGCCGCATACGAGGAATGTCAAAAAATATGAATACTGCTCGAGAGTAAAGTACCTTTATTTATGACAATATCGAAAATTATTATTAAGAAAAGTTGATTAGAATCAAAAACTACGTTCAAATATCCAATTACACTTATCTACGATGGTTTTGTTATTTTTCACATTTTTTAAAAGTTGTTTGATCATCAAAATAATGCAACATAGAGGTTACGAGACGTAAAGGTTATCAAAATTTTAAAGAATGAAGAGATAACTGAAAAAAGTTTCCGATATTGTCAAAAATAAAGTTTTCCGTATGAAACAACTTAAAAAAAATGTGAAAAATAACAAACCCTGATTTTTATCGTAGATACGTGTAATTGGATATTTGAACGTAGTTTTCGATTATAATCAACTTTTTTTAATAACAATTTTCGATATTGTCACAAATAAAGGTACTTTACTCTTGAGCCGAATTAATATTTTTTGACATTCCTCGTATACGGCATAAAAAAATTGATATCTGATAATTTCATTTTAAGTTTTGGACCATGCAGAACTTTTTATAAGGAATAACTTTTTTTCGTAAAATTAATAATAAAAAAGTTTTCTACATGGTGCGAACTTAAGCAGACACATACAGTGTGTCCAAGATAAGGAGGGCCAGTATGGGGATCTCGGTAATGGTAAGAGATACAAATTTGGTTAAATGGGAAGAAAGTTGCGCAATTAAAGGACTAAAAAAATGACTTTTAGAAATTCTTGATGATTTTTCGTTTTTGAATTATCTCAAAAAAACCGAATTTTTTGATTTTCTTTTGATTTTTTTCTGGGGTTAATATTAAAGTTAGGGCAAAACTGATTAAACTTCTTTATAGCAACTTTTAGTGGACTTAATGATTACGTTATCAATTATTTTATCCAACGTTTCGTCTTCGAGAAACCATCATCAACTTAATTTTTTTAAATACGGTCCTGGTTTTTTGATTACAAATTTGCAAAGCCCTTGTTACTCTGAATTCAACAATGTGCCACATATTAAGGTTAATTACGTTTCGAGCTTTTTTCTGATCATTATCAGAAAATTTTTTAGATACGGACCTGCATTTCTCATAATTTTGTAAAAATAAGTTCATACAGTAAGTTAGGCCTTTTTACATGCCGTTAAAATATTAAAATGCACATCATGATGTCATAATTCTGATACATTAATTTAATAACCAACCAATAACTATTAACGATAAACAAAAAAGAAATGATCAAAAGATAGACAGAAAGAATAACAAAACGAACATCGAAACCATTTAATAGGTATTAAATTTACAGAAGGTATTCAAAAAGGTTGGCATCATTCTCTATGCATAAATAACATCTAACTGTAGAATCTAAAACATTATTCAGCAATACTGGCGTTATACTTTGAAAGGCTTCAAGAACCAATCTTCTAATTTCTTCTTCTATTCCAAAACTTTAAATACCTATTACATTGTTTCAAGGCTCGTTTTCTCATTCTTTCTGCCTATCTTTTGTTCATTTATTTGTTGTTTATTGTTAATAGTTATTGGTTGCTTATTAAATTAATGTATCAGAATTATGACATTATGATGTGCATTTTAATATTTTAATGGCATGTAAAAGGCCTAACTTACTGTATGAACTTATTTTTACAAAATTATGAGAAATGCAGGTCCGTATCTAAAAAATTTTCTGATGATGATCAGAAAAAAGCTCGAAACGTAATTAAACCGTAATATGTGGTACATTGTTGAATTTAAAGTAACAAGGGCTTTGCAAATTTAGCATCAAAAAACCAGAACCGTATTTAAAAAAATGAAGTTGATGATGGTTTCTCGAAGACCAAACGTCGGATAAAAAAATTGATAATATAATCATTTAGTCTACTAAAAGTTGCTATAAAGAAGTTTAATCATTTTCGCTCTAACTTTAATATTAACGCCAGAAAAAAATAAAAAAGAAAATCCAAAAATTCGGTTTTTTTGAGATAATTCAAAAACGAAAAATCATATCAAAGATTTCTAGACGTCATTTTTTTAGTCCTTTAATTGCGCAACTTTCTTCCCATTTAACCAAATTTGTATATCTTACCATTACCGAGATCCCCATACTGGCCCTCCTTATCTTGGACACACTGTATATGTTCTATCTAAAAAATGTCTAATCTTTGCATAAAAGATATAGATACTTAAATTCATGTTTGGTGATTTTCTCTAACCAAGTAAAGTTCGGGCACTGCATTCCATGTAGGAACATGGCCTGAGACAAGGCGAGTCAGGGTCGCCGAAATATCTCTTTCCGAAACCCCTGTCAATCTGGCACACCGTTAACGGCGTACTGGGTGATGTGGTTAGCATCACGCCTTTGACTACTGCCTGACTTTGCCTATTTCCACAACTGTGGTTTCGATACCCAATTTTTAAAGCAACTGGGTGAGCCGCCCGCCAGTGGCCAGATATGGGGATTGAACCCCGTACCATGGCAGCGCACCATGAGCTCCCTAACCGATCGGTCACGTTGGTGATCCTCTGATCAAATATAAAAATATAATTTATTTAATCCTATTATGTTATTATGACAATAACTCTTTAGCAACAAGTTGCGTTAAGATGAATTTAACAGAACTAGTGTTGTTAATAAAAATAACGTAACGATACTTTATTAGCATTTAATCACATGTTGACAGCAGGACAGCACTGAAGTGTATTGCCAGTCTATGTTAAATTCGATGTTAGTAGGTTAGGTTTTGTTTGTTATTTGACACAAACTGACGCAAAACTTAACCTAAAAATCTCAAATTTAACATAACCTGACAGTGCTACCAACAATAGAGTATTGAGTTTTTATCTTACTAGTGATACCACCACTCGCTGTTGTAAGGGTCATTAATAACCATTTTTCCTATTTTTTAAAAAGATTAGTATTTTAGGATAAAATAAACCGTGTTACGATATACGTAACGTTATCTGCTTTCTAAATTACTCGAGAATTTTAAAGAACTCGCTCCTAACGTCGCTCGTTCATTCAAACTATTCTCTCGTAATGTAAAAAGCTTGATAACGTTACTTGCATCGTAAGTTAGTATTACTTTACAGTATGTAAATCCAGAAGGGTTTTAAACCAGAAATGTAGCCTAAAGCTTACACGAATTATTTTTTTATATTCTATTAAATTGCAAAATAATTTGAGAAATAAAATAATAAATTAATGTTTTTGACCAAAATTGAAAGTTATCTAATTAAAAAGAGTATAAAATATACTTACTGCAGCAAATAATCCAATGAAAACCAATAACGTAATCATAGTTGTCGATAGACAGATATGCAGATATGCAGTGAGTCGTTTCGAAAAAATAATGTGCACTATATTCTCACATTCAACCCATAAGAAATTATATACTGTCTATGGTTAGTTATCAACATTTTTTTTTCTTGTAATCAGTGCATTTGATACCTTCATTGTTAATTAATAAATCGTGTAAATACTATCACTTAAGTGCGGTATCTTGCGTAATGTATTGAAATAAACTTTTTATTGTAAAAATTGTTCACGTTTCTTACACATTGCAACGGAAATTTTGTATTATCTATGGAGTGAACACATGTTTTTGCTTGGTTGACCCTTTACCGATTCATACTAGTTTAAATATAGGCATTGCGCATACTGAACCAATTTTAGACATTGAAAATTTTCAGTAGACAAGTAACTTTTATTATCAACTAGCAAGATGCCCGTTCTTCGTACGGACTACACATGTTTTTTCTTCTAAATCTTAAACGAATTCTAAAATGCTCCCCTCCTCCCTCACTCAATACGCTAAACTAACAAACGCTGCAAAACAATATTGTAGGTAAAAAGGAAACAATATTCTTAAAAAAAAAGTTTTCCATAAGCCTTTTATGCTTCACGTATCCCCTAGAAATGTGTATGTAATTGTCGTTCCCTTTGTATGGATTGGTAAAACTATAAGTTTAGTATAAGAATAATAACACATGTACTTATTAAATGTTGGTTTCATAAATTGTAGCAACATACCAGTTTCCATCACTTGAAGATGGAATTTCGGAAATCCTTCTATTTTATTCTAAACTGAACACACGGAAAAAATCAATAACTTTAACCTCTTTTTTAACTTCTTTTTACTTTTACCCCATTTTTACTCCTTTCACCAGGAAATTTAGAATAAAAATTTTAAACCACTTTTTAAAGATTTAAAAATCACACATATGCCTAAAAAGCATGGTCATCAGGAACCACAGGAAATACGAAAAGTTCTATAATTCACCTCTGAATCCAATTTCGCCCTTTTAGGAGTTGATCTATGCACAATCCTGAATTACGTTTTTTAGGAACTTGTATAAGTAACATTTCTAAGTGAAAACCAAATCGATATATTATAGGACCTTAAAAGATATTGAGAAATTCGTGAAAAGGCATTTTATCTCTTTCCTTCCCTTTAGGGGTGGAATTTCGAAAATGTCTTTCCTAGTACTTAGCTACTTAATTAAAGGACTCTTCTTGCCAAATTTTAAGTTTCTGGTATCAAGGAGTAATACAGATCCGCATTGTTGAGTTGGTGTTTTATCTTTTATACATATAGATTATAGCGGAATACCCGTTTCATCCCCTTGTGGGTGAAATTTCTAAAAACCTTTTCTACCTCATTTTAGTCTAAAATGCACCTATAAGAAAACAAAACAATAATTTTAACCCCCTACCCCTTTTCAGTTTTGCCTCTATTTTACCCCTTTAGGGGTAATATATAAAACACCCTTAAATGCATTTGAAAAGATTTTAAAAATACATCTATATGCAAAAAAGAATGTTCTAACTCAATAAACATAGAAGATACAAATGGTTCTTTAATTCACCCCAAATCCAGATTTGCACCTTTAGGGTTTGATTAGGGCAAAATCCTGAAATACGTTTCTAGGTAATTGCATTCACAATTTCTGAAAGTAAACACCAAGTTGCTATCTCATCGGGTGTAAGAGATATTGAGCAAAAAAAAATTATAATTTTAACCTCCCCTACCCCTTATCAGTTTTTCCTCCTTTTACCCCTTTAGGGTTAAAATTTTCAAATTCCCTTACACCCCTTTGTAAATATTTTAAAAATACATCTATACGCCAAAGAACAATGTTCTAGCTCAATAAACATAGGAGATATGTATGGTTCTTTAATTGACCCCCAATCCAGATTTGCACCTTTAGGGGTTGATTAGGGAAAAATCCTAAAATACTTTTCTAGGTATTGGCATTGATAATCTTTGCAAGCAAACACCAAATCGATATCTTATCGGGTGTAAGAGATATTGAGGGATTCGTGAAAACACATTTTACCCCTTTTCGCCCCCTTAGGAGTCGAATTTAAAAAAATCCCTTCTTACCACTACTTTACGTAACAAATTGAACCTTCCACCCAAATTTCAAGTTTTTAGTTCCGGTGGTTTCGGCTCTGTGTTGATTAGTCAGGGTTGTGACTTTCCTTTATATATATATACGTATAGATTGGAATTTCGCACAATTTTTCACATCAGTACTAGTGATGGGCAGAATCGAATACTTTTCACAATCGAATTCATCGCATTCGAATACTTTTGAGAATCGAATGATCATTCGAATGCAAAATCGCACTCGAATTCCGATTCGAGTTGTGTGCTTGCTCTCGTACTGGGGGAGTGGTGACGTGTGACCTCGGCTGGGCGACACGCAACACCAGAGATAACGAGACGCTGCACGTGCACAAAGCAAAAATAAAAAATTCTGTTGATCGTAGGCGGTTCAGCTTACCCTATTAATAACGTATATTTGTTTTGAAATACTTAAGTAGTTGTTTTTATTGTTGTTACGGGCCTATATGTATTTCTTTAATATAAATTATTAAGACAACCCTAGCGTTTGTCTCTTTCCCTTCGATGTATCTGTTTAAATTTTTAGTAGATTTAGTTGCTTTTATGATTTTGGTGGTGCTATATCGTTTGAGTCTGCAATCTTCAGTCTGTGTGGTAATATTTTAATTTTATATTTAATTCTGTAGTCTATATTTAACTAGAAACATTTCAGCACCAACTATTCAAGTGAGACCTGGATTAAAAAAATCTGTCGTTTGAGAGTTGATTCCATTCCTGCCTTCTATGGAAATCAAAATACCTATATGTATTGTCTTTTGTCTATCTAAAGTCGAACCTTTCGGAATTGCAACGGGCAGTTCTCTGTGCATTCATATAGTTGCTTTCGGAGCGAGTTTGCCGCGGCCGGCATTCTTTCAACTCCTATGATACGCAGAGCTGTGCTAGCTAAAACTGAAACAATTCGAGTGCGAATCCGAGTACCAAGCGCCGATTCATTCGAATTCAGCATTCGGATAGGAATCGAGATCACGCCCGGCGAGATTTACAAACACCGATTAAGTATTCGATTCGAAGCATTCGAATACACTCAAAAGAGTCGAATGCATTCGAGATCTGGCAAGAATCGAATACTGTAGTAATTTGCATTCGAATAGTCCCATCACTGATCAGTACCATTTTGAATAGCTTGAATAAAAAATCAGGATCTGGTCCATTCTCACAATGAGGTGATTCAGTAAATTAATGTAAAGTAAACACTGTCTTCCTCATAAAAATTAACATATATTGTACATAGGCGTATGTACAATATATGTTAATTTTTATGAGGAAGACAGTGTTTACTTTACATTAATTTAGCTTGAATTACACAAATGACGATCAAAAATAAATATATTCAATGAATAAGCCGATATCTTACCTTTAGAATTATGTGAAACGTGTTAAGCCGTAAGTAATTTATAAACCCAAGGTTTTTATTTATTTAATATTCCTTAAATTTAAATCATTAAACTTACAATTAATTACTACCCTTCCTAATGAAATTGTTTGAATTACTTTAATTTTGCATTTAGTTAGGGCATAGATAATGCAATTTATGGTATTAAACAAATACAGTAGAACAGAAAAAGACACTTCAAAAAGACACTTCAATATCTAACATTTTACCTGAGACCTGGAATCCATCGATATGATCAATGCTTTTTCCAAGGGATTTTTAGTTTATAAATATACAGAGATTGTTTTATCATGCAAGACCGAGCTCAGTAGGTTAGTGGTTAGCACGCCTACTTAGCATTCGCAAGGTCGTGGGTCCGATTCTCGCCACCGTCTGCTCTGATTCAGGTTTTTAGGTGGTTTTCCTGTGTCAACAGGGTACTTTCTCTGAAGCGAATTCGGGGGTAGTACTTCTCCACCTTTTCCTAACTTTCTTTAATTCTGCACCTCTTTCTTTCGCCCATTCTGTAATTTCCGTTCTTGGCTGAAGACGGAAGCAAGGTACAGGTTCCGCAGCAGAGATTAACGTCCACTAAACAAAATAATTTCGGTATAGGATTATTTAATTCGCTTCCTTCTCTCAAAAATGCCCCAACAAAACTTAACTTAGGCTTAAAAAACATCTTGTTACGATGTAAATGACTTTTACGACACCGAACCAGCTCATATAAAACGTCATGAAAAAGCTAGACGGCCAGCGTCGACGATATAACTCAAAACCTGGACAATGACTTACCTAGGACCGTTGCTCTGCCTGTAACAAGATATGCCGACTAGACTCAGTGAAGCAAGGGGTGGTCCAACACGAGATTACCTATGGGCAACGGCCTAAGGGACGGTAAACAGATATAAAGATTAAATTGAGCGCCACCCAGGTTCATCAATAAGAACGAAAATGCAAAGATAGACCCACAGTAAAACCGAGAAGCAGATGAACCTACCTTTCGACTTTTCACCTTGGCGAAATCCAAAGGCTAAACGGGAAATAGCAGAATCGGTGTGTACAGTCAACTCCGCCTGCGGCAAATAAAAATGTATGGATTGAGTAGTACATTGGATGCCGTTGCCGGTCCCAAGCCCGGAGAAAGGAGGAGGGTTGGTGGGCCGGATTAGCACTCCACCCACTGTAAAAAGAACGAATGCTCATGGAACCCAACGACCCCGCAAGATAATGGACAATGATTAAAAACAGCCCTCACACTTTATGTGTTATCGGAACACACATATTTATAAACATTAACTATGGATCACAACAGACAAGACAGCCTCGGAACCCGGACTGACCAAATGGAAACGACCTGGCGAGAATATAGACTGGGACCTAGAAACCAGAACAAAACGAAAACGAAAAAACAAATATGGAGAAAACAGATAGTAAGACTTGGAGGATGGAACTTACGATCCTGGAACATCAAACAACAGGAAATAATGCTAAAACTAACAAGACAAAAAATTGACATTTGTTGTGTATCAGAGACAAAGAAAAAGGGAAAAGGTATAACACCATATGAAGACTTTATTTTTATATACAGTGGTGTCGAGAAACAGCAACGAGGAAAAGAGGGAGTAGGTATCCTCATTAATTGAAAATATGAAAGTCGAAGTCTTACATCTCTGAGAGACTGGTAGCAGTGACATTAAAAATAGAACAAAATATACTGCACATTATAAGCGCGTATGCATCAGAAGATTCCAAACCAAAAAGAGACAGAGCAGAATTTTACGAGACGTTACAACAATATGTAGATAATATTAAGCAAGGACAACCTCTATTTTTGGTTGGAGATCTGAATGCGCGCGTAGGAAACGAGATAGTGCTAGGTGTGAAACAACGTTTCGACGAAGAAATTACCAATAGTAATGGAAACATGCTAACACAGCTCTGCGCAGATAATAACCTGAGAATAGATTAGATTTCACGACTGCCTTTTGCTGGCATGCGCACGTCAGCCCTTTGGGCTTTTTGTACTGTCGGGAGTTTTCAAGTTAGCAGGCCGACATCCGTATCTTTTACTAGACTTGCAATGTCCCCTACTAGCTTGCGGTTGTCAATAGAGTTAAGGCTCCAATCGAGTTGGTGTCTTTTACGCTCTAATGCTGGGCATTCAAAGAGGATATGATAGGCTGTTTCATCATCCTCTTGGCATAGTCTGCAAACAGGTTCATCTCTATAGATATTGATTCTGTGCATAAATTCTCTGAATGCTCCAGTGCCTGTTAGTAGACTGACTACTTGCTTGATTCGAGTTCTGTTCAGTCTCAACAGAGTTTTGGTGGTTTGTGGATTCGGAGTTTTTAGCAATCTTTTGCAGTGTGTTGCTTGATTGTAGTTTCTCCACCTTAGTTGGTGTGCGGTATTGACCCACTCATTAATGGCTGAGCGGGCTTGGTTTTTCTGAATGCTTAGACCAGGTTCTGGACCGGTCATTGCATTACGGGCTGCTTCTTTTGCGAGCTTGTCCGCCTTTTGGTTTCCTTCAATACCTTGGTGACCTGGGATCCAGCATAATTTTACTGTATTTCCCTGGCTTAAGGTTTGAAGTTTAGATTTGCATTCCTTGACCAGTCTCGATGAAGTACTGAAAGCGTTTAGCGCTTTCAGTGCTGCCTGACTGTCTGAGAGAATGTGTATGTCTCGATG
The DNA here is from genome assembly GCA_940337035.1 of Agriotes lineatus. Lineage (NCBI taxonomy): Eukaryota > Metazoa > Arthropoda > Insecta > Coleoptera > Elateridae > Agriotes > Agriotes lineatus. The sequence continues at coordinate 37,850,037 of OW679199.1, read as the reverse complement.
GAGTAGCTTCTTTTCTATGCTGATGTTTGCGCATACGTTAATAGCTTGTACTTCAGCCTGAAAGATGTTACAAAGCTTTCCTAGACTGACTTTTTCGTTGGTTCTAGGATTGGTACTGTACACACCGGAGCCTGTACCCCCTTCAAACTTAGATCCATCAGTGTAAAAAATGATGTTCTTATTTGTTGGAGTTGGTAGTTGGTCCGGATTCCAACTTGTGTGTACAGTAAAGTTCTTTTCAAAGTCATAGGCTTTGATTATAAGATCAGAACCCATTTCTAATATTGGGTTGTTGATGTGTGACATGATCTTGCCATGTCCTAGATTATTAGCTGTGGTCATCCAGTGACCAGTACTTTGTAATCTGTAGGCTGCCATTCTGGCTTCACCTTCCAAGAAGATGTGCAGAGGTGGCAGATTTAAAATAGCATTCAGTGCTTGTCCTGAGGTGCCTTTAAAGGCTCCAGTGATGCACCGATTAGCTAGATATTGTATTCTGCTGATTTTGTGGATCGCAGTTGCTTCATTCCATATGAAATTATTGGTCGAACCATGGTTTTGTACAGCCAGAGGATCAGTTCCGGTTTGAGCCCCCACGTACTACCTATGGCTCTTTTCCCAATTACTAATGTTTGTATGCACCTGGTGATTGTTTTGTCTAAGTGGGAGTTCCAAGTTAGTTTGGAATCGATGGTTAAACCTAAGTACTTAACCTCGTTCTCCCAGTTGACATTTGTCTCAAACAGTTTTATGTTGATTCTGTTCGTGATGTTCTTTCTACGAGTGAAAGCAACGAGAGTGACTTTGCTGGGATTAATTCTATGATTATTCTCTAGACACCACTCTTCGGTTATCTTTAGTGCTGATTTCATTACAGTGTCTACGGTTCTTTGGTATTTACCTTGAATCAGTATGACAATGTCATCAGCGTATCCTTGAGTGTAGTAGCCTTTGTTATTGAGTTGGATCAGCAGTTCATCAAGTGTGAGGCACCACAGGAGTGGAGAAAGAACTCCTCCCTGTGAACATCCCCTTGTCGCCTGCACTGTCTTTTCCTTGTCAAATAACTTGACTTTTACAACTCTAGTGTTGAGCATTGCCATAGTCCATCTTGTCGTGGTGTTATCGATCTGATGATTTGTCATTGCTCTTTCAATAGAGTGGTAGGAGGTGTTGTCGAAGGCACCTTCTATGTCTAGAAATGCTCCGACTGCGTACTCCCTGTACTCCAAGGTTCTCTCAATTTTCCCCACTAGTTGGTGTGGGGCGGTTTCACATGACTTCCCTGTTTGGTAAGCATGTTGATATTTGTGAATTGGGAGTGAAGTTAGGGCTTCCTCCCTCCAGTACCTGTCTACTAATCTTTCCAACGTTTTAAGGAGGAATGACGTTAGGCTGATAGGTCTGTAAGATTTAGCTTCTGCATAGCTGCTCTTACCCGGCTTAGGGATAAACACTACTTTAGTCACTCTCCAGGCTTGGGGAATGTAGCCTAAGGCAAGACTTGCTTGGAACATGTCTTTGAGTGGGTTCAGCAGTATATCTATCCCTTTCTGCAGCATTACGGGTTGTATGCCGTCGTTTCCAGCAGATTTGAAAGGGCTGAAGAGGCTAGTTGCCCATCTAATCCTTTCTTTGCTGACTATTCTCTTAGCTGTTTCCCAGTCTTCCCTCCTAGGGGTATGATTGGGTTCAGCCAGAGTAGGTTGTTCCACTGCTCCGGGTAGGTGAGTTTTTATCAAAAGAGATAAAGTCTCCTCTTCCGTTGTAGTGTATTCTCCGCTTTCTTTTTTAAGAGTGCCTACTGGGTTCATGGCTTGCTTTGAGATGATTTTGTGGAGTCTAGCTGTGGATCGCGTGGTCTCCACCTCCTGGCAAAACTTTTTCCAGGCTGCTATCTTAGCTGCCTTGATCATTTTGCCATAGTCTGTGAGAGCCTTGTGATAGTTCTCCCAGTTATTTGTGGCTTTAGACCTGTTAAACAGACGTCTGACTTCTTGTCTGGTCTTTTCTAGGTCTTTATTCCACCAATTTGTGTGTTTTTTGCTCTTTTGCTCGTCGACCCGGGTAATAGTCAACCCGGGTATATTTTCAGAACCCGGGTACCCGACTAGTAAATTATGTAATTTCTAGTAAGTCAGTCTTTTTCGGAGAAGATAAAAACTTAAAAACAATAGGAATAAGCTCTAGAAAAACATAACCATATGCAGTAATAACCAGAATTACCCCATCCCATACCACATAATGTTTCTTGTTTCATATAATAAATCCCCTTCACGGAAAAATTCAACCCGTCAATAGTACCATTAAATCGCGTCAGTATGGGATGAAGTAACATAAACATCCTCTGTGTGATTTTGATGGGAGAGTAGGAACTATTTCAATTTAGTTCAGTTTAAAACTCGCGGCGTAAAAAATGTTCCGATGTACGCTAACATTTTTGTTATATATTTCGGGTACCCCCAGGTACCCGGGTACTGTTTTCGGGTACCCGGGTTTGATTTTAGACCGGGTACAACATCCCTAATTAGTACTGTCTGTGTTTAATTATTGTGACTGTGTGTATGCTCCTTTCATGGCGGAAAGAAACAAAGCTAGGATACAAAGAGTGCAAAACGCCTGTGCCCGCTATTGCCTGCGATTACCACGGCGAGAAACTACCAGTCAACACAATAAACACATGGGTTGGTTGAGCATGAGTGAGAGGAGAGAACTTCACCTTGCGTGCTTCGTGTATAGTGTTTTTATATTAAAGAGACCAGAATATATGAATCAAAGGCTAAAACATCGAAGTGAAATTCATGAACGAGATACACGCTACCAATATAAACTGGATATACCTCAGCATAATACAAAAACATTTGAGTGTGGATTCTCTTATGTTGCACCAAAGATCCTAAATAAACATGCAGTTATTAAAGAAATCTCCGTTGAAAAATAAAAAAAAATGGTTAAGTCTAAATTGTGATTAGATTACCTATTTTGTTTGTGCCATATCGCATATTTTATTTTATATTGTATACTGTTCTTTGTTTTGCTTATCTGAATGTGATCTTGTCAATTTTTCTTATCTAAATGTTGTGCTAGTGTAGTATATGTATGTGATTGTGTGGGTAGGGTTGAGAATTGTCCTGTAGATGAACCCTACCTTTTATACTACCAGAGGTATAATAAATATTATTATTAAATATCGTTATTATTATTATTATTATATAGTTATGCCGACTTTTTAAACTAAGATCATAATTAGAGAGCTGCGAGTGGGGTGTTATTATGTGTAGGTGTAGAGGTCTCACAAAAATAATTAGTATTCAATTACTTATGCACTATTAACTATTACACAAAGGCAATTTGGAGTTGTTGTAATAGTTACTTCGAAAAAATCATTGCACACATTTTAGATATAAAGTATTACTAGAAATTAAAATGTCCAAAAACAATTGATGTCAATGACAATCTTTATAAAATTTTGATCTTTTCAAAAATATTCAGCATATGCCACTGGGTTAAAGGTTTCAGCATTGATTTATTTGCTTGAAAATGCTTATCATGAAATCTTTCCAGACCTTACTGATAAACAGCACCAGCTATATCACCCCACAAAAAGGTTTCAGAGATTATTTCCTTATTTATATGATTTAGAACAAGTAATTTTTGAAAATAGGTATTAAAAAATATTTCCATTATCCTGGTGTTGATAATAAACTCTATCCTTTGTGTAAAGCAATTACAGAACTTCAGCATCCTTGCTTAAATTTTCCCGTTAATCACCTTAATAAGCTTTTTATTAGATTGAGATTATATTATGTTCTAAAATATAGCAATAGGGATTTTACGCACACCCTGAAGAAAAATAGAAAAATCCTTATTTTAATGTACTATTTGTGAAGTGTTTCGAATAATTTTTATATTTGTCAATTTATAAAAATGACAAATTACCTAGCCAGTAATATTTGTCAAGTGATGGGTTTTCTTTTATTTATTCTTAATATTCTTCTATCTATTTAACTTAAGATTGTAAAATAAAATACATAGTCCCCTATTCATTATGATTTATTTAAATTAATATTTAAGTCACACCTAATAATACGTATGTTACACATATAAAAATTAAAATCTCTCTGCACCAGAGATGAATTTAGCACACTATTTGGCACAACCAAAGAAGCCGCGTGGCGCAGTTGGGTAAACGCCAGGCTTGCATTAAGCAAGTCCTCGATTCGAATCCCTTGGGGGTCGGAATTTTTCCGTACCCTTGGGAATTGGAATCGGGCTCGGTGAGACCATTCACAGTTCGGCCACCAAATAAACTGTGCTCTACTCAGAATCACAGACCTAAGAGATAGAGTAACACACACACACCTCACAAAATGGTTGCTCCAAAGGTGCGCTCCAACTCTGTAACCCGAATCCGGGGCAAGTTGAGCATTGTACCGCCAGATGCCAGCGCATAAAGCACCAGCCTCTGTACCACAACGTAAATGAGGTTACAGATAATGCATACATTCAGCACAACCAATTTAAAGAGTTAAGTGATTGAAGGTCATCGAAACCAAAGACCAAAAGATCGGCTTGAAGTATACGTACTATATACTCGTTGGTGTTATTGAATAAACGAATAATCTTTACTTGAATATTTTGTAGAAACCTAACGGATACAAAACACAACACAAACATGTTATTGTTTGAAATAAATGTCTATAATTATACATGCTTAAAAAGAGCTTACTATTATAAATTCTAGGCACTCCAACTAGTGAAAGAAGAATATTGGCACAGAAAGAAATATGCATTCATAAATATATGCAGCAATGCATAATCCCAATGAGCAATAATAATTGTTTAACAGATGAAAAATCAGGTTTATTTAACAAATTATAATGAACCGGTGCATTACCAACATAAAAAAAAATCGTCAACCATTTTTTCCATTACATATTGAAGTGGCATTTATATGCTTACCTGACGTTTGTGAAGTAAATCCGCTACAGTATTAGACTAGATAGGTTGCTCTTGCTTCAGATGCTACACTTGAAGGTTTGCTGTGATTCTGAAAGAATAATATTCCTATTACAATGCTTTTTCGTTGGTTGCTTAATGATATACAGGTATTTACAAAATACTGTTAACAGGTGGATACCACACATACCCAACGAGTACGAAAAGAAAAGCGGTTGGTATTTAAAGCTCGAGGGTTTGAGAATTATAGAATTATATTGTAGTGCACCCCATTAAGTTTGTGACACACAAAATCTGCCAATCAACGCCCAGTTTAACACATTTTAAATTATGTTACAGATATATATTGCAGGTACGTTCTAAAGTGATTTACTCAAATTTCTGTACTCACGCATCATCCGCCTAACTATTGCTATATGGTAGATAGACATCTCACGGTGTAATTTTTGCCAAATGCGCAATATTGACAACTGTATTAATACACCAAAACACATATACTAGTAACGAACTTCGCCATATAAAATACCTTGTTGCCTTTTGCTCTACTGAGGTGCAAAAGACCTACTCCATAAAAGTAGCAAGATATATGTAGTATAGAAGAAAAAGAGAAACCTGAAGCGTGCATGAGCATAACAACTCTTTCTAGTTAAGTAACAATACAATATCGACTAATTAATCGATCCTTAGATTAGTTACAATTAATACTACTATGTTTGACGAGCAGATTCAGTAAAAGACCTTGCGACATATGAGCGCTAAATTTGAATAGAATATTGCTACTGGTAACGTTATTTGAAATTAAACATTTTTTTCGTTTCCGCTTAGTAATTTCAATATTAATGAAATATTTTTCCTAAAAAAAGGATGGATTAATAGATATCATTAATACACTATTTTTGATTCATACACTCTTTTTCATTAATTAACTGAAGACACGAGTGGATGAAGGTGTTATGTTACAAAATCAATGTTTCGAGTAAATTAAGGTTAAATTTTTTTTTATGTATTTTTTTTTCAGTTTGGCTATGTGGAAGCAATTGTGTAGCTAAGTGGTTATTAAAGGTCATACAATGTCATTGACTAATCACTCACTTATCAAAAACCTGATTTACGTCCCTTATTAAAAAGAAATATGTACATAAGACCTTCATCCACCAGAGTAAATTATACCTACAATTGAAACAATTGGTACATGGAAAAAAGGTTTATTAAACTAAAGAGTAGTAAAATAACAAAATTTCTAAATTAAAAAAAAAACATGTAATTGGTTTGGAGAGTCATAATACTGTTACTTGTCCAAAATTGTATCATAGTAGTACCGGTATTCTTGTTTAACATACTTAATCTGCTCCAGAAGGTTGCTTCTCTTTTCATCTGAGAGAGTTCCATACTTCTCACGGAATCTCCCAACTTGAACGTCTTTAGGTGCATCCACAATATTCTTGTTTTTAAGTATATTTACTTGCTTGAACGGAATTGCTTCGTCATATGACTCTTTGTAAAAGTAGGATCCATACTCTTCGACTCTAATCCATTTAATTCCGCCTCTAAATTTTACTGTTTCATTTAGTTCGTCTTTTTTTCTGTTAACTAGTCGAAGTGTGTCAGGTAGTTCATCTATTTTTCTAAAGTGTTGAGCCATATCAATCACCTGATTTTTCTTGCTAGCCGTTGAGTTGATTTCACGGTATTTGTCTGGTACATACACGGTATCATGCCTTCGTAATATTTTCTCTATTCTACCGAAGTCTCTATCGGAATCTAAGTAGCTGTTGCCAACCTCCGGAAATTTATGATCAATACGATTAAAATAACCTTTCAAAATAAGGTATTGGTATAGACAGATCATATGGAAATTTTTATTCTGGCCTGCACAAGAGTCAGACCAAATGATTAAGTGGTTTTTGTCTCTAATACTATCGTCGACTTTACTATATAGCAGTAGGTTGCTGCAAATCTCTGAACTTCCCCTTTTAGCCATATCTTCCGTACAAGTAAAAGAGCAGGCTTTTTCTAGGGTTTTTGTGATTATGGGTACCCCGAAGTTATAGAACCACATTTGCCGAATATAGAATGCTTTTGATGTGGTTAACTTTGGAAGTGGCATCGTCTGCTGTAGGTCCATTGTAATGTAAACTATGTGGTCTGACGCTTTTGCTCATTCTATCAGCTTTCAGAACTTCAATTGCTGCATGGCAATTTTCTTTATGTTCCTCATTTGCTTCACCGGCATCACAAGTGCTGCATGTGTCACTTTTTGGGTACCCAAATGACAAATTAAACTCTGTCATATAAACTTTTGAGTAGGAACATTTCTTTTTCGTACACTAGCATTGAAAGAGCTACTTTGCCGTACAATTTATTAATCAGAAAGTTGCACTTTGCGGTATTCGTACGGCAAAGTAGTATTTTGCGGTATTCGTACGGCAAAGTAGCACTTTGCCGTACGTTTCCTTAGTTACAACACATAATATTACATTACATTAATATTACTCTACTTATTTGCTATATACGAGGATAAATTTAGTATTCCGTTTTGTATGCTAGTGTACGAAAAAATATTGTACGAAACTCGTATGAAAGTGGCTTTTCCATACTCGTCTCGAAATTCCGGACTCGGCCTAACGGCCTCTTCCGGAAACATCTCACTCGTACTGAAAAGCTCCACTTTCTATACTTGTTACGTAAATTACTATTACTTTAAACTTTTCCGGAAGCTTCTGTTGATCACATTCCTCAAGGTACAGCTTATACATTTTACTTTGGTTCGGTAGCGGTAAAACATATTTTTTATGTGGATTCTTGTTCCTAGAGTAATGCGATTCCTCTACAGGGAATCTTTTTATGTGGTCTATGATATTTTGCTGTACTTCTTGGTTCATCTTATGTGGCCTGTTAGAGTGCTTTCCTCTGCAATCAGGAGGCGGGGCTGACACACCACTCTTTATTCGAGTTTGAATTATATAAATTTTTTTTTCGACCTACTTGATGAATGCATAAAGCTTCTTTGCACACTTTTTCAGTGCCGCCATTTCGGGGTACGTTGTATGCATATGATGCACTTTTATGTTTTTTAGCACCTTTTTGCTCTCTTATCACGGCTTTCTTAACGATGCTTTTAAATAGTAAAGCATTCTTTGCGTTTACATCAGGTTTGTAAAATTCCTCAAAAAATGTCGCTCTATCTTTTTTATCAAAGCGGGAGCTACACTGAAGCTTACATTTTTCTCGGCAGAGAAGACCTTCCTTTGGTTCCTTTTTTTGGGACAAGTATATTTTTGTAAGACATATAGGACTCCCCTCCCGCTTTAGCTAGAGCTGCAGATCATTTTTTCCATGTATCTGGGTCTCGCTTTCGCTTTTTTGAATTATTTTCCCTAGGAGAAAAGTACTTTTGCTTTCTCTTTTTTCTTACTTCTAAATTTTTATGGGATTCATCATTTAAAACTTCATTAAGAAGTGGCATATATGACTGGTCAGTACTTTTCCCAGGATTCTCAGAATGTTCATTGACAGCTATTTCAAGTTGATGTCCCTGTTCACTAGTTTCTGAAAATCTGCTTAGTTCTTCACTATTTGGCTCGTATTTTGCATCACTGTCACTGCCTGAAAAGTCTGGTTCTGATAAACCTACACCCGATAGAAAACACGAATCATAGGCGTTTCCATGATAGTCCGTAGAGGAAGATGGTTGAAATAATCTGTTCTGGTCCTACCTTTCCAGCTTCCCTGTGGCACTTTCCTATTGCTGGGTTCAACAATCGCACTGTCAAGTGGCAAGTCGTAGTTGCTGTGTCCAATATTGAGGCAGTCTTGTGATACGTTGGAATTACCATCTTCGTCATATTGTAACTTCGATTGACTGTCTGACAAATTATTCAAAAATGTGGGTTGAGCATCTGTAAGAAGAAAGTACGCTAGAATTCGGAACTATAAAAATTTCACCTTCAAAGCTTATTCCCCTGCATTTCTGTTATACACGGAAAGATGTGTAAAGTCTGTAATATAATATTCAACTAGGTAGATTTGTTCATTTGCCTGTTGGAACTGTTCAGAACAGTTTGCGAGAATGGAACAGCCAATAACAATATTTTCAAACGTTGCGTCAAATTTTGAATTGAATTTCCCGCTGTTATATAACGAATGGTATAACTTGTATATGAGTTACATAAAATGAACTATTCTAAGAGATATTGAATATATTCCACAGCTTGCACTCTCGATAAGGCGGCCAATAATGGCAAAAAATAATGTTAGTTCTTACCTATTAGATTAGTCATATCCACGTGTGACATTTCCAGGTTAGGAACGCTAGGATTTCTAATCATTCCACGAATTTCGTCTACGGGCACTAGTTTTTTGGAGCTCGTTTGCTTCAACGCTAGTTCCACCATTCTTTTACCTCCGTCGCACATTTTTTGTCCCACTTATACGACTTAACTAACAAAAACACAATGAAAAGCACACTTCGTTTACACCGCGTCCAACTAAATTAATTCACCAACGACATGGATGAAGGAGCTATGTTCGCTACATAACACCTTCATCCATTCAACCAAATTTACAACTGCTATGACGATTATGAATGAAGGTGTTATCAGCCCATAACACCTTCTTTAATCTTAGAACGCAAAGTAGTGTAACATAACACCTTTATTCATTGATAAATCTTGGGATTTCTTAAATATTTTAGAGTTTCGATGGTACTACGTGAAAGATACATAACACCTTCATCCATGTAAAAAAATCAGTTTTTGAAAAAAAAGGAACATAACACCTTCATCCACTCGTGTCTTCAACTGTTTTTGTGATTTTGACGTTTTGATGATATTTTGCATGGAGGTTAGTTGTATTAATCAAACTTTTCACCACAAAAAGGGATTTTGTGATCAAGGAAAAAATTTTGTAATCAACTCGTTTGTTAATGGGCGATTAATAATCTCAACTATTAAAGACACTCACTCGCTTTCGCTTGTTCGTGCTTTAAACAGTTTCGATTATTAATCGCCTTCATTAACACACTTGTTGGTTAAATAACTATTTTTAGCAAATTTTACCTAATTCTGAAATTAATTAAGAACAAGAACATTTACAAAAACCATTCAAAAGAAACCCAAGCTAAACTTATATCTCCAATCCAAATTGCAGATCTTCAGTATATGTACTATTCAAACGTTAACTTTAAAGCTAAAGCGGATAAGTGTTAATTATTCAACGTTTATTAAAAATAAAACAACTTGAGAATGATATACAGAAAAATTGGGGCAAATTAAACGTTTTCCATAAAATATTCCAGAATTTATTGCAAATATTGTTCTTAATTATGATAAAAAAAAGCTCCTCGTTAGTATGGATATTTCGCTCTCCTAAAGGATATCAGCACTGCAGAAACCATTTAGCGAGTTTACCATCAAAAACAACATTGTTATGGTACTGTAATTGTTCAGATGAATTAATTAAACCACGTTTAATGGCTAAAGTCGCCTAATTAACAGTACCATCAGAAAGAATTTGCTCCTTAATTACTGACAATATGTCAATTAAGGAGAAAGTGCAGTATAGCAGATCTGAAGGTCGCATCTATGGTGTAGGTCAGAGATGAGCAACCTTTTTTTACAACGGGCCATCTACATTTTAAAAATGTTGTGCATGTTGAAACAATAAAGAAGCCAACCTGCGATCGATTACTAATAATAATCTATGGTAGTATAATCGCAGATCAACCCCCTTATCATTTATACACCACAGTAGCTCTGAAATGTTCTTACTCACTGCAATGACCTAGCTAGCTTCAAATTCGGTGGCCTTGGGACGCAGATTTTTATCATCAGCTTAACTGCTGTAAGCTGTTTTAATAATAATAAAAAACACAGGGCGCCAGAAATCACAGATTTCGAGAAATAAATAAAATTACAGCAACAATTAGGTGTATTTAATTAATAATTAATAGTTGCTGGCAACATTGTAATTAGGTCTGTAAATTGTTTAACACAAGGTTTAAATACAGTATATAATACAGTATATTATTAATGCTGAAAATGCAGCACGCACAAAACATATGCGAACCTCTTTTGGGCTCTTGGATTGAATGTGATTACAACTCAATAAAGGAGTAAGCTTACCACTGTCATATGTTTTAACCGTTATCTCGGTAATGATAGTAAAATGGCGTGAGGGCACTTTTTACAAAATTGTTAATACGTATTCATTTAGCAAAACTTAAAAATTTGTGAATTGTAAATTTGGGAACAATTAATACATTATGTTTTAAATTTGTAAAGCATAGATTTATGAACAATTAATACATTACGTTTTAAATGTGTAAAGCGTAGATTTGTGTATAATTAATACATTACGTTTTAAATTCGTAAAGCGTAGTTTAAATTTGTAAATTGTAAATCGGAAGCGTCGCTACAATCGATTCAGCCAACAATTCATAGGCGGACGTGGTTATCAACAAAAGTTGAAACAATACTAGCCTGGGTGGTGATAAAAAACGTTGCCGGCGGGCACTGAATTGGTCCAGGATTAGCTTAGCGTACAGCCGACAGTAACATCGAACTCGTGGCCGAATTTGGTAATGGAATAGAAGCTCCTTGTACCACTTGGCAAGCTCAAGATGACATTCCAGAAAGGAGTTGCGGGTCCAAGTTATTGATTAGGTTGTTAATTAGGAAACCCAAATAAGGAGTCGTCTAAAAACGGCATCTAATAATGGCCCTTAAAAGTGACGTTGAAGAATATCGTCAAAGAGCTAATAAAAAAACGGGAAATTACTAAAATGAATATCAACAAGTACCGTAGACATACATGATTTTAGTCATCAGCTCACAAACGAAGTTAATTAATAATTGGTGCAGTAGCACGCGGGAATGACTTCGTAGAAGCAAGTTACTTCAACCGAATGCAGAAATAGAATGCCCGCAAAACAACGGAAAAGCTGCTCGCTGGCGCAAAGCGATAACAAGTGAATTTCGGAAAAACCAAATCCAGCACTTTTGCGCGAACAAGATTTGATATCGTTTGAAATACAGCGAATTATAACTCAAGTGAAAATATACAGGCTGTCCCGGAAGTGATTAAATGGCTAAACAAATAGCCGGAGCTAAATATTTGTTTCAATGTAAGTAACTTATGATAATACAAACACTGGATGATGAACTCAGATTATCTCTTTATTAACAAAATAAACCTAGTATAAAAAATTACAGAAATAAAACACTCATTAATAACAACACTATTAAAAATCGACGAAAGATATATGTGGAAAAAGATTATTTATAAGAACTTTGACACTTCTTCTTTGCCATCAATTGGTTCATACTTGCAGATATAGACGACACAGAAACTCGCACGCAGCTTTCTAACCGTACAGCATTTAATCTCGATCGGTGATCGCTTTTAATTATTTTCATTTCCCAAAATAATGGTTCGCAAACGCAGGTGCTTCCAAAAACTGTCATTATTTGCTTTGCTTGTGCAAATCGTGGGAACCTTTCTTAATTGATTTTGATAGAAATTATGTATGCCAACATTTTGAAATTTATTTCTTAAATCCGTATCGTTTCGTAAATCTATGAATTCCATTTGTAACTCATCCAGAACTGGTTCCACTATTAAATGGTGAACAAAAAATATTAAAACTAAGAATGATTTTTTCTGATCTAAATATTTTAAATCGCGATTCAAATTCCGTTATTAATTTTTGCAAATGCTGGGCATATTTTCTGGTTTCTGAAGGAGTTGAAATACTCTTTGAGCTTTGACTTTACGCCGCTTGCCGATGCAGCGTTTGCGGCACATATGCGTAACGTCAAACGAAGCTGTCCGGCGTAACATTTCATACCAAGAAATTCCGATGCTTAATTTTTGGAAATGATGACATCAGTGCCTATCTATAATGTTGGCATCATTTCCAACGATTAGGTTAACACGTCTAGAGTACAATGAGGCTGCGGGACACTGTAGGAATTTTTAAAGTCAAAATGGAAAATTTTTGAAGGGCCGCATGAGAAAATGTGTGGGCCGCATGCGGCCCGCGGGCCGCGGCTTGCTCATCCCTGGACTGTAGATAATACTCAATATACAACCGTTTGCAATAAACCTCAAATAGCAAACAAAATGTGTTGCTATGTTATATGTAAGTACATGGATTGTCAACAAGATACATCATTCCAGCACGATATTGGCTTAGTTGTTCTAAGAATTGTTGCAAATAAGTTTTCCTCAAATGTATCTTTATTTACATTTTTTGTGGTGGAATTCTAAAAAAGTAGGTACATTGAACATTCTTTTCTAAAACCTGTACCTTTCAATTAATGCCACATAATAATGAAAGCACAAAACTGATACTTAAATCATATGCGCTGATGGTGGAATCTCTGCTTCATATTTAAAAACCTTACATGATCTGCAAAATGGATTACCTTTTAAGCCTGTACGGTACTTAACGAAAAAGAATTTGTACCCATCAGAATTTGAAAACATTTATATTTTACATGCTGTTCAGATTTTTTTACCTACCGCCACTGCCTCTTTACAGTTTTTAAAAGAAGGAGGACAAATTGAATATCAAAATGTCAAAGCATATACGACGCAAAAATTAGATAGCAGCACTGCACCATTGGTTCATGTTTCTGACAAAAGACTATTGATTGGATGTAATACTTCAGAACTATATCGACGCAATAAAAATTCTTCTGCATATGTTAGTTTGCAAGGTTTATCCAATGAAAAACTCACGGTTGAAATTCACTGCTAAAAGTACATCATTACACATCACATTTTTAAGAAGCTGGTTTTTACTATGTATTAACACGTTCATTTAGTTCGGATGCAGTGGAGGCAATGATTTCACACATGCGATAGAAAGTTGGCTCAAATGACGCAACAGATGCTCGAATTGCTGGGCATGCTCTTCGTCAGCTATTACGCTGTGGTGTTATGAAGACTTTGTCTTCCTCAAAAATTGCACATTATAGTAACTTCACCAGTTCTGCAACATTTGCAACTGCATCAAGCATAACTGCAAACGAAGATGTCGAATTACCTGCCCATTTACCAGTCAAAATTCAAGATCGTGCAGGCTTAAATTATCCAAATTCCATTTTTGTAGGTATTATAAACATTTATTTTAAAACCGTTTATAACCTAAGAAATATCTTTAGTAAAGACAACAAGCAGAACCACATTTAGGTGCTCTATTTTACCACCTGGTGGCGCCAAAAACCAAACACGTTGGCAATTGTCACAAGAACTTTTTACAACAATGAAAGTGACACATATGGAATAGCCGTGATAGCTTTGCTATGCAAATTTTAGTTAGCCATGGTGGTACCTACCTACCTAAGTTTTACCACTATACCGTAGGTGGCACCACCATGGAATGCTGTAACGTAATATACCTAACAATATAATGAAAGTTTGTTATTTATGTTCCGTTAGCCGTTGCGGAATTATTTCTCTTTCCTGCAACTACATTGTCATATCAGTATTTATTCCTTAAAGAAACCGTTACTGTCAGTATCGGCAGCCAGAATCTTCAGTGGAATAGGAGTTTTGTATCGCCAGTATAGTAACGGGTGATGTGTACGTCAATAGAGGAGAGGTGAGTTCAACTGGGCAACTTTAGTCGTAAAACATAGAGTGACAGAGGTCTTGTATTTGTAAAACACGAAATCGAAAATTTTTTGCCGTAAAGCCTTCTGATGCAGAATAAAGTGTCTGAAATCGCGAGGGAAACTAATTAATTAATAGATAGTAGTTATTTATGTATTAAAGGCATACACAATAGATTAAATACAGCACGAGGGAATGTTTAAAGCGCGATGCGAAATTTCCCATGTTTAGGTACGTGGCACATACGTTTTATTTAATTTTGGTTCTCAAAATGAACGACATTCAAGGCTACAGACTAATGCGTCATCGTTGTGCTGGCGCTGCGAATTTTTGGTGTGCTATGGTTTCTATGTAAATTGTTAGTATTGCTATACTACATTGTTAGTGCTTGTTATGCTGCTTAGCAACTTTATATGCCCTAGTGCCATAACATATAGTATTTTTTCTTCAAACGTTTTATAACAAATTATTTACAACTTTGTGAACAAAATTCGAAGAAAATTACTTGATCTCGTCAGCGGCAGATAATATTATCTGCCGCTTGGCAATAAAGTGACAGTTTAGCATCATCAATCCAGCAGTATAATGCCATATTTTACTGCCGTTTGAAGAAAAAAGCCACATTACTCCCGCTATCGATGGCCAATAAACAAGATTATGGTTTCAAAATAAAATAAAACATTATGAAATAACAAGGTTTTTATTAAACATTTAACGGAGAATACGAAATATTTATATATTTTAGTTTATTATTATTGTTGATTTGAACAATCACGTTTACTATACACGTTTATTAGCACATAAAACAACAGGTTGCAACCAAAAACATATCAAACAAAAGATGCAAAAAATATATCGTGACAGTAACGACAACAATTTAAAAGTAACTGGCGTAAAACTTGCCTGTGTTGTGATCTTGCGCACATCGAACAGTATTGTCTTAATGTTACCAACCTAAATGTTACAGACTAAAACTACAAATATTTTGTAATTCCTACAACAATTATTACTACTGATTTGAAATTATTATTAATGATTAGATGAAAGTCTCTTGATCATTTCTTATAAGAAACATTATCCGTTGAAAATGAGTGAGAACTAAGCGTTTGTTCAGGTTTTTTACAATTTCAACCAACTAGTGACCTTCATTTACACCTGTTGTACGTTCACAATCGACAATCGCTCAATCAACCGGACACAATTGTACCAAATTTTCCCAGGGAAGATATAAAATGCCACAAGAAAAATATAAAAGTAAGTCGAAGTGTTTGCTTATTACTTACTGAGAAATACAGGGCGTTTCAAATAGTTTTTAATTCATCTGGTGGAGTGATATATCACCCCAAATTGAATATTTTTCGTAATAACCAATTGTCTATCTCGTCTAATAACCGAGTTATTAAACAAATTTACTTTTATGTAATCACGCATTTTTTAAGAAAGCTGGTAAAACAAATGTCGTTTGTTTAGGTATTAGGCTCGGACAGTATCAGTTGATAAGTGTCTGTTCTGCTTTAAATGGTTATCACTTTTGACGCATGTTTTGTGTCTTACTTGAGTTTTACAGTGGACCAGGAAGGCTCAACTGTGCATTCAGACAAGAGGAGGAAATTTTCAGCAACAGCTATAACGAATGGTAGTTGAATACTTCCACTTACATTCTTTAAACATTTTTGTAGTAATTAATAAATTTATAAAATAATCTCGCTGCTCTTCCAACTCAGTATCGCTTCTCATACGAATCTTTCGTTTTTAAAATCTTTACTGTTTTCTGCTTAAAACCCTTGCTCCATCTAAAGCAGTGATTCCCAAAGTGGGCGATATCGCCCCTTGGCGGCGCTGGAACGATCTAGGGGGGCGATAGTAGCCTCGGGTGCATTTGGGGGGGCGGTGAAAAAAAATAAGGGGGCGGTGAAAGCTTAAAGAAGGAAGAGAAGATAAGAAGATTTAGAGAAACCATTCATACATACTTCATCTCTTGTGTAACATAGTGTAACATTATTTTCCAAATAAACACACAAAATGCCAGTTACAGATTTATTTATTCCATGAAGACTATTTACCATTATTAAATTCTTCTTCATACCATTTGATACTTTATTTATTCAGTCTGTTTATTCTCCGTTTCTTTAATTTTACTTTATCGCACCCTTTAGTACACGATCCAGAAAGTAAATACCTACCATTATAATAAAGGGTTTTTATTATTAAAATTTGCTGTTACTGAAAATACAGGTTACAAACTCAGAAAAGATTTGTTTATTTTAAAAATATCATTTTCTCTAGCAATAATAATTTATACAAAATTTCTATATGGTATATTTTATTATAAAATTTCATAATTGACTTTTTCAGATAATCATTTGAGTTTGTCTTTCACTTTAGTTATTTCGATTGTCAGTTAATACATACAAATTAAAATCTAAGCTCTGATGTTACCAAACAACTATCCCAACTAAATCAACTTATATGCTCGAACCTTTTTAATAAACTATTCACAGTTTAACAGTAACTGTATCTGATGTATCATTCATTCTCAAATATTTATGTTGTACTTTTAATGTATAAATCCCCCCTTGTACTTTGTAATTGCTAATTAATTTATTCTTTCAAAATAATTTGCCACCTAAAAATATTCTTATAGATTATCGGTCTCAAAAAGCTACCACTACAATATCTGTCTGTTTGTTAGCTTAAAGAATGTAGATTTCCAGGGGGCGCTGAGTAATTTTTTTTCTGAAAAGGGGGCGGCAGGCCAAATAAGTTTGGGAACCACTGATCTAAAGCAAGAAAGCACCGATTCTCGGATGTACCTCGTCAAGCATACAAAAAATACTTATAGCCGCCAAGCTGCCCTCTGTTACGTGTAATTTTACATTTAGATGCAGTCAAGCATTGTTACGTATAATTTCGTTTAAATACATACAGATGCAGTTGAGAAAATGATTCGAGTGTGACCTACAGTTCCTAGGTGTATATTTGGTTGCATACTGATTTCTCGTATTTTAAAATCCTTGAATATTTAGGAGATTATAGTAAAATTTTCAAATTAGGTTGTGAGTACGATTTCCGGTTGCCATTTTATGAGACTGATTTGGTGAGATTATTTCGTTCGGGAGCTGCATGTGATTTGGAATTTTCACTTCATGTGGATAATGTAATTCCAAAATTATTGGTGAATTCTGTTGATCAGCCTTAGGAAATGCTGTGTGAAATTGCTAGAATAAAGCCAGTTATGCTGGAATAATAATATATTTCTGTAATATTACTCACTCGAGGCCACCTTGCAACTCTGGTATATTCTTTGTAGTTCCGTCTGAACAGCGAATTCGAAATTGTGCGATTTTAGGTCTCCTCGTTTTCCTTTTGCGTCTTATTCGTACCGAATGCCCCTATGGCATTGGTGTCGCTTGCTAAAGCACCTGGAGGACCAACCCCCACGCAGTTCTGAGCACCCTCAACTCATATGGTAGATTTCGAAAACTCAACCACAAGGTTTCTCCTCAGTTCCATAGTAGGAGAGAAGCCTGTCGCACATAAGGTTGCACATTCGTTGGACAGCATCTTCGAGTATAGTGCCCTGTATAGCTGCTCTGACGACGCCGCTGTGCCCTGCTATGCATCACCAGGTATCTGCTAGCGTTTTAGTTATTCCATCGCTCAAAGTAGTACCGTTCGAGCTGGTCTTATGTAATCTTATGCGTTGTGCCTACCTTTTATGCTGGTGATATTCCTAACCGATTGTGTCGAGAAATTTAGAAATGTTGTGTAACTGCGATGTTCACTTCTTGCAATCATGTATGCGGAATAGGTTATTTTAAATTTATGTATTTAATATATTATCGATTGGCTATCCTTCCTGTTAGCAGTTTGGTCGCGTTCAAGCGTTACTCAATACTTTACAATTTAATTATTTTTTGTTAGGATTTACCGGGAGCTTAAATATTGAAATTAACTCCTTATTAGCACTGAAAATACACAGTTTTAAGTGTAAAAACTCTCTTGGCGAAATGGTACCATTCGATTAGGCCGCGATTATATAAATTAATTGATCGTTGAAGCGATTTGATGAGGACTCCCGTTTATAGTTATCGCAGTACTTGATTTTTAACTCACTATATCCTTATATTTAAGATACGTGTACTCGATCGAACTGCGACTTAAAATCGTAGAGTTTTGTTTTTCACTTCAAATTTATTAACATTTAAACCTTGTACATTATATAAGTAAAACTAAAATTGAATCTACTATTCCAATACAGACAAATATTCTATCACAGATTTGTTTTGCCTTCTTCGAGTATAGTGCAGAGTTTGTATGTGTACATACTGTAAATAAATAATTACGTTATTTCAAGCTATGGTGTTTTCTGTCTTTTATTATTTTTATGAAACAGCTAAGTGGTTTAGGAACTTACACGGACACCTGTAGGTTTTCTGGTTTGGAGCGTCTCGAACCAGTGGCGCTTCCGGACAACCCCCCCCCCCCCCGCCCATTCCTGCTCAGGAACTAACTAACTATAATTTGCTACACTAAGAGACAATTCCTGAACCGCCGTGTTGTGAATTATATATTATTTTCTTTTTCTTTTGTGTATAAAAAAATTCCCCTTGTAGCAACTCTTTCAATAGAAAGTGCGTTATATTTAGCATATTCGTGATAACAAGCTTAACTTGATTGCCCAGGTACATAAATAACTATTTTTATGGTTTTCTCGGTAATTTTTTTCACGAATGTTTGTTAATAAACTCACTTTGACTTTGACTTGTGACGTTGCTAAAAATAAAAAAATTGAGCAAAAAATTTTTAAGCAAAAGCATATGCCCGAAACAGATTTTGTGGACTATTTGCCATTTATCGGCTCATTTTGTATAGGTACTCATTGAATATGATGTTGATACTGATATGCACAATGGCAGTTTAAATTGCGTCTTTAATAGTATATTACCTATTATATTAGACTTCAGCCAAGTTAGGAAGGTAAACAAATGCACATGGTCGGTGAATATCACGTGATGGAAAGGCATTCTGTGGTTGGCCGTTTCGAAGAGAAAGTTGAACACCGTTTATACGCGCTGTTACACTAGAGGAGGAATGAGCGTTGTTTTGTTGTGCTGTAATTTTTTTTACAGCAACCTGCAACGGACGTTTACTTAAAATGCGCAGCGTGTCAAACTGGTTTAAGCTGCACTGAGAACTGTCAGAATCTTTGTTTACACGACTCGTCTTCGTAACGTGGTTCAAGTTTAGTGTATACTTACGCTTTTAAAGCACGTGCGACGAGTTTAAGAGCACGAGCAAAGCGGAGTGCTTTTAACGTCTCTAGTGCTTTAATGGCACTTATACACGTGTATCATACACTACCTTTTTCTGCGATCGAAACAGAAATATAAAAACTTAGTTCGGTGACACTTTTTCCGTCACATTGTGTTAGATCGACTAGGTTATGTTGACATTCAAAACTTACGGAAAATGTGTTTGATATAGTATTAAAATATAGCACAAATGGCAACGTGCGAAAAAGACGTAATTCGGGTGCTAATATTACGAGTGCTACAAACGTCACTTTTGACATTAAAAACTGTGCAAAAAGTTGTCATTTTGACACGATCGTAGAAAAAATACCGTCTTGATTAAAACAACATATTTAGTGGTTGGTTGCCATAGATACAAGTGATAAAAATAAACTGATAAAATCCCAAGACAAAATGTTGACATTTTACCAATATAGAAACACAGGATCGGTTGAAAATTAAAAAATCACGTTATGTATTTGATTGAATAATGAGAGATGCTGAAAATAGTATAAAAACAAAACTGCTAAAAATATCGCCTTTTAATTTCGTACACATATTTTGCATCACAATAGGAAGTTTCGCCTTAAATTAAAAGAAAATCGGTATAACGTAAAAGGACAAAAGTATAATTAAACCACTTAATAATATTATGAAAACTAAAACTTAGTACAAAGAGATACGATTAAAAATAACACTGTGAGCTTGGACCCATTTGTACAAACGAATTCCCTATTCTAGGACGTCGCGATTATCCAGCTAGGCTAGACAAAGTCACCGTGCGTGCCGAATTCGTAAATATTGAATCCAGGAACTCGAGGGCGATTTCGGGTACATTCCTGGAGTTTCTTACATTCGGCCATTGGGCTTTTCCTGATCGTCCTCGATCTGTATAAATGCTAACGAAAGCTGCTGATCCTTTGAGCGTCGAGTATTTTGTCACGAACACTGTGCTCATCTATGAATATCGAGTGTTTTACAATGAAACCATGCTTCGAAGTTTGAACACTGACTGTCGAGTATTTTATACGACAGCCACGCTTCGTACACTATTCACATTTGAATGTTGAGTGTTTTATGTGAATGTCATGATTTGAACACTTAGTCATATTTGTATGTCGAGTCTTTTACATTTCTTTGCAAATAATTAGAAAAATACAGCAACATGTTAACTTTTGGTTTCTCTTTGCAGTAATGTACAATTTTTGTACGTTTACACAACATTTCTGAGAAAAACTTAAAAAGTAGTGTGGTTACGAAAGCCATGACTAAATTACTTTGTTATGAAGACAGAAAGCAACGTACGAAATAATATAATTCGCAATTTTGGGATCCCGTTATTTCAGGCCATTAAAAACCAGTCAATTATTCCCTAGTAGTTTATTATTTCTAATTACTTACAAATAACTAAAAACTAAAAACACCAGTTATTTTAGAAAAGATACACGTTTTAAGTATTTCTAAGTGAGGTTACAATACTTCCTGGTATGTTACAACGGTAGAATGTTAATAGGCACTATTTACTTATACACATGATTTTTTTATGAAAGTACATCAATTATACATTTTAGATGGCAGTATATTCAGTATTTTCACGGATTGACTTACAAAAAAGAATGGTTGACAAAAATTTTTGAATTCCAATTTCATATGTGAGGATTAATGCCTTAAGTAACAAAAGACTTCCGGAATTGCACCGTGTCATGATTGAGATCGAAGAACTCAACGTTTTGCCCACTTTTGTAAAGGGCTTCATCAGGAGGAAAAAGCAAAAGAACACGGTAACTCAACGTGTTAACCACTCCAGTGGCGAAACTCTTTGCAAGGGAAGGGATAGAAGAGCACGGATACGCAACGTGTGAACCACGTCAGAGGCGAAACTCGATTAACTATCGGAAGGAGAAAAGGGAGAATTTATAGGCAAGCACCGTAGCGGTTCAGCAAATGCCGTCGCGGTTCAGTGACGGTGGGCGGGGCTTAGGAATTAGCACTTTCCACATAGAAGGAAGGAAAAAACCTTCGTCCCGATTGAGATTATTAGAGTGTAAATCTCAACGGCTTCGTGGATCTTTCTGCTAAAGAGGAATGGGGATTTGCAAATGATGGAAGTTTAATCAAAAAGGATCTTATGACCACATGGTAAAGAATGTTACCCGTCTTCTTAAATCATAGTCATAGTCAACAAGGAAAAACCTGTGAGATTTTGTTCGGGGGTTTGAATACTGTTCTAATGTTTTGTTTTCGAAAAAACTTTCCTATGCGGTCGGTGACTTGGTGGATATAGGGAAGAAAAACTATTGCTGCAGGAGGATCGGGTTTTGGAGGTTTGGGTGGCCGTGAATGAAGATGGCGATTAATGGCAGACTGTATATCCCTATCACGGTAACCGTTATTCCTAAGAGCTCTCCGAATGTGGTTTAATTCACCGTGGATACTATCGGGTTGGGATATGGAAACAGCCCGGTGTACAAGCGAATTGATAACAGAAAGTTTTTGTGTAGGATGATGGTGGGAATCGGCATCTAGATAGCGATCAGTGTGAGTGGGTTTGCGATATACAGAATGACCAAGTTTGCCACTGGGTTGGCGAGAGACCTGTACATCTAAGAAAGGAAGGGAACAGTTACTTTCTATCTCCATGGTAAAGTTAATGTCTGGATGTTGACTATTGAGATGATTTAAGAAGACGGGTAACGTTCTTTACCATGTGGTTATAAGATCCTTTTTGATGAAACTTCCATCATCTGCAAATCCCCATTCTTCTTTAGCAGAAAGATTCGTGAAGCCATTGAGATTTACAAACATCCTAATAATCTCAATCGGGACGAAGGCTTTCCCCTTCCTTCTATGTGGAAACTGCTAATTCATAAGCCCCGCCCACCGCCATTGAATCACGACGGCATTTGCTGAACCGCTACGGCGCTTGCCTATAAATTCTCACCCTTCTCTTTCCGATAGTTAATCGAGTTTCGCCTCTGACGTGGTTCACACGTTGAGTTACCGTGCTCTTCTATCCCTTCCCTTGCAAAGAGTTTCGCCTCTAACCTGGTTAACAAGTTCGAAACTATACTTTTAAAATTAGTGTCATGCCAGGCAGGATATAATTCTCAATTACGAAATTAGACTTCGAATTTTTTTGTCAACCATACCTCTTTGTAAATCATTATTTTGTAAGAACCTGACGGATACAAAAAGCTAAATGTGTTATTTTTCAAATAGATGTTTAATTTTTATACACATTTAAAGAGTTTATTGTTAAAGTTGTAAATATTTATTTTTAATGAATATTAGGCATTCCAATTTGTGCGAGAAAAATATTTCCAAAGGAAATATGCATGGATAAGTAAATATGTGCAGCATCAAATCAATAACTAATCCAAATCAGCAATAATTATCAAATGGTTGAAAAAACAGGTTAATTATTATCCGGATAGCTAAGCAGTTAGTTTAGGAATTGTAATTAACCGGTTTATCAGCAACACTAGAAAATATAAGATTTTAGGATGACCACTAACATTGTTTTCCATATTCAGGTGACAATTTTATACGCTTACCTGAAGTTTGTAAAGTAAATCTGCTAAATTAGACTAGATACATTGTTATTGCATTGCAGACTATGTTTTTTAAGTTTTTCCCTGGATCTGAAAGAGAATATTCATATTACAAACGAACGCTCTTTGGTTGCCTGCTTAATGATTTATAGCTTTGAAATTGAATTGAGCGGGACACAATGCGAGAATGAAAAATGATAGCTGAACCAGAAAGTCATCGAATGGAGACTACGACATGAAGCTTTTAGAAAGGAAAGGAGGACGTCCTGCAACAAGATGGTACGACGATTTTAGAGGCATCCATTCAAACTGAATGCAAATTGCACACATTGGATAATTTGCAATGTGTATTACGAAATCGAGTTTTAAAAACATAAACAAAAGAACTCCGGGATTTAAAAATTACCTATATGAACTATATTTTATTGGCTTTCAAAATAATAAGTTTTTAAAATTGTCATCTGTGAGGGCATGGTGATGTTGTCTGTTCACCAGCATCACAAGTGAAAATAATCGTTTTTGTTCTATTGCGGCCAGTGGTTGAAGACCTGTCGGTCACATGTCTAAACTCGGCTAAAAATGTACTTATTGTGTAGTGCAATATACTTGAATACAAATATATGTGTTTAAATACCCGAACATGTATTCAAGCAAATTCTTTACAAAAAATGTTTTTGTCATACATTCGCTTGTTTCGAATCCATAGGCGTCGAAATATATTTTTCGAGCATTTGCTTTTTTTATTATTATTGACGTTCGATGCCACAAAAATTCTTTTTTGGTATTATATACGGTATGCGATTTCTATTACGTAAAGAAATTATGT
The DNA here is from genome assembly GCA_940337035.1 of Agriotes lineatus. NCBI lineage: Eukaryota > Metazoa > Arthropoda > Insecta > Coleoptera > Elateridae > Agriotes > Agriotes lineatus. Next base: position 37,825,789 of record OW679199.1, on the reverse strand, counting down.
CGCTTACTTTGTACTCGCTTCCATACCACATAGAGGTAGAGTTCTCTGAGCGTTTTGTTTACGTGGTATCTCCAATAAGCCTAATCCACTATGCCAACTTTGATAACTTCAAGTTTCTTTTGAAGTTGACGGGTCATCAACATTTTTCCGTCTTTTGGATGTTGATGGTTGTTCGATATAACTCTCAATATTACCCTGACTTTCAACATCTGTCTCATATTCCGGATTTCTCGCCTTCCGGCACCCACTACTCGCGCACCACTCGCAGCCGCTCCACCCTAGAGGCGAACTCGACCAGGGTCTTCCACCAGAGGGGGTCCCTCGAAAGTATCCTGACCTCCTCCATGTCCGTAGGCCACCGCAGTCCCTGAGTTGCGAGCCTCGAATCTGCTAGTCCCCGGTGGTGATTTTTCAGTGGGCAGCAAAATGACGTGGTCGGCCGTATCTTCCTCGCCGCAGGCAGGCTGCATCTTGCTGCCTTCCAATCCTGTGGAGGTACGCCCCGAAAGCACTATGCCCGGTAACCAGCTGGGTGGTGTGGTGGTCGAGCCTCCCCACCACCTCGCGGCGAACTTACACTGTCGGGATGAAGCCCTCCACAGGTCTTCCCGTAGTGGCATTACACCATCGCTCCTCCCACCCTCTTCCTCACCTCCTCTTCCGCGTGGCGAGCATCCATTTGCACTAAGCGCAGCTTACCAAGTCGAAAGTCGGGAATCGTTGCTTGCTGCTGCCTCCTTGGCGAGTGCGTCTGCGTGCTCATTTCCTTCGGTCCCGGTATGGGCCTTCATCCAATAGAGCTTGATGGTTATGGCTGCCACTAGTCCGCGCAGCAGCTCGAGGACCTCCACTTGCAGCTCCGTTGGCTTCCGCATGTGTCGTAGCGCCATGAGGGCCGACCTGCTGTCTGTCACAAGCGAGACCTCGGGGAAGGCAAAGATATTCCCTTGCATGATGCGCAGCCCCGCTTGAAGGCCCACCAGCTCGCACTGGAACACCGAGCTCCAGTCCGCGAGCTTCATTCTGCCCTGGTGAATCTCCCGTCCCGAAAGATGACGAATGAATCGCCCGGGGCTGCATTCTCCTGCCTCGAGCCGTCCGTGTAGAATTTGATTCTGAAGGCATCTTCGTCTAACAGGCAGAATGTGGGAACGAAGACCTCGGCAGGGTGGATTCTCGTGGTCATGTCGACGGTGCCCTCAATGTCCTTCCCCTCGATGCCAAGCTGTTGTAGGTGGGCGGGGTTTTCCTTGCGATGGTCGCCCTTCTCTGGGTCAGCTCCTGGAGCGTTAGGTCGATAGGAGGGACGTTGCTGAGGACCAAGGCCGCCTCGGTCGACACCGTGAAGTAAGCGGCCGCGGCTTTCACGACGAGGATTCTCTGCGCGTTGAGGAGTCCGTCATAGTCTTAATCATGTTATTTGTTTCGGAATTTCCTTTCCCTAAATTGATCTGTCAGCACATAATATTGGCCGCGTTGGAAAAGGGAGTGTTAGTCCCCATTGTAGTCGATGTTATTGACAATGGAGCGCTTGATCTGCAACATACTGGGACTCCTCGGCGATTTAGCATCATGATGGGTGTCGACCGGTCGCCCCTTGTTTGTTCCGTTCGCTCGTTTGCACACTACGCAGCACGGTTGCGCAACACGGCACTCCCCAAACTTGTGCCCGCTGTCCCCTCACTTTCCGCAGATCTACATCTGCACCTCACACGCACTAGACCGGTGCCCAAAGTCATAACATTGGTAACACTGCACAAGACCGATATGATCCTCCGCCCATACGCGCTTCCACGCGAGATTCACCGCCCTTGATTGCAGAGCCCTTTGTAGACCCGGCGCTACTTCTAGGAGGATGCTCACATAGGGTTCGTTGCCCTTGTCCCCGAAGCGGAAGCGCTGCCTGATCTCCGCCCGGAAGCTGTCTACGCCCACGCGTGACTCGACGAGGTCCCCATTATTTTCGACGATCGCTTCGATGACGTCCTCGCACGATTCCTTCTCGACCCTTGGGTGGATCATCGGGGACGCCTTCTTAACATCCGTGCCCCGGAGCCTGTCTACTGCGCCTGTCGCTATCGAGAGCTTTAGGGGTTCTGCCGCGGACCGAGGAGATCGCAATCTTGGCTGCCCGAGGGTTTACCACCTCCCTAAGAATCTTCCTCGTGGCTGCCACCGTCTGCCCCGCCTCCTGCGGCGTGACGTTGATCGCGTACGTAGCTGGTTTGGTGTTGCTGTTGTTGTTGGCGGAAACAGCGCTGGCATATATGGCCTGTCCAACCTGAGCCGAAGAGTGTCGCATCGTAGTGTGCTCGGTCGTCCACATCTCGTGCTTGATTATGACAGCGTCCCTCTCCCTAATCAGCTTCTCCTTCTCAGCGAGCTCATGCCTCAATTCGCGCATGACGCCCACAATCTGAAGCACATTGTCGCGGATCTGATCTACCGTGTCACGAATTTTTCTCCGGTCTTCCATTCGGATGTTAACACATTTTGCAGGGATCCGTACGCAGATGCTGCTGTGTCCCTGCTTTATCAGAGCGAGAAGCTTCTACTCGGGGGTATCCGCTACAATGTGGTGATACCGCCTCTCCTCGAAGCTTACCTCTATCCTCTCTTCATCGATGCCGCTGGACTGGCCACTCTGGTGGCCCTGGCTAAGTCCCGGGTCGCTAAGCGCAGAGCCGCTGCGCTCCTGAGTGCTGCTGTGGTGGAATGGGTCTGCTTCCGACCCCTGCCCTACTCTCAGCTCTTCTTGCGCTTCCTGCATCTGGCTCGCTATCGACTCCGCGCGCATACGCGTATGAACAATTCCATATAAAATCCTTATATAAAAATTTGACACTTGACGTTTTTAAACGTAATGTTTACAAGTTGGAATTGTACCAAATAATCCTAGAGCAGACTGTATAATATAAGTACTATAGTTTCATATACACAAATGATTAGGCCCATGTAACTACGATATGTCGCATATAAAAAATTCCGTGCTTGTTGGAACTCCTTAGTCTCGACAAAATTCTAAGTAGGACCCTGATCATATGACCACAGCAATTAGTGTCTAAGGTACCTTAGCTAGTACTCTGCATGTTTAGACCTTGTCCATAACAAACAGTTGATTAGTGGACGCTCTTGTTAATTTTGCTGTACCACCTTTTATATTTAATTTCCTGATATATGGAGAAAGAATTGTATATTGCTATTAGGGTGACCATCTTTCAATTTATACAAACCCCGAGATCCTTCGTGAGTAAAAAAAGGTTTTCTTCAATGAGAAATACAGAATATAGAAAACAAAAAGCAAGCAAGTGTAACTCAAATACTTGCCGATATCGTACGTCACATATGGCTCAAAAAAGTTTGTATACCTAAGCATTGTTTCAGTTCTCAACTTTTACGGAGATATTCATGGGGTGGGACGGGGGGGGGAGTAAAATGAGGTTTATGTCATTTTACTGTAAATTGGGAAACGTTATTCAAACGAAAATTGATAAATCTTTTCTACCAGTAGAAGGCCTATTTATGAAATGGCTTTTAATTTTTACGTACAGCTGTAAGAGATTTAAAATTAGCAACTCGTACAAATGTGTTTATTAAAAATTCTTAACGGACAAAGATTTGGTTAAACATGTATTGGAAAGAAAACCTTCTTTACTTGAAAACGTTTTAGCTCTTTTTAGATTTTCTTAAAACCAATGGTTTTTTACAAAACAAATACATTATGGGTTGCCAATTTCAACAACATAAAGCCAAATATATATTTTTTTAATCTTAAGTAATTCTTGTATTGGTAGAAAATATCTCCCTGTCTGAATACGTAATGTCATAAGCGGAGTTACAAGAGCCAATTTCGTTTTTTTTTTACTGAACTGTCTAAAGAACTGGGATTTTGTTCTTTTTTAATTTGTGGTTATTAAATTTTCACTTCTATTAATAATTTTTTATCACAAATACTGCGCAAATATCAATAACGTTTATCTACTTCAGTGTGTAAAATTGCCTTTTAGTTGGCAGTTTTAAGTTTGTTAAGTTTTCATTAGTTTACGTCGTCAGTAACAACGTGTTTTAACAATTTTGAAACACGCAAAAATTACGACCGGTTGCTGGTAATCCTAATTTATATTAAACCATTTTTTTTATATTTACCGTGTTTTCTAGATTGTATCGTAGATAAAATATTGCACGATACACATCCGTAAAGCATCTTTAGTCACTCACGGGGCTTAAAACGCTCGCTCACTCGCGTTTTAACTTTGCCCCACTCGTGCCTAAAGAGTAGCTTTACGCACTTGTATCGTAAATTACTATTTTTGTAGGTGAGAAAAAATTAATAAAGGCATTAATAATAATGATAATAATTTCAATATCCTTTCCCAATTTTCAGTAAAATGACAAAAATCCAATTTCAACCCCTGCCCCCCTAATATCTCCCTAAAGGTTTCAGTTACATCATATACATACAGGGTCGCGAAATGATGCGGGGGTGGAAGATATTTCTAAAAGTATGAGAATTAAATAACATTTGTTTGGATACAAGCTGTAGCTACTAAAATGGTGCACATTAATGAAATGTATTTATTGTACAGGGTTGCTCACAAAAGTGTGGCGAACCAAACCTACTCTATTTTAAATAGAATGTCCTATAGTTAGATATAATGTAAAGTTGTATGGGAATTCTCAACCAAAAATTATTAGTTATATTATGAAAAATTATAAATGCATAACCAACCCGTTTTCTACAATGGGAAATAATTCTGTCTTATCCGCTAAAGAAGAAATTCAGCTGATCGATGTTTCTTATGATATGACACCTCTGTCTTAAATCATATTGCTAAATTCTACGGTTTAGACTATTATAGGCAAGTTAAAACATAAAAAACAATTTTAGCATCTTTTCAGTGTCTTCTTTTAAAGGATAATAAATAAACACCTTTAAAATGACAATTTGAACACTTGAACACTCTGAACGCAACAAACAACAAGGTTTGAAAAGAAAAATTTAATCATTATTGACTCAAAAGATAAGAATCACGAAAGAACGAGAAATACAAAAGTAAATTACCTGTACACATTTGCAAGTTCAAATTTAAACTAATCAATTTCAAAATGGGAATAAACAATTTCAAATTGAGAGAAGCTTTTTGTTAACGGGAGGCTTTAGAAAATGAAAATTACATGGTTGTGACAGCACATAATTAGTTATTGTTAGTTGTTGCTGGTGTTTATTAGTCTAATAATATAAAAAATGTCGTACACTTCTGTGCAATAAAATTAAGCACACACGGCTTTGTTACATTTATTAATAGCGTTTTTTTTCGAAAGGTCTTAGTCTTAGGTCTTTTAATAAAGGTGCTATTTTCAAGTTAGGGTGTTTTAACATTTATTGAAACTGCTGTTAGGCAATTAAAATAGACCAGAATTATACAAACTAGAATATTGTGAAAAATATTCATAAGATGTGTGATAATCTCTGAAACTTCTTTGTGGCGTGAATCTATAATTCATATTCTTTTTTGGGTACTTCGCCACTCTGCAAATTAAAATTATTAAATAACGTATTAAATAACGAACGTTTCGAGGGACAATCTGCCCTCGTTGTCAACGAATAACAATTAAAAAGGAACAAGAAAACTTAGCTTTTTCACGGAGATTGAAATCCACCAACCTCCAATGAATTGCTTGACATTGACGTTTGTTGATTGTCTAAACCTACTTGATCTGATCTTTAAGAATCGATAGCCAACTAGTGTCTAAAAATATTGAGAAAGACGACACGCATTTTTCTTCGTTAAGTAAAATATATATGCCGTCTCCTTAATTTTACGTTTAGTTGACATTGATTCTTTAGACAAGATCTTTGTGTTATGCCAGTGTGCTTTATGATTATTATCCCAAGCATGTTCTGCCAGCTTAGACTTATTGAATTGATAGGTTTTCATCATATTTTTATGTTCTTTAACTCTAACTGCTAAAGCTCTGGATGTTTCACCGATATAGTATTTCCCGCATTCACAGGGGATACTATATATACAATTCTTTGAATGTTGTTTTTCGTTGAACGGTTTAGTTTTTGTAAGAACTGACCGTAAGGTATTCATCGTTTTGAATACCGTCCTAACATTGAATGTATTCCCAATTCGTCTAATTTTGTCAGATATGCCTGGAATATATGGTATAGTTAGAGTATGTTTGAGTGTCATTTCTTTGTACGCGTGTGGCATTGTTTCGTGTATTGAAAATGTTCCGAACAAGAGTCTCTGGATAGCCATTATCTTGTAAAACATTAACAATAAATTCTTTCTCTTTTTTGAAAATTTTATCATTAGAGCAAACAACTTTGGTTCTATTGTAAAGACTTTTTACAACACCTGTCTTTATGTTTTTGTGATGGTTGGAGTTAAAATGTAAGTACCTATTAGTGCTGGTTTTTTTACGGTATACTGATGTTTCAAAAGTATTTATTGTGCGTGTAATTAGTGTATCAAGAAAAGGTAACTGATTGTTTTGCTCTGTTTCTAATGTGAATTTGATGGAGGTTTCTTTACTGTTAATATGTTCAAGAAATTTTTCCACCTCAACCATAGCATAAGGCCAAATTGGAAAAACATCATCGACATATCTCCACCAAACTACTGGTTTGTTAGTGTATGTGTAGACATGTTGTTGTTCAAAGTCTTCCATAAAAATGTTACTAACAATAGGAGATAGAGGAGAACCCATTGCCATCCCGAAATCTTGTTGGTAAAATTCATTGTTTAGTTGAAAGTATGTCGTTTTAATGCACAGTGTTAAAAGTTCCATAATGGTATCAATATTTAATGTTGTTCGTGTGTGCAATGTGTTATCGTTTTGTAGCCTATGTTTAATTATGTTGAGTGTTTTGTCTACTGGAACATTAGTGAAGAGACTAACTACATCAAAACTAACCATTAAGTGTTGTGTATTTAAGTTTGCTTTTTTAAAATTTTCAAGCAAATGTGGCGTGTTCTTTATATATGTGTCTGTGTTTCCTGATATAGGAGACAGTATTTTAAGTAAATATTTAGCTAAACTGTAACAACCATTATTACTATAAAAGAACTTTTCCTTGAAGTCTCTGAAAGCTAAAAATAGTAGTTACTGTGCACGTCAACTGTTTTTGAATGTGTTGTTTAAATGTCAGGCCAAAGTCGCGTAGTGGCAGTAGAACAGTTAAGACGTATTGTGCAGTTCTCTGACCTCGGAAATTGCAGTGTAGCAGTTTATGCTGCGTGTGTGGTTTGATGTAGGTCAGTGGACGAAATACGATATGATGAAAATGCGATAAAATTCCAACAAAGGTTGGCCTAAGTTATCGTGCAAAAATGTTTCAGCAAACACCATTAAAACCTACGCCAAATGAGGCGCTACTAATTCCACAAAACAATGCGCTATTTCAGGATAATTGCGTGAGATCGCCGAATGAACAGGCGCTTTATAATGCTTGGAAGAATGCTGAGCATTAACGAAACTGCATAGCTTGCAAACTTCATGCAATGCAGCAGCAACCCGAATGCATGCAAAAACTGCATGTAGAACTAGAAATCAAATAGAAGGGGCTAGAAAAAAGTTTGGCTTAAAGTGCACCAGCCCAAATAGACAACGATAAACCGGTACAGTACTTCACTGATGAGGAAGAGTTAGCCAAGGAGACAGAATGGATAAAAGTAAAAAACAGGAAAAAAAGAAAAATGGATACGTCACTTAGCCCACCACAAATTATCACAAATGATCTGGAAAAAGAAAAGCTTGAAGCTAAAAAAGTGCCTAAGCCTTCGCCAATAGTTGTGGATGGCGTAGAGAATTTTAAACAGCTCCATGCAGCAATCGATAAGATGATGAAGAATTATCAAATTAAATTTATAAACAATGGCAACATTAAAATTAATGTACCTGACGAAGAATGTTATAAAGGACTAACGAAACTGTTGAGCGTAAATGACTTCTCATGGCATTCGTTTGAAAACAAACAAAATAGACATATTCGGGTGATGGCTAATAATTTACATCATACTTGCGACACCGAGCAAATAGTCCAGACTCTACGGAAAAGAGGATATAAACTGATTGAAGCAGTACCCAAATTAAAATATTAAACTAAACAGCCACTGAATACGTTTGTACTTATCTTCAGACATGATGAAGATATCAATAAAATATTTGGGATAACAGACATCATGGGCATATGAGTTGAAATTCAGCCAATTTGAAAATCTAGATTAGTACCACAGTGTAAGCGGTGTCAAGCTTATGGGCATACCCAAAGGTACTGCGCTAAGGAACCCAGATGTGTGAGATGCACCGGGAGACATCTCACAGCGGATTGTACAAAGCCAAAAATTGCAACTCCAAAATGCGTTTATTGTGGAAAAGAACACCCAGCCAACTTGATTTCTTGATAAATTACGCGACGTACGTCATCTTATGTCTATCGATCTTAAGCAAACGTTTCACCAAATTCCATTACATCCTGATTCATGCGAGAAAACAGCTTTTACAGTTCCTCGTCGTGGATTATTTGAGTTTACTGTCGTCCCTTTTGGTATTGCGAATGGAGCTGCTAGCCAACAACGACTTATGGATAACATTTTTGGTCCGCTACTGGGTGAAAATATCTTCGTGTATTTAGACGATATTGTTATCGTGTCTGGAACCTTTAAAGTACACCTTGACACCTTAGAACAAGTTTATATTCATCTTAAAGCCGCAAATCTAACTGTCAATATTGACAAATATCAATTTTGCCGTCCCAGTCTTACTTACCTTGGCTTTGTCGTTGATAAAAATGGTTTACGCAACGACCCTAACAAAATTTTGCCCATTACTAAATACCCTCAACCAGATACAGTGACTGAAGTCAAACGTTTTATTGGCTTAGCTTCTTGGTATCGTCGCTTCGTCCCAAATTTTGCCACTATTACTGCTCCTACTTCGGACCTAATTAAAGGTCGCATTAAAAAGCAGCGTGTGCATTGGACTGATGATGCTCTTAAGTCTTTTAATCTTGTTTGACCTCTGCTCCTGTTTTGAGTAGTCCTAATTTCTCACTACCTTTCACCTTAGAGTGTGACGCCTCTAATTTTGGCCTTGGTTGTGTTCTTACCCAAACTATTGACAATGGGGAAAAGGTTATTGCTTATGCTTCTCGTACCCTTAACAAGGCCGAACGCAACTATTCTGTTACGGAGAGAGAGTGTTTAGCTGTCATGTTTGGCATTGAGAAATTCAGACCGTACATTGAAGGTGCTCATTTCACAGTATTAACTGACCATTATTCTTTATTGTGGCTTACCAATATAAAAGACCCCACGGGCCGCTTAGCTCGTTGGAGTGTTCGTCTGTTGCAATATGATTTTACAAGTCAACACCGACAGGGCAAGCATAATGTAGTTCCCGATGCTTTATCTCGAGCTCATATTCAAGTTTCCGCTGTAGATCTTGTTGATGGTGACTTAGACTCTTGGTACTTAAAAATGCTTGAACGCGTTAGCCAGAGTCCTAGTCAAACTCCAACTTGGCGAATTGAAAATCACCGACTTTTTAAGTACGTTCCCAACCATCATGCCATTGTTAGAAATTTAGTGGAATGGAAACAAGTTATACCTCGTTCTCGAAGAACTGAAATTTATAAACTTTTTCACGACAGCCCTACCTCTGCCCACTTGGGTGGTTATAAGACCTTTTGTAAGATTGCTGAACAATATTACTGGCCTAAAATGCGTGCCGATGTCATTCGCTACATACGGCATTGTTAGACTTGTGCTGGTAGTCGTGCGAGGTAAAGGACCCATTTACCTCGCACGAAGGATGGTAATACTTCTATTATAGTCGTATGTGATTGACTAACCAAGTTTACTCTAGTTAAAGCTGTTCGCGCGGCCACTGCTAAAACAGTAGCCACGTTTTTGGAAAATGCAATCTTTCTCATTTTTGGCGTCCCTCAAATTTGTATGTTTGACAACGGGCTACAATTTATAAGTTCCCAATTCAAGGCTTTGATGAAACAATACCAAGTTCAACAAGTTTGGTACAATGCTTGTTACCATCCTCAAGTTAATTTTGTCGAAAGAGTTAACCGAGTTATCGGTACTGCTCTTCGTTCCTATGTTTCGGATAATCATCATTCGTGGGACGAACACCTTTACCAAGTTGCACACGCATTGCGTAACACCGTTTATGAGGTTACACCCCTTGTTTTTTAAATTTCGGGAGGACTGTACCAGTTTCTGGGAAGTATTACGGTCGTCTTAAGAACTTCCAAGAGGAAGCGTTGTCTTTAGAAACTCGTGAAGATCTGGTTTCAGACGTTAACCAACTTTCTGACCTTTATCAAGACGTTGTTAAACGCCTCAATAATTCATACCAACGCAATTCCAAACATTATAACTTGCGTAAGCGTCCATTAAAATTTAATGCTAATGATTTAGTTTGGAAAAGAAACTACGTTTTATCTGATGCTTCTAAGTCTTTCAATCAGAAATTGGCTCCTAAATATGTCAAATGCAGAGTAATAAAAGTTACTGGTCCTCTTACTTATCAGCTAGTGACCGTCCCCGACAACAAGAACGTTGGAGTTGGGCATATTAAAGATTTAAAACCTTACTTGAAGGACAAGTCGAGGAGTGAATTTTGGTGTACATGATTGCGTGTATGGTCGTGTGTATGATGGTGTATGTGCATGTTTAGTCTATTCGCCCTTCGCCCTAAGGATATTATTATACTATTAACATTATTCTCACCCCTTTCGACATTATAACCAATTTCTACTATTATTATTGTTGTTTTATTGCGCGCTTATTTAAGCCGTATATTTTTTTTTGTTCTCGAGTGCTAGTTAAGCACCTTGAGCGATCCCTTTATTACCGATTTGATGGTACTTTTCCCTATCCTTTGATTATATTAGGTAAAACCCTTATGAGTGACGGATTTCCTCGCTTCTTTATAGATAGCGGTTGGACCTTTTATCGAACTCTTTTTGAGTCTATTGTTGATAGTGAAACAAGTGTTTAGGTGAATTGCGTTAATGATTAGTGTGTGAGCCTTCTTTACTTTTTCAAGGTATGTCTTTCTGACCATGGAATTAGCAATAAGTATTCATAACTTTGAGTTTCTAGACCTGCACGATTTATTTTGGGTGGTTGGTTGGGCATGCAGGGTCGGTCTCTTTTTGGGAACATTTCCATCAAATATTTAGTTTGATTTCTGGCGCCCACTTCCTTTTTTTTCTTGAAGACTTTGCAGGGTACACAGCTGGTGGTTTCAATCCACAACCATATCGCCGAATTGGAGTTAGCTTGGCCATCGCGGTAAGTGACGATTTTTTAGAGCACCGTGTTGTACAAACTGTAGAGGGGTTGATCTGCGATTTTTCTTTCTACCATTGATTATTTTAATTAATTAATCGCAGGTCAGCTTCTTTATCGTTTCAATTGTCCACCGAGACATGCTATAAAGAAAGAACAATATACAGATTTCCTCAATAGCCAAGGAAATAGATTCATCATTGAAGGTGACTTTAACGCAAAGCACATACACTGTGGATCTAGGCTAACTACAACTAAAGGTAGGGAACTTTTGACAGCATCAAGACAGCTAAGATGCAAAGTATTATCAACTGGCAAGCCAACGTATTCGCCTACTGATCCGCATAAAATTCCTGATCTTATAGACTTCTTTGTAATCAGGAATATCTCATCAAATTATGTCCATATTGAAGAAGCATGGGACATGAACTCAGATCACTTTCCGATACTTCTTACACTGAGTGCCAGTGTAATCCAAAAAGAAAATCCACCAAGTTTAATTAACAAGATGACAGATTGGCAAAGCTTCAAAATAAAACTCATTGAGCTTTCAGTTCCACTAAGAACAGAAGAGCAGCTAGATGACGAAGTTGATCTGTTTATTGAGAACATCCAACGAACAGCATGGGACACAACACCTGAGCACATCCGTAAAAAAGGTAATAACAATAACCAAAGCACCAAGTGATAAAATAATTTTGAACAACGCTACTCAGCAATTAAAGCGCGAAATTTAGGGTATCAAGAACGAGTCGATTGAAGACTACCTGAGTGAATTAACTAATGACAGTAAAACGGATTACTCACTTTGGAGGGCAACCAAACGACTAAAAAGACCAGTACTATAGAATCCACCAATCCGAATAACAGACGGAAGGTGGGCCCGGAACAATACCCAAAAAATGCATATGTTGTCACAAAAAAGCAGCCAACCTGCGACGGTAATACATTTGTAACCGCCAAAACGCAGATTGACTTTCTTATTGAGCAAACCACACTTACCGTGCGGGCCGAACTAGCTCTTTTCGGCGCTTTTTAGGTCGTAGACATGGAAATCAGCAGTGCAACCTGCGAGCAGCTACTAACAGTAGGGCGCCAGGAATCAAAGCAATTTCAAAAGAAATAAATCAACAACGGTTGACTAGCCTTTATTGAGTATAAAATATTATTTGAATCCCAAAACGGTATAATTAATTTTTTTTTATTAATACAGTGCATATTTACAATCTACTCTAATAAGTGAGTATTAGGTAAATGTGATTAAGTTAAACAGAACATGAGGGAAACCCTGCCAGTGCTAGGGTTCCGAAAGTCAATATTAATTCAAACTGGTTGTTGGACTATATCTTGTGGCCATGTCCGCTTCAATCGACGTGTGACAGCAGGCGGATTAGCGAGGTTCTCAACAAGGTTGTTTCGGTGTCCTGCGAGCCTGTCGGTATAAGCTGTACTAAATCTTGCAATTTCGATGGCTACGTACGGGACATTCAGATCGTTGTGGAGCGTGTCGTTACTGATGTACCAGGGCGCATTAGTTATCAATCGGAGGGTTTTTGACTGAAAGCGTTGGATGATTTTTGTGTGTGAAGCCTTTGTGCAGCCCCATAAGTGGATCCCATAGCTCCATATGGGCTTCAGGATGATTTTGTAAAGAAGGAGTTTATTTGGTAGAGAGAGTTGAGATTGTCGTCCAATGAGCCAGTACATTTGTTTGGTTTTCAGATCGAGTTGTTTTCTTTTAGCTCTGATGTGCGCTCTCCAGGTAAGTTATAATTAAATAGTTTCTCAAATTATTCAGAATACACAACAATATCGAAAAGTTTTATGGAAGGTTTCCACACGCATGAACTTAATAAACCCCTTTGTGGGTTTTTTAAAACATTGTATTCGTCGAATCAATCGAGAGATGTGTACATCGCGATTAGTAAAAAAACCTTAATACAAGGTCACCGATAACCCAAACGTGAGTGCCCCTTTTACAATCGATTAAAGCATGTAATGTTGCGACAGTAATTAAATTTTTTGAAATATGGATATATTAATAACGCACGCAACTTTTTATGTATTGCCGTCGCGAATAAATAAAATTCTAAGCACTAACCTCTGGCTCTGGGCTGGTAATCAAAAGGCGATGCAAGCTGTGAGCGGCCATACACAGGAATTCCGATAACGGCGGCTTGCTACACTTGGTGCCTTTTGAGCTGCCGGAAAATGTGGAAAACGACTGGGTTCTGTTTGCCTACCGCAAAAGCACAGGAGATTCGTGGCGAGGTATTCCCTCGTAGGGTAATTATTGAGACAAAAAGTTCTATTCCAAAGGATACTATAAGAGATCTAAAAGCGACTAATGAATATGGGAATTATAAAACTTGAAAGTCCATTATACCTGATTCATTCTTAATAAAACACACAATAGATTTCTCATTCAGCGAACTGCTAGGCCGAGTTTCCAAAAGAAGAATGCGCTTAGGTCAAATTGCAAGATAACAAAAGCGCTGCGCTCGGCAGAGAGTGAGCGGAGGTTCAGGCAGGTTTAAAAATGGACGAAACTGGAAAATTAACAATTCGAAATGCAAACTGATTATGATTGAAATTAAAATATACAGGTTAAACCAGAAATAATTGAGTAAATGGAGAAAACAATTAAGCGGCGCGAAAAATGGTTTCAAGGTTTGCAGAACATCTAGAGAGCATTTTCCAGCCAAATGATAGAGAAAACCCTCAAGACTGGACTGAACCACAGCAACAAAATGTCGTCATTAAAAGTACTTCGCTAAAAGGAGTATCAGATGAAATTAAAAGAAACATCAACCCAAAAAAGTCCCTGGCTTTGACCTAATCACTGGTGAAGTTCCAAAACAACTCCCAAGAAACGCCATAGTAAAACTTTCCAATCTCATTAATGCATCCTTCAGATTGAAGTATGTTCCTAAGATGTGGATAGTCGCAGAAGTCATCATGATCCCTAAACCGGGGAAACCTCCTCAATAAGTAGCATCATATAGGCCTATATCGTTGCTGCCACTGATTTCAGAATTATATGAAAAACTACTGCTTAAGAGTCTAAAACTCATAGTAGAGAAAAAGAATCTGATTCATTGTCACCAGTTCGGATACAGAGAAAGCCGCTCAACCATCGATCAAGTTCATAGAACCACAAACGTCATAGAAAAATCTTTAGAAGAAAGAAAATTCTGTTCCACCGTCTTTCTCGATGTTGTTCAGGCTTTCGATAAAGTGTGGGATGAAGACTTGTTTCACAAACTTAACCTTTTTCTGCCACGACAATATTCACAACTCTTACAATCTTATCTAACAGAAAGATATTTCAGAATCAAGCAAGAAGATGCCTATTCTGAACTAAAGGAAATCAAAGCGGGAGTGCCACAAGGTAGCGTGCTAGGTCCGGTACTCCACCTATTATATACTAGTGATGTAGTGATATTCCAAGCCTTGAATACGAAACAATAGCAACATTTGCTGATAATTAGAGATGGGCGCGTGAGTGAATTTTCGCTCACGTCACGCACGTTTCACGCTTGCTTTAAACAGTCACGTTCACGCACGTTCACGCTCACGTTCACTCACGTTCACGACGTGACACGCCACTCACGACGTGACACGCAGCTTTTATTTCAAAATTTAAATTCAGATAGAACAAAATGTTCAAATTTAAAACCAATGAAAAATCCCTAAAGAGAACTAAAAATATGTTTTGCACCTGACATAATTTACGTGATATTTTGCAATCAGAATAGTTGACATAAAAAGAAAAAAATGAAAATTGACTACAATAATTTCGACAAAGGATAAATACTGATTTCTCGCAAATATATTTCTTGCAGCTGTCTTCAAAGACATTACTTTTAATACCAAAAGCTGTCATTGGAATTGACGTTTCCCTTATTGGTATGAGTACAGAAGGGATATGTTGCTAGGCAACACTTTTAATTCGTAGGTTTGAAAGTACTTTTACGTACAAGGGTCAACATTTTAGCGTCAAGGCGAGTATACAAAAAAACATAATTTTTATCCGCCAACGTCACAAAAGTGACAACTTATGTGTCTTTATTGAAAAGGTGTCACTTTATCTGCCTAAGCAGATAAAATAGCAACTTTTGCGTACTTTATCTGCGTAAGCACATAAAATCGTTGCTCTCTTTCTATGTTTGTTAGCTATCTCCTCCGAAGATACTGGACCGATTAAATTGTATGGTGGCTTAAAATTTTGATAATTTTTAGACTTAGATCGTAGGCCGGTTTTTATTTTCAAAAAGAGTACGAAAAAGTTTTAATTTAAATAAACCTTTAAGCAGCGGATCGGAGCATCTGTCGACGTGGGTTATGGTGTGACAGCTGCTGTGGCCGTGTGATATTAACTCGGGTGATTCAGTATGTTCATATATTATTACAGTAGGGCGTTATTTGAACAACAGAGGTTGGCGCAGGGATACAGTGCTCGCCTGTCACGCGGGTGGCCTGGGTTCGATTCCCGGCCGATGCATCTTTTTTTTAAAATTTATATTAATGAAATTTACCCGAATACGTTTGCGGATAAAATAGTATATGTTATTCGGAGTAAAAGTGACTTTATGTGGCTTAGCTGAATTATTTGTCTCACTAACGTTCGGCTAAATAAACTTCAGCTTCGCCACATAAAGTATCACTTTTACTCCTAATAACATAATCTACTATTATTAGAATAATAAGTTCATCTACATAAGTACACAATAAATTGGTTTAAAAATAAAAAGTACTAATCAACATTTTCAGTGTTAAGTCGGGTATACAAAACAAAACATTAGGTACTTTTCTAAAAATAGGTTCATCTACACATCTACACAATACATTTTTGGTTTAATAATAAAACGTAATTAACATTTTCAGCGTTAGCCGAGTATAAAAAACAAAACATTACTTTTATTATAATAATAAGTTCATCCACACATCTACACATTAAAATGTTGATTTAAAAATAATATGTAGTCAACATTTTCAGTGTTAAGTCGAATTCTGCGCTCTTCTAAAATTCGCCCAGCTGTAAAAAATACTCTTTCGCTTGTAGCGGAACTTGCCGGTATGTTTAAAATTTCTCAAGTTTTTTAAAAAGTGGCGTATTTACACTGTTTTTCCAAAATCCTAAAATGTCATCTACATTTCCGAATGTTAATTTAACATACTAATTTAGTTCTGTTTCGGCATCATCCTAATTACATGTGTCATCGTCAGAGCTATCTCCAAGTGTAGAAAGATAAGAATCTGATGCTGATGTACCAGTTTTGAGTCGTTTGCTATGTATTTCATTATTATAATCTATAGTTTTATTTGCATTATAATCTTCTCTTTTATGTGAAGGTATGAACTTTAAGGATTTATAATTAGGGTCCAAAAATAAAGCCACATAATAAAACTTGTTTGGCACAATTTGTGATTTAATGAATTTAAAAGTTGCTGCACCCTGCAGTTTTTTATTCGTTACTAAATATTTAACGTGAAATTAACGTGAAACGTGAATCACGCCTTGGAAATTTTCACTCACGTTCACTCACGTTCACGTCACGATTTTCAAATATTAATCACGTTCACGACGTGACACGCCGTGACACGACGTGACACGACTGTTTTCACGTCACGCGCCCATCCCTACTGATGATACCGCAGTTATTGCCGTCGGGAAAGATCATGCAGAGGCTGCTGAGAAATTACAAACCTCCATTGATAGAATTAACACCTGGACTAAAACTTGGCGTTTTAAGTTAAATGAAAATAAGTCTGTAGGTACATATAGACTTTACTAACAAACGGAAGCAACATCTTCCCATCAGAATCAACGACACCCAGATTCCGTATGCTAACTCAGCTAAGTAATTGGGAATGACTTTAGACGCTAGACTCCGCTGGAGAGTTCATGTCAAAAAGAAACGCGAAGAGCTTGGTATTAAACTGAAAAAATCTGGTGTGATACAAGCGCACAACTTCCTTTTACGGTGATCTTATAATTAGCCAAAAATTTGACTTTTAATTTTTAAGCATTTGTCAAAAATTTTCAAGAATTACTAATTCTACAAAAACGGTACAAAATAGAGCGTTAGTTTAAGAGACAAATTTTCTCTAAAATTTTAAGCTGAATTCAAAAATGTAATAATATACCGGGTGTTCTATTTCAAATAGGAGTTAATAGAAAAAATCTGGTGTGATACACTCACACAACTTCCTTTTACAGTGATCTTATAATTAGTCAAACATTTCATTTTTAATTTTTAACCATTTGTTAAAAATTTTCAAAAATTACAAATTCTACAAAAACGGTACAAAATCGAGTGTTAGTTGAAGAGACAAATTTTCTCTAGAATTTTAAGGTGAATTCAAAAATGTAATAATATACCGGGTGTTTTATTTAAAATAGGAGTTAATAAAAAAAATAGAAAAAAAAAACAAACGAAACCCACTTTAGAAGTATTCAACTGGAAAATCACCTATTTCACCTCAATACACATTAAAAATGTAAGAAAAATGTAAAATTTAAAAAAAATCGTTAGAGCCGTTTTTGAAAAAATCGAAAAAAACTGAAAAATCACAAGAGTAAACACCTACTTCCGGTTATGCAATTTTCTTCAAAAGCTTGCTGTCTCATCTACATAGTACACAAAACTTATATATGAAGTTTCAATGCCATACCTCTTTTCGTTTTTGAGATATTCTGTTCACAGACACACACACAGACAGACACACAGACAGACAGACACACAGACAGACCAATGAAAAAAAATATGTTTTTTGGGATCAGGGGACTCTAAAACGTGAAGATCTGTTGAAAACTCAATTTCGAATTTTTGGGGTGAATCCAATACTTCCTTTATAGTAGTAAAAGGAAGTAAAAATAGAAAAAAAACAAGAGAAGCCCACTTTAGAAGTATTCAACTGGAAAATTACCTAGCTTACATCAATACACATTAGAAATGTAATAAAAATGTAAAGTTTGAAAAACATCGTTAGAGCCGTTTTTGAAAAAATCGAAAAAAACTGAAAAATCACAAGAGTAAACACCTACTTCCGGTTATGCGATTTTCTTCGAAAGCTTGCTGTCTCATCTACATACTACACAAAACTTATATATAAAGTTTCAACGCCATATCTCTTTTCATTTTTGAGATATTCTGTTCACAGACACACAGACACGCAGACAGACACACCCTGGTACTGCCGAAACAAAGACATCCATTCTGATCTTCAAATGGATACTGTTGATCAAACCATCGCCAAATTTGCCAGTAGCCACAAACATATGCTGATTCACCATGTGAACGTTGATGCTATCCAGCTTCTAGACAACACAAACCTAGTAAGAAGACTCAAGAGGACGAAGCCTTATGAGTTAGTGAAATAGCGATAGTGCAAAGCAGAGTATCGTGCGGTTCGTGCTACATGTTATGATTACTGTGGTTAAGTTACTAGAACACAAGGCAAAATTAGTGAGTAAGACCGTGATTGAATGATTGATTGATTAAAAGCGGGGATTTAGATGGGTCAGTAGTGATCCCAGTTTTGCACTTCGACTCTGTGGTCTTTTGTGCCCCCCCCTGACCCTATTAAAATAGATCTGCACCTTCAACGTGTTGTAGGATGTTTTTTACGAGGTGCTCGTGTGTGAGAGCTGCTCCATGTGAAGTTCACCCGAAGAGTTGCTGTCTTTTGCGGAATAACGCTGGACAGTCGAAGATTATGTGTGAGGCTGTCTCTTCCTCTTCCTGACATAACCTACAGAGTATATCCCCTCTGTATATACCTATTTTTTGTAGGTGTTTTCTCAGGTGGCAGTCTCCTGTGACTAGTCCTACCAGCCGTCTAATCTGAGTTCGGAGTTCGTCCTAGATGAAGGACATCAGTTGTTAGTCTGTGAGAAGGCGTTCTAATTATTTCATTTCCCAGTGTTTGTCCCTGTGTGCCACCCAGTGAGAAGCATGTTGAGCAGCGGTCCATTTTTCTATGGCTGTTCGGATGCTTTGTTTGGGTATACCAAATACAGGTTCTGGGCCTATAAATGGGGTAGATGCATCAGTTTTTGCGAGGGCGTCTGCCGCTTCGTTTCCCTCTATCCCTGTGTGCCCTGGCACCCAAATGAGCTGAACAGTGTTCTTTTCAGATAGGAGTGTCAGGTGACTGAAGCATTCTCTTGTTCGCACAGAGCTTACACGAGGTGATTCAAGCGCTTTCAATGCCGCTTGACTGTCAGAAAGTATGCTTATGCGTTGTTGGGAATACCCGCGTTTTGCATTTTCCTGGACGCATTGCATTATAGCAAAGATTTCAGCTTGAAAGACTGTGGCTCTGGTCCCAAGAGATACACTAATGTCCTCTTTTGGTTTTGCGCCATGTATTCCAGCACCTGTGCCCTCTGCTGTTCGGGATCCATCTGTGTACCAGACTAGCCCGTTTGGCAGGTGGGTTGAGGTTTCTTGGGTCGACTCATTGTGATCATACCTCACAGTGAAAGGTTTGCCAAAAGTCTGAGCACATTTTTAAGATGGGGTTGCCGTCGCCCAGCTCCTGTATCCGTTTCTGTCCGCACCGTTCCTGGTTGGTGTTCCAGTTTCCGTTGGTTTTCATTCTGTATGCTCTAATCTGGGCTTCCCCTTTTAGCTATATTGTAAAGGTATGTTATGATGATAATTATAATAATTAATGAATAAATACAAATCCTTACAAATATTATATGTTTTATTTAAAATCAAATTCTGACTGATCAAAAGTAAATAAATAACTGTATCAATGGGTTCATGATTATAGTGTTTTGCCCTTTATTAGTAAATCGCACATCTGCAAGTAATATAAGTAATAGCAAAGAGCATATAATTCGAAGAAGCTCAGGCTTATGGCTGTGAACGTATTGGTTGTTAATTGGGTTGCATGCCCACATTTCTCGAATATATTTGCAGCGAGCAAACGTCCCTTGGACTTTTCTACCTGACACCAGCTGGCACAACCATAAAATTATCCCAGCACAAAGATTTATTGGCCATGTTGCCACATTCTCATAGCGTTCTGAGAAGGAAGTAGTGATGGGCAAAATAGAAGGAATTTTACAATCAAGGTATTCGAATACGAGTTGTTGAAATGTTTGGTTTTGTTATTTCATATGACTAGGCAGATAGAGCAGCATTTTTTATGCCTAATCAGACAAAGTGACACTTTTACCTTGACAATCAAGTCACAAACGTCACCGTTATGATGTTTGAAAATACATACACTTGTGCTCATAAAAATGGAATACACTTACTGTTGCACTGATGTGAAAAGTCGTATTATTCGCATTATTAAATAAATTTTTTATACGATATCTTTATTTAACTATTTTCTTATAATTTAATACAACAAACAATTTCACTTTATCGATGTTTCAAACCAACCGGTATTACAAAATAAAATATTACAAAAATCAGTCCAACAGTAAGTGTACTCCATTTTTATGAGCACAAGTGTACATTAATTTATATGTATTCAATATTGTGTAGAATATCAAGGATACATTTGTGTCGATAGCCTTCATACAAATTATATTTTATTATGTTTTATTATTTATTTAGAAATGCTGTTAATAGTGTTAAACATTGACCTATGATTATCAAATATATTGTTTTTTTACGACCGACCATAAAATATGCAGTTTATCTAGCCAAACAACACAGAAGTCTGAGACTGATGCTTTTTATCCAAGATACACATACTATTTTTCCGCCGATCGATACGAGTACATTAATTAACAATGTCGCTCACTGTTCAAATAATCTTGCTCATTTCTCAGCAAATAATGTTCCCTCATTGTTCACTAATTGTACTATTACTGTGAATATAAGAAATACTCATTAATTTGTTATAACATATGTAACGAAAATAATAAACAATTTATGTGTAATATAAAAATAAACTACTATCAAATTGTTCGATAGTTAGATGAACACCGCAGTATCCGTGAGTATTTTCTTGGTTTTCTTGATTGTCACAAAGAAAATTATGATGATTTTACCCAAGAATCCGGAGGTAATAAATTAAAAAACTTCGGTGCATGGTATAATGGCCCGTTTTGGCTTTTATTGAGGCGCAGGTAATCAATGCAGATATTATTTTTATGTATGCTTGAATTTGGGGTAACCGTCGACTGCAACTCTAATCTAGCCGTGTTAATGAATTTCAGTTACAAAAATTCTGTAAATGTTCTTTTACAGTTGTCTAAATAAGGAGATTTTTAGAACATGTAATTGGACAAAGACAAATCTCTTTATTTGGACAACTGTAAAAGAACATTTACGGATTTTTTGTTACAGCAATTCATTAACAGGGCTAGATTAATGTTTCTAGAAGCCATTTAAATAGATATTAATTAGAATGGAAAAATATTCCACTTAAAAAACGCCTTGCATGGAAAACCTAAAAATTATGCAAACAATCTAAAGAAGAAATTAACATTTTATATTATTTTTCCCATTTATAAATCTTTAGTGTTCACATAAAAAAATGAATTTTAATATTACATATTGTATGTGAAATTTTGAAAATATTTAAAAAAATTAAAAATTACTTTTTAGCTAAAGTTAAAAAATAGGTGTTTTCTGGCATTGAGATTGTTCAGTTAGCTAAAAATAACACACTAAAAAAATCTCAGAGTTTTTATTATTTACCGAGAAGTATTATATTTGCATAATTTTTACGTTTTTTATGCAATGCGCTTTTTAGGAGAAATATTTTTCAATTTTAATTAATATATATTTAAATGGCTTCAAGAAACTATAATCTACCACTGTTAATGAGTTACTGTTACAAAAATCCTGTAAATTTGGATTTGGATGTTGATTCTAAACAACTTTTCTTAATAACTTTCTCTCGTATTTGCTACATAAAAGGCACACTAATCTACAGAAAAATATGTTGAAAAATCGTCTTTAACCAAGGAGGGCTGAACCTCAAGAAGTGAAAATTTAAATCCAGAATTTTTTACATTTTACAAGAGTCGTTTCACCTATCCGGGAAGACACTGTATATGAATTGTATTCGAAGATATAAAACACAGGTTTTATGTTTCAAATATCAAATAACAATCTTTATTTATTTTGTTGTTTGCAACCTAGCAATGTGTAACCAGATTACATGTAGGTAAACCCCCCAAGATATTTGATTATTATATGTTTTAGAGAAGAAAAAACTATGGAGAACTATAAATTTAGTAAATAGTTATCCCTAGCTGCAAAAAACTTCTATCTTTTCAACAAAAATAATAACAATCAACACTAAAATATAACAATATAAATCACTCAACACAGGTAGCGGCAACGATTTTTTGAAGTGCGATCTTGCAGCTGTTGCTTTGGTTGTTGTCTGCAAGCGAATGTGTCTCGCAGAATTCTGAAATCAGAAAACAGAGCGAGCAGCAGAAACTTAAAACATGTAATACCTACAACGAACTAAAAAGTACTTTGCAAAGCAGCAGCATTGCATTACGTAATACTGTAAGCAGGCTTAATGCGATCTTAGCTTACAGTACCCTTAACACCCTGCAAAACAAAGTACTTATCGGTCCTTTTAATTACTTTAAAAGGGTTCAGATATGTAGGCTAAAGACTCTTTGTTTGCGTACTGTTACGCAAGAACACATTGTACAATTTGTCAAATCTTTGCTGATATAGCATTTTGCAACCTAGCAATGTGTAACCAGGTTACATGTAGGTAAACCACTACAGTATTGTAACACTAGTTATATCAAGACTAATGTGTAAAAAATAAATATATTTGAAAACGAGGATATAGAACGTACCTACTCGTACATAGGCACCGAAAACACCATTTGCTTAAAAATCTAAAAATGTGTATTCTAAATATTATTTAAATGCTGTACCCGTTTGCTACTTGCACTTTTATATTGACCTGCAACTCGCAAGTCGCGAGATAACCACTTAAGTGTTTTATATAATTTACAAATTATTAAATGATTTACGAAAAACATTTTATGTTCGTAGCACCCGTTATTGTCCTTGAACCATTCTGGTTTTAATGTTTTTATCTGATTTACACTTAACACTAACAACTGTTTCTTAAAATGTAATGAACTCTTGAAACTTAAAAAATATTTTGAAAATATTTGTAACACAACAGTTGCAACATGTGTTGTAATTTGTGTAGGTGTTTTCAAATATTTCACGCACTCATTTTTACTGTAATCTTTTTCTAATAAAAGTAGTTCACTTGCTGTACTTAATGGCTCTTTTGTACACATGAAACGTAAACAAGCTGCACGGTTATATTTTTTCAAAGTTTTATGTGCTACGTAACCAGCGACGTATACAATAGAACATTTCTCTAAAGTTGATTCTTCTATCGCGGGTTGGATGCATAATGAGTGTTCTTGATTTATACTGTCTGATACAGTTTCATAGTTGTCCTCATTAGCGGTAGTACGCTTAATTTCAACTACTGGCAGAGATGCCTCGTCAAACTGCAGTTGTTCTAAATCGATAAGATTGTTTCCATCAACTTCGCAATTTGAATTTTTAGGGGCTTTTAAAAGCCTTACGTACATATTAAATTGTAGAATTTGTCGAAACGATTTGGCTGTAGGATTCGAACAGTGTCCACCCTTACGCCGTGCAGTAGCAAAGAAATATTCAATGGGGTCTTGATTTAATCTACTCGTCAATAGAAATTCATAACCTTCACTCTTCAGATCTCGCCACAGTTCTAAAACAGCTTCAATAGTCAACAAAAAACCCTTAAAACAGTAAATACCCTCCCTTTGTTTGTGATTCTTTGTATATGACCTCTAACTCTGTATCCAGTTCTTCGACTGAGTTAAAAAAAGTTCCAAATTTTCTCTTCTAATAGACAGGGCACATCGATAAGGGTTGGGGTCATTTAAAATTCTACTATTTAAAGTGTCAAACAGATTGTTCATTTTTAACAGAAACTCGGCTGTGTTAATAGCACTAGAACTTTGCAACTGGCCAGTTTTAATGCACGTTTTCATTGCTGCACTCATTGAATTGGAAAAAATTTGCGTAGCGTATTTCACCCTCATTTTTTGAAAACTGTTGGGATTAATATAAATGTCTGAAATTTTTATTGCGGCTCTAGCTGTAGTGGAAGATTTGTCAATTTGGTAAGTTTTGTCTACGTCATTCCACGAGATCATTTTATCTTCAACAAAAAAATCATTAGCAATTAAATTATTTCTTACGCTTTTTATTAAGTGTGGAACATCATACATGGCAAAAATTTTTACGTCATGAATAAAAAAATATGGTCTATCTTCCGTTACTCTCAAATCCGCAAATGCAGCTCTGTTACTAGCTGCTTGATCACAAGTTGTAAATCGTACATGAAGACCTATCTTTTGCAATGCCTCAATATTTTTTACTATTAAATCACGCAGAGCCTCCTGTTTAACGCTTGTTGCAGATAAATAGTAACTTATGGGAAGTTTCCAATTTTTAATAAGTCCCCTGACCATAAAAACTAATGCCTGAGTTGCAACTTTATCTTCCCGTCCGAGGTGACCTAAATCTTGAAATCCCTCAATGTTATCGTGGCGAAAGTTGTAGTCAACACCCTTCTTTATACTAATTTCGTGGAAGAGCAAAACACACTGCTTTTCGTCGGTTGTCATACATCGGACTTTATTCGCTAGCTTCTGAAGAAGCTCGGTTTCAGTCCCTGTAGATAATTGATTTATTCTTAACCAAGATTCTATCGTGGATTTGGAAGGCAATGAAAATTTTAAATTTACCCGCATAAAAAGATACAGCGCGGGGGACTTGTAATACATACTCAAAGCCAGTTCCTTCTCTTCTTTTGTCCAAGGGTGGCCTCTTTTGTGGAAAAGCTTCAAAACTGTATCACTAACATCTTTCAAAAATAAATTTCGCCAGGTTTTGCTAAATAGCCAAATAAATTAATTATTTATATTCATATACGATGTAAAGAACTGATATTTTGCTGGAGAGGGGCAATGATGCCTTTATTTAATTTTATTTAATTATTTAATGTTTCATTATTTAATCAGTTATTTATTTTATTTACTTTTTTAAATTTTCTTCTTTTTTTGTTTTGTCTGCGATTTATTTTTATATAATTAGTATTTTGTGTAAGGGCCCAATGGAAGAACAGTAACAACTGATTTGGGTCCTGGGGTTTCCACATCGATTACTATTGCGTTCTTTTAATGATTATATTTTATTTGATGGTATATATTTATTTTCTTTAATAGTATATATTTATTTTCTTTGAAGATGTATATTTATTTTATTTATTTTCCTTGATGATTTTTATTTTCTCTTATACCTGTTTAAATCTTTTCTTTGCACTGTAATTTATCTGTATCTGTGGAAACTAAAATAAATTATTATTATTATTATTATTATTAATAAATACATTTTTCGGCTGCACACTCAAAATATTCATATCGAAAGGATTTTTCAGTATTTTTTTTGCATGCAGTGAATTCGAGAATTTTTTAAGGCAATGGTTTACCTTAATTTATTTATGCGTTTTTTGTATATGGGAGACGATGGATACCTTGGAACTCGTCTGTTAGTAGGCGTGGACATATCTGTCATTGCCTGTAATTGTTTAACAGATAATTTTGATTATAGAATATACAGGGTCCGGCAGAATGACCGACCCTATTTAAATTGTTAATAACTGTTTCAAATTTTAAAATATTTTTAATTTTTTTTCAAAAATGTAGAGTAAAAACTTGCCAATTTTATTTACAATATAATTTATTTATTAAAAATATTAGCACTTGCTCCAAATTAATTTGGTTATTATTCAGTAATTGATGGAATTGTTCACACAACGTAACCCGAACTTCTAAATCTCATGGTAGTAATTGGTGCACGACTTCTTCAACTTTGTAAGGATTGCATTTTAAATCCTTTAAAATACGGCGAAGAGTTCTGTTTGATAGACCTAACTTGATGAATTTAATCAAGTTGCCCAACTTGATGAATTTAATCAAATTAGGGATTAGGTAAATCTGTATTAGTGTGTAAATGAATATTTTACCATTTGAAACAGTTATTAACAATTTAAATAGGGTCGGTCATCCTGCCGGACCCTGTACAAGGTCCACCCACTATGTGAGGTTGGAATATATTTCTAAAACTATTAGCCTTACACAAAGATCACTTATATAGATTATTCAACACTATAATGAACGAACCAATGAAAATTGTTCAATTTGTCAGAAACGGCCAATCAAAATTGACTATCTTTGAAAACACCTAATGTCGCAGTGTTTTCACGCGAGCCCGATTCGTATTAATGATTTCAATTTAGTGAGTAGCCTTTGACGGACATTTCACCAAAACCTCAAAATGAAGTTTGCAAATCATATTCGTTCTAAAAACTCATAATAATTATGTTGGAAGCTCCAGTATTGAATTAAGAGTGGAAAACGTTAAAAATGTGTGCTGTCGAACACGGTAAAAGTCATCTACCAATATTGTTGAATAATCTTTCCAAATACCACCCAAGGCAACATTTTGTAAGAGAAATTTTTTCGTCAGCATGCAAATTATTACCCTAGAAAATACTGTCTATCAAAATTGCGAAAACCAGAATAGCGTGACGGTGAGAGATGTTCTTCAATTGACAATTTCCCTCGGTTTGTGGTGTTCGTACGAGCCCACGCTCATAATAGTTCGGCCGGCACACATTTTTGCGTAGATGCTTTAATATAATGCGAAATCTATACAAATGGTGAAACATTTCAACAAAACTATTACAACTATAATAAAATATAGACTTTTAACTTATAAAAATTTAAAACTATATTTAATTCACATAACGGATAATCTTTGTATAACAAGGAGTGTGGCTCAAGTGTTGCGTCATAATAGTTCGGATTGATTTTAATATTGGGTTACATCGCCTTTATTAGCAATAACCGCCTTAATTCTGCTAGGCATTGTGTTTACAAGTCTTGAGCACTGTTCTGGTGAAATATTATTCCATATGTTCTGCAAGGTAGCTCTCAATTCAGGTACTGTACGTGCTGGATTTTTCAGCAGTTGTTTCTTCATATTATGCCAAAGTGTCTCGATTGGAGACAAGTCTGGACTAGAAGACGTCCATTTTAGTAGTGGAATGTTATGGTCCTGGAACCACGTACGAATAATTTTTGCCGTATGGCACGGTGCACCGTCCTGTTGAAACATAAAGTCACCGTCATTCGTTGCGCATTGTGCAATTGATGCTAAGAAGCTTTCTTCCAGAATCCCTTTGTACTTCTGTGCATTAATTGTTCCATCAATAAAATGTAATTTATCTACACCTTTTGCCGACATACAACCCCATATCATGACTGATGCTGGGAACTTTACTTATCTTATTAGACAATCATTATGATATGGCTCAGAGGTGTCCGCAATACTCTTTTGAGAGAATCACCTATGCAAACATCAAATTTGGACTCATCACTCCAAATTATACTTTCCCATTGTCTTTGAGTCCAATTTTGGTGTTCCCTAGCCCATTTCAGTCTATTACGTTTTGTAATGTCGTCAATAATGGCTTTTCTTTTCCCTGTCAGAAAAATAGTATAAGTTACCAACAATTTTCACCAAAAAAAAAAAAAGGATAATTGTTACCTTATAGAATTTGTATCCTATTTTTCTGATAGTTCTCTTAGTTGTAGAGAACGAAATGTCCTTGCCTATACTTTCTCTCCACAAAACAGTTATTTCTTTGGTATTGGACCGTCTATTAGTTTTTACAATTCTACGTAAAGCTCTCCTATTTGCTTCCGTAATTGTAGATGGTCGGCCGATTTTGGTTTTTTGGTCAAGTCCATCAGTTGATTTATACAAATTGATACTGTCTTGAACAGTAGAACGCGGCACTGAGTGCGAAACTGAAA
This sequence comes from Agriotes lineatus, assembly GCA_940337035.1. NCBI lineage: Eukaryota > Metazoa > Arthropoda > Insecta > Coleoptera > Elateridae > Agriotes > Agriotes lineatus. The sequence goes on along the minus strand of OW679199.1, from coordinate 37,797,562 downwards.
TGCGACGTGCAGAAATGCTGTTTTTATAACCATTAATGATTGACAAGAGCAAATCGTTACTTAAAGGCTTACCACGAGGCATTATGCTTTAAAAATAAATAATAACTAATACTGACAGCTGCCTTGTTCATTTGTTCAGTGAGTGTTTTGTTTTTACTAGTGGGCCCGATTTCATGGCAATTATGATAAGCGGCCGAACTATTGTGATCCATGACTTGAGCCACATTCCTTGTTATACAAAGATTATCCGTTGTGTATATTAAATATAATTTTCAATTTTTATAAGTTAAAAGTCTATATTTTATTGTAGTTGTATTAGTTTTGTTGAAATGTTTCACCATTTGTATAGATTTCGCATTATATTAAAGCACCTACTCAAAAATGTGTGCCGGCCGAACTATTATGAGCCTAGGCTCGTATACACATTCGGAGCAATTTCTTTTTTTAACAAAATTTTCTCCGGCGACACAGGAACACATTGTTCAGTCAAGCCCTGGATACTGGTAACCTTATTCGTTTTGTAATGCAACGAAATTGCATCAAAAACTAATCTATTTTTTAATGAATTCATAAAATGGTGTTCACTAAAATGCACGGCACAAATTCGCTTTTCACATAATTGTTCAGAAGAGAGTTTATAAAGATTCAGATTTCCACAATTAGTTAACCACTTCCCACGTCTGCAGGTATCTTTCGGAAAACGAAAGAAACTTAAATCGCAGTCTTGTTTGCGATTTCGCAAACAACCAAAATATGCACATGTTAAAGGAGCCATTGAAAATGTATTATTATGACTTGCGTCGCACCAATTATTAAACCGAAGAATACTTAAAACACAATCTCAATACGTAAATACGTTGAATACAGGATTTAAATCCAGATCTTACTAAACTGTAGGGTACTGTACCATCAGCTAGCTTGTTCTGAACTAAACTAAAATCAAATTACTTGTCCTAATTTCCTAATTCATTTTGTTGTAAAGATCACATGTTTATTTACCAACTATAAAGTTTGAAGTATTTATGGCTAACCCAAAAGCAAAGAACAGAGTACCTATTTTAGCCAGAAGTACAATTTGTCTCGGTTCTTGTATATATTTATAGATATTGACCTACCCATTCTAGCGAGTTACAGCTAATAAATAAAGAACTACTTAATTATTTCTTGTATTCGTAACACTTTTTTAATTAAAACATACCATTGGCCAACTTTTTGTATAACTGTTGTGGGAATAGTTATTTAACCAACAAGTGTGTTAATGAAGGCGATTAATAATCGAAACTGTTTAAGCACGAACGAGCAATAGCGAGTGAGTGCCTTTAATAGTTAATCGCCCATTAACAAACGAGTTGATTTCAATTTTTTTTTCGTTGGCCACAAAATCTTCTTTGTGGTGAAAAATTTGATTAATACAACTAACCTTCATGCAAAATATCATCAAAACGTCAAAATCACAAAAACAGTTTATCAATGAAAAAGAGTGTATTAATCAAAAACAGTGTATTAATGACATCTATTAATCCATCCTTTTTTAGGAATTAACAAGCGGTCAACGAAAAATTAATTATTCGCATTTTAATTTACAAAAACAGTAGACGTAGTTTTATTAAAGTTTGCAGTAAAATTTGAAGACAAATTTCGTTTTATGACTATCAGTGTGAGCGTTGACACTTATTCAAATAAAAAAAAATAGTTATGTGTGCAACTAGTTTTGAAAGTCATACTTTTTTCATGAATTTGCAATGCGATTAACGCAAGGAAATAAGTGAAAACTAGTTGCTTTCATACGTGTCGGCGCCTTAGAAATCGGGACACGTAACATGTTGTGTTGTAATATTTAACTTATTATAATTTTTTTGCTGTGATTACTTCATTAATGTGAGCTGTCATTTCATATTTGACAAAAAATGAAAAATCTGACATAACAGTCAAAACCATCACAACTGCAAAAGCCCAGTTTCTGCACTTAAAAATACAAGCAAAATATATCATAGTATTGTTTCAATTTCTAAGGCGCCGACTGTACATGTTATTTATTGCATAGTGATCTCTTGTAACTCAAAATTGTGTCGAAAAGGACTTCAGAATTTTCAACTGTCAAATTGACAATTCACAATTTCAATCAAATAATTAGTTTAAAAAAGTGTTGTTTTTCAGGATTTTGCGTTAAAAAGTGTTAAGTACCTTCTTCACGATTTTTCGTTAAAAAATACTACTTTCATGTAATGGCACACAATTATCTTATTCTAGATTACTGTTTAAATTTACAGTCATAAATAAACATTTCCTGTCCATTTAAACGCGTGGGCGAGACAAGGAACAGAGCGGCTCTTGCAACCCAAAGCATTGTATGCAAGACAGCTTGACCTCAATAGGATCCAGATGTTCAGTGGAGACGTTTGACGACATGAGGTTACAGCAACCCTTTAATAGATTTTAAATGTCCTTAACTTTATAATATAAATCCACAAATCGCAAACGTGGCAACGCATATTTCGCGCAAATTTCGCATTATAGTGTGCTTTATTTTGTTTTGCGATTGCAATTACAAAGAAATAGGTATACAAAAAAAAACCACGATAAATACAAATAATTGCTATACTTCAAAGCAACGGTTGATGTAAACGTATTAGGAATTATGTACTTATAAAATTGGCGTATTTTCAATGTTTGGGCTAAGAGACAATGAGAAATTTTGTCTACCTGCGTTTTGTAACCCAAGTTATTATCGTTCGAAGGTTGTGTTAACCTTGGCAACACCGCACTGCAGTTTAAACTAACAAATTTTAGAATCATGGTTTTGCTCTGAGCTGTTTAACTGGGATCCCTCCCGTTAGAGGGATAAGACCTGGGAGCCTAGCGGGCGGGAGTTTTTAAGCTATACGCTAATACTGCCCAGCGCTGAGTCTCTTCTCATTATATGCTCTTTGGTAATAGCTAGCTCTTTTTTGGTAGGCATGAAACTCAAAATCTGCAAGTTAGGTTCCCCCATATGTTCGCATTTAAAAACCCCGTGTTACGCCACTGGGCTGTAAAATTTAGAAGTAGCAAGCAACGCGCAAACTCTTACTGCGCTGTCAATTTTATCTGTCATCAAATTGATTCAACGTGCGGTTCGTTTCTGTGTTATTACAAGTGAATTCAAAAGCAAATCTATGAACAAATTATCAGGTATTTATTCAATTTATGGTATTTTCGCGGGCTAATCACTCTTTTGTTTTCAGTGCTCTTGTTTCATGACGTAACCCGACGCGGCTTGGGTAAATTCAAATGTTATCCGCTCCACTAACCCCACAATTCTAATTTGGTTATTGATTGGCAAAATCTTTTATCTGGAGCCTTGGATATGCCTGCTGCTTACTCGAATTGGTAACGTCTCGCTGGTACATACATTTCTGGCTCCTCAAGCTGTCAATGTAGTTTTTACAATACCTTGAACTTTTTAGGTGGTCAGACGTTCTATCGGAGGAATCCCTAAGCTGGATCTTCTCTAGGAGCCGCTGTGTTCGATGTTGATGGTGCTGGCCTTGGTGCTGCAGCTCCCCACGATGCCTCGCAGTCGTCAGCTCTGGATTTGGATCCCTGGATTAGGATCCCTGAATTAGCTGCAATCGCCCTTTGTAAATTAGAGCTGGTCACCGTTCGCACGTTCGGAAGCTGGCAGTGGTGAAATTATTCTTGGTCGTGGAAAACGTTGCCCGTTCACTGATACTCCAGAATTTGCTTAACACAATGGTGCAATAATTTTTTTGATATTTCAATTGTAAGTAGGTTAAAACTTAATTCACATGGAGACAATAATTATACTAGTTGCAAATAATTTATTATCAATTGTTTCTCCCTTGTTCGTTAACAATAATAATAATAATAATAATAATAATGGACTTTATTGTCACACAAGCAACTTCAAATATTTACATTATAACACAAACAAAAATTAAGGAACAAAAAAAAAATGTGTGACAAGGGCGGAGTTCAGGTGTTATGAAACACCTGTTCTTACACTCAACCTTGTTAAATAATTGTTACTGCAACCATATTTAATTAGGCGGTCGGTAGACATTACCACTGTTAGATTTGTACTTAAGTCATTTTTGGTTGACAAAATTAAATTCAGAACTAACAGATAATTTCTATACATTATTTTAAGTAAAAAGATACTCCTAGGCACTGCGTTGACGTTCAAAGAGATACTTTGACAAACGTCGTTTAAAACAAGAAATTGGAAGGTTTCTTATGCGAGATGGCAAGGAGTTATAAATATTTGTCGCGGTATATGTAAAAGAGCGTTCAAAAAGTGCAGATTTGTGAATTGGTATACTTAAGAGCCCTTTGTTCCTAATGTTGATGTTATGAACATCTGTTCTAAATCTCAACCTATCAAAAAGATAAGTTGGCGTTTTAGACAAAAGTAATTTATAAACAAAGCATGCGAAGTGCAAAAAACGACGATTTCTCATGTTCAACCATTTAGCGTCTCGGAATTTGTGAGAAATATGATCAAATTTGCTCAAGCCATAAATTAATCTTAGACATGAATTCTGAATACGTTGTAATCTTTTGGTATTTGTACTATCCAAACAAGGACCATAAACAATATCTGCAAAATTAAAGTGAGACAAAACAAAGGAGTCGCATAGAACTTTTTTAGTATCAATAGTGAGAAGGTGTCTGTGTATGTAAAGAATTTTTAAGTTGTTAAAAGCTTTTTGTATACATTTACTAACATGGCCGTTAAATCTTAAATTGGGGTCCATTATTAGTCCCAAATTTCGACAAGAACTCTGTATAGGTACAGCTGCACCCTCGACGTTGATAGTAATTAAAGGTAATATTCTCTCTCTATCTTTTGATTTACAAAATAGCAGAACTGACGATTTTAATGGGTTAATAAGAAGAGAATGTTTTTTTTACGTAGCAATAAGATTAGAAAGATCTGTATTTATTATATCATTTGCTTCTTGAATATCCGACAAATTAAAAGGCATGTAGAGTTGGGTGTCATCCGCATAAAAATGACATTTGCAGTTTTTAATAATATCAACAAAGTCTGCAGTATAAATTATATATAGTAACGGTCCTAAGATAGATCCCTGAGGAACTCCGAACTCAACAATCTTTCCATTTGAAATTGAATTATTTATCTTAACCATCTGAATTCTGGTCGACAGGAAACTTCTTATAAATTTGATCGCATCTTTATTAAAACCAAAGTAGTGTAATTTAGACAATAGCAATTCATGGTCGATCATATCAAACGCCTTAGAGTAGTCTAAAAGAACCAAAATAGTGATGAAGTCATTATCCAAAGCGTTAAATATATCGTCCATTATGCAAGCGAGCGCCGTTGTGCAGCTATACCCCTTACGAAAACCTGACTGCTCCGTGGGAAGAATGTTGTATAAAGAAAGAAATCTCCGAATTTGTTTTTCCATAATTTTCTCCAGCAGTTTGGATAAAGTAGGTAATATACTAATAGGACGTAGGTCCTTTAAAGTAGATGGAGATTTTGTTTTCGGAAGAGGAGTGACGTATGCTATTTTCCAGCTATCGGGAAAGTAGCAATTTTCCAAGCAACAGTTGATTATGTGAAGCAAATATTTGATTATAAAGGGAGAGCACATTTTAATCATATTAATGCTAATGCCGTCGAGACCAGCAGAATTTGAAGTAATAGAATTTAAAGATTCAACTACATCGTTTATCGTCGCAAGAGAAAAACCAAATGGATTAGTGATATTATTATTTGAATTATTTTGATAAAAATACTTTAAATTGGCATCAGGTTCACGTTTGTATTTACTGACTTCATCCACAAAAAAGTTATTAATTGCATCGGCATTAGAAAGGTGTGGTGGAATAATGTAATTTTTGCATTTTAATTGAATGTCCAATTTTTTGAATGCTGTCCACATGTTATTTTTATTTTTACTCAGGACCGACTGAAAATATGCACGTTTTTCACGCTTGATAGCACTGGTTGTAAAATTGCGTAAAGTTTTATAATACGTCCAATCATCACAATTTTTCGTTCTTTTAAATTTTCGTAGCGCCTTGTTGCGTAGTGCAATAAGTAGTTTTACATTATCTGTCAACCAGGGGGCTTTAGGTTTGGTAATCCGCACAGTGCGAATAGGTGCATATATATTAAATATTAATAAAATGTTGTCGCTAAGAAATTTAACTTTAGAATCAATATCAGAAAGTCTGAGCATTCTATCCCACGGCACAGATTCCAAGGCAAGCGCAAACGATTCCTGGTCGAAATTTTTGAAGTCTCTGTAGGTTTTAAAGTTAGTTTGGTTGTATGAATCTTTAATAATTACATGACAGAAAGTTAAAGAGTGATCTGATATATTATGCATACTTCTCACACCACACTCACTAATAATATCAGTATTGGATGTTATAATAAGATCAATAAGAGTGGATGAAAATTCAGTAACCCTAGTCGGTTCTGTGATAATTTGCCTTAAGCCGTACTTTTCTAGTAGATCTAAGAATTTTAAACAGTTGCTATTATTTGTGTTGAAATCAATATTAAAGTCACCTACGCATAAAACATTATCACAGCGAGGAATAACAGATGCTAAAGTGTCTTCTAGGGCGTTAAAAAATTCGTCAAATTCTCTTCTTCGAGCTCGATAAATGATGCCAAGAGAATATCGCTGCTTATTTATCGTAAAAGATAACCATAATTGTTCATAGTGTATACTATTTTCACAATTCAGTACTGTAAACGCTATATCGTTTTTAATATAACACGCCAATCCTCCACCGTGCAACAAGCGATCCTTCCTTATAATTTTATAACCGAATATTTTGAAAGTGTCATTAGAAATGTTAGAATTTAACCAGGTTTCAGAAATAGCAATAATATCGTAATCGAATTGATATACGTGATCCTTGAATTCATCAAAACCAGTGCCCAGTGATCTTATATTAAAATGAGCAATTTTAAGCAACATGAGTATTTACAAATTCAGTTCAACAGATAACAAAACAATACATTTAAACATGTGTACGGAAATATGGCATAAATCTAAATATACAGACCTCTATTATCTACCACAAATAAATACAGCAAAAATGTAAATAAAAGCAAAAACCCTTTATGCGGAATAAAGCAAAATGGAAATATTTTCAGTTACTGTAAACAATTACAAGTAACAGTTGGTAAAAAATATATATAAATTTTGCAAGGTAACAAAATTAAAATTAAAATTTAAACAATTATGGAAAAACTGACACAAGTGCAAAAAACGTAATCGTGCAACTGCCAACTGAGGTGGTTGGTGCCCGAAAAAGACATTCATTAATCGCATAATTTTTCAAGTTCTATCATATTCCGGCAAGTATGTTTTTTCCCCTGCTTATTGATAAAAATCACACCATCTTTTGACCAGACATTCTTAAAACCAAATTGTTCCACCGCACAATTCAGAACTTCAAGTCTGTTTCGCGTAAGATCTTCTTTAACGGTTAACTTGGTGCCTTTTAGTTTTTTTTATTTTGGAAAACGAGATTACGGTACCTGTAACTAGCGAACTTGACAATAATTCCACGGGTTTTTTTGGCCACAGTGTTGTAAGAACCCACACGATGAGATCTGTCGATCTGGTCCGCAGATAGCTGTATCCCAAGCTTATTGTTGATAATATCGAGGACGAGTTCATCTGTATTTTCATTTTTTTCTTCTTGAACACCGAATATTCTAATACTGTTCCTCCTGGTATATTGTTCAAGTTCGTCAACCTTTTTATGGAGATCTTGTTTTTCCTTCTCTAGAGTTGCAACCCGATTTTCCAAGGCATTACATTTATCCAATAATGCATCGAATTTGGCTGTCAATGCTTTTGTGACGATATCTGCCACCTTCGCTGCAAGGTCTTCTACGAAAGAACCGGTGGCCACATGTTCGGTAATTGTAGTTTTGGCTATGTTTTTAATGTCCGATTGTTGGTTTTGGGTGAACACCATTGTTAATTATTCTACTCAATTCAATATAGCAGCACTAAATTCGGGACTACCACGTTAGCACGTCTACTCGGTACGCCTGTACATACTACATGAACTGGAAAACAGTTTTCAGTAAACCCTGCTGCATGTTCATTTTAGAAGCCCAACGTTGCAATGTTGAAATTCCTGTATTAATAAAAAAACTATTAGGTAATTAGGTATGGTATTTTATCATTTTATTGATATGTTATAACATAATGGATCATCAATTAACCTGGTAATGGATTCTCTTAGATATATGTAACTCACCTTGCTCAAATATCTCAAAGTAAAAGCTTGAGTAATCTCCTGTGTTGTCCATTTTATATTTCTAGAACCTTTTATTTTTCGTAATTGAGAAGGCGTAAATATTTTTGGAAAGATCCTAGCACATTTGCAACTCTTTGCGACATTAATTTTCTTTTTACAGCTCATTGTTCCTAATAAATTTATTTTTTCTTGCATATTTTGTATTTTCCTATACCTTTTTGCTGCGTTGACAAATTAGTGAAACAACCAGACACTGCACAAGTCACAGCATAGATAATGTAACCCAGTCACAGGCATGGTAAAGTTTATCAACAGTTATTTGACATTACGATCTTAAATTTCGCGCGGTTCGTATGACGTCATGAGTTACTTTTTGCGGGGGAAAATAATCAAACTATGGGTTTAAATGGGAACGAGGCAACCTCCTAAACACGCTTTCAGTTTTACCAACCTTGGATGTGATTAAGTAGTGGCACCATCTATTAGTACTATCGGAAAGTACCCCCCAGGAGCCGTTCAAGGTCATCAAAATCGGAAATTTGACATCAAAGGAACCGACAGTGAGTGTCTCTACTTGTTTGATTTATGCACGCTGGTTATGCTGATTTGGAAATTAGACAAAATGTTACTAGAGAAATCTAGTGTCACTGTAATGATTTCCTAAAGCAAAATTATTGAAATTTCGCGCAATAGAACAGGCGTTCGAAAAAAAATCATATATATATATATATATATATATATCACTGGAGCAAAGGTTCATTTCCTCCCTTGTGTGTTTAAATTCACACGCGGGAGGAAATGAATACCTTTGCTCCCTAGATATATAAATAGCTATTAACGTTGAATTAAGTTAATTGCTAGAAATTGACCGATTAGCTTGATAGTTTGTGAATTAATGCTAAATAAAATTTTAAGTTAAACTATAAAGTTACAAAGTATTTATTTTTTCTCAACAACAGTGAAGTAAGAACTACAAAATAATTATGTATTTTCATTTATTTTACCAAGTACCGTTGCGGCCAACTCAAAGTGCACGGCAGATTTTTAGCTTGTAATACGATATTCTAATCATAGACGTCGAGTTTTGACGTTTACGTTTGTCATCAACTGTCATAGAACTGAAAACTCGGAACATTCCCAGACATTTGTCAGAAGCAGAGAAAATGCCAGCTATTACAAAACTGGAAGAGAACTGATCGCTGAGTCGAGTCGCAACAGATTTGCATGTGAGAAGGAGCTGCACTTTCAAAATTAAAAATCGTTGGCAGCAGAGACTTTTGCAAGAAAAGTTTTTTAACACCAGAGAACAAAGAATGAAGAGTACAATTGGCAACCGCCTATTTGAATGAGATCGACGACTTTTGGAACACGACTGTTTTCTCAGGTGAAAAGGTATTTCAATCATTTACCAATTAACGATTAAGGGTGTGTAGACCACAAAATTCAAGATTTGAGGAGCAATATTATGCTCAACCCTTAAGGAGTAGTGCACAATTCTCTGTAAACGTATGGGGATGAATCAATGCTTACGGATCTGGGGCATGCTATAAAATTAATGGTCGACTGAATGCTGAAAATTATCGCAACATTTTGCAAAATGTGATGCTGCCATCTGTAAGAAAGGTCTTTCCCAATCAATTTACTTTTCAGCAAACAAGATATTACCTAATTAATTAATTTTGTTTATGTTAACGTAATTGATAACATTATTTTCACAGGATAACTGTCCTGTGCATACAGCAGGGGTCGTTCATTGATGGTTTGATGAGAATAATATCAATTTATTACCATGGCCTGCAAGAAGTCCGGACTTGAATCCCATCGAAAATGTTTGGGGCTATTTAACTACAAAAATTTATAACAGGGATTTTGCACCAAACAAACCGATGAATTATGGGAAAGAATAATAAATGCTTGGAAGGAACTGAGAGAAGGATACAATATGGAAACATTGGTCAACTCTATGCGAAACAAACTGCAAAGCGTAGTAGCAATAAATTGAATACTAATACATATTATTATATAGTTTGTTTACTTGTAAAACTTTGCTAAAATAGAAACATCAAAAAAGTAATACCTATTCTTATAACCACAAGCAACGCCACTGGAGAAACCCCCATTTAATAAGCCGAAAAATCGCAAAAATAACCATAGTAACAAAAAACCGTGCACTTTGAGGTGTCCGTAACTGTACATATAACAGTACATATTTAATAACAGTATATTTTAGCAAAATGTGGGACTTGTCCGATCTATCTTCAGAAGATAAGTATCTCGATGAAATTGTACCTGAAAATAGGGTTTGTTTTCGAAGACCTACAATTTCTGGAAATCGTAATAATCCAATGGATATATATCGAGAGATCCAAAAAAAACTGTTCCTCAGCGGGCTGTGGAAATTCAACGTATGAATAATATGTTGGTGACACTATACGTCAATGTCAAATTCGAGGTTAGCAGGTTAGGATTTGCGTCAGTTTGTGTCAAAACTGACGGAAAACCTAACCTGATAACCTCGAATTTGACATTGACGTACAGTGTCACCAACATATTATTCATACGTTGAATTTCCACAGCCCGCTGAGGAACAGTTTTTTTTAATCTCTCGATACAACGTAGTGGAATTTAAAATGAGATATCGTTTTTCAAAAAACTCCGCCATGTTTTTGCTCGAAAAATTTGGGAGACAGAGCCTCAAACAAAACGAAATAAAGCTATTCTGCAAATTTCCATGACATTGCCGGGTTACGTAAATAGAGCATTTCAACAGCTGATAGGAGATTATACTATGATATTAAAACAATCCGTGAGCACAATCATTAGAAGGGTAACACATTATATTGCTCTACTAAAACAACAATATATAAATTAGATAATTTGTCACTTGCGGCTATCAGAAACATGTGGGTCCAAATGGATGGAGCACCAGCTCATTTTGCTGCTCCAGTTGGATGAAGAATTTAATCAGTGATGGATTGCACGAAATGACGCTGTTGGGTGGCCACCGAGATCCCCTAATTTGACGCCGCTAGATTTTTTTCTTTTGGGGACACGTTAAAGCAAGCGTTTATCGAACTCCGGTCCATAACGTGCAAGATCTAATTCTTCGTATTCAAGGTGCCGCTCAAACTGTTAATGTTGGTATGCTCCAGAGAGTTCAAGTGAACATATATTAAGGCGAGCACAAACTTGTTTGCTAGTGAATGGTCAAAATTTTAAACAACTTTTTTAAACCATTTTGCTTTAGAATTTATCTTGATTTTTCTCCATGTCTTTATTACGAATTATTTATGAAAATTGTTTATTGCTTTATTGATTTATTAATTTCTTTAGAATTTTACAAACAGAAGATACCTACCTAATTAGCTATCTAAAACCTGATTACAAAGCTTATCCGATTTCGTTAGCCAAATAAATCAAAAGCCCAATTATTATATTTACCCTATGCTTAATGGATCACCGTGTTTTCCAAATAACAATAATGAACGACACCTAGTCTTCATTATTTAGTAACATCCCAACAAACATTTTAGTGTTGGCCAAATACTGACCTAATATACTGCTACCAGAAGTGGTGGTGCTGGCACAGTACCGGCAAATGTTACTGGGCCTCTGGCCTTAATCGGGTTACGGATGTGGCTGGATACTGATATCAACATTTAGCCAGCATAAGACCATCATATTACCAGCACAACGATATTTTAGTGTGCAGGTATTGATCCACTACTGTTACTGTGCTTACCCTGTACTCCATGCCCATGCCTTTTTGTTACTGGGCCACATGTAGTAATTTAGCATAATATAGTAGTATAATAAATAATAAATCACACTTTAGTATTTCAATAATTTTATTACTTGTACCTAACCCAAATATCTTCCAAGGTACAGAAAATATCACATAAATAAAACATTTATCCTAAATATAAATTAAATTAATATAAATATCTGCAAAAATTTTTACAACTGTATTAATAATCATATTTAAATAACACATTTATCGTAATCCTAATTATAAATTAACTTAAAATAAACTTCTACAAAAATTGTTAGCTGTAGGAACTGTAATAATAACTACTCAGTTTTGTTTGTTTTTCATTCTGTTGGTTCGTCCTCCTCTTCTATCGGCAGCACTTCTGAACCAAGGTTTAATCATATTTTCAACTTCTTGTTGGGTTGTTTGTTTATACAATAAATTTTTTCTCACAACTAAAAAAATAAAATATTACTTTTAAATAAAATATTACTTTTAATTAAGTATGATCTTACCAACTATAAATTTTTTTTTATCTCATTTATTAGCAATCAGAATATTATATTACATACATACATATGCAGATATTCTATAAGCTAATGTGTTGGCTATATACATGGCATGGAAAAAATAACACCGAATGGAGTTATCTTACAATAGTAATATATTTATGATAGTCGTCTAGGTTGCTATATCTATCGGCCATATCCTTTGAAGTCGTCTTTGGTATGTATTATCCGCTAGCGGTTGTATAGTCGTATTTGGGTGAGTTTCAAGTTTGGGTATGTGGTTATTAGCGTATTTGGTAATGACCTCTCTGATGTACGGTACTTTCAGATCGTGATGCAGTGTCTGATTTGATACATACCACGGAGCATCTACTATCGCGCGTAAGCTTTTAGACTGAAATCTCTGCAGTATATCCACATTTGACGAACTGGAGCAGCCCCACAGTTCGACTCCATAGGTCCATATGGGTTTAATAACTGTTTTGTAAATGAGTAATTTATTTTCAGTGGAGAGATTAGATTTTCTACCCAAGAGCCAGTAAAGTTTTTTAAATTTGATGTCCATTTCTTGCCTTTTCTTGGTTATGTGCCCTTTCCAAGTAAGTCGTTGGTCCAAGTGCATTCCCAGATATTTTACTTGTCTGGACTGTGGGACTTCGATACCGTTCATTACTATCGGTGGGCATAGTTGTCGCCGTAGTGTAAATGTAATTTGGACGGATTTATTTTCATTTGCACGGATGCGCCATTTTTCCATCCATTTGCTAATAAGGTCAATGTGCTCTTGTACCTGCTGGCTTGCCGTTTCTGGGTTAGTGTGGGAAGAGAGAACGGCGGTGTCATCGGCGAAGGTTCCTGTTGTAGTTGTTCGTGTTGTGGGTAAATCAGCGGTATATACTAGATATAGGAGTGGTCCAAGGACACTACCTTGAGGAACACTAGAATTTATTGTCTTGATTTCCGAGAGTTCACTACCAATTCTTACTTGAAAATGACGATCTGCCAGGTAGGATTTGAGGAGGAGAAAATACTGGTGAGGAAAGGATGTTTTGATTTTAAATAGTAGTCCTTGATGCCAGACTTTATCAAAAGCTTGACTGACATCAAGGAAAATCGCACAGCAATATTTCTTATCCCCAAATGATTTATAAATCATGTCTACTAGGCGATGGCATTGTTGAATGGTGGAGTGCTCCTTTCTAAACCCGAACTGGTGTTGAGGAATAATATCTTCAAGAAAAGTACCTGCTCGAATTCGTTTGATTATTAATTTTTCCAATAGCTTTGATAATACCGGAAGTAGACTTATTGGTCTATATGACGCAGGTTCATTAGGTGGCTTTCCCGGTTTCAGTATCATTATAATTTGTGAGAACTTTAGTTGACTAGGCCAGTATGTTAGACGAAGGATGGAATTAAACACTATCGTTATCAGTGTTATACCTTTTCTTGGGAGTTCTTTTAGTACCCTCGCTGTTATAAGGTCTTATCCGGGCGATTTTCGGTTATTTAGATATTTTATCTGGGTTCTTATTTCTGCTGGCGAGAAAGCTTGGATTGGTGGTGATAATTGCAAGGGCGCAGTTAGGTATTCTTCCACTTCTTCGTCTTGCTCATTTGTGTGAGGGTTGAAAGTCTTAGCTAGGTGTTGAGCAAATACATTCGTCTTTTCTAGATCTGATCTGGCCCATTGCCCTGTTTGACTTCTTATAGGAGGATTTGGGATCTGAGGCCCTTTAAAGCTTTTACTAGCTTTCCAGAGCGAATAGTCATATCTTGACAGATTGCCGAGGTATGTTTGAAATTTGTCATTGCGAGCTTCTCGTAATTTCTTCTTCAGCTGATTACTTAATCGATTGTATCTTGCTCTGTCTTGAATATCATGTGTACGCTGCCATATAGCACGTGCTCTTCGTTTCTGGGCTATCATTTTTTTAATATCGAGTGGAATATTAACTGATTGTCGCTGTCTGCGGTGAACTGATGGGGTAGAATACCACCCTGCTTCTTGAATTGTTTTGATTAAATGATTTGTTGTGCTTTCCAGTTCCTCCGGTTCTTTTATTCTCATATTAACTTCTAGATTGCTTTCGATAAAATCCCGAAATGCCTGCCAATCTGTATCTTGATTACACATTTTTGGATACATTTCTCTGAATATAACGGTTTCACTAACAGTAATTATAATAGGAGAATGATCCGATGAGAGATCATAGTTTGACTCAATAGCAAGGTAGTTATTTGAAACTCCATTCATGACAACGAAATCTAATAGATCTGGAATTTTGTTGAAATCCGTTGGCCAGTACGTAGGTTCGCCTGTTGAGAGGAATGAATAATTTCTGTCAGTGATAACTTTATATAGTTCTCTTCCTCGTGTTGTTATTAGCCTGGAGCCCCAGTGCGTGTGTTTAGCATTGTAATCGCCTGCTGCGATAAATCGGCATCCAAGTGTATCAAAGTAAGGGATAAGCTTTTCTTTAGTAAATCTGTGTCTTGGAGGACAATAAATTGCGGACAATACTAGCGGACCAGGTAAATTTTGAACTTGTATTGTCGTGGCTTGAAGGAATTCTTCTTCATACTTTGGCAGTTCATAATGAGCAATAGTTTTCCGTATAATAATAGCTGTCCCACCATGGGCTGTTCCGTCAGGGTACTCTGTATGATAAGTTACATAGTGAGGTATTGTGAAATAGGTTCTTGTTGTGAAATGCGCTTCTGAGATTAATAGTATATCAATTTTATTTAAGTTTAAGAAAACTATTATTTCTTCTTTATGTTGTTGGAGTCCATTGGCATTCCACTGGGCTATTCTTAAAAAGGCAGCCATTACGTTGTTATTTTATTTATGACGGTGGTAAGCATGGACAGGATCATACTGTTTTGCTGAAGAAGTTGATTAAATAAATTTTTAAATTCATCAAGAAACTTTGTTAAGGACAATTCAGGACCTGGTGTAGTGCTTTGTAGTACATTTGTTGGGAATGCTGGCGAAACAGCGTTTGCTTTTAAGGCATTTGCATAACTGGGATGTTGATATATTGGAATATTGTTATCTTTTTTGCCATTTGGTCTTATTTTCTTTTGCAATTCCTGATAAACACTGCATCCTTTATAATTTGCAGGGTGGGGGCCGCCGCATAGAGCACATTTGGCGGGCGTTTCGCGATTGTTTTGGCATTTGACAGTTTCATGGGGACCACCACATTTTACACACGCATGAGGGCGATAACAGTATGCCTTAGTGTGGTTATATGACTGGCATCTAGTGCACTGCACGAGTTCTGTTTTTTTACGTGGGGGTTCTACTTGAATGCACATATTTTGTATATGCTTAAGTTTGTAAATTTCTTTATTATTTTCATTTGATTCTAGGTCAATAAAGAACAAGGGTAGGGGATCTTTAGTAATTCTGCTTTTTATGTTAAAAATATTTCTGATTAAAAATCCTTTTAGTTGTAATTCTTGTTTTATTTCCGCCACTGGCGCAGTTGGATGCAGGTGTCTTATAACAACTCGATATGCCCGTTCCTGCTTAAATTGGTAGGTGTGGTGCACTATGTTATGTTCTTTTAAGTATTTACTCAATTTGCGATAACTGTCAGGGGTTTTTACATTTATTTTAACTTCTTTACCAGCCAAGGCTTTTGACTCGTAATCTGTTGGAGAAAGTATCGTTGTTAAACTTTTTATCATGTCCGGACAATTTTTGACTCCCTGGATAAATATTGGTGGAGGTTTGTGCGCTATTTCTGTAGTGGATGCTGCTTGGCTGGTTTTATCACCTATCAATTTAACAATATTTTTTAATTCTGCAAAACGTACTTTTTCTTTAGCTGCCCATCGGTATTGCAGTGCTAAATCATGGTTGATAATTCTTGATAGCACTCGACAAGTTGTGTCCGCCAATCATTTGAAGAACACATACCTAAAGAGTAATGATTTTAATATGTACTCATATGTTAAATTAACAATAAACATATTTAAAAAATAGGTTCTATTGAAATTCATCAAACATCTTTATTTTCGTGTGTTATGTTAGCTTTCATTATAAATAAGGCTTATCATTTTCCAAAAATGATCACTATCTTCCGACAAATTAAATCCTTTCAATTTTTCTTGAGTTGTGATGGGCTTTACAATATGATACGATTTGTCTTAAGAGGCCTGAAATGCATAATTAAGTTTCTTATTGCTACAATGACGCTTAATCAAACTTTTACCTGTATTTGCCTTGCAAGTATGACACACATCATTAGTGTGGTTTTGGAAAGGGCTACCAGAAACCAGTCCTCTACTAAAATGTTGAGAACTGATGTTTACATTATTATTTTGTAATGTATGTACTTAACTTGAAGGCCGGCTAGTAGGAGTGCTATTGGTTAAAGGTACATTACGGACAGGTACTTTTTCACTCGATGGCTGTGATTTCCCATATTTTGATAACTTAGGGGGCTTTGGAAGCTCATCCAGCTCATCCGATGAGGAATTGTTTAACAAGTAACTGTTTTTCAGATCTTTTGGCATTCTTTTGAATCTATTAGCTCGATGTCAATCTGATTCATATTCATCAGTTTGAGATACTGATGAATTTGCTTCCAACTTTTTAATTTTGTGAAGAGCTTTTTGATAAACACCTAAGTAAAAAAAAAGACAAAAACAAAACTAAATCTCTAAACTATATTGGTTGGAAGATGGTAAAAAACTTACTGTTACTATATTTTGAGGTAATTAAGCACTCTCCACATTTTGAGGTGTTTAAAGGTTCATGATTTTCAACTGCTTTATTCCTTGTTGTGTCTGTTTTAAAACAATTCCGCCACCAACAATATAGCAAACTTTTTTTTCAAATACCCAAGTACTAGAAATAATAGCCACAGGTGTAGCACCGTCCTTTTTTTCCTCTGGGAATTCTACCACTATATTTATAATGCTTGTGGTAAATTTGTGAAGTTCATTACAAATATTGAAATAAATAAATAAATGAGTAATATAATGAAATAAGTACTATATGAAAAAGTATTTTTTAAATATAAACTATGTACAGAAACTCATTTTAAAGTTACACTACAATAGATGTATTAACGGAGCAGATACTTCACAATTTTTGAATGGTATAACAACCGGTTTACAGATAATTTCATTTGTACTGTATGTTAAGGTGTCAGTCAAGGTGTATTCAATATTTTCAATTTCAACGGCATTCATCTGCAGAAGTGAACTGTCTGTGGGATAGTCTGTAAATTGCTTAATGTGTTTGCATTTATTACCGATTATGTACATATGGTCTGACTGTTTCACTACACATTTAATTTTGAAAGTTTCACCCGATTTTAAAAGATCATCACTGTCTTCTTGTCTCTTTACGTCAATTGCGCTATTTTCCAAAAATAGTTTTCTGTAATATTTAGCGTTATGAAATCCATGTAATCCGTTAATAGTTGTTAACTCTTCGGATGCAGTATTAACTTAAAAATGTTCTGGGTCTGTAGTAATTGAACAATTTTCTTGCTCGGTCAGCCGTCGCACTATTTGTTGGAGTGGCAAATTTGATGTTCTTAATTTTCTTTTAAGGGAACCTAGATAATTTTCAAACGGAAAACAATTAACACTATTTATCGTTCTATATTTTTTTAGCATCAGCAGCAAGATGAATTAGTGCATGAACATTATAAATACATAATGTTGTACCGTAAATTTTGATTCAATGTTTCACAAAAAGTTTCAATAAATCATTGGCATAATCATTATATAACTGATTTAAGTTTTCACTTAATAAAATTGTTATCGCAAATTTTAAAATCATAAAGTTTCCATAAACTTGTTTCGGTAAAATTTCCTGTAAAAATGCTGGTACAACATATAATAAAAACTGTCGCAACTCAGTGGCTTTCCACTTTTCGAGTTCTTTAAGAGATCGTGGTTTTCTGTTAAACTCCAATGGCGAACAGTTTTGGAGGGAATTTACATTTTTATCCAAACAGTTCATATCTTTATTGTTGATTTTAAACGGATGACTACCATCTCTGCACTCAAATAATAGTTTTCTAACAACACCAAGGCATATCGAGTGCATATAGTCAAGAACAAATTTTGAAACCAAACTATCTTCAATTTCTAATAAAGGACTGTACCGTGTACCCAGTATGGTGATCGGCAATTTCTAAATTGTTGAAAAACATTTCATCTGTTCACAGTGGTGCATTTAAGTCTAAAAATAGCATACGTCTGTTTTAATACACTCCTTTTACTGTACACTTATCGCACCCGAAATAACCATTGTGCCCCTTGGTCGCTTTAATAAATGATCTTGCAGGAGCATCACAACAGAATGATCTTATAGTAACTTCCACTGGTGTCAATTCAAATGTCAATCCATTTACTAAAGGAGATTTTAGTTCGGTAATAAATTCTTTCAAATTTCATTCAGCGGTGGTTTTGAAGAACCACTATAAATTGCCAGAGGAAAAGGTGGTTCTCTAAAAAATTCATAAACTTTACATAAAATTGGCCAGAATGAATTGTTATACTTTTTTGAATAGGCAATCCATCAATGTTAAAATCAAGAGATATTTTACTACGAATTCCGTATTTTTTAAATACTTTATTGATACCACTGGTAAGACCAAAATAAAAAAAGCTGCCATATCCCATTTGATTAACAATAATTGTTTTTGGTGTTTTCAACAAAGTTCGAGCATCTTTTGAAAGTGAAGAAGTATTTGGACTTGTTTTAAACATTCCAATAATTCAGAAACAGCCAAATGTGTAATATTGTTTTTAATAGCCCAGCATCATTGTAAAAGTACTCAACACTATTTATTTCTTCACTGACTGATGCAGTTTCGGTTGGGAATGAATCTACATAGGAGGAATCAGCAGGGCGATCGAAAATATTGTACGGGTGTTCTTCACTTTCTTCGTTGTTATTATATTCAATCCTACTAGTTGCTAAATTAAATAATGAAGATGAAGCGGTTTCATTTTGGAATGACTCGGTATGATTGGAGGAGGATTGTTGGGTAAAAATTGCATCTTCAATATTAGTTACTTCCAAAACTTGCTTAAATTTGTCTTTAATACACTTATATTTGTAACTTTTACTTTTTATTTTCAAAGTATTCGGCATTTTAAAACGGTTCTCAATGAAAATCAAAAATTAAAACCCCCGATAAACTAGAATCATACATAACCTACAATTACATATACCAAAACAAAAGTACTTACTCGGTTGCTATAGTTGTCATTATAAAATGTTCTTCATAAACTGCTTATTAGTACTACACAATTCACATACATATTTTTGTTTATATTCATATTATCCAACAAGATTTTAATTTTTTATTTATTAGACGGGAGTTTTGTGTGTTATATTAAAATTCAATTTCCGATACTTTTGAAATGTGTCAACGTGGTGGATGCAACGCACTCATGGCCACAAGACGGCAACGGGGTGCAAACAGTGCAGGTTCGAGCATTCCTTGGCCCAGTGGCGGAGGCAGGCAGTTAAATGTAAAAGAACATAAACTTTTCTTGCAAATTTTAAATGTCTGCTTTTCCCTGCTAATCTTGGTATTAGAGCTTAATCTTACAATTGCCAATTCCTTTCTTATAATTTGCTCGTTGCAACATATGATAATATAATTCTGGCTTCCTGTACCTTATTTAAAATTGTTCATAAATATTTCCTGCTTATTTATTTGAATTATACGCTACAATACCATACACTTAGCAAACCTTTCTGTGACAAATTAATTCTATCGGTTCGGCTTTAATTCTGCACAAACCTATTTAATTAATTTTGATATGTGGATTTCCACCTGTGAACAACGAGCCTTGTCCCTTGCGTTTCGTATTCAAATCCTTTCTTTTAATACAAGCATCTTTTTCTCAATGCATTTACTGACTGATATTTAAGTTTATATTCTCGCAGCTAAATAAAACACCCTTACTCCGTGCTTTGATTTAATTTTAATATTGTACTGCAATCGGAGCAAAGCCGTAAGGCCTAATACCACTGAAATATGATGGAGAAGTTATTAGGCCAAGATGGTCACGCGTAGTCCTACGATTACCCTCTTACCACACAGACATAAACCCGATTGGGAAAATATGGGTGTCAGTAAAGAACTATGGTGCTGCAAAAAAACACAACATTCAAATTAGACGTCAAAACTTTAGCAGAGATTAAATTCAGAAATGTGGGTGTGCAAGGTAAATCACGTTCTAATCTATCATCTGAACAAGATGATTGTGTTGAAAACGATTTAGGTTGCCAACTGTTGGAGGAATCTATTTATATTATTTTACCGTTTATTTGTTTAGTTGTTTGTTATTTTTTTGTATTGTATTGTATGTATTTATCATTGCCTCAGATATAAACAGAATTTCAGGAACTAGAAAATCATCAGATTTTTAAAGTTATTGTAAGTTTTTATATAGGGTGTTACGGAAATTAGTGCAAATATTTGAACCAGTGATAGAGCTCACCAAAAGGAACAACTTTGCTATTTATCGTTTTTCATTTAATCGCATATTTTTTCAATCATTTATCTCCCCTAAATTTGACGAGCCGCTTGGTTAGCAAAGCAAAGCGAACGACGCAAGTATATAATAACTGCAAGGTACTTGCATAAAAAACATGCGATCAATAACTTACCTACTTCAATTAATTGATAAAGTACGTTGGTGACCAGATGTGAACTACAGGTTTTATCAGTATTTATGTAGTTTTTGTTGATTTGCATATCAAAGAAATATTTTTTGTGTTTTGTGCCATTAAATTAAAATATTGTTCCATAGGCGCGTATGCATTTTAAGAGTAATATTGTTTTGAATTTTAACTTAGTTTTGAGGGCGTTTTTGAAAAAATAATAAATAGGGAAGTTGTGCAGTTAAGCGAGTTCTATTACGGGTTAAAATATTTCCACTCATTTCCATAATACCCTGTATTTTGCAAATATAAATAAAATATGTTTATTTTCAAACATCGTAGAAGTGAAAACTTATGTGACTTGATTCACAAAAAAAACTTTGACTATAATTATAATCATAAGTAAAGATAGTACTTTATCTGATTGGGCATTGAAACGGGTCAATTCGTGCCACCTGTCTTTACTTATTTTACATTCCTTTCATTATATACTAATTAGCCATAAAGTCTGACAGTAAGTGTTCTCGGGTTTATTTATTCAGTTTAGCACTATAGAGTAATAATTGATGTATACGTAGTCAATGACTATAGAATGTAACGCGCCTCGAATACGTGAAAGAATGCGTCGACAGTGCAGTTTAGTTCGGGAAATATCCAGCCAGTATATGCATCAATGCTAGAGGCCTGCAAAAGGAGGGATTCGCGCCCAGACCATCGAGAGGCAAAGGTCACGCTAGTCCGTGCAAAAGGGTGCGAACATAGCGTAGCACTTGATGCCCTATCCAGTTCAAATTAGAACGAATCGACCTTTAGAAAGGGTGGTAGAGTGCTGTACGTGGAATTCGCAGAAGAAGAGCAACGTTGATTCAGCCCCAGGTGCACCGAAACCAAATTGCAGCAAACCAGTCTGATATCACAGGAAGCTACAATTGCTGCAGAAACCAGGCTAGTTACGCTTGTAAATAAACAGCGAAACAAGAACGCTGTTTGCAATTAGCACAAGTAATTGCGTAACGGCCAGCAAAGTGTTGCGTCTCTAGAAAAGGACAGCCCAGGCGAAGTAACACGTCATATGCTGATCCGGCAGATTGCGGGCTTATTCGTGGAAGTGTGATTAAGAAACGACAACTGCGGGTGCGGCTTATTAGCTTGAACTTAACGATTGCACATATCGCGTTGGTGAACCTTGCGCTGTTACTATGAACGCAACATTAAGCGTTTAATTAAGATATTTCCTTAGGCGCCGTGCGCCATTGTTTTGTGTATCTGTATACATGTATTTGTTTCTTGTTTATTCTCCTACAGATTATTGTAAGATGTTGGGATTTTTATTGTCATTCATGTTTGCATTGGTAGTACCGTATTTCAGGTGTTCATGGTTGGCAGCAATAATATTGGATTACCCTTAGCCACTGTAGGAACGTAAAAAGAGTCTCACAGCACACCGACTGATTAAGCTAGCGAACCCAGGGCATTGTAAAGCAATAATTTAGTAGGTGTAGGGCTCGGAGTAGGAGGCCGTGTTACAGCATAAAAAGTGTCCACTGTTGCTACTTTATCAGCCTAATCATATAAAATAACAAAAACCAACAATTCAGCAGCAGAAGGAGCAAACCCATCAGTTTCTTGAAGAAGTCTTTCAACAGCAGGAAATGTTTGGTGGTTTGGTACGGGCCCATTTTGGAAATATTTCTTTGTATACTCTCACCAACTCCCTACCATTTGCTTGACAATAACCATAGACTAATACCGGGTGTCTTAAAAAAAATTACATCTAGTATGCTTTGAATTTCCCATAATGCAATCTAAAATTTTATTTGAAATTGGCAAAACTGTAAGTCTGTGTCAAATTCCAGGTTAGTAGGTTATGTTTTGCGTCAGTTTGTGTCAAAAATGACGCAAAACCTAACCTGCTAACCACATAGACATAGACTTACAGTCTTGGCAATTTCAAATAAATTTTAGATTGCATTATGGGAAGTTCATAACATACTAGATGTAATTCTTTTTAAGACACCCGGTACAATGTCGGTCATTTCTGCGCGTAAGTGTAAGGAACGGCCATAGCAAAACATGTAAAAACTAAATTTTACATTTTGAAATTGAACGATAAAGGTTTGTCGAATTATTTGACAATAGTCTTTTGTAATCAATGACAATTTCTATTATGGTTAACTTCTTGCTACGTAAACTCTTAAACACAGTACAATTTTTTTACCAGTTCGAAGCCTTGATAAAGTGGGAAGGAGCGCAACGACAAATTTCAATAGGCAATAAAACATTTAAATTCAATTATTTTAGAGACGGTTGCTCAGACCGACACCATCAAGTATACCTTTTTTGGACAAAAATTTCAGGTTATACGAAGTTTTTGTTAGAAATTTAATATACCGAAGCACCAACATACTATGAAGCTTTAGATGTATGCGAAATGATGCTGGTGGCACCCTCTGCGATGTACATCAAAACTGATTTTCTAATCCCAAAAACCTATTCATACCAAACTTCGTCCAGATTCTCCTATTATTTCTCCTATTTCGGAAACTATCAACTTTTGGACTAAGATAATCTGGGCTAAATCGTTATAATTTAGCATCAGGAACATGTGCTAGCGTTTTGTATGGACCTTGTATGGAGACACCCTGTAAATAGGTACTACTGAAATAGTTGATAAAATATCAGTTATGTTTCAAACCATAACACAACCAAAAATTTTAATTCTCTTCAAAAGTTCTAATATTAAAAGAAATAATAAATATTTTTATAGAAGTTTTATGTGTTGAGGCTGGAAAGCACAGAAAACCATTTTTATTGGAAATAACATCTAAAATTTTATTTTCAAACGAATACTTTAATTGTAATAAAAGTAATGAAATTAGAAAACAATAATTTTGTAGGAATGTAAGAAATCAAGATTGAGGTAGAATCGTGATACATTGGAAATCATTTTTCCATGGTTACGATGAATAAACGTCACAACTAATAATTAAATTACATTGTTGTAATGTTTGACGTTGTTATTTTATATAACAAGGTCGATAAACAAGATTGGCAACTTTATATGCATATGTACTGCATGATAAGATAAAGTACTACCTTTACGTTTGATTATAATTACAAGTGTATGACGATGTTATCTCATCGCGCAACAAAAAACATGTAGGTTAACTACACGTAGAATGACAAAGATTCACTTTTGTGGATCGTATAGATAACATTTAAAATATATCTCCATTTTCTTGCTTCTCAGTTAATAATAATAAAATGCTAGTTTTATTTTTTGCATTCCTTCGGTTATGGAAAATGAAAAATGGTTAGCAACAGTATGAATAGATGCAGTATTTTTTTCTCTACAAAAAAATGTATTTACACTTTAGCTCTAAAATAATTAGGGGAGCCAAAAAAAAATTGACCGGAAGTCGACCTCGGAAAAGAAATCCGATTTCCGGTTTCTATATATTTTTGGAATCTACTCTTCAAGCTGAGTCGAATGATATATATCTCGTCCTCCTAAAATATATCTCCATTTTCTTGCTTCTCAGGTAATAATAAGTTAATAATCAAAGCTTTTACTTTGCGAATCAACTCACATAAGTTGTCACTCTTATGATGTTTGAAAATCAACATATTTTGTTTGCTTGTTTGTTTATTCATGGAAAAGGTCTATAATACTAAATTTCAAATAAACAAGCAGTACTTGGAACTAAGTAGTAATCATAACTATGAACGTGATTGGTCGGAACAAAGTCATCATTACAACCATTTGAAAATAAAATACGTTTTTTTTTCAAATTGTCTTAACTTAAAATCAGTTATAAATACTAAAAATTTAAAAGGAAAGCCGACAAATAGGGGAAAAAAGGCTGGCCTACAACGTTTATTTGAATTATATAGGATACAATTAGAGTAAAACACGAGCAGTCAAATTATAATTACTAGTATTAAGAACAGTTTTGCATTATCGATTGCCCTTTGCATTATTGAAGTAAATGGTTAATTTGAAAAGTTGAAAAAAATTGTAAAAACTGAAGATGCATACAGATTTGTATCATAAAAAATAAAATAACATATTTTTTATTTCAGCAAACCGGGCGGAAAATTCACGCTGGACGATTTCTGAAAGTAACAACTTAATATTCCAACGTTCAGATTATTATTTCATTTTCTTGTTATTAAATAGTATAATACTGCCTTATGTCATGTAATTTTTGCTGAGCAATCATGTTGAGTTTTTTAACTATTTTATATACTTAGGTGCACCAGACTCTTAAATTATGTATTACTCTGAAGATGATGAAATATTTTCTAGTCTAATTTCTGTATGCTTCTTCATATAGTTCATAAAATTATCTTTCAGTGATGCTTTATAGTCGCAAACTGAACAGCAATGAGGCTTTTCTCGTGTATGCGCCAAGTTATGTACAAGCTATAGAAGATTGGCTAAATTGTGTAGAATATGATACTACATGAATAAGATGAATTAATGAAAGATCACAAACCTGATAGACTAATAGAAAAACTAATTAAATTTCCTGAAAGAATTGATGTAAATACGTATATCAAAATACACTTAGCACTAGAAGCATTTTTATATAAAGCTCAAACAAGAAATCAGAGGCATGATAAGAATATTAAACATAGAATAAAATTTTAAATGGGCGATTTGGTACTAGTTCATAATCATTTACAATCATCAACAATGGAGAAGACTATAATAGTATATTACACAACGAGAGCTGTAGGAAGCATATTACACGCGAGTTGGAAAAGTTACGCACAAGCCGCGTAGCGGCGCGTGTGTAATTCCACGAGCGTGTAATTGCTCTATAGCTCGAGTTGCGTACTATACTTTTTCTACGATCACACTCATTTCGTTAAACGAAAAAGAAATATTTTATTAACTGTCAAATCATCTGTCACACCATCTTAAAAATTAGGCGGCTGCAGTCACATCCCTACACCGCTTCGTACAAACAACAGAAACTAACTGTAACGTAATAAAAAAAATTACGTGTTAGTCATTACGTAACACTGTTTGTAACAACGAATTTACTAATCAAGTAAACAGTGCTTAATGAGCAATTTACTAATAAAGGAGTAGAAAAAAGTACTTTTACTTCCTATGAACTAAGAGTAAGTTCTAACTGGTCACCTATGGATGCAATTGTCAGAATGATTTTTGAAATGAGAAACGTCAAAATAAATCAATCATCTAAAATTTTGATTAATTTGTACTTTTCTAGGTTGCAGAAAAAAATTTATGTATTATTCGGATCAAAAGTGACCCTGTTTGACTAGCAATTTTTGCGTTCGCTCGGCCACGCTATGCTTTAAAAATGCAAACATAATTACTTGTCAAAGTGCCACTTTTAATCCTAATAAAACAATATACTATTTTTACATATTACCTATTATAGAACAACGCCCACATATTGTATGTAAACAAAAAAAAATATGTTGAAACAAAACACCAGCCTACTAAATCATAAACGTTTTAAATTCGAACTACGAGACGATCTTGAATTTTTTGATCAAGGATATCTTTGAAACGAATGATTTTAGAACATATGTTTTTTCTTATTTTTTGCTGTAGAGTAACGCCCTTGCATTTTTTCTGTGCAATTTTGAAACACCCTGTATATCAACAGTATATTGTGATAAACACAGTGGAGAAAGTCCGCTAAAACATCTCATAACAGACCACTGTCTAATATGATATCATTCAAAGACCATCTTTACAGGTGTTTTACCTTTGAATTCTATAAGATGCTATAATTATTAGGATTTTTTACAACCATTTGTTTCGTAGAAGTTATGCTTTAGTTAAAAATAAATTATTTAGTGGGAAATTGTTTTGAATTTCTAGCTATTTTTTGGTGTGTATTCTGTTGCCTATCCTCCTGGTCCATTTCTATACATATATAGATTTTAGGAAGTCCCTAGGACTAGGAAAATTCTTGATATTTTTTAAAAGATTACTTGTATAGGGAGAGCGATTTCATGTAGCCATTTTAAGATTGATAGATAGACTGCTTCTGGTATTTGTGAGGAATTTTTGGGACACTCATTACATGTAGATAGATTTGGAACCATTCGAGATTTTGGAATGTTTCTCTTAGCATTAATGTGTTGTGTATGCAATCGCTAAGATTCATCTGGTTGTGCTAGGATTCAAAAGAAAAACTCGCCTCTGGCTGCTCTCCAACTTTTAGTAAATCAATCTGGTTTCGCCTTGGCACATTACATGACGCGTTGGTGATATTTTAGATTTCTTATTAACCCGTTTATCATTTTTCTTTTTTGAGCTTAGCTGCCAGCACGTAAAGCACCTGAAGGGCAGATTTGTAAGCGGTTTTGAGTGTCTTGTTTAGCTACTCTGGCAAAATACCTCGTATTATTACACATTGTCAATAGGAGAAAATCCCGCAAAACTTAACCATGCCGTTTTGGCAGTTTGTCCACGGCTCCTGTGACTTCTCCATGGTCGCCTTCTAGGCTTGGACATATCCAGGTAAACCTTTTGCGATTTCCCTTGTGGCCTAGCCGAACTATAAAACATGTGTGATTGCTGTTCTTTATTGTAAATGATTATTACTCACAGATATGCAGTAATGACTTTTTGAAGATTGATAAGAGAAACTGGAAGTCTGTCTGTGACAGCATTGCTCATTAGCTTAGTGCCATTTTTCGACGATTTAGTGTCTTGCCTTGTGGAAGTGTTTGACAACAGATTTTTGCGACAATCTTGCGAGGGAACACTGGAGTCCTGTTTTGTGCTTGCCAATGCTTACAGCGAATTAAAGTGTACAATAATTCGGACGCATTTGCCTATTGCGCGAATTTCGGTCTCCTTCCTCGATTCCGCTTTCGGCCGTTTACGCTAGTGGATGGGAGACATGTGCTCCTCAAGTGCATTGAGAGGAAATCGTACAACTATTTGCTCTTTACTCAGTTTATTCGAATTCAATGTTACCAATAGAAGGATGTACAGTACATAAACAAGTTCACATTTGCAACCGATAAAATTAATGTAAAACTTAGAATAGAATCAATATTTTACAATAATTACATCACAATAGAAACAAATTTAAATAAAATCACTGCAGATACATTAAAATATACAAAATCATAGGTTTCTACCCCTCATAATTTTATTTGAATTTATATGAGTGTAGCATTCGCCATTTCTATTATGCCTTCTAAATATTTTGCTTGCGAAAGATTTAGGTAATTTTTGGAACGGCATAGAGATGTAGAGTAAATAAACATTGACTCGCAATAATTTCTAGCTTTTCTTTTATCTATTTTTTTTATGGAAAATGTTATGTGGTGTAAGAATTTGCACCGGTTTAAACCTTCTCGAACCAGTGGCGCATCCGAACAACCCACCCGATCCTGCTCAGGGACAGCTAGCAAAACTTTGTTAGAACACAAGACAGTTACTGAATCACAGTGTTTTGTTTCTGTAAAGCATCATTGAGTATTACTGAGCGTTTATTTAATTTATAGAAATTCCTCGTATAACACATTGAAGCTAATTTAAATTTATAATGTTATTGAACAACTCGACAAGCCTTTTTAGTCATCTTTTACAGCTTGTCTACAATTTAACTTGGTAAGATCATGAAAGTGTTTGGGTAGGTTTCTTTGACATAGACGTTGTTCTTGAGTTTCACTTGCAGCGCTCTCTATATAAGTTGATAAATTTTTCATAGTTGAAAACGATTTATAGTTGTCTGTTTAAAAAATTTCCACAAATAGTCTGATGTGTAATCTATTACAGTTACAGCACTCTTGTTTATTAGGGGACCTGTAAATGCAGCCACACCGTTGCAATTCAAAGTGACACAAGAATTAAATCGTTAATAGTTCTAATTTCTCTTGGAAACAGAAACATCTTTCTACCATATTATATCCTAATAGATATATTATAATGAATTTTTAGGTTAATTATTACAAAAAATTTAAACCATATGGCAATAGCTAATTGCTGCTATAAATAGGTTCGTAATTTTGAATCTGTAAACATTTTCAATAACTGTAAATTGTCGTATACCTGAAAAACTGGTTCATCGCTAAGCAATGGAATCTTAAATCTATTACTTGGCCACATTAAAGCGTTTGTATTGCTATTATATGAAGCACATCTTACAGATAATTTTAAAAACAAGCAGAAATGCATTTAAGAGAAATGAAAAATGCCATCTTTTAAGCTTGAAACTTTTACGTTCACAAATCATCAGATTGAAAACGACTAATCTAATTTATTTTTAATTTAAGGTACAAAGTTTGGCATGGATTATTTTAGCCCTCTTAGCAATATTAATACATCTTGAAGCATGGATACCTGTAATTGAATTACCCTTGACACACGGAAAACTCCTAAGAAGTACGATGGTTATCTATTTAACCGGTAAGAATATAATTATATATAATTACGGTATAATTAATTATATGGTATTTTCTGATACACATATGTAATCGAAATTATTATGGCTATAGCTCAGTACAATTTTTTTTCTATTATTGAAATTGTAAATATTACAATTTATTCATAGTACTATTATAATGAATTTAAATATAAATTATTCCAAAATTGCGCCTACTTCGTGACGTTTCACGTTTCTGCAAATTATTTAAAAATTTGTTAATTACCGTTATTTATAAGGCGCTATCGCAGTCCCAAGAGCCATGCAACCGTGACATGAAGACATCTGGGGTCCACTTGTAACGTCATAAACACACTGGTCCCTTGCAAAGGCCGCCATGCAATGCTACGTAGTTATATAAACGCAAGTTTTAAGTTACTATCAAAAGTAAAGCTCAGCTCTGATTACTTAAAATGCAAACAAATATTAGTATAGTTCTGATCCAGGATTGTCGATTGCTGAAGTGAATAGATTCGAGTCAAATTTAGAACACTTTATTGATTAAATGTATAATACATGCTCATAATAAAAACAATCATAATTTTACCCAAAATAATTACAAATTGAACTGGCGGAGAGAGATTCGACCGCTGGGTCTTGTTAGATTATTTTCGACCTCTTTCGTTTTGCTCAAAATTACGTTTATTTGTCGCCCGAATTCTTACTGATTACGGCCCTGTACAGTTACATTCAAATTCGTCTTAGCAAGCATTCTTCGTTCAGTGCACAAAGTGCGTATTTGTTTCGACAATCAAGCGTTGAACGCCTAAATAAATCAAATTCTTTATGTTAAGCAATAACGAAATTCAGGCCAAGCCGTCATCCACATTCATGGTAGACTGACTGGTAGTTCATGGATGCGATGAGTAGTTCGACTAACTCTAACGGGACGGGGAGCTTTAGGTGAGGTTAAAGATTTACATAGGCAGTTCAACTTCTCGAGGATAAGACAATGGTAACTGATGGAGTAGGGCAAAACAAGAGGTTTGCGTGGACTCGCGTGTTGCTAGCCCCCTCATAAAACACTTGGTTCAATCGGCTACATCTTGCGGCGACCGGGCGGCAGACATCTGGCTTTGCGTAATCCCAGATCTTCCTTCCGCGAATGAATAGCTCTTATGACTGTAATAGTATCTTGTAATTTGATAACGCTGATTAGCACGTTTTCAAACCATTTGCAAGATTGTTAAACGTCAAAACTTTTTCTCAAAATAGAGACTTCTATGAACAAGCGCTAATAAGATGGCCACCAAATTTACCAGATATAAATATAAACATGCTTGAGATATGCTACAACAAGAATTCAGCACAGAAATAAACCACCATTAACTTTACGACAATTAAAAATTGTTACTACCAGAAAGTGAGAGCAATACTTTTCAATATCTGTTTAACTTTATTGCAATGGTAATACGAATAAATCATAATTTATTCAATAGTTAAGTTTGTGTTATATTATTGGTTTCATATTCACTTTTATTTTCCAAGTAAGAAGGAACATTTTCAAGAAAAGGGATATATTCCAGAATATATCGATATTCATAAATTTTTACCAAGCTGCTTTCTTCGTTTAGTAAATATGGTCGAAAGCTTTGCTTTTTTAATATACTGTAAAATATAGTCTATACTAATAAGCCTCGGTGGCGTAGCGGTAAGAGCGCTAGGTTTCCAACACACAAGTTCTGGGTTTAAATGCTTGTATAGTTGGAACTTTTTCCACAGTCCACCGGTCCAGTCCTGAGCCCGGTGACCATTCAGCGCTGGATAGAATCAACGTCGCCCTCTACTGAAAACTGGTCTATAAAGTAGAGTAGCGAGATTAGACACAAAACAGAGACTCACACGTGACTTGGAGATATCACAAAGGCTCACCTTGAGGGCTCTATACCTACACGTAAACTTGGTGTACCGTTCACCAATAATCCATAATCTATGCTAGTAACATTTTAAATCTTTTTCTTCCTCTTAATGTAAGCCGAGAGCTTGAACAACTGCAATAATTTCCCATGCAGGTTTCTTTTTCTAGCTGTATAGATCTTCTTCAGAGTAGTGGCATGGGTTTACATTAACTAGCGGCATAGACCGCGATACGCTACATTGATTGCTACTTACTTTTTGTATTTTAATAATGAATTTAAGGTTTCATTCCTGGTTACTATTTTTGTAAAGACATTTTCCATCTCTTATTAAGAAGCAAATTTCCCGGACAATTGTTCTTAGTTTTTTTCGATTAACAATAACCGCTCTTGGAACCCAATAGGATCTCTACTAGATGTGATTAATTCAGTATTTTAAAATCCGAGGTGATGCCTTTTCTCACGTCACTTTCAGTAGCTGTCTATAAAATATATTGTTTAGGTTTATGCAGTTGTGTAGACCTTTAAACTGCACTCCTTATTCATAAAATAATTTATTTTTAGTTTTGGAAAGTGATGAAGTTTACAAAATAATAATAACTTCGAGCGGACTTTTTCTATGGTCACTTATATACTTATCAATATATTCATTTTGGATCGGGATTTCATCAGTGCTGCTATGGGGTAAGTCAACATTTTTTTATAAATGATCTAAGTATATCCTTGCATGTATTATGGTTCTATTGATACACAATTTTCTCTATCGTGTAATACGGTTAACATAATGTTTCAAAGATTATTATAATCTGCACTAATAAAATTTTGCAGAATATAAGGTTGATGAATTATTTCATCTGGCTTTCAATTGGCAAACACAAGACGGTTGATACAGTTCCAGAATGTACATATACAAGATGTTTCACGACTAATGTAAAAACATCAGACAAAAACTATGTCAAGATTTTCTACAAGCAACCAGATAAATATCAAATATCATAGTCTATCAGTTAGAAGAGCTCTTGGTCATGCCGCTGCTATGAAATGACGAATATGTTGAAATCCTCCAGATCCGTTTAAACCATAACTGATCAAACATGCAAAATTAAATAATTTAGTTTGGGATTTGGACTCAAGCCGCGTTACTATGGTTGGCAGGAAACTAGAACACATTGAAACAGAAACCAAAGTTAATAATTTTACTAAGAAAAACAATTTGATGAGTTTCTTTTATGAATGACCACAATATTTGTCCTGCAATAATGTAAACGATTTGATAAATGCTCTTGAACATACACATAAACCAAAAAATAACGATTGTTTACTGATGTATCTAAACTAGCGATGTATCGATCCGGTCGGATTCGATACAAAGGATCGAATCCGGGGCAGGATCGATTTGGATCGAGTCCAAATTTCGGTCCGGATTCGTTCCGAGGAACGAAAAGGTCGCGAGGCGTCAATTCTCGCGGACATTCATTCCTTTGGCATTCCGTTATTCAATCCATTTCAATACAGAAGACAATACAATGTGTTGATAGGGTACAGCAAATGATGATGGTGTTCGTTTTAGAGGCTCGACGTCGACAGGCGACACATGACACGGCCGAAGTTGCATGCTTTTTATCAGTTATCAGTGATTTATGGCTTTTGGCGGCTTTGTATGTGCCCAATTAATGTTTGAGAGATATAAACATACTGAATTACCGACTGCGTGACCACTCACCAAAACAAAGATACGCGCGTTGTTCGTTCCGGGTCCGGAATGATCGAGGACCCCGGGTGTCTGAAATGCACATTCAATTTCGATGTCAATCCGAGGATCGAATCCGATGGACTCGATCCACTTGCGGAATGGGATTGGAATGAACGAGTCCGCAAAAGTATCGAAACTTCCCATCACTAATCTAAACTAAGTCGAAAGGCAGTTTACTTGCAATAATCAAATTGGTATTACAAAATCGCGAAGATGTTGTGAAGATTCTGAAGAATAAAAACAAACTTGGGAATGGAATGTCCGTATCATCAGATAAAACAAGAAAGCAGCGCGAATATATGAAAAATCTGGTTCTACAATTGCAATCTTATATCGACAAAGGTGAGAACAATAAAACCATTAAATATATACGTGGTATTCCGAAAATAGTTAACAAAACAATCCCTGGGGAAAATAACAGAAATAAGTGACTCCACTCTCGGCGGTATCATTCTAACGCTTTCGTAAACATTAAACAAACTAAAAAAATAATACAAGCGCTGATAAATGTGCTTTAAATGCTATAAATTTCGTATATCTCAATATTCAAAGTTTTATTGCTAATAAAGACTTGTTAAATATATTTGTTGCGGCTAATAATCCAAGTGTAATTTGTTTGAGCGAGGCCCGAATCACCACCGACATCCAAGACTTCGAATTAAACATTGATAATTACACGATGTTTCGTTGTAACTCAACTAGCCGCCACACCGGCGGAATTCTTGTTTTTGTGCGCGACGCGCTTAGTGTACTGGATGTCAAGTTGTACGTAAACAGTGGGAACTATTGGTGTGCGGTTATTAAAATTAAAATTGATTCTGGAGAAATAATTTATGTTGGTTGTTTCTACCATTCACCATCAAGTAATCATGGCGAGTTTCTCAAGGTTCTTGAAGATTGGTGTGAAGAGTAAAAGACAAAAAAAATTGTTTTCTTTGGTGATGCCAATATAAATTATTTGGCTCAAGACAATAGCCTCACTAGGCGTTGTAAAGTTATTTTACAAACATCCGGATACAAGCAACTTATTACTACTCCTACTAGATGCACTAACACTAGCAATACTTTGATAGATTATGTTGTTACTAATATAGATTCTTTAGATGTAAGTGTACATGATTCTCCCCAAATTACTGATCATTCTATTATAAAAGTAAATATGAAGTTTAGCAGTCACATACCTAAGCCTACAATTGCAATAACAAAAAAATACAGAAATTTGTCAAACAATGTGTTGGAGCAAATAAATTTAAGTCTACTTGATCGTACGTGGCCCTTATCTTCAATTAATGTTAATGACATATTTAATAGTGTATACGACACCTTTCATGTAATAATTAATCAAATCTCACCAATTAAATGTTCGATTAAAAATAAACACATATATACACCATGGTTTGATCATGATTGTGCGACAGCCTTTAAAATTAGAGATACAGCTTATAGAACATTTAAATCCCGCAATAACTTTGATAAAGACAAAAATTGGTATGAGTACAAAAAACTAAGAAATTTAATTAAAAGCAAAAAGAAAACGCTCCGCCTGCGACATTCCCTGGGTGGATTGAGTAGCTTAGGGGATGTTGTTGCCGGTCCCAAGCCCGGAGAAAGGAGGAGGGTTTGTGGGACAGACTAGCATCCTACCCACGAGAAAACTACTATGCTCAAAGAATCGACAGAATCTAAGACGACACGGCGAGAAATGGCAAATGAACCTGGTTGTGCGGTCAATGGATACGACGACACGGAAAACAAAATAATGTAACTTAACATGGATAAATACAAACAAAAAATAGCCTCGGAAAAAGGATGGATAACAAAGGTAACAGACAAGGCGAGAGCACGGAAAAAACGAGTATGGAAATCAAAAATATTACGATTAGCCTGTTGGAATATAACATCATGGACAAACAAAGACCAACAAATCATTATGGAAATGAACAA
The DNA here is from genome assembly GCA_940337035.1 of Agriotes lineatus. Lineage (NCBI taxonomy): Eukaryota > Metazoa > Arthropoda > Insecta > Coleoptera > Elateridae > Agriotes > Agriotes lineatus. Next base: position 37,762,396 of record OW679199.1, on the reverse strand, counting down.
GCACAAAATCGACATATGTGCCATATCAGAGACAAAGAGAAAAGGGAAAGGCAACATGAAATACGGAAATTATATTTTCATATACAGTGGAAGAGATAAGAATGACAGAGCCCAATCCGGAATTGGTATACTGTTACACGAAAAATTCGAACAACATATTGAAAACATCAAATACTTAAACGATAGGCTGCTACAAATCACATTAATATTCAACACAACTAAAATACACATTGTGAGTGCATACGCTCCAGATATAAGTAAACCCAAAGAGGACAGGCAACTATTCTTTGACAACCTACAAGAAGTAGTAGAACAGATCCCAAACAATGGAAAAACTATTTATTATGGGTGACCTAAATGCAAGAATTGGAAATGACGTTATCCCAGGAGTTATGCAAAGATCAACGAAGCTCTTAATGAACTGCGCATAAATAATACTTTCTTCGATCACAAAATGCAGTATAAGTATACTTGGTCCAATTCCAGAGGATATGAATCCATTATCGATTATATTATCACCAATAAAAGTGTACACCCTGAGGTAATTCTAGATGTCAAAACACTCAACTCGGCTATAGCAGATACTGACCATAACCTTCTAATATGTAAATTTCGGGAGAGAATAAACATTAAAAGAAACCCACCACCAGAATACATTATTAAATTCAACATAGAATCATTTGACAATTATAGCACTAAAAATCTGTACGTACAGAGACTTGCATCAAAAATTCATGCTAATGCAATAAAAGAAAATGACAGCGTCAATCAAGCATGGGTACGATTAAGATCTAACATATTGACAAGTGCCACAGAATCAATTGGAACCAGAAGAATTAATATAAATGGAAGACGTAATATGAAGCCGTGGTTTACAGAAGAGGTTAAGTTGCTAGCAGAAGAGAAAAGAAAAGCATACATATTATACAGGAGCAACAAAACACCAGAAACATATAACACATATAAAGACACAAGAAATAGAATTAATAGTGAGATCGCAAAATTGAAAAGGGAATACTGGAGAAGATTCACTAGTGAAATGGAAAACGATTTGTATGGAGCTCAGAAAAAGGTCTGGAATATGCTAAGGAATAGAAAAAAGCCTATCAACGAACACATACAGACGGGCATAATCTCTACAGACCAGTGGGTGCTACACTTCAAGAAACTTTACAAACCTATCCCTCAAGAAGCAGAAGAACAAGTACCCGAAGACCTACATAATGAAACAGAACTAGAAATCACGTATGAAGATGTACACAAAACTGTCACAAAACTAAAAAACAGAAAATCCCCTGGACCAGACACAATCACTAATGAAATGATAAAATATGGCAGCGAAACGCTAGCACGAGAAATTACTATCTTATTTAACAAGATATTAGAGCAAGGGAGGATACCAGAACAATGGCGCTCTAGCATAACTGTCCCTATATTTAAAAGAGGAACAAAGAAAGACCCAACAAACTACAGAGGAATCTCTTTATTGAGTGCAGTATCTAAGCTATTAACAAAAATCCTATCTGAAAAAATAATTCAGCATACGGGGATAAGTGAAGAACAAGGCTTTCGCCAAAATAGATCAACAATAGACGCCATATTTGTACTGCGTCAGCTAATAGAAAAATCGGTTGAGTTCAACAAGCCAATGTTCCTATGTTTTGTTGATCTCACGCAAGCGTTCTTAAGAATTCTACACCACCGTAATATAAATAAAAAGATACTAAATATAATAAAACAGTTAAACACAAACAACAAAACTCAAATAAGAGCCGCTAATAAACTTACGGAAGAACTACCCGTCTCAACAGGCATCAGACAAGGTGACAGCTTAAGCCCCACACTTTTTAATGTTATCATGGACGAAATAATAAAGAACGTCAAAGAGATTAATGGAGGATACAAGCTGGGAAATAGCAAAATCAAAATCATGTGTTATGCGGACGACGCAGTATTAGTAGCAGAAAACGAAGATGATTTACAACGCCTATTGTTCAAATTTAAAACAACAGCAGAACAACTTAATATGAAAATATCTACAGAGAAAACACAAGCTATGGTAATATCGAAAGACCCTATACGCTGCAAACTTATGGTCAACAACGAAATAATTAAACAGGTCATGAATTTTAAATATTTAGGCATTGACACCTCCAGTGACCGCAACATCAGCAAGGAAGTACGAACACAAGCCAACAAAGCCGCAGCAATCTCTGGTTATCTCCGCGACATCATATGGTCAAATAAACATATGACAATAGAAAGCAAAACCCGCATATATAAAACATGTGTACGACCCATTATGGCATATGCGGCTGAAACGAGAGCGGAAACATCTAAAACTAAACAAATATTGAGAACAACGGAGATGAAAGTACTAAGAAACATATCGGGGAAGACATTAAGGGACAGAGAACGAAGTGAAACGATACGAGAAAACTGCGGAGTTCAGGACATCGTGAGATGGGTAAGAACTAGACGCCGCCAATGGAGAGACCACGTGGACAGGATGGACGAGACAAGATTAGTAAAATGGGTAAAGACACAAAAGCCGAACACAAGAAGACCAGTTGGAAGGCCACCCAAGAGATGGAAGGAATGCTGGACTTCAGCATCCCAGGAAGACTAAATGCAACTGTCGATATTAACAGGACAAATGTCCTATAATAAGAAGAAGAAGAAGAAGAGAAGAAAACGTATTATCATTCGAAAATCGATGGGCACAAGAATGATCCAAAACAAATGTGGAAAACTTTAAAAAATCTTGTTAATCCTCAAATAAAAAATAGTTATAAATGTAACATAGTGTTTGAGTATAGTAATGTGCAAGTGACAGCTATTACTGATGTGGAGAAAGCTGAACATTTCAATAAATATTTTATTAAGAGTATAGAGGATATTGTTGAGTCCATTAGTGATAGTGATAGTGATAGACATGATCGTGATGATGTATATAGTGTTCGTATCGATTGTAGATTTACTGACTTTGAAATTATTTCTATCCCAAAACTTAAAGAAATACTTAGAAGAATGAAGAATACATCTAATTCACATGAACTGTTAAATGGTAAAGTGATAAAAAGTTCTACGGAAGTGGTTGGACATGTATGGGTTAATTTAATTAATGAGTCCCTACAAACAGGTATCGTGCCAGATAAGTTAAAAACCAGCCACGTTACACCGATCCCAAAAATTAATAACTCTGCAGAAGCGCTTAATTTTAGACCAATCAATACATTGCCATATTTAGAAAAAATGCTTAAAAATGTGTATATGAACAAATTCTATCATATTTGAACCGAAATAATTTACTTATAGCTAATCAATCTGGCTTTAGGTCTAATCATTCTTGTGAAAGTGCGTTTCAGCTTACTATTTCTCAATGGAAGAAAGCAATTGATAACAATCTATATACTGTCGCAATTTTTTTGGACCTAAAGCGAGCGTTTGAAACAATTGATAGGAATATTATAATTCATAAGATTAAGTCCTATGGTATTGGTGGTAATGTCTTGAAATGGTTTATAAGTTACTTAGAAAATAGGTATCAGGTTACTAAGATTAATGAAACTTTCTCTAGCCAAATTGTAACAAACCATGGTGTTCCTCAGGGTAGTGTATTGGGGCCATTGTTGTTCATTATTTATATTAATGATATTGTAAAAAGTTGTAATTGTGAATTCATTAACCTATTCGCAGACGATACGTTACTAGCGGTATCACATGAAAATTTGAATGTCGCTATTGACAAGATTAATGTGGAACTGGAAAAAATTACCAAGTATTTAAATACAAATAAACTAAAACTAAACAGTGCCAAAACGAAGGCAATGGTAATTTGCACAAAATCGAATTATAAAAAGGTTGACAAAAATCGTGTAAAAGTGCAGATTTATGGAGAAGATATTCAAGTTGTGGAAGAAATTAAATACTTGGGTTTTATTATCGACAACTGTTTAAACTTGATTTAAACACACATAAATTTTATTTTCTAAAATTTACGAAATCCAGTTGCATGTTTTTAAATGCAATTCCCATTTATTAGCGAGAAAAATCTAATGTTGCAATCACCAGTTTTGCCTCATAATTACTAAATTTAATATGTTTAAATTAGATTAAAACTATATATTTCAGTCCAAATTTACGAAACATTATTCATAATTTAAAAGCCAGTGTTATTACGCAATCAGACGAGTTAAAGACCAGGAAAAATGCAAATCTGCACTCCATGCACAATACCGACCTACAGTAGTAAGTTCAACGGGCGACCTTCGCTCTAGCAGGAAATAAAAACTGCACAATTGCTTATCTGCTGTTTTGTAATTTAAACACTCTGTTCTAGTAAACTGTATATATGAACTTTGATATTGTTACTGCGTTAAGCATTTTAGTTTTGTATAAATACTAGTTTATTTTTATAATAAAAAGCAATCTGCATTTAATGTTTGATTCATTCACTACCCTTTCTAAGCCATAATATTTATGGGGCATGAGGCTGTGCTCCAAGGGTGGTTTTTACTGTCGTCCGTTCAAGTACCATTGACTACATTGGTTTAAAACGTAAACACAGTCTTGTTTACGTGCTTGACGGATAGAATCAGCGCAAAGTAACGGAATCCTGAAGCAGCCTCTCAGGCAATTCTGTTCAACAACCATCTAACTCTTAGTAGGCACTTTGAATATATTCAAAATAAAATTTCGAAGAAAATGTTCTTCTATTCTAGGCTATCTAGTCAGTTGTCGATATATTCTAAAATCACGGTATACAATACAATTATTAGGCAACATTTTGAGCACTGTCCTACTCTATTATATTTTCTTGGTAAATATGAACTTTCTAAATTACAAATATTGCAGAATAAAGGTATGAGGATTATTTTGAGATGCAATAGGTACACACCAATTGAATTTATGTTAAATGCGTTATGTTGGTGGCCCATTGCAACTCATCTAAGATTTAATATGTTAACTTTTGTATATAAAATTAAGAACAACTTACTGCCGGGATACCTTAATAACTATATTACCATAGGGTCACAAATTCATAGACATGACACACGAAATAAACAAAACTTATATATCACAACACAGAATTTAACACAAACTATGAATTCGCTATTTTATAAGGGATTTAACGATTACAATACACTACCGATCAATATAAAACAGGCTAATAATATAAATAGTTTTAAAAGAATGTTAAAGGAATACCTCAGTAATGTTCAACAATAGGCTTATACAGTACATTTATGTATTTATAAATTTCATTGAAATAAATAAACTCATATTATATATCTTCAGCTCGCTTTCATTATTCGGTTTATCGTTGAAAGTCATACCAACCTAAGAAATGTAGTGTAAACTAGAGACACAAATTATTTTCCACCTGTACATATTGTTACGGTAAAGAACCTCCTTAAAGTAAGTACTACATGGAAGCTCTAAAAATTTTCACTTACCGCGCAGGATGAACTAACTCAAATTCGGCGATATGATCGTGAGTTCAAACTACCAGCTGTGTACCCTGCAAAGTCTTCTAAAGAGGTATGGGCGCCAGAAATCAGATGATTTCGAATAATAGAAATTAACTACAAGTGATTAGCATTGATTTATTAACTACTAAATAATCTTGTAGTCTATAATGGTAACTCAGTATTAAATAATTAAAATAATTTGATCATAAATAATGTAATAATAATAGAAATGTGCAAATAAATTAAAGGTTGCAACACGCACCAAGATCAAGAACCCCTTTTGGGTTATTAAATTAATTGTAACCACAAGGTAAATCGAGTGATATGCATATGGCTGTCATTTAATAAAACCTTTCTGTTCAGGCTATTGAAAGCAAAAAACGTGAATGCTCCTTTTACAAAGGTTTAATTACACATACAAATTGTAGCTTTAAATATTAACCGTAATTAAATATACGCATTTAAGCTTCAAATATTAAAAATAATTGAATGTATGAGTTTAAACTTTACATGTTAGTAATAATGAAAAGTACAAATTTAAACTTTAAATATTAATAATAATAATGGGATGTGCGAATTTAAATTTCAAATATCGGTGGTAATTAGATATATAAAGTTTAATCCTGGAATAACCAGCCCGAATCTGCTTGAAAGCAGGAAGTCCGTCCACTTTTAGTGTAGTATTTACCACAAGAGTATCACTAACCTCCAACGCCCATGAGTTGCTGTTAGACAAATGCTGGCCGGAAGCTGCTATACCCAGTGGTTAAAAGCGCCGTGGATGCGTCAGTAATTGAAGCGAAGCCATTCTCAAACTGCAAGAGCTAGATAGGACGTTAACAGGTGTTGGAAATTAAATCAGGACAGCAACCTTGCTTCCAAGATTAAATTCTTGGGTAAAACTGTCAATTAAGACCTAAAGAAACATAATTAATACGAGAATAGCAAACAGAAAATCTCAATCGTACCTGAATCAAAACTATCAGCCCTTCAAAATTAATCGTCGTGGCGTAATAAAGCACGAACGGGACCTTTTTAGAAGCAAGTCGCTTTGTCGAGGTGCAGGAAAATAATGCCAGCGCATTCGGCCAACTAACGAAGACAGCTGGACGCTGCGACCTTGCGATAAGCGCGGGGAAGTTTTTGGGTTTCCCAGATATTGGTACGAATCGAGCGAAATGGTAAATTGAAATAATTCGAAATACGAGTTGATTATTATGCAAAAACAATATACAGGCTGGTCCTAAAATAATTGGTATGTGGAGAAAACATTCGAGCGAAGCCGAAAAATGGTTTCAATATCATGTATAACTCACAAGGAATTACTGAAAGATCCGGACGCCAGCCAAATAGTTATAATTTCGAAAATCCCAATAATAAAAGCTACCTTCGTATTGTGATGAATAGCTTTGTTCAACTAATATTCTACACAACACTGAAGAAAGGGGAAAGGCGGGATAGTTGTTTTTAAGATGCACATATACATGTTTTGCAGATTAGCCAATGAAACAGTTTTCTATACAGTAAAGATTTTGTGATCAGATAAATAATAATAATAATACATATCTAAAAAATTTGGCAACGCCATTTAATGCTTCATATTCGTAACTAACTTGTAACTATATTTGCTCTCATTTTTAGCCATAATACACGAACAATACAGTTTGATGAGAAAAATACTCATTGGATGGGCTGCATGGACAAGTCTGATATGTGTATGTGACCTGATATTGACTATTTTATTGGGATTGGATTACAATGAAATTCTTACACAAGCAAATGCAGTTCTTGAAGAGTACCCTGACTTGGTAAGGATAACTAAACTTAGTTAGGGTAAAAGCTTAATATATAAATGTTTTGTATTTGTCTTTTAGTAAACTTCAACTCATTTGAAAAGATTATAATACAACTTTTTTAACGTAACTTGAGAATTTGTTCCTAGAATATTGGTCACGTTAATTTATTACTATTTTAAGATTCGAATAAACTTTTTCAGATAGCTTTTAATTACACGGCATTGGCATGTGGCATTTTGATGACTTTAGCTGCGAAAGGGTTCGTTCTATGGATTGTGAATCTAACTTTCGCTATATTGCTGTATTACTTGTCATCCCATCTTATGGAAAAAGTAAATATTGTAATTCTTAAATTGAACTACAGCACACAATTCGCATTTACCATTTTAGGAGGAACCGAACAGATTTCACAATAACAATACCTCCAACTTATTTGAAAACGTGACGTAAGCAGCAGCTATACTACACGCTAAGCAAAATTGTATTTGTTATCTTTTCCAGTACTCCTACACAAGGCAGTGTCAACCCTGCCTTCAACTGGCAGGACGACAGACCCAACTTTCCCAGAAGCGATTCATTCGTTTCACCCTCCTTACAGGGTTACGAGCCGCCACCTCAGAATTACCCCAAACCACCTCCAAAACCAAACGTCAACGATCGATTAGCCAAGATAGGAAAGCCTGGAGGAAAATCACCCCCTTACAACGTAGCACCTCCAAGACCACCACAGAACTACATTTACCCATCGAACCCCAGAGTCCCCAGTCCTGACTATTCACCCCCAAATAGTCCATATCAAACGCCTTTGAAATCTGCACTCAAAAACATTAATTAAATACCAATAATTAAAATTATATCTGGATGTATTGGTTTTCTTACAATCTATTTTTCTTAAGAGTGCGAAATATAAATGTCTTCTCCATCTTCAATTACTACATAATAACGTGTATACCTAACTTGTACAAAAGGATTTTAAGATATATATTTTGCCAACAAATGTTTTATAAAAGTAAAAATTGGTAAAGAGCTTTACTCAGAATTTCTCACGGAAGTGGACGTTGTGACACTATAGAATTTTAAAAATCAAAGGAAACTGGGGCTAAAAATATTTTCACGTTGTTAATAATATTGAAAAAATACACAGAAACACTTGGTAAGGCAAATTACATCAATTTTCATATTAAAAAACATTACCAGCTGCCGAATTCGAACGGTAGGCGGCTACGAAGGCGATTCCAACGTTTGGCGGGATATTGCAAGCCCATCGCCCGTTCTCTACATCCGCCACGAAGCACTCCTCGCGTCCTTGCGTCGCGGCTGCCTTAAAGAGAACGCAGTTTTCGTTGACCTCTTTTTCTGCTTTACAGTATTTACCCTGAATCTGTTGGGTGCGATTTGCGTTAAGGGTAAACGCTAAACTATGTGAACATTGTTACTTTTATCTATTTCTCAGTTAAAGCAAAAATAATAAAATCAATAATTTTTAAGGTATTCGCCCTGTACATATTTGTCTGAAATATTCTTGGTTTTATGTCAGATATACTTATATTCGTATGTAATGTCTATGAAAAATATCGTCTTCCTCCAACAAATAGTTTTCGAGTTATACTGCCAACAGACAGGCAGACAGATAGACGGAATTGAGAAAACCTGTTTTTCATCATCTAGGGATCCTGAACCGTGAAGATCTGAAGAAATCTTAGAAGGAGATTTTTTGCGATTACAATACTTTCTTTGTCTTTTTGAGGAGGGAAGTAAAAATATAGAGAATTTATGAATTTGCATAGCAAGGATTGATGACGTTTTAATTTGAATGAATAATTGCAATTGAGATCGTTCTTATCGACGTGGAAGGAACTTCCTTCTGTCATGGACCTTTAAATAAAATCGATTCATTGCTAAAACCAACTCTAATTTACTCTTATTGCCAGTTATTTCGTTCTTGGCACCGCCGCGCCGAGGTATTATCTCGTGATGTCCCATGGCCAATAGAATGATAATGTGAAGTTAGCGCCGGCCGAAATCGTATTTTTACGTATTGGAATACGTTCGAATTTGACCGCCGCCAAAACTTTGTCACAAATTGTCCGAAAACATCGCCGAGGCACGAAGAAACAATCGAGGTGCGCAGAGGTTACGAGCCGTCGTCGTTCAGCGCATCCCTGCCTAAAATCCTGCACAAATTACGGCGTATGGTAATGTATAAATAAGAGGTATCGTACGTTGTGAAGAAGACTTGCATCCAGCGATCCGAACCAGCTTCCTGCCTGGGGCCCTCTGTTGCCCAAATCCTGGTCTCGTCCGAAGAACCTTTTGACTTTTAGTCCTAGAACCAATCTTTCCCAGAAATCCCCGAAAGATCAAAGTGGCCCATTGATTTTCAATGCCTGTGATCTCCGTCGAGCCTATTCAGGAGTTATCTTGTCTAAAATTCAGACGTGGATCATTGTTTATAATTATATGCCTGTCTGGAATTTGGATACGTTTACTCTTCGAAACCGGTGTGGTCTAAAACTCGTACGTGGTTCGTTGTATATACGCCTGATAAGGGTCTTAGACCTCCTCGAAACCGCTTCCCGACAACATTCACGTAATTCATTTAGAAAGCATTTTAAAAGCGAGGCCCCCCAGGTCTGTGCATAAACTTGAACAAAAATTGCGAGGTTAAGTGCCCGCAACGAAACTCCCGTAATTAACGTGCCCGTAAAGATTCAGGGTTTCAGGGTCAGGAACTAGAGAATGGACACCAGCAAAGGTTATAGGCAGATATAATGATCGCTCCTATGTAGTTCAAACAAACAACAGAGAATATAGAAGAAATCAATCATATTTGAGACCAGTCTGTCAGGAAGAGAAAGACAACTTTGAAGAGGCAGAAGGAAGATATGGAAATAGCGAAATGTATCTAAGTTTATTATTTTATACAATCTTATTACATCTAAAGTATCATGTCATATATAACAATTCTCATAACATCTAAATATCATATATAACATGCCCTTCCTTTAGAATGTCCTATTCCATGTATCGACGTGGTTTTCTAACTGCTCTTCCGGGTCTGGTCACTGGTGCTTCAATTCGCTCTTGCTGTTTTAGGCTTCCTTCTGTTGGTGCTTGCTGCTTTGGACTTGCCTGTGTCTGACCTTCTGTTTTGCTATTTCCATATCTTTCTTCTGCCTCTTCAAAGTTGTCTTTCTCTTCCTGATAGACTGGTCTCAAATATGATTGATTTCTTCTATATTCTCTGTTGTTTGTTTGAACTACATAGGAGCGATCATTATATCTGCCTATAACCTTTGCTGGTGTCCATTCTCTAGTTCCCGTTTGGAGATACACGGGTTGATTGACTAATAATGGCTTTCTTTCTTGAGATGTTTGATCGTAGTAAGCCTTTGATTTTTCTTGGTTTGCCTCGAGCTTCTTCAATGTTGTCTCCACTTTGAATTTTGGTTTCAAATTCTCCTTTGCCATTATATTTGTTGATCGTAGTTGTCGACCAATTAATAAAACAGCTGGTGCAGGTAGGTTATTTTTTGGACTGTTGTTGTGTTCCAGTATACACAGATTTGGATCAGTGTTACTTCTTCTTGCTTTTTCTAATAATCCAAGTTATGTATCTAAGTTTATTATTTCATACAATCTTATTACATCTAAAGTATGATACTTTAGATGTAATAAAATTGTATTCAATAATAAACTTAGATACATACAATCTTATTACATCTAAAGTATGATACTTTAGATGTAATAAGATTGTATTCAATAATAAACTTAGATACATAACATGGTGACAGCTAAAAAAGCGAATCCAAGAAATTAATAAAACGTTCATATTAAACGACAAACAATAAGGGAAACAATTCAAAATATTAAAATGGATCTGAAGCCACCCAAGGAGCTAGAGCTTACTGGAAATGTCAGCGAGAACTGGAAAAAGTGGAAAGCTAGGTTCGTAACCTACATGGTAGCTACGGAGAAACACCAAAAGGATGATGAAGTTAAAATTGCACTGCTACTCAGTATAATGGGAGAAGCGGGACAAGACATATTCTCCACATTAGGTATGTCTAAAGCTGAAGCAAAAAATTATAACACAGTTTTGCAGAAATACGATGCCTACTTTGAGCCCATGAAAAATATAGTTTTTGAAAGATTCAAATTCTTCACACGGACGCAGAATCCGGAAGAGAATATCGACAACTATGTAACGGAGTTGAAAAAATTAGCAGATACCTGCGAATTCAAAAGTGACAAGGACAGCCTCATACGAGACCGAATTGTTCTAGGGGTGCATGATAAAAAGCTGCAGGAAGCACTACTGAGGGAAACCAAACTTGATCTAAAAAAGGCAGTTGAGGTTTGTAAAGCAAGGGAGACCTGCAATCAACACATTAAGATTGTAGCAGAAGGACAAGTCCAAGAAATAAACGCTATCATAAAACAAAAGCATAGGAAGCACACTGGTGATGTGGCAAAATCACACAAACAAAATATCCCAAAAGGTAAATGCAGTCGCTGTGGTACAGAACATCAACCAAGAAATTGTCCAGCTTGGGGAAGCAAATGTAGGAGATGCGGTCTACCCAATCACTACGCTAAAGTGTGCAAAGCTAAATTTGTACGCGAATTACAGTTTAAAGCAGCCAGCAACAGTGTAGCAGCAGAACAAGAACCAACACAGGAAATTGAGGATGAATCACTCTATCTAAATGCTTTATTTGAAGTAGTAGAGGAAAAGGCAGTTGCAGCAATAACAGAAGGGAAACTTTCATTTAAAGAATACTTGTGGATTAACGGGAAGCAAGCAGAATTCAAGATTGATACAGGATCAGATGTAAACATATTACCCGACACAATTTACAATCAAATAACACCAAGACCACAGTTGAGCGAACCAGACTCAATAATAGCTTCCTACACAGGTCACAAACTTCCTATATTAGGTTATTGCATGTTAGAATGTAAAGCAAAGAAAACAGGGACCGAAGTATTAAAGTTCCATGTGACAACGTCAAAAACAATACCAATAATAGGAGCCAATGCTTGTCTACAATTACAATTAATAGCAAGAAAAAATTTCATCTGTGAGAAAGCAGTGGATATAATCCAGCAAAATAAGGATGTATTCGAAGGAATAGGTAAATTGAAAACAACTTACAAAATTAAACTAAAGCCAAATGCTGAACCCAAAGTGGCAGCAACTCGTAAGATGCCAATAGCACTTATGCCAAAAGTGAAAGAAGAGTTGGAAAGATTAGAAGGAAAAGGAATCATAGTAAAGCAAGAGGAACCAACAGAGTGGGTACATCCCGTAGTAATCGTCCATAAACCAAATGGAGCAGTACGTCTCTGCATTGACCCGAGAGAACTCAACAAGTATATTATAAGAGAAAGATATGAAATTCCTACTATAGATTACATACTTTCACAACTTGAGGGTGCAAAATACTTTACCGTCTTGGATGCATCATCAGCATTTATGCAAGTTCCACTAAGTGAAGAGAGCTCAAAACTCTGCACATTCACGACGCCATTTGGTAGATACAGTCTTCAGAGAATGGGATATGGCCTAAGCAGCGCACCAGAGGTATTCCAAAGAATAATGTCCGACATATTTAATGGCATAGAAGGAGTACAAGTATACTTCGATGACCTAATCATATACGCTAAAACAATCGAGAAGCACAATGAAAGATTGAAATTGGTAATATCAAGAGCAAGGCGAGAAAATCTAAAGTTGAGCAAAGACAAACTACAACTGTGTGCAACGAAAGTGAAATTCTTGGGGCATACAATCTCAGAGAAAGGAGTACAGTTAGATAATGCTAAGACAGCAGCAATTCTAAACATGGAAGCACCTACAAACAAGACAGAATTACAAAGATTTTTAGGAATGATAACCTACGTACCAAAATTTATTCCAAGAGCATCAGAAAGAACTGCAATACTGAGGCAACTGCTCAGTGAGAAAAATCAGTGGGTATGGACAGAAACTGAGCAGGAATGTTTCAAGAATCTAAAAGCTCTAGTGACAAAAGCACCAATCTTAAGACACTTCAATCCTACAGAAGAGATAACATTAACTGTAGATGCTAGCCAGTTTGGTATGGGAGCAGCCATAATGCAAGGTAACCAGCCCATAGCATATGCATCATGTAAATTAACCAACACTCAGCAGCGATATAGCCAAATTGAGAAAGAATTGTTAGCAGTCCTTTTCGGTTGTCAACGATTTCATTTTTATCTGTATGGAACAAGATTTAAGGTAGAAACTGACCACAAACCCTTGATATCTCTGGTGAAAAAACCACTAGACAGCCTATCTCCAAGACTGCAAAAGATGGTTTTGAAATTAATGAAGTATGACATGCAGCTTATACACGTGCCAGGAAAACAAATGTATATCGCAGATACATTATCACGGGCACCTGACAACAAAATACTAGAAGCAAAGTTCATCGATGAAGACAACATTAAGAGAATTAACTCTATAGTTATGACAGCGTTAGGGAGAGAAGATTACGCAAGATGCACTAAAGAAGATCCAATTCTACAGCAGGTTGAACAATACATCAAAGCAGGTTGGCCAAGAAAGAGGGTAGATGTAGCCAAAGAGTTAAGAGTTTACTGGGATTTACAAAGAGAACTAAGCCTGGAGGATGGAATGATCTACAAAGGACATCGATTAGTGGTTCCACAAAAGAAGCGAGAAGAGGTAATCAAGAAAATTCATGTAGCACATCAAGGCATAGTCGCATGTAAAAATAAAGCTAAGCAGTCAGTATACTGGCCAAAAATTAACAACGATATTGAAAGATTTATACAAAATTGCAACGTATGCATGAGCTATTCCAGAAGCAATATCAAGCAACCGCTAATCCCTCATAGAATACCAGAGTTGCCATGGCAAAACGTAGCAATTGATTTTGCCTATATAAACAAAGCGGACTACTTAATATTAGTGGACTATCACTCAAAGTATGTAGAAATAAGGAAACTACACTCAAAAACAGCACAGGCGGTAATTGGAGCTCTGAAAACCATATTTAGAACGCATGGAATACCACTGACTATTAACTCAGATGGGGGACCACCTTTTGACTCAGGTGATTATAAAGCGTTTTCAGACCTTTATGATTTTCAAATACAGTTGTCTAGTCCACGATACCCAAAATCAAACGGAATGATCGAGAGGACAGTGAAAACTGTAAAAGGATTATTAGAAAAAGCAAGAAGAAGTAACACTGATCCAAATCTGTGTATACTGGAACACAACAACAGTCCAAAAACTAACCTACGTGCACCAGCTGTTTTATTAATGGGTCGACAACTACGATCAACAAATATAATGGCAAAGGAGAATTTGAAACCAAAATTCAAAGTAGAGACAACATTGAAGAAGCTCGAGGCAAACCAAGAAAAATCAAAGGCTTACTACGATCAAACACCTCAAGAAAGAAAGCCATTATTAGTCAATCAACCCGTGTATCTCCAAACGGGAACTAGAGAATGGACACCAGCAAAGGTTATAGGCAGATATAATGATCGCTCCTATGTATTTCAAACAAACAACAGAGAATATAGAAGAAATCAATCATATTTGAGACCAGTCTATCAGGAAGAGAAAGACAACTTTGAAGAGGCAGAAGGAAGATATGGAAATAGCAAAACAGAAGGTCAGACACAGGCAAGTCCAAAGCAGCAAGCACCAACAGAAGGAAGCCTAAAACAGCAAGAGCGAATTGAAGCACCAGTGACCAGAACCGGAAGAGCAGTTAGAAAACCCCTTCTATACCTGGAATAGGACATTCTAAAGGAAGGGCATGTTATATATGATATTTAGATGTTATGAGAATTGTTATATATGACATGATACTTTAGATGTAATAAGATTGTATTCAATAATAAACTTAGATACATAACAAATAATTAGTAAGATCAGAGTGTTATAATAATACAAGGGCGATATGATCTGAGCCCCAAATAATTTTTTCTACGATATACATATCATATAGCTAACCTGCGACCTATAACCATTGATTTTCCACTGACCCAGTGGTCCTTGAAACACTCCCTAAATGCTGGAAGCCGAAGAAGTTGATCTTTGTGGTCTGTGGTTTTTCTAACACTTCATCGAACAATTTCGCCCCGCTCAAATTCAGAAAATTGTCAAAAAATGTTTCGGTTTCTCAGATGAGGCATTTACGTATTGAATTTTATACCAGCATATCCATAAAACTGTAAAATTTACTTAATTGCAGAAGATTGGTTTCTGTTCCACATTTCAGTTCTAATACCGACATAAGATACGGGAGTTTTTATGCAAACGCTTAACGTCTATTACTGGTTTCCCGAATACAAATCGACAAACACATACAAATAAAACCGACCGATCTTGCTCAAGCATTTTCAGTTATTTGAATTAATATTCCATGCAAACAAACGAAGAGGTCATTCTAATAGGTTATGCAGTTCTCGATTTATCATATTAACATGCACCCAGCGTGGCATACTCGACTTTTGTTAATTTTACGACGTTTCTTTAAGGCCAAAAAGGTTGCTGTATTTACAAAAATTGTTGAGGTTCATGATATAAACTTGGGTCTGCTGCGATCGGTTGGGAGATTAAGAAAAAATTGTAAATTATTAAAAAAATTCCAGGTCGAAATCAACACTTCAGCAGGTTGTGCTGAAGTAAAATAACAACTAACAAGGCTATTAACATAAAATATAAATGACGACGAATTTCGGCTGCATTATGGCCTTCACCTTGAGCATTTATTTTTCAGGCAGAAGAAAGCGTTTTAAGGCTCACTAAGCGCGTCAAATGTGAACTGCACCCCGTAAGCCGTGATTCGCTGTCTTCTGGCTGAAGACATATACTTTGAAGGCCATAATGCAGTCAAAATTTGTGGCGGGATGTGTGCAGTTTATGACGTCTGTTTGCGAGAATAATGCAGACAGTTTAAAGAATAAAAAACCAACGTGAACGGTTGCATGTGTGAACTGGCAGCAATCTTCTTTGAGGAGAGATAGGAAAACCGGTGCCACAGTATGGTAAGTGCTTTCAGCAAAATGGCGATTATGTGAAAATGTAGCTGAGAGATGTGCTTACATTTCTTGTACAATAAATATTTTATAAGCATTCTTGTTTTCATTCCTACTGAATCCAAGGTTTAAAAAATAGCCCTCATAAACAAGAAAAGTTACAAAAGAAAATGTTTTTAAATTCTTTCATAAGAAAGCGCACAGCAAAAAACAACTGTAGCTAGTTCGAATTACGGTTGAAAAGTCAAAATTACTTACAGAAATATCTTAATCGTTCTAATAATATTAAAACAGTAAATAATATCACTTAGTAATACGAATTACATTAACTTGCAAAAAAAATAATGTCGGTGTAATTCAAATCTGGGCCCGCAGGCAAATACACTTTACTCGCTCGCCTAAATAGGCTGTTTTATGTTTATTTTGCATTTTTTATTCCAAAACTACATAAAATTGGCTTTGCAGCAAAACCAAAATTCTCTATCTTTACTGGAAAAACAAGTGATTACTATGAGATCAAGGTTACGGTGAGTCATATTATTTTATTACGTAATTACAGTGATGAGGTTGACTCGTCGTTGTAAAATTGTTGATAGATAAAGGGTGCAACGGTACTAGCCCTCTGCTAATTAGGGCTAATGAAGTTAATTAATTTCCCTTCAGGTAGCTTATCAGTCGGAGATAATTTAGTTCAGCCAGATATACACTTGAAGATTAGCAAGCAAACACTAAGATAACTTTAGACAGTTTAATTATAAGATTCAGTATTTACAAACATAGGTATTGTTCTTAAGAAATCAAATAAAATGTATTTTACAATGTGTTTAATTAATTATGAGGGGCACCCGGCTGCTCGTTCCTTGCGCGCTGGCAGCCCGCTTTGCATCGGTGTGTGGAAGGTCCGAGTGGCTGCCTTCTACAGAAATCGTTCGGACGCCACTGACCGCGAAGACGAATTGCCCAAAGTAAGTCGCAGTGGTGCCAACTTCCGGATTCGAATGTCCCCTTCGGCGTTGAAACCGCGTGTAACTGCAAATATAGGTTAATTTCGAATATGTTATATTTTTCGCCTTACGACTCCGTGCTAGCGGTCTAATTCTCGTGGATACGGTGGAGTGTTTGTGCGAGTGGCAGCCGGAGGGAAGTTGTCGACGTTCGTTCACCTGGAGGTCCGGTTCGTGGAGGCGACTTCTACAGCTCGCGGCCCCGAGGGTGCTGCAGCTGACAGGTAGCAGTTTCGATCGGTAAGTGCAGTCCTATAGTCAAACAGAAATTAAACACAATCTTACAGTGGCCTTCCAGGCCGTGCAAACAGAGTGTTGGACGCTGGATTTATTTTGTATCGCCAAATTGACATATGAAACGGCCTGGTTTGTTAAACCCTCGTTTCGAATACGTCGTCCAGGAAATTTTGGTGCAATTATTTACTAGCGTCCTCCAAGAGAGGTTTCAATAATTATTAGTTCGGGATATTTACAAGTGTTAAATTTAAACAGCGAAACGGTTTCCCATTCGTGAGCGTCTTTTCTTAAAGCTGTTTATTCGGGGAACGAGTTCAATTAAACAATAGCTAGGAACACGGTCTCCAAGACTGGAGGCTTCGGGTTCGAACTTAGCTAAGGGAAAATGCTAATGTCGGGACGGGAAAAAATTCTCTTTAAACGGTCGGGCAGGATCAGGATTGGGGATGATTTGGGGCTGGAAGGATACTGGAATGTATGCGGATGAATGTATGAATGAAGTCTGCCTCTTGGAACGGACGAGAAGCGGCTTTTGTAGCTCCTCTTCGTGTTTCGTGCATCAAGCCACCACCTCGGGCCTTCTAAGTGGGGAGCAGCGCAATACGTGCAGCAGGGATCTCTTGATGACGTAGCCGGCCGCGCGTGAGAAAAATTCAAACTTGTGACGTAGAAATCGCTAGGCTGGAACGCGCGAATTGATTTTAATTCACAAAAACGCGTTTCGACTGGGCGAATCGTTACAAGGGGATCAAAGACGCTTTGTATCACACAGTTCAGTTAAATAAATAATTAACACTTGTGTATTCAAAACTGTTTGCTAAATAGGTAAAATTTAAATAACTTTGCAATGTTTTCCAAATCAGAAAAACGTGATGTGCTGAGGATATACTTTTTGTCTAATGAGAACAGAAATTCGGCGAGTCTTCTGTCTAAAAATGAGTATGGTCAAATAAATCAACCAGCCGAATTCTAGGTACTTCTACAAACTAGATAGAACGTTGATTGAAAGTGGATGTGTCACTTTTATCTATTCCCGAGTTAATGCAAAAATGGATAACATTTGATGTTTTTAAGGTGCTCACCCTGTATATAAATGATTGGAAGTATATTCGTTTCGAGCCAGGTAGCTATATAAGATGCATGCAAAATATCGTATTTCTTGAACAAATAGGTTTTGAGCTATACGGCCAACGGACAGACAAACAGAATTGAGAAAACACGTTTTTCGTCATCTAAGGACTTTTTCTAACATATTCAACGAGCTATTTTTTCTAATACTCTTACAAAATCTAGCCAAAATTTAATTCGACATTTCTTCATATTTGGAAAAAATATTTTTCCACGACCGGGAGTAAAAGGCAGTTTCTAGTTTACAAATATTGTGACAAAAATAACACATTATCTGCCTAGGAAGCTAATATGAATACAGTTGTTGTCGCTCGGTGGAGTGAATACGTTATTCAATGAACAATTTGTTTATACGAACAACAAAATAATTATTTAGACCACAAATGTTAGAGGTGCAACTTATTTACAAGTCTGGAGGGTTATTAAACGAGGCGCAGCCGAGTTGAATAATCCACACACGTGAAAAATAAGTACGCTAACACGAGTTGTCTATAACATTTTTTTACATTTTATTAAATATTCAAATCCAAGCTTAATTTCACCTCATGAAATTTCAAACCAAATCAACCTTGAACAAGTGCTTGTGGAATCATCCACAAGCTATCAAATGATGAATAAACTAAAAAAAAGCAGGCACAAAAGTTAGAAATTCTTCTAATTGTTCTATTCATATTCATATTAATACATAATATGGTTCTAAAAAAAGTGGTACTTCACACACTGAAACTAAAAAAGCCTACTTTTTTAAATAAAATTTCAAAAATGTAACATTATAGGTTGGAAAGAGGGAACAATAACATGGTTGTTTAGTTTATTTTATAAAAACGTAAGTTTAATTTTAATTTTTAATATTACAAATGGATACACAACAAATGTTGGTGCAGCAATACCCTTACAATAATTGTTGTAGTTAAAAATTAACATAATATTAGTTATCATAGCTAAAACAACTGCTTGTTAATAAGATAAACAAATGTCATATCTTGTGTATTATAAATTGTTCTTGTTCCCAGAAGAATTCAAGCATTTCACCAAGTAATCATATTTTTGGGATTGTCAATAATAATTAATACAATATTATCGGAATGACATTATACAAAATTTAAGCAAGCGGAATGCTGACGTGAATTGTTAAATAAAGATTACCTCTATAGTATTGTACTCGGTATTGTAATCATAATCACGCAAAAATCACCTTCAGAGATTTCTACAGATCTTCACGTTTCCGGGTCCCTAGATGACGAAAAACAAGTTTTCTCAATTCCGGCTGTCTGTCTGTCTGTCTGTCTATCTGTCTGTCTGTCTGTCTGTCTGCCTGTTGGCGGTATAACTCAAAAACCATTTGTCGGAGGAAGATGATATTTTGCATACACATTATATATATGGTGAGCACTTTAAAAAAATAAAATTTTGTTTATTTTTGCTTGAACTGAGGAATACATAAAACTACTAATTTGTACATAGTGCTGGCTTTATCCTTGCCAAAAATGGGGATCAACAAATACAGAATAACTGTTGTACGAGACAAAAACCAACATTGAATAAGTGCATTACGTTAAATAAACCTGGATCGCAAGAATTGCCAGCGCGGGCGTGGAGCAGTCAGCGCAGCGGTAGTTCACCGGGGAACAAAGGAATCCAACGTTCGGGCTCGTTTGCAGGCACTAGTTCGAATATCATTAAGGATCAGACAAATATATACAGGGTGCGCACCTTAAAACAATAAAATGTTGCTTGTTTTGCGTTAATTTTTAAATAGAAGGAAGTAATAATTTTCACATAGGTCAGGCTTTACACTTGCCAAAAATAGGACTCAACAGATACAGGATCATGTCACAAAAGAGTCGAAACGTTTCAACAATACGACCGTTCCGTTAAATAGAAGCGCGCGTCGCACTCATTTCAATAAGGCTGCTTGGCGCAGTTCGACTTATCGATGCGGTTACGATCGCTATGCAGATGCGGTGGGTTCACACCCCAGCGGGATATATATTTTTTAAATTGCAAATTGATTAATTCGCGCGAGGGAAGTTCGGTGTAAACCCATTTGCAGATTTTTTAATAAATGTTATGTATTTGAGTACAAAAAGATGTTGTAACAAGCCAACATAAGATTTCTGGCTTAGTCATCTGGGATTGTAAAGTGCTATTACCAATTCACATCTTGTTACATCTTAGTTAATATATCACTTTTAAAACCTGCTATGTTTTCATTAGTGGTTTTAGGTCGGCAGTTTTAGATGACATTCACCGTGTATTTTTAAGACTGAAACAATTTTTTTTTTGCTTAGAGATCATGAAAGTCGTCTTTTTTAACGAAAAATCGTGAAAAAGGTACAGTTTTTTTAACTATTTTATTAAAATTGCGAATTTTCAATTTGACAGTCTTTTTAGACTAAATTTCGATTTACGAGAGACGTGTACAACACGTTTTGAAAGTCCCTTTTTTCATTCATTTGTTTTATTAACTCGGGCTTCGCCCGCTTCACAATTTTAATAAAATAGTTGACTTTAAATGATTTTAAAGAAAGAGTAGCTATTCTAGAAATAAATGACGTTAAAGTAGTAAGAACCATAGAAAAAGAATGTCCACAGGGATCTTGCTGTCGTCCAGGTTTCTGGAATGTGATGTACAATTCCTTATTAAATTTAAACTACAAAAGCCAAACGAAAGTGATAGCTTTTGCCGGCGATTTGGTCATCTTGATAAGGGGAAGAAATGTCGGTGAAGTAGAATAAACACCAAACATTGAAATACAGAAGATACTCAATTGGACAAAAGAAAATAAAATCACCTTTAATGAAGATAAATCAAAAGTCATGTTAATAACAAAGAAAAGAACTTCACTAAAGCAAAATGTAACAGTATATGTTAACTACGATGAACTGAAACAAGTAAAAAGTCTAAAATATCTAGGAATAACTCTTGATCAGAAATTCTATTTTAACATACACGTACAAAACATAACAGACAAGTGCTTGAAATTGATTAATATACTGTCCAGATCTGCCAAAATATCCTGGGGACTGAAACATGAAGCTTTGAATACCATTTATAAGGGAGCAATACTGCCGATACTCACTTATGGCGCAGCAGTTTGGAAACCAGCTCTAGATAAGGAAATGAACAGAAGAAAAGTGAAAAGAGTACAACGACTGATGAACATCAAAATTATAAAAGCTTTTAGAACAATCTCATACGAAGCATCGTGTATCCTAGCGGCAACTACACCAATAGTAATAAAACTAGAGGAAAATGCAGAAATTTACGAAAGACTGATAGGAATGAGGACGAATGAAGTCCGAGAAAATGAAGAGGAAGGAACAGCTAACCAAAATGACCAAATAGTTAATACAACTGGAAAAAAAGAATTAGTAGGAGATGTGGAAAAAAACAGTGAGGTGAAATGGCAATCCGAGTGGTCGCGTAGTGATCAAGGTGAACTTACAAAATCATTTTTTCCAACTATGTCCATGAGACTAAAGTGTAAAATTCGTCTCACGCCAAAAATTACAACTATTTTAAGTGGTCATGATAAATTAAAGAGCTACTTTTACAGATTCCGTATAAGCAATGATTCAATGTGTAGGTATATGTAATTTAGGTGAGCAAACTGTAGACCATGTGATTTACGATTGTTCTATACTACAAACCCAAAGACTGCCGGTTACAAAAATTAAATTGTTACAAAATTATCTGAAATGTTTTGTCAAATTTATAAATAGTATTGATTTTGATAGTATAGTTATAGTTTAAATACAAAGTTAATAAATAATAAAAAAAATCATGAAAATAATGTAAATAGGTTTAAATGTATCTAATATGTAATTTACTTAAGTACCTCTTATGTAAATGCTTGTAAAACAAACTACATAGTTAACAATTTGACATGTTAGTTAATATCGTTACTTATAGTCTGAAATAGAGAGTTAAGTAATGTAATTAGTACTATAAAACATGTAATGTTATGTAATTATGATGGAGCATGTTGAATAATAAATGTCTTAACACATAAAAAATACACACACACAGACACACACACACACGCACACACACACACACACAGACCAATGAACAAAAACATGTCTTTTGCGTTCAGGGAACTCTAAAACGTGAAGATCTGTTGAAAACTCAATTTTTGGGGTGAATCCATACTTCCTTTATCGTAAAAGGAAGTAAAAAGGCGACTTTCATGATCACTATGCAAAAAAATTCTGTTCTGGTAAGTACTGTAGTTTTTCTAGTTTCTCCTAAATGTTTACAGTTTCGCCGGTTACTAGGTGAGGTAATAATAATAATGTTAATGCAGGCCTGCATAATAATAACCTTTTGCCAAATTTTATGCTGATGTGGTCATATGGCCAAATTCCTACATAGAATTTTGTTGAGCCTAAGAAGTTCCAACCATAGCAAAAGATATTTTGCTACATATCGTAGTAACACGGAACCCACGTCTTTACATCACTTGCGAATGATGGCTTCTGTAGAGGTTTTTATACGCATTTTTTTTTAAACTTCACCACGTGTGCGAACTTAAAATTAGACATTCTATGATGGAGGTAAAAAATGTGAAGTTGGTTATTTTTCGCTTTGCTATGTCAAGTGTGTTTTGCGAACATTCTCACCAACATCTCACCATGATAAAGCTTAGCATTTAAGTTAGAAGAACGATAAGTGGAAAAAACTGTGCACTTGCTCTTCTTATTATTTTTTTTAAGAGTATGTGAAAATACAATATAAAATGCAACAACGACCATTTCAAGAGAAAGATGAAAAGATAGAGACCTTTTATATTTTATTCAGATTTCTAGTAAAATTCTACCTATAAAGATATGTAGGTCAAGCAATAATTCATCTCTGCAGAGATTGGCTTTGTCTATTTTCATTTCTCACACTTTACTTAAAATTTAGATGAATATCCTTTCTTTATCTGAACGGCAGTATAGAACTATACCATAAATAAAAATGAATGTAGAATCTTTTTTGTAATTCGGCCCGAAATAAAACATGTGTAGGAAAGTGAATATCAGTAGCAAAAGAGTGCTAATTAATAAACAAACTTACTGAAGCAAGGAAGATTGTAGAAATTTGTTAGCTCTTTACTTACCTTTAGGTCGGCGTTCTATATTTTTAACTCGACAATTGATCGCCATAAAAGTGTACTTGAGGCCCGTCCCTAGCAACAGTGAAGACGTCGCGAATTCTTTAATTAAGATATTAAAAGGGAGCGCCAACAAGTTTGACTCAGGTACACTGATATAGGTCAAGAAACTTATAACTTCACTTTATATCTCACAATACAATTATTGAACTCAATGTCTAAGATGAAAATGAAAGAGAGAAATACCTTTAGCTAGCTTTATTCTTACTTAAACGTTGTATTCCTTGATTTGGAAATTATTCAATTAGGCACTACTATCTGCACGGGGTACCCCAATTAACTTTACCAATATGTTTAATGAGTACACACTATTCTTATATGCGAAAGACCATCAGATTTTAGTTAAATCACTTATCTGCTTGTTGTTATACTTGTAGACGCTTAATAAATCCAATGACTCCTAACAAATGTCAGCTTGTCAGACCCCAATCGCCGGCTGTCACCTGTTGCACGTAGACCCCAAAACTGCGTGATGACTTTCAGCAGACTAACTTCCTGTAGGTTTTCTGCCTAATACTTGTTGCAAAAATATCGAATTTCAAGATACAATGAGGTAGATGCCAAAATAACTATACATACCCTGTTAACAGGCAATAAATTATGCAAACGTTTTGCGTGGTTTCTATATCGCTTCTATGCTCGAATCTACATTCGTTCGAAAGTGATACTCGCTCCCAGAATTCCCTACCAAGACGGTCGGTCAGTATTATTTACCTACTATAACCCAAACCACGAGAAATTGTGAGATTATCACATTATTTTCCACTATTTATTTTCTACCCTCTAGTAGCAACCATTGCCACTCTGATATTAATTTTTATGAGCTTTCACCGCGTTATTCTCACTTAATCTTTTATTCCCTACTTATATACCGTAAACTACTAGTATTAGTGCCATATGCTTTTAGCACGTAACAAAGTTTTTTCAGGCATAATAATGTATTAATCTCTCTTTTCAATCCGTGCTTGGGTTTGTAACTCTCACTTGTACTCACACCTGTGCAAATATAATCCAATGTTTTTCATATTTGGCGTCGATGCCACAGTAAAGGCTGTCCACTGCTTTTAAAATCGTCTGCTATTATTTATTTTTTTGTATACTAGTGTAGTAGCAACTATCTAGGCCGGTGGCACTTAACGCCGCCCGTGATTGGTGTTATACGTTTGGCAGTACTGAAGTGTATCGTTGGTAACAATGTCAGTCTGTGTCAAATTCGAGGTTAGCAGGTAGTGTCGTCGGAAGACCAGGTGAGACAAGATTTACCCATTCTCGATCTTGATCTCGAAAATTCTCAAAAGTTGATTCTCGATCTGGAACTCGAAAAATTCTCGATCTCGAACTCGAGTATCTTGATTTTCGAAGTGTGTGTACCGACTTGAGGCTGCGATTATTTTAGGGTAACCCTTGTGAAAGTTTTATAAAAAAATTAAAATAAACTCCTAGGTGCAACTGTTCAATTTGGTTAGTATGTGGGTTTTAGAAATACTATTGTTAGGTTTTGTTTATTATTTGACAGAGATTGACGCAAAACCTAACTTCGAATTTGACATAGACTGACAGTGCCACCAACAATACACTTCAGTACTGCCAAATGTATAGTACTAATCACAGCATTTTAACAGCAAGTAATTTGGGATAATTCTGTAATAATCAAAATGGTCGTTGCTCTTGTTCAATATAAAAAAAATGTTATGCGACACACTGCCGGTATTCGCATTTATGGCCTTATAGTACAGAAACTTTAGACGAAAAATGGTCTCATCTTCGGAAAAATGTATAGCGAGCTATACGTTGGTATACACGTACCTTTCAGCTCCCCAAACAATCTGTGAAAAGTTCCAAAGATTCCGGTGTATGCATAACTTTCGACAGCGGAAGAACGGCCCAAAAAACTACCTTTTTTCGGTTTTTTGCCAATATCTTCGTTCTTATCGATCCTACGGCTATGAAGTGTACTTATAAAAAAGAAAGAACGGAAAATTATCTACAAAAAAGATAATATAAAGTTTATCGATAACACTAATAGTTTTGACGTAATCGGGCATTGAAACTCCGATAAAATTTTTGTATTTTATTGCAATGATTTAAATATAGTCTGTGATGATCTGCCACACAGAACGCACCACGCATCGGCGCCCAACCACAAAACTTAATCTGATGTTTCACTCTTTTTTCCGTGGAAATGGCTAGTTTTATCGATAAACTTTATATCACCTTTTTTGTAGAGAATTTTTCGTTCTTTCTTTCTTATAAGGACACTTCATACCCATAGGATCGATGGAAATGAAGATATTGACAAAAAACCGAAAAAATGTACTTTTTTGGGACGTTCTTCTGCTGTCAAAAGTTATGCATACACCAGAATCTTTGGGACTTTTCACAGATTGTTTGGGGAGCTGAAAGGTACGTGTACACCAATTTATAGCTCGCTATACATTTTTCCGAAGTGAAATGCTAAACTTCCTGGACTATTACTAGTTCGCGTGTCTCACCCTGACAGACTCGACTGGGATGTACTAGCTCGGCCATAAATGCTTAGCTACCGGCCTAATGTCGTAAATAGCTTTTATGTCTGTAGAAAAGAACCATTCCTCAATGTGTAATTTGTGGATGTACCCTATGGTTTACTTCCCGATCATTTGTTTTTCAATACTTTTTCTTGAATCTGCCGCCATGAAGGCTTTGCCAAAAAGCGACATCTATTTTACTATTTTAGTAGACGTTTATAAAGCTATAGTACGTAGGTATAGGAGTTTATTATTTTTATGATACGTTGGAAACATCCATTGTGCAGACTGCCGCTTAGATTCGGGTTCAAATGCATATATCTAGCTTTCGTCACCAGGTATGATTTAACTGCTTTAGATCTACCTTCATCATATTTCTTATATCATTTGTTACAGTACAAAACGGTAACTACGGCCTAACCTCCAGCCCTTCAAGCGTGCCACACAAACTTGTACGCTTGGGGACCAGATAGTTTAGCCGCAAAAGAACTATAAACGACGACGAAATCGGGAATACGCCGAAAAGCAAGCCCTGACTCTCGTTACGAGATGGTTGTAACAAAATCTCACCGGCTATTGGTTGATCAAAGGAGAAGGGTCGTGGTAAAAACACTACATGAAAGTCAGGGCTGTACTTCGGCACAAAAGGGTGAAATGAGGGTAAATGTAGGACGCCACTCCATTCTAACTAACTAAATCGAACCCACTTGAATGGAGAAGTGTGAGCTCAATTCCCAGTTTGGTTCGGCTAACACGCTACGGCACTGACCTACCTTGACAAAACAACTTCCTGAAGCAGCTGCTAAACTCCTTTACAACTAACTGAAAAGGAACACAACAACAAACAAAATATCGTCAACACAAATCAAAGACATCAGTACTTAACAATGAGCTCTATTCAAATAGTAAATAAAATAAGCAGGTAACAATGGACATGAAATGTTTGACTAGTTACAAGAAAAATAATCAACGGGGTTAGTTACTAATTTACGTTACAAGTTACTTCAATACGAACAACAATAAACTTTACTGTACAGACATGACCTTGAAATGAACAATGCTAACTATAGCAGTAATATTAAGCCGGAATGTTCAACACTTTTTGACGAAAAGAACACTATGTAGTAGGCACGATAATTACATAAATCGTTGACGAAAAGAACACTAGGTTATACACGCCAGTTTCATAAAATACAAGCATGGTTTACCTTGTAGGAGTTCAGCTGGCTGTAATCGACGGGCGGCGTGGTAGGGTGTCTTGCCTTCCAGGCTCTTGCTTTAAGATTCTGAAGAAATGAACGAGAACGGGAACGGGGAATCCCAGAAGAGTAGATGGAATGCGTAACTCAGCCTCGATATTAAAGATGGTAACGACAGCAAACGGGGTCGGTAGAATGCAATTATAATCCCCTCGAAAGGTAGACGGCGTACGTAGCGGTAATGGGCAAAGCCCTCGGCATGCGAGAACGATACACGTCATGCTTAGTTAACGATGGTCTGGTTAGGAGTCCGTAAACAAATCCGCCCATGGCGACAACTCAGACGATCTCGCAATCCTCCGACGATAAAGAACTCCGACCACGTTTCACTAAAACTTGCTTCACTTCAATTCCCCACGGCTGTTGTTTGCTGCATCAAATAACTGATATCCCCTCGTACCGATAGCATACTACTCCTTCATAAGGCACCAACAATAACGAAACACATAAATTAACGCAGAAGACGGAAACGAGAACAAAGCCACCCCCAACGGCTGTATCACGCGAAGCTGTCAGGGGGTGCGATCTTAGAACACATGCTGTATACTTCAAGATCGGGTCGGGACTGAATTTCAAACTGCGGCTAAAACCAACGGCCACCAACGCGTCCTATATGCATCTTTCTCTTGCATATGCGAAGACGAAGGAAGGTAACGGAAAATTTCAACAGAATCGCAGGACAGCTGACTGGACGATTCACACGGGACTCGAAGGTTAAATTTCTCGGACTAGCGAAATACTGGGAAAAGATAATCTGTAACCGCCTTGCAGGCAACAAAGAACAAAGGGTGAATTTAAAAAAAGAATTCTGCTAACGAAACGTGACTATCTGAATTAATTTTAACCGATAAACGGACCGCGAGGTACGAATGCCTAAAATGCGCTGCAAAGCAGAGGACAGGCCCAAAATTTAAAATGACGATAGGACTTAAAGATGATCTAACACATTCCACATGCTGTTGTTGTTATTCTGTTAAACTGTGTGGTATCCACCTATCATTCTTTGCACAGCGTCAATGTTCGTATCGTTAACAGCTGAAATTGGTCCTTCTTCGCAAAAATCGTCGTTGACTGAAACTCGTTCAAATTTAAATTCATTAAACCAGCAATAAACAGTCCTCTGATGCGAAGACGCTTGGTCACCAAAGCAGCACGAAGTTATCCAAGACTTTCTTTCGGAGATAGAGAACTTTTAAAGACATAGTAAATCATGGCTATAAAATTCTCTCTCGTCACACTTATATCAAACTTAACTGCATAATAACTGTAGCAATTATCAAAACTAAATTTGAACTGATGAAACTAGATAATAACAAACACTTGTTTCATGCCAAGTTTGATTTCCATGGTACACTTGATCTATTGGTTTGCAGATATTATGAGTGCTACCCTCGTAATACTACATGCCTAAGGAGCATATCAATAAATTATTTCTCGGTTCATAAACCACTTAAAAAATGTATAGATTACCTCTTGCAACTCAATGAAGTTGGCGGTAAAAAACGTCATTTCAGAAGAAACAGATTTTTTTGGGAAACATTACTTGGTTTCGATTCACACGTTTTTTTCTGTGCTCATAAATTGGTCCTTTATTTACAGAAAACTTAAGAGAAACTAACAAGAATGGTGCACAATTAACTAAAAAAATATATTCAGGCGAAAACAGTATTTTCAAAATAATTATTAGCTAACTAATAATATTTTCTCTTGCATATTATTATTCATTAGAGCCATCCATCCAACATATGGTGTTTATACTATAATGTTTTTGAGCCAAAAAAGGTAATAAAACCAGAAAGTGTGTTAATGAAGGCGATTATTAATCGCCCATTAACAAACGAGTTGATTACAAAATTTTTTCGTTGACCGAAAAATATTTTTTTGTAGCGAAAAATTTGATTAATACAACTAACCTCCATGCAAAATATCATCAAAACGTCAAAATCACAAAAACAGTTAATTAATGAAAAAGAGTGTATTAATCAAAAACAGTGTATTAATAGATCTATTAATCCATCCTTTTTTAAAAAACAGTTAATTAATGAAAAAGAGTGTATTAATAAAAAACAGTGTATTAATGACGTCTATTAATTTATCCTTTTTTAGGAAAAATAATTCATTAATATTGAAATTAACAAGCGGTCAACGAAAAAATTTATTTAACTTTCATTTTTCTGGGGTGGGCCAGACGACACTTTGGACTGATCTTATTAGCCCTCATGCGGTAGATAAAAACATTTTTATCCGAGTAAAGTACCTTTTCTGTTTCGTCAAAATATCATTAAAGAAAGTAGTTCAGAAGGCAAAATTATGGTCCCATCCAATATTTAAAAAATACCAGTGTACTTTTATGAAACAGTGTTTTTACAAAAGTACTTCATTTAAAACCACAATTTGTGATTTCTATAAAAACGGTTTTCAAATTTTTTACTCCACATGCATGGCGCTTCACTAATGAAAATATTAAATTGTGGGCTCTCCATGTTTCCATGCCCCGTCTTATCAGTTCTAGGGTTAATAAATTTTTATTTGTGTACCCACAATATGAAGTTGCATCGCCAGCGTGGCAGAGAGGTTAGGAAGCTCAGGCTGCGGTGCCACGGTACGGGGTTCAATCCCTACATCTGGCAACTGGCAGGCGAACCACCCAGTCTCTTTAAAAATTGGGTACCGAAACCACAGTTGGGAAAGTAGGGAAGGTAAGACAGTCGTCGAAGGCGTGATGCTAACCACATCACCCAGTACGCCATTAGCAGTGTGCCAGATTGACTTGGTTTCGGAAAGAGATATTTCGGCGACTTTGACTCGCCGTGTCTCAGGCCATATTCCTACGCGTGGAATAAAATGCTCTGAACTGAATATGAAGTTGCACTTGCCAAAAACACTCAAGAGACAGTCAAATATACTAGTATGTAAAACAATTAGGTCGTCTCTTGTTTCAATACTTTTATATGGTACTGCTAACGGAAGGTAGTTACAAGGGAGTTAAACGAGAGTACTAAAAAATTAAAAAGTCCAGTTTTGTTATCCTCCTTTAAGAGGCTGCATTTTAGGATTTATGTTTCTAAATGGTTTTACCTTAAAATAATCTAACAAGTCAAGTAGCGAAGTTCATGAGCACTGTTAGTATATGAATGCTTAATACCTTCATTTTGATTTTGATATTGTTTTTTAAGCATGAGAACTAATGTCGATGAAGATTCGGAAGCAAGTACTTATACACACAGTAGTACTGCTTCTACTAGTACCCAAGATAGTGCAATCATTTCAATAGGAAATGAACATCCGCTATTTGATGGAACATTACTTTCTATTAAAACTAGAGATGGCAAAAATATTCTTGCTATGTGTACATTATGCCTACCTCAAATGATTTGCATCAAAGGTTCATCACCAGCAACATCAAATTTTTAAACACTTGAAAAACATACAGGTAGCTCGGAACAATATCATACGCACAAAAAAACATAAAAAGAATGAACACGTAGTAACGACTGACGACCATCAAGCAAAACTTGTCGGTAAAAGACTAAAACAGGCTACAATAAGTATAGTGGTGTCCAAGTATTGTACTCAAAATGAATTTGATCAAAGAATTGTCAAATATGTAGTAAATTCAATGTCACCAACTTCAATTATCCGACACGAAACATTTAAACATTTGTTTCATGGTTTGACGATTACCATCATGAGCAGACGTTAACTAGTTAGAATAATTCAAGACAAATAAAATTAAAATATACATTCAATTAAAGAGGAAATTGAATGTGGCAAATACCTTTATACCACCTCCGATATTTGGCCATCAAAAAAGAGAAGGCTTAATTCTAACAACCTAGAGCAAAAATCAGTTGCTTTGGAGTGCAGGTTTTCAGGAAGACATACTCATGATAAAATTGCGGAGATGTTGTAGGATATATTACTTTAATTTGGTATAACAGATAACCCAGTTACTTCAGCTATTACTGAAAAGGGCAGTAATTTTGTTAAAACGTTTAGGGAGTTTGGAGCTACAGGACGGAGGTGCCCCCAGTGACAAAGACTTGGAATCAAATTCTGATAAAAATTTGATATTGAAGATATTCCAGATAAATATTCTCGTATAAGATTGCCAAAACATATCACATATGCCAGCCATACTCTTAACTTACCGGCAACTACTGATGCTTATATGCTCTTATGTTGACTGCCGCTTTAAGATCTCGACATGAAAAAATTGTGGATAAATGTAATTTGTTGTGGACCAAAGCACTTAGGCAGAAAACCGCAGAAGTAATCGAAAATGTTTTGGGTTATACATTAAGCTATCCATGTGTAACACGCTCGAACTCATTTTTGGACCCAATAAATCACTTACACACAAATTCAAACTAAAGAAACTTTTTCAAAAGCTGGACACAAGACGGTTTTAAAGAATCAGATGTGCCGTCCGTTTGACGCGGATCACTTAAAGAAATTAGTTTCTACAACATTTTTTAACCTTTTCATAAAAAATATAGTTTGTATTATTACTAATAAGCGAGTTAACTATTTTTTTTTAAATATTAAGTAGCCACATGTAAGTTTTAAGTCATATTAGTTTTAATAAGTACGCGATAAATCAACAATGCATAACTGGTAGTAAAGTCTTATAGACATAGTGGAATGCTTTAAAGCAATAATAATTTATAATTAATTTAAAATTAATCAATTTGTATCAATCACACCACAAAACATACCAAAATCTTCAAGCTTCTATCTACGAGTATGCATTGTTGATTTATCGCGTATTTATTAAAAGTAATATTTCTTAAAAAGAAGCGTGGCTACTTGATACCTTTAAAACAATCATTAGCTCACTTGCTAGTAATAATAACAGGTGGCACAAAAGTATTCACCCTATCGGAACATGCTCTCATTTTTGCAAATGGCATCTTATGTCATCGCGACTTTGACATTCGTGAAGCAAACAGAAGCAGAATACACATAGACAAACCATGGATCGCTATACTCCTCAACAACGCGAAATAATTTGTGTCAATGTTTTTGACAAATAATCGGTCAGTGCTTTTGGCTCCACGTGAAATTTGTTGTCGATTCCCTGGGCTTGTCACATCAAATGTGCAAACACTGTGGCGTTTAGCCACTCGCCTCGAGGAGACTGGCTCAATACGGGACAGTTTCAGACGTGGCCGGCCCCGGAGTAGCCTTTCGGTCGAGAATATCGCTGCTGTGGCTGCAGATGTCCAAGAGGACCCTTAAACATCCATCAGACAACGGGCCACGCACTTGGGCATCGGTAGACGGTCTTTACAGCGAATTTTGGTGAAAGACTTAAAGATGTTCTGTTATAAGTGCAACCGCACACACAGCATGAACGACAGTGGATATTCTGATGCAAGCTTTTCCCGACCGCTTCATCTCTCATTTTGGAGATCTGCACTGGCCCGCAAGATCGCCCGATTTGACCGTTCTAGACTTATTTCTTTGGGGTTTTCTGAAGTCACGGGTCTATACGAACAAGCCACAGACCTTGGCGGCCTTAAAAGAAAACATCTGACTAGACGTGGAGAACTTATCGCCAGAAGTTTTGAGAAAAGTCATGAAACGAGCCCGAATTTTCATCAACTCTGGCGGTGTCCACTTGACCGATATTGTCTTCGAGACTTAATGGAAAAAAAATTAAACGTCTAAATAAAGATAATCAACAAACAGAACCAATTCTTTTCATTTACAAACAAAGTTACTGCCTTAGGAAATCGAGTGCGGACTTTTGCGCCACCTGTTATAAACTACATTTTGTTATGAAAAAGTCGCCGAAACTAGTTTCTTTAAGTGATCCACTTCAAAAGGACGGCGGTTTATTTAGAATACTGCGATGTCGTGCAATCAGTTGCAAATCTTTTAGATTTTTGGCAGGGAGAAAAAAACATATTTGAAATAAAGTTATTCAAGGCTTATTAAAACGATTTGTATATTATTTTACAGTTAATGAAGAATCTAAAGCATCAATAATAGCGTCTATAACAATAACATCTATAACACTTATGTGGCATAGTACTTTTGTAGCGAGTTCAGAAAGCGGCAATAGTAGTTTAAAATACATACAAACAATATTAATTGCAGCAGCCTCAAATTTGCTCGCAAATTCCAATGATGAATATATTGTTATGATATTGGTATAGGGGTCTAAAAATCAAATTAATAAGATTAATAGAAAACAGTAACTGAAAATAATAGGGATGAATTTAGATGTGAAATGGATATTAAAAATTATTAAGATGCATTTAGAATCGAAAGGAAACAAAATTTATCATTTAATTAAATGAAGCTGATTGAGAAAAAAAAAATACGATTGAACATAGTAGGTATTTATCAAATAATAAAGCTTATATAGGGCGTTGGACTAAAAATTAAGCTTGATCGCTAAGGCAATGTTTTTATCTTTTTATTGATATAGAAATTTTTTGAAACGAAAAGCATGTAACAGAATTGTGTAATTGTAAATTAATAAATAAACCCTTTTAAAAGTTTTTAAATCATGTTTTGGTGAATAGAAGAGTTACTAATATTTAAAATAAAATTGGCGTGGTGTACAAAGAATAAAATATAAAATGTTAAAAGAATGGAAGGTATGTAGACTATATGGGGGAAGATAAATCATGTGGTGAGAATACCAAACTAAAAAAGTTATAATCTACAAAAGCAAATAAAAGGAAAGAAATACTGAATTAAGTTTATTGTAAGATTACATTTTACATTTTGCATCGATTGAATTGGATAACAAGGAACGCTTTACAAGGGAAGAGGATCACATAGAAGTCGTTGGGAGAGTGACCATGTTTGTGGGGCTTGTCAAGTGATGTCTGGTGGCTTGTCTCTGGTCAGGATTCTTGGTGCTAAGCTGTAACGTACTTCAAATGAGTAATTTGGATTAAATATTAAAGTAACGCAACTACGACTGAGGTCTATTTGGATCTGTACTGTGGTGAAGCTGTATATGCTGATTCCTGGGGCAAACTAGATTCTTGTGTTAATTTGGATCCTGATTCTGGACATTTTGGCAGTTTGGTTGTCAGTTGAGGCCTTCACCGTGATTTTGAGTGGAGCAGTTGTGGTGTGATCAGTTGCAGAGTTAGACGAATTGGTTTCAGCAGAGGAGAGTGCTAAGTTCAATAAAAGGTAAATGAATCCAGGTATTAAATAAGAACTGAAAGAAAATATAGATTAAAGTGAATTAATTTTAATTAAAGAAGTACTTACTGTTTGAGATTGTCGTATAACAAACGTAACGATGAAGTATTTCTAATTGAATTTTTAATACTAGTTTGACATATCATTTGACAGAAGGTTTTTTGAATTGTCATAATTAAAATAAGAACATCAAATTTCAGAATATTAGCAATCTAGATAAAAAGAATCCGCTCTGATTTTCAGTCAAGTGTATCTACTGGGGCTAGCAGACACTAATTTTGAATATCTAAAATAAATAAATAGGGCAGTTAAATTGGTTTAAAATATAATTATAAACATAAAATTATAGGCGACACAACGTGGAGCCTTAACATAACAATATAAATCAAGATGTAAAGGAAGATTCAGACAATCCAAATGTAACAGAAGACGAAAATTGTGTCGGTTTTGATAAACCCTCTACATCAACTATAAACAAAGAAATATGCCTTAAAATAAAAATAGAACTCGAATTGTTTCGTTATTTGGAAAACAAGAGAACAGATTTACATACTAAATAAATATTCCATAATAAAACTCCTCTTTTCAAGATACAACACAGATTTGTCTTCCGCAGCACCAGTTGAAAAGCTTTTATCGTTTACTACATTTATAAATAGTGTAGTGTGGCTTTTTCCCGTACACTGTACTCTACTTTACTGTAAATTTAGCTTTCCCTTTGTTTGCTAGTTAACTCAGTCGTAGAAGCACAAGATCCGCATTTACCTCAGTGCAGCTAAGGGCAATGTCAATATAGAGCTCCGACCTGCTCGCTGCCACCTATAATGCTGTAATTATATAGGTAAATCCTGCCAGAAATGAAAACCAAACAGTTTACACGAAAATGCATATACTCTATAAAAGAAAATATGTTACGGGCTAAAGCGACATTTACGACAGCGCCAGCTCATAACGGTATTTACAAAAAGCCACGAAAAAGCTAGACGACTAGCGCGTACGATATCTCACAAAATCAGGAATGTAACTCACATAGGACCGTTGCCCATCCCGTAACAAAAGATGTCGACTAGGCTGCAGTGGAGCGTGGGGTGGTCCAACACGAGATAACACAAGGACAACGGCCTAATGGACGGTAAACAGATCTAAATTGATCGAGCGCCACGACAATTTTATCACGATAAACGAGAATACACAGGTAAGCTCACTGAGGAACAGGGAAGCAGATAAATCCACTTTTTTAACTTTACACTAGGCAGTAATCTGGACAGCGAGCCGGTTCAGCAACATCGGACCTACCTTTTTAAAATCCACTTGGGAAACTGGCCAAACTCCTCTTGCAACTGTAAAAAATATAAACACACAGATCGCATGCACAATAACAAATTAAACCATAATTAAATTAACGTACATGTATTGACCAACATATTTGAATATGAAATAAAAAACACATGTAAATAGGAAATGTATATAAGGCAGTTCGGTAAATTGCGCAACGTCTTAGAACTGTTGACATAAATTTGGTAAATTGACCACAATTTCGTAAAACGATATGAATAGTAAACTCTAGACAAATAGCGGTGGTAAATGGCGACATTAAATTATATTAACTGATCGCAAATGAACTGTAAATGGCAGATACACACATGAAACGGTTTGATAATTACAAAAGGTATACAAAGAAAGCTAAATAATTGAGACGTTACAACAACTGTTCGATAATTTGACGCAACACACTGTATATATGTGAAACTGCACATTAAATGTAAGTAAACAATATAAACAATACCTGCAAGGAGCTTGGTTATGCGATAACTGATGTCTCACTGTTACTGCGACGACTACGGTACCCAAATACTGCAGGGAACGAAACAGAAGGCATATAGCAACATCTCAAAGGAGTGCCGCCACTGCGGGAGCTGAATACCTGGGGAATTTATCCATACGAGACGGGGTGCGAAGTTCGAACGAAAGGCAGACCGACAACGGAAGCTTCGCCAACACAAAACTCTGCTAATGGGTCCGCCAACAAAGGAATCCGTCTCATCGACGAAATATACAGGAGTCTGCGGCTCCGCGGCAAGAACGGGAACCCAAAAGATTTACGGTACTCGATACCCCAAGCAGACACTCATGCCGCCACACAGCAAGGTCTCCAAAAGAAATGCGCAACGCACGGCCAAAAGCTCTATAACGACGAAAGTCTTAATGACAATTAAAATGGCGGTATTTCGCACACAAACTGAACAGCACAATACGGTAAACACTCCCTCAAGCGCAACCCCGTAGGGCGCGCTCGCGCGAGGCCCACTCCAAGAACTGACTGTCCTTTACAGAAGCCGGATGCCAACTCTCTGGAAATGCAACGTCAGACGGCGCGATCGATAAAAAGATCTCGGGACAGCCGAGCTCTACATGATACCTCTCTCTCGCACCAATGGCCGTTGTGTGTTAAATTCATGTCGCGGAACGTTTTAGAATGCGGCTGCAGAAAAAATCGATATTTCCACAACGGCTAAACTTAGCTTAAATTGAAGCGGAATAATACGAAAAACCCATATACAAGCGGGGTCGTAATTTAGAAAATACGCTATTTAGCCGACGTTCATATAATTTAAAAATGTCTTCATAAATGCATGCATGAAAATACATAAAAATAATACACAATGGTAATATACACCTGTTATATAATAATAATAATAATAAATGGTCTTTATTGCTTCGACAAAATAAAATAAAAAACTAAAAAATTATGTTTACTATACAAAACGCTATCAATAGCGGCACGGAACAGTTTACGAGC
The DNA here is from genome assembly GCA_940337035.1 of Agriotes lineatus. Lineage (NCBI taxonomy): Eukaryota > Metazoa > Arthropoda > Insecta > Coleoptera > Elateridae > Agriotes > Agriotes lineatus. Next base: position 37,724,808 of record OW679199.1, on the reverse strand, counting down.
TTAATGCTGAATCTACAAGGTTTGAATACAATCCTGAACTGTAGGTATGACTTATTAACTATCAATGCCAAGTCAAAAACCCCACAGTTTTAATAATGGTTAAATTTCGCACACAAGTTCGCTAAATGCGGCCCTGGTGCAGTACTTGAAATCAGCTGACGCGATATGCTTCCGGAATGATGCAAGCGCCTTATATTCTGACGTGCTAATTCAGCGATAACTCTTCTGGCCTTTGGGCGAATTATGTTTGTTAAAACTATTGCACAATGCGTTGCAATAACAGTAAATTCCTTATTACGGCTTTGGTTTTTCCCAATCTTCCTCGGCCGTACATTCACTAGTAAAATGTAATTATAGTAAGGAAACTTGCCTCTATTTCGTAGCAAGATGACCAAGAAATCAGTTCGTGGCTTCAGTAGCTGTTCCCACAGAGACTTAGTGTGTTGGCAAAGTCGACTGGCTTCCTTGAAGCTCGACTGGCACCGGAATGGCAGCTTCTTGCTATGAACTGCTGTATCTCGGAGATGCTTCCTCAAGCTGGCACTTTATAATACTTCGCGTGGCGTCTCTTTTTCCTTGGATCAGTATTCAGCTGGCTTTCACTTTCCTATTCGAGCGTGCGGAATATTCGTCGCAGGTTTTAAATTGAATACCAAAGTTAAGCGAATCAGCCCGTTACAATAGCCCCAGAAGAAATGCGACTACGGACGAATTATTTGAAAAACTGGTGCTGATAAAGGCAAACAGACTGTAATATTATTGGTACTTTTACTTATTTTATTATACCTACCTTAATATATGTTGTACATATGATATAATATAAACAATATATAATTTTTACCATTGACTCTACTTATTTACTTACATGATACATCAAAACAAACTAAAAACTTTTGGTTTTGATGAAGTAGCTACAAGATTTAATTCTCAAAAAATTTTTTAAAGTGATATAGTATGTAGGTTACTGTAGTTAATAAAATATAAACATTACACAGTGTCTAGGTGCACTCCAGAGTGCACGCAATTTTAAGTATTGGGTGCACTCCAAAGAAGAAAATCTAGGTTCGGACCTCAAATTACCCGCTAATTTATATTAAAAATATACGGTACCCCCCACCCAAGAAAAGCGCCCTTCCGTGCTTTCCAAGAATACTTCGATACTCAGCATCACTCCGTTTCGCTAATACAATGAAATGCTATGAACCAGTTATTTATCAAAAAAAAAACAAAACCATAGCTCAAAAGTTGATGTTGCCTTCATTTTCGAAGGACCTATCGTATGAAAACGATCCAAGACTTCAGAAAGGTTCCTGGCGACCGGAATCGTGTACACATACGAACATACATCCCCCGCACAGCACGTTTAGGCACCCCCCAATAGGGGGATAGATCTAGTGGGCTGGGATCTTCACCAAAAGATCCGCACCGCCGAGACGGAGATTTGATATAGTGGGTTCATTAGCCGGTTGGCTCGAATTTTAGAGATATTTGACTCAGAGTGGTTTTCGATATGAGGGAATTTCAATACTTCGTACACTTCGTGTCGAAGTAAAAATAGCTCAGAGCCGTAGGAGCGCTGTAGGGTAAAATTGTGAACGTGAATTCACACTGTCGGCGTCGGTGCATTACAAAGCAGCTTAAGCCCGCCAAGCTTGTTAGGTTATTTGCAGTCATTGTTATTGTTGTAATACCCTATACCGACAATAGAGTAAAACAAAATATACGTTGACGTCAAATAAATGACGATTACGATTTGGAATGCACCCAATGTCAAAAATTGCATGCACTCTGCAGTACTCCTAGAAACTGTGTAAAAATTAAGCATCTTTAGATTACGATTACGAACAGACACGACACTAATGATAGTTGCAACTTGCAAGAAAGTTCTACTAAATACAACTATATGACAATTCCTATTAAAAGTAACTGAAAAAGTAATGTATGTTGTACAATTACCAACTAATTGGTAATTGAATTACTATTTCATGTGAGTAATTGATATCTCTGGTAATTCAATTACTTCATTGGGCGGTAATTGGCAATTAGTAATTAAATAGTTATTTTTATTACTTCCACCTATTAGAGCGTGCAGCGGCCACAAAATATCTTCACAAGTTGATAATAATATCTAAACATACCCCAATATCAACGTTATTGCTGATTGCTAGATATACGATCAATGTAGCACATTGTAGTGTCCACGGAAAGCTCATATTGAGACAGTATTTGTGTCGTTGTTAAGTAGAGTTAATTACATCATAATGGAGGTTAATTCATTTGCCAAACCTTTAGCCCTGGTTGCAGGCGTGCTTGGAATAGTAAGTTTTTTTACTTGAATAATCAATTTGTGTAGTTGTTGTTCATAACGACTAGTACCACAGCTAGACAAATAAAATATATCAACATAAAAATTAGGGCGCGTCAAATACGTAAATCGCTCTGAACGTTTCAACCTCGACTACCAAAATGACAGAGCCAAATAACCTTTAATAAAAAATGCATCCTTAAGAAGTTACGGGCCCTAGAAGTTGGCTTTTTCTTTTTGGATTCTACATCTCAAAAACTACTTATCGGATCAAATTCAAACTTATTGACTTATGACTTGATATAATTTCATTAATTTTCTTAAATTTTCCTGTAACTAAAGTTAGATCTATGTGTAGGTGGCATTAAGGGCGATGTTTGTTTATTTCCATATTATTTCTGATATTTTAACATATAATTTTACATAAAAAAGGTGTACTTGTTTTGTGTTGATAAATTCACCGGTTTCCGAGATAACGATAACGATATCTAGCTATTTTTAGGCCAACAAGCTATCGAAAATTTGGGCTACCGTATTTCTTTGAATAGTGACTTGTTTCTCATGACTTAATTCAGTTCAGTTCAAGAGTACAATCTAATATTTGCATGATTTTAACATACCAATAATTTTACGCTTAATATTTTCAGCAATTAAAGATAACTCTTTCTGTCGCTGTGTGACATTTTATTATCATCATTTTGTTTATATGTTCAACCATGGTACTGTCAAATGAAGCAATTGGCTCCATCAAGTTATAAAAAGTCTCGTTGCATGTTCTTTCCATTTCTTATTACTGCATCTGAACGCTAAATTGCCCAAATAGAAATTGAGTTTGTTTCTATAATTATTCTTTCAATCACCGATCATTTTTTTTAAATTTTTATTTAACGCTTCAACCGTTTCATCATCTTTTAGTATTATTCAGATCAACCCAAGATTTAAAACTTCTAAAATGAGCTTTACTATTATTGAGTCTTTCTAGATTTCTCGATAAATATTTCCAATCGCTTTAACCATTTTCATTATTAAAGGCGTTATGAGAGAAAGGAACAAACTTTGCATTTCTCTATCTTGTGTGCCTTAGAAAACAAAATCTTGTTACCTATTGTACTATGTTGTGACAGTTTTTGGAAATCCAGAAAAATAATGAATAAATTCTTGACTAAGCAGAGTGTTCATTTTACTGAAACGACTAAAAGGTTGAAAACAGTTTACCAGGGTACTTCCCCATCATAATCTACCATCCATCGATGGGGATATGATTTTTAGCTTGGTAGAGAGAGTCTCGAAGACAATGCAAGAACTCTGAAATTGTGAACAAAGTGAAAAAGTCAGTGAAGGAGAAATTATCATTCTCATCCTTCAGCAACTTTTTAAAAGACTTGCCAAAATCGAGATTCGAACTCGAGCCCTTAGACTCAGAAATCCGTCAGTGTGCCACTATGCCACCCTGACGAGGTAGTTATACGACTGGTTAATGTTTATTACTGGTAGCTCTCTGGCCTAGAATGTTTTCAGTTCTTTCGATTAATATTCCACATTCCACTGGCGAAACAATAATCCTAATAGATTATATCGTTCTCGAAGTATTTTGTTATCTCCATTCGGTGTGACACACTCGACCTTTATTCATTTCCTCACTTTCATTTAATGCCAAAGCCGTTGTTGTCTTCAAAAAAGTTGTGTAGTTTCACGACACCTTTCATATAACTTAGGGTTGGTGGTTGGTCGCCATTGATAGAGAGCTTGCGACAAAAATTGTAAACTTGTAAAAATTGTCGAAGTTCAGAGCAGGTTTGCAGAAGCAAAAAATGAGTAAGTAACTACTGTAACTGGAAAACACTTTATATTCTTTGGTTTTCCCTTAAAATTGGCCGTTTTGCAGTCCTGACTTAACACAACTGAAAACTAAACATATTTTTGCTATTGCAGAAGGTATGGCAGTATTAAAACTGGTGTCCAAAAGAAGACGGTCAGTACTTCAAACGCGCTACCACTGAAGCATTGCGCCACTTCTTTCCGTTCCCGCATTATATTCGAATGCTAGTTTGCTTTGGATATATATACACTTTCAGTCAGAATTTAAGTATACGGAGTGATTTTTTTAAAACTCAATTGCAGTTAGTGGGTTAGGTTTTGTTTGATATTTTACACCGACTGACGCAACACTTAACCTGCAAATCTCGAATTTGAAATAAACTGACTATACACTTCAGTACTGCCAACTGATTCAGGCTATCCAGGGCCTGCTGCAATTGAGTTTTAAAAAATCTGGTGTGATACACTCACACAACTTCCTTTTACAGTGATCTTATAATTAGTCAAAAATTTAATTTTTAATTTTTAAGCATTTGTCAAAAATTTTCAAAAATTACTAATTCTACAAAGACGGTACAAAATAGAGCGTTAGTTGAAGAGACAAATTTTCTCTAAAATCTTAAGCAGAATTCAAAAATGTAATAATATACCGGGTGTTCCATTTAAAATAGGAGTTAATAAAAAAAATAAAAAAAAACAAAAGAAACCCACTTTAGAAGTTTTCAACTGGAAAATCACCTATCTCACGTCAATGCACATTAAAAATGTAATAAAAATGTAAAGTTTGAAAAAAATCGTTAGAGCCGTTTTTGAAAAAATCGAAAAAAACTGAAAAATCACAAGAGTAAACACCTACTTCCGGTTATGCGATTTTCTTCAAAAGCTTGCTGTCTCATCTACATAGTACACAAAACTTATATATGAAGTTTCAACGCCATACCTCTTTTCGTTTTTGAGATATTTTGTTCACAGACAGACAGACAGACACACAGACACACAGACAGACACACAGACAGACACACAGACCAATGAAAAAAAATATGTTTTTTGGGATCAGGGGACCCTAAAACGTGAAGATCTGTTGTAAACTCAATTTCGAATTTTTGGGGTGAATCCAATACTTCCTTTATCGTAAAAGGAAGTAAAAATCAGTCAGCATGTCTTTAACAAAAATATTTTTTTAGGTACAAGGCACAACGTGGTGCATTTTATCTCTAATGGCTATTTTGATTCATATGGAATTATGGGTACCTACTTTCAACGTATCTTGGCTAATTCACAGGGAGGCTTTGAATTTTGTAATAGTTTCCTTTTTTGTGGGTGAGTACCGATGTTTTATTTTTAAATCACTAAATAAGTCAAATTAATTTATTAAAAATATTAACTGCATTCCACAGGCGATCATAAGTCTTTTGAGGTTTTCCTTGGTCCAAAGCAATTTTTTATATGGGCCTTTGTGTACCTAGGTTTATCATCAGCATGGGTGGGAATTTCAGTTGATATTTTTCGAGGTAAGTAAAAATTTCTTCGAATTTATGGATGCTGCCTAATATCCAAACCTTCATGTAGAAACCCAAACTATGAATTAGTCTACTAATCTAATGTAATATTACGTAAACAACAAAAAAACATAAAAATACAAAACCATTGTCATTGGTCTTCATGATTAAATTTAAGCTAAAAGGTAAACGAGCCTACATTATCTATTATTGTATGTAATTGTTTAATTATTCTAGCGATGCGTTTTTAAAAAGTAAAGTGAGATCTTTTTGAGATGCAAGAAAATCTTACACGTGCGAATTGATAGCTTATAGCTAAGTTTTAATCGGAACTGGAATAAATTCAGACATTTCAGCTTCCATTATGTCTTATATCTATGTAATAATATAGAACAAATTTTTATAAACAAATAATATGAACGAATAACTGATCAGAAACACTCGCTCCTCAATTTTTTAAAATGTATGTAGACTTTATTCTTTTTAATTGAGATTGTGCCACCCAACCGAAAACTCATCTGAATTTAATTACAGCTCGAAACGGAACAAACTATCGCCAGCTCACGAAAACTTATCTCACTTGGGCTGGATGCACCATTATAATTTGCTTTTGTGATTTAATTCTATCATGTTTGCTGCTCAGTGACTACTACGAATATGTACGCCTTTTTGATATGGTAAGCAACACAAAACATAACAATTATTAATTATTACCAGTATGCACTAAACGCTGTCGGTGAACTGCCCTAATAAAGAAGCCGCCCCTGAAATGATTCTCATTCCTTCCTACACCAATATTTTATAGAATTTTGTATCTTTATATCTTTTCTGCTAATTTCCCCTTCTTACAATGTTATACATTTAGGTCATTGTAAGTAGCCTCTTAGAAGTACTTATAATAGGTAGACGCTTGGGAGTAAAAGTTGAATGTCTTGACCTTGTCCTTCATATAACCTCAATCACCTTCTTTCATACTTAAGAGATTGTTTTGCTACTCTATTTTAATATTACGCCCCGGTCACTTATCACGATTCATACTTACAAAGGACACACATTTCTAAAACAAATGTATTTCTTTAAAATCTTTCAGCGAATTTTCTTTCATATTTAATTCAAATTGAAAACCAATCCCCAAACCAACCTAGCCACGTTGCCTCTGAAAGACGGGCGCATTTTTAATCGCATGCCTTCAGCAGCTCCTCACAGCTGATTCTTTACTGGAAGAAAGCGAGTCACAAGCACATTCCACCAGTGTGTTGCCAAATAGACGACAGTGGCCTCATGTGTAGAGGCGTTGTCGTGGGGTAGAAACCTTGTGATGGCTCGTGACTTTTCACGAAGACTTTTCAGCTGCTTCAAGATGGAAAGTGGGTGTCGCTGTGTATACCACCTAGTAGTGACAGTCTTCACTTAGTTTTTAAAAATTTCGAAAAGGCCTTGGACTCGGTAGAAACGTGGGCGATAATAGAAGCAGTTAGGAATTGTATGATTGACCAAAGATACATCGACTTCTTGAAAAATTTTAGCAACACAAGTACTTCTTCTTCTTTTTACACCATCTCCTTTCGGAGGTTGGTGATCCAAATAGCTAACATAGTTTTAGACACCGCTGCCCGGAAGATGTCAACTGATGTGCAGCCAAACCAACGGCGCAGATCTTTTAGCCATGAATTCTGGCGCCTGCCGACTGATCGTTTTCCCTGGATTTTGCCTTCAATAATGAGTTGAAGCAGTTCGTATCGATTTCCTCTCATGATATGGCCAGGATATTGAGTTTTCCTCTCCATAACTGTGAGCAGTAGTTCTTTTTGTTTCTTCATTCGTGTAAGTACCTCGATGTTAGTAACTCTTTGCACCCAGGAGATCTTAAGCATACGCCTGTAGAGGTACATTTCGAAGGCTTCAATTCTTTTTTCCATAGAGGGGTTAAGGGTCCAGCTCTCACATCCATAAAATAGAACTGGGAATACATAACATCTTAACATACGAGTTCTCAATTCTAAGGTTAGGTCAGGTCTGACAAAGAAGTTTCGCATCGTGACAAATACTGCTACCTTTAAATTACATGAAAAGACAAACCCAGTGCAATTAAACCGTGGAGTTCGACAAGGCGACTGTCTGTCGCCCAAACTTTTCACTTTAGTGTTAGAAGACTAATTTAGAACATTTAATTTAGAAAATTACGGAGGAAATGTAAATGGTAGAAACATAAATCACCTCAGATATGCGGATGACATTATCATTGTTGCTAGTAGCAGAAATGATCTAGACCATATGCTAAAAGATCTTAAAGAGCGGGCATAGAAAATCGGTCTAAAGATGAACTTAGACGAAACAAAGACAGGGGTGGACAATACAATACAGGGTGAAAACATAAAGATCGAAAACATCAGTGAATACCTACACATATTTAGGACAAACACTTAAGCTTGATCGAAATAGTCAAATATCAGAAGTCAAACGGAGATGCCGACTCGCGTGGACACCATTCGGCAAACTCCGTTTTATTTTAAACTCCAAGACTATTGCGCAGCATCTTAAAAACAGCGTTTTCGATAAATGTATCCTACACATAATGACTTACGGAAGCGAAAACTGGACTCTAACAAAATCCCATATGCGCAAATCGATAATCACACAAAGAGCAATGGAACGAAAAATTCTCGGAATCCCACTACTAGACCGACAAAATAATATATGGATCAGGGGGAAAACAAAAATAGTAGATGTAATAGAAAACGTTGCAAATATTAAGTGGAGTTGGGCAGGTCATTTAGCTCGAGCAAATGAAAACAGATGGACAGAAACAATACTCCAATAACAACCTTAGCATTACAAGAAAAATAGAAGCAGACCGGCAAGGTACAATGTCATAAAGAAAGTGGCCTGGTTGAAATGGATACAGGAAGCACAACACAGAACAAGGAAGTCAATAGAGGTCTTCGTCCAACGATGGACCGAAATCGGTTAAAAAGAAGAACAAGTGACCGTCCTTGGCGTCTCCAAACTACAACTCTAGAATTCCATTTCCTGTAAAGAACACGGCGATCATACCCTTTTTCAGTGACTGTGAACATCTTTATACACCTACATCTTTTTTGTGATTTCGTGAGAACGTAGTAATAAAGTCACGTTTATCATCTGTCGCAATGCTATTGGCACGCTACCCTGTAGGTGTAGGAGAAGAGATATAACCATATAACAACCATCTCTCTTGCTCCAGCGCCTTCCCCACGGTTGCAGTGTTTTGAGCTCAGGATCGGCCAAAAGACTAAAAGTTCCTTTTTGGACTCCCGATATCATCTAAATATATTAGTGCGGTGAAAACAATCAAACCCCAGCACAGCAAACTCGTAGGGTAAAACTCCTTTTGATTCCACAGCAACCTAGCCCTACGTTCTCAGTTCGAATGTTCGACCGCAACAGGCAGCTGGTGCCGTAGATAAAATAAGACAGTAATTCCGGTCTGACATAGTCATCTTTCGTCCAGACTCTGACTTTGTAAAGAACCTTATCATCTACTAATATTGAATGGCTCATTGAACCGTACAACGGTTGATTTCCAAACATCGAGCAACAGAACGCTAGCTTCGCACATCTTCAAACAAAACAGCAATACTTGGTGCTTGTGATACATGTTCATTTAAAAACTTTACTAAGCCATTGCAAACAGTTGCGACTAATGTAACGCCCTACCTTTTTTGCTTTCCAGTCTATATAACTATAGTTTCAACAACGTTTTGTTAGAAAGTTTCCTATTAAAAAAACAACACCTTTCCTGATTATTATGTTTGTGTTTCTTCTTTCAATTGAATCCCATTATAATTCATACCACTGAACATACATCAGTAATGCCATTTGTTCTTCATATGTGGTATGTACGCACGCTTCCGATTACTCTTAACTGCATAATAGTTTTGTATGACAAATTTCAAATTTGGATAGAACGCACTTTGCTTTGAAGTACACATGATAATATGATTAATATAGATATATCTACATTTTAAATCATTTTCTAAGTTAACTACCACATTTTGAAAATGAATTTACCCGTATAGTAAAACGATTCAACTTATTTTTCTAGATGTTAAATCCTCTGAAAAGAATTAGTATCTATACGGGTGTAAACGGAAATATCGTACATAGGGAAAAGGCAATGTTAAAAATTACGAAAGATCGACTATATCTGTGGTAATGTAACAGAGCAACGTTGTTTGTTTTATTGCCTGCCCAAAGAAACAATAGATTAGGAGAAAAATGGATGCTGGCGGATTCTTGTTACACGTTTAGCAATACCGAAGTGCATTGTTGGTGACACTGTAGTACTAGTAGTAGTAGTAGTAATAGTATTTATTGTGGGGAAATTGATGTCAAGCAAGTAGGCTTTCATAGACCCTTTTTGCCAACCCCGTGGACAGGGTCTAGGCATGCAGAGTACCAGGTACCTTAATCCTACTTAGAATTTTGCCGAGACTGAGGAGTTCCAACCCTAGCAAGAGATCTTTTACATACTACACATCGTAGGAACACGTTTTTTAATTTTTTAAAAACCTCACCGGGATCGGGGATCGAACTTTCGACCCTTAGATCAGTAGCCAGAATGTTTAATCACTGAGCTATGGAGCCCGGCTTGGTGACACTGTTAGTCTGTGTCAAATTCGAGGTTAGCGATTAGATTTTACCTCAGTAGGTGTCACATAACAAAAAAACCTAACCTGCTAACCCCGAATTTGACATAGACTGACAGTGCCACCAACAATACACTTCAGTACTACCACAGGTATAACACGAATCCGTCAGCATCCCTCTAACCCCTAAACAATAAAACAAACAACGTTGCTACGTCAACATGGCCACAGATATAGTCGATCCTTCGTAATTTTTACCATTGCCTTTTCCTTATGTACGACATTTCCGTTCACACCCTGTGTAATTCTAGCACCCGTTATTCTCTTTATAACTACTAGTGGGTTTCATAGGCTAAACAAAAAAGCTCCTCATGGAGTTCTGTCAACGGAATTAGTATCGATACAGTTTTGCTTCACAGTAATATAACCACAACTGTTAGAAGGTTTTAGACTCTCTTGTAATCTTATTACGTTTCAGATGAACCTTTCCTCTAGAGCAATATTTGTTTATGCAGTTATAGGATGTGGTATCCTAATGACCATAGCTGCTAAAGGGTTAGTTTTATGGATGGTGAATGTTATATTCGCGGTGCTGATGTGGAAACAATCGAGACTTTTTGCAAAAAAGGTAAAAACGAGTGGAGAAGGTAGGAAGCTTGAAGAGCCAACATTACATTAACGTTCCTACCTGGACATTATGATAGATTAAGTATAATAACAATATTAGTTGAACTTCGATTTTTTTCTGTAGCTGAGAAAATAAAGCCATTGATTATTATTATTATTATTATTGTTATTATTATGGGTAGTCTTTTATTCTCAGATTTCGCTGGTTACTCCCTAGAGAGATGGGTGTTTACCAAGTCTATCCAGTGATTCTATTGCTTTAGAAATAGTCGTACTATATTACATGTCTTGAGTATGATTCCTTTTTGAATGTGTTGGTGTATGAGTGAGTCTAGCTGGAGCTGTTTAAGGTGCTGTTTGGATATCGAGTGTGTGATACCTGTTGTGGATATTATGAATGGGATGATGTGTATGTGCTCTTGTCTCCAAATTCTTTCCAGCTCCAACTTGCCAAGGGTGTATATTTTTCTATTTTTGCTGCGTATTTTTTTGTTATGTTTATGTCTGTTGGTATGGCTATGTCAATAAGATATGTTTCTTTCTTTATTTTATCTTGTAGTGTAATATCTGGCCTATTGCATATTATAGTTTTATCTGTATGTATTGTTACATCATAGTATAATTTGTACTGTTTATTTTCTAGAACGTTTTCTGGTGTGTAGTTATAATATGGTGTGTCATCTGTTGTCAGATTATGTTTAAGGGCGATTGCTTGATGTATAATCTTTGCTGCGATGTTACGGCGTTCAGTGTAGGCAGTTCCAGCTAATATTTTACAGCCTCCTGTTATATGTTGTATGTTCTCTTGGTGCATATGACATTTTCTACATACATTGTTAATTGTTGCATTTTCATTATGTGTTTTTGGTAACTCCTTGTGGCTATTGCCTGATCTTGTATGGCGAGGAGAAAGCGTTCCGTTTCTGGGATGAGTTGGCCTTTCTGTAGCCACATATTGCAATGCGTTTGTTTGTAATATTACATAAATATCTTAATAAGTTAAATTTTGGGCAATTTATAATTCGGACAATTCTCAGATTTAATACTTTTGTACTGTGCGTTTAGTTTGCTTGTCAGTCAATTACGGCTGGTTAAAAATGAAATGTAATAATTAATTTCGCAATAAAATGGCTGCATGCCCCTCTTTCTATTTTCTCTAATTGCAAAAACTGATTTCGTTATCTCAACTGCTAATGGAGTTGAAAACTCTTTGTAAAATTCAAATAACAGGAAAGCATTTGGTAAAAATAATGGTCGGCCAAAAAACCAAAAGTAGTAGTTACCAGTTAACAATTTCTAAAAAAATATCTTAAAAAAACATAATACCTTTATTAGATTAGCAGGCAAGTAGAACTGAAGTTATTAATGCAACTAGTGTCTAAAGTAGGTCTTTTTAATCGAGTGCGATTTTTGCACGAGACGCCAGTGTGCAGAAATGGGAGCAGGATATTTAAAAATAGTAATTTGTACAACTAGTTTTGAAAGTCATACTTTCTTCCATAAATTTGCAGTTTGATAGCGAGCGCGAAGGCCGAGTTAATCAAGCAAATTAATAAAAAAAGGACTTTCTAAACGTGTTGTACAGGGTGTTTTTTTCCGTTGATATTATAGGGTACATAGTTACATACTAAAGGGTAAGAGATACAAAAAAACTAGTATACATGTCTCGTCCTCTTTTTTAGTGGTTAGTTTAATGGCGAGATTTCAATAGTATTTGTTATTTGTTTAATAATTAAGGGGTTAGATCAATTTTTGAAATTGTGAGAAGTGCATCTAGTTGAAGGAAACGCTCAAATTTATTAAAATAAAAAGGATACAAGTGATTTTTATATAAAATATGGAAAATTTTAATCATCCAATACTTAGAGCTTTAAAATTACTAAACTTTAAGCAATGGTAATTATTGTTGGTGAATTGGTTATTAATTCAATGGTGAAACTGTGATTACAAGCTGTAAAAGTTTTATGAATAATGCAGGGTCCACCAACTGGTGAGACCTATTTAAAATAGGTTGGTGAACCCTGTACAAGTTCATAAACACGTTTCTTCAATAATAATTTGTCTAACATTACCTATGCATTATTAATTTTAAACCTTAAATTAACACAAATTGTCAAAAACTGAATTTTGTGACAACATACATATTGTGATATATCATATTAAACAAAGGGGGGAATGGAGACTAAATTAATTCATTCATTCATGTAGTTCTGCACTTCACATAACAAATTTTATAAAATTTAGCACCTGTTAGTTATGTATAAGCAATTTTTAGTAATATATTTCACATAATAAACTTAAAAGTAAGATTTTCAATGCTTTTAATACTACATTTCGCCATTATTTTTGGCTCGGTTCATGCGAGTTAAACAACTGTTTTACCGACAGCTCACAACTACCATTTTATATGTCTATTAGCTCATTCAACGATTTTACTTCCTGCCCAAAACCCGACTCGTCGTCTAGATGTATATACAGGGTGTTTCAGGAGGAAAGGGAAATATTTAAGGGGGCAATAGTTTGGGTCATCACAAGTGAAAAAGTTCATATAAACATAAAAGTGGACAAACGCCTGAAACACATTTGACCGAGGAATAGTCCACATAGAACGAATCGTGAATAGGAGCTGCCTTGGATTTTAGGCGGTCAGTGGATATTTTGCTTCAAAAATGGAAACTACCATATCTTGTAATAGTCGGCGGCTACAGCTATGCAACAACATTACAACCCGAAATGCACACTGGCGTTCGCAGTTGTCACATTTGTGGCAATCTGTGCAAAAAATTCACGGCGACATATTTTGGATTGTAACATACCTGCAGGAGTTTCCCACTGTATTTTGTGCCTCCAGAAGCCAGATGGTCATCTTAAGAAACACCGTACATACATATTTCTATGAAAAAACCTTTTTCGTTAGGTGCCATAAAATTACGCTCACGGCGAGTAGACCGAACTCAATAGACCGAAAGCAGTTGTCCGAACTCAATTGACCGAATAGCAATAGACCGAAACGTCACTAGACCGAAGCAGCAATAGACCGAAAATCACTTGGTCGAAAATATATTACGGTTACATTTATTAAAATTAATAGCATCAACTTCCCTTCACACTTTGTTCAGGCTTAGGACTGGCAGCATAAACTGCTGGCGTGTTTAGAAGTTTTTTGTTTTTTATTCTATTTTAACTTTATTCTAGTAAATCATACAATACTTAACAGATATATCCTACCCAATTACATATCTACTAATATTAAAAATTAAAATTATGCGCAATCCCACGTAAATAATCGACTATGTTTCCTTGAATATCGAAGTTACTGACAAGGCGCTTTGAAGTTTTTTTTTGTTTTTTTATTTTCGTTTCCGGAAATCGGTCTTGAGTAAATATTTCTATTGATGCTATTGTTAATAAATGTAATTTTTCGAGATATTTAATGTGCACATTTACCGAATGTGTACTTTAACCGTAACATATTTCGACCAAGTGATTTTCGGTCTATTGCTGCTTCGGTCTAGTGACGTTTCGGTCTGTTGCTTTTCGGTCAATTGAGTTCGGTCAACTGCCTTTCGGTCTATTGAGTTCGGTCTATTTACCTAGAACCATAAAATTATGCTATGGCAAAAGAGTTCAGCTAATAGAATTATTTATAGAAAGGCAAATACTGACACTTGAAATCTCCGTTTACGGCAAACAAATTAACTCCGGATAAACGTACACTTTTATTTAGTACTCGATTCAATTTAAAATAATCGGTAAGTCAATCAATTCCAGAGCTAATCACTCTTTTCACGACTAAACATCTCGCTTCAATAGAAAAAGTATGCATGAAACTAGTACCCTCAAGGTTGTGTATAAAATAATCCGTAGCTTCGCTTAAGTTTTATCAGGTAACAATACAAAAATAAATAGTACACTTTACATCAATACAAACCAACAAATTGAACCCGAAATAAACAGAAATTTCACTAATCTCTGAACGCACTTTCAATCGTTCACATCCTTTGTAGTAAGCAGAGACACTATTCATTCGTTGCTCCAGAATCCAAAGCCTCTCTTTTGATGATACCGCCAACACGCACAGTTGATGTGCTCTCCACGTCCAAAATTATCCAAACCTCATCCAGAAGACACATAGGAAATAAAATGCCACAACATAAATTAAATTTACAAGCCAGTATGTATGTACACTTCAATACTATTATTGTAACCTCAGTTCAGGTTTGATTCGAAAACAATTCAAAACTAAACAAATAACCTAACCTCAAACTTTCGCGGTAATAAAAAGTGGCAGGATCCTCTCCTCAGCCCAAGTTTTTGCATTTATAGGCTGCCAGAAACAAAACACAACGCAACCTCAGATTGGTCGATTTGAAATGGAACATAATTAAACAATTGCTCTGAAGCCCTTGTGTGACCCCCAAATTAAACTTACTTACACTTATTCTGATAAATATCAATTATTGAACTAGAATTAATTACTAATAATAAACTGACTATAGTATAACAATCCTCGAAAAAATACAAACATTTTGAGTCCAAACGGTAAACGAAACGTGTCAAAATTCACACTTTTGCTCATATTTATTTAATCTGGAACTTTGAACTTTACTATCAGTTTCTACACTCTCTTCTCTGGCTATTTATACAGTTTCACTCATATAGTACTTTAATTTCTCATGAAAATCTTTCGCCACAATTTTGACATTTAATCAGTATTTATTTTTATATTTTTCTATTAGTAAACCTGTTCGTAGGGTCAAATAAACATTCAAATTAGGTTCTCTGCCCTCTGCACCTACTGTACATAAAGTTTTACATTGCTGAATTATAAAATTCGTTTCTTTAGCAAATGCTGAATAATCGTAGAAAAATTGCAAGATTGGGTGTGATTTTTATATATAATTATTATTTTCTTGGGTAAATATGGCAAAACCCCTGCTAAAACTAATTAAAAGCAACATCCTCTACTAACAATGTACAACACTTTTTAAGCTATTATAATAATCAATTAAATTGTTTTAGATTTGATTCCGATAACCTCATTTATCACTTTTCGTTGAACTTATGGTGAAATCTTCTGTATTACGAATTTTAGCTTGTTGTCAGTTTAAAACCCAAATGATTTCGTTTGTTTTACTATAAAAATTATTGGAAAAACAAAGCAGACTAGTCGCAAATAATAAATTTGACAATCCTAAGCTTCCGATCCCATCGATTATGATCGTAAATAGAAATCAAGTAAAAACTGACCATAAATCAATAGTTTTAAGTGTGGCTAGTTCTTTAAATTATAATAACCGCTCTATTTATTGCGAGAGTATATATACAAAATTCAAAATTTTAATGCATGTTCATCCGAATGCCTTGAAGTAATAAATCAATTCATAATTCGTATTCCATGTGAAATTTCTCTTGCGCTTTCGTTAAAGTTTATCTACGGCAATATAGATTGAAAAGCATTTAATTAGCATATATGGGTGCCAATTTTACTTCTTTATTTTTGAAGTGACAAATTATGTTAAATGAGAAATGTGTCAGGACATTTTTCGGGTATCACTAATCTCAAATTAAATTATTTGTAGCACTTCATGTTTAACAGGAAATTACATCAGCTTTGAATTTTCAAATGCAATAGTCTGTATATTTAATTCTTGGATTGGAAATTATTTTAGTTTTATAAAACTATAATATATATATAAAAAAAATATATTTTGCAATAAATAAAGTCGATTTGTAAGCAGTTTGCTTTTTCTGTCCAAAGAATTTAAGGGAGGCGCTAAGACTGTATTCACAACATTACCCAGATAGAAATCTACCTGGCGTTAAAACATTTTCACGGCTGAAAAAAGCGTTGCAGACTAACGGTAGTTTTAGGAAATGTATAAGAAATAGACAAAGAAGTGTAGTAAGTGGAAAACCGAAGAAAATCTGCTTGAATTATTCGAGGCACATCCTGATATGTGTGCAAGAGGAGCTGAAACCCTGTGTGGTCTTTCTGGCCAAACGGTAGGATTAATTCTAAAAAGGTACTAATAAAAACCACCAGTGTGTCTTTTAACGGTTATATATCAAGTAGCGTTTTCATTACCTTAGCAACATCAACCACTGTTATAATTTGCAGAATGATATAAATATATTTGCTAACTACTGTAGGTACTGATATCCGTTTAACTAGCACTCATAAACGATATTCAATTAAATTTACTAGAAATCGTAATCAAATGTTATTTGCCTATCACGTGAATCAAACTGCGATTGCGGAACAAAGTACAATAAGGGACCTATACTAAATTTCAAATAAGCATGCAGTACTTGGAACTAAGTAGTAATCATAACTATGGCCGTGATTGGTCAAAACAAAGTCATCATTACAACCATTTGAAAATCAAATATCTTTTCAAAATTGTCAATTTGACATTCGGTATGAATCCTAAAAATATAAAAGGAAAACAGATAAATAGTGGATAAATAATAGAAGTTGGCCTACAGCGTATATTTCAATTATATGTGACAAAATTATTGTAAAACACGAGCAGTTACCCAAACTTATATTTTTTCTAGTGTAAAACTGAGTTTGAGTTCAGAGCGTCATCTACTGAATTCTTATTTGAAACTTAGTAGGTGTGATTCTTGACTATCAGTTGTGGTTCGTTGTATGTACCATGGGGGACAATAAATTTAGGCCGGAAAAATCGAAATTGTAGATGTCAAGCGAATGACAGGCCGACCTAAATTTATTGTCCGCCATTGTACACATAATTAATAATAATAATAAATCAAAAAGAATATAAAACACTTGATTTTATAATTAGGTGCTGCAAGCCCTTTAAAAATTCTCGTCAGCAGCTTCTGTATTGTACTAAGGTTAGTAGTGTTTTAGAATTCGCTACTCCACTCCGGTGGGAATCCCCATAATAATATCTATTGAGATAGTTGCAGATCAGGACTGCCGATTTATTGTTAAAAAAAGGTATTTGGATAGAAAAACTATCTAATTATTAAAACTTCAAATGTGAAATCAATCAGAAAATAAAACAGAATAGCTATACAAAAATAATGTTCTAAAAAATAAATTAAAATTATTATCTTTGGATTAAGATGAAT
This sequence comes from Agriotes lineatus, assembly GCA_940337035.1. Classification (NCBI taxonomy): domain Eukaryota; kingdom Metazoa; phylum Arthropoda; class Insecta; order Coleoptera; family Elateridae; genus Agriotes; species Agriotes lineatus. Next base: position 37,706,827 of record OW679199.1, on the reverse strand, counting down.
GGTTATTGAAGTTAACAGAGAGCAATTTATAATTAAAAGGTATATAATTAGAGCAAACTACAAGTTAGTCTGAAATAATATGAAAGTTATAAGCTGAATTAATATTTGAATAAGTTACTTGGAATTTGTCAGATTAATTAAGAAAATATACTGTATGTAGTTAAAAGTAATCCAGGATGATAGTTTTAAAACATTGTATTAAAACTAAGGATTGCTTAGTGAATTTTATTATTAAGTATGACAACTTATTTTGATTTCTAAAATGTGAACATAATTATTTTGTATCGATTTAAATTAACAAAATAAACCTTGTATAATTAAAAGCTTATTATTGGATGGATATAGAAGCGTGCATAAGACAAAATTAATTGAAATAAATGGAATAAAACCGAATATTAAACTGAAACAAACTTGATGATTTATGTGATTAAAGAAGAATAACGAATATTGCAACTGGTGAAAGGAGTCCGTTTTAGCAGGTATGATTATAGGAGCTGTAATAGACATTTTCTGTCAATACGCAGATATCTGCAACTAATTTGAATGGGTATGCTGGCATAAAGTTATTAATGGCATGTAGGCAAAGCATACCTACCCCACGAATGCTCAAAAATTCTGCCAGTCAGCCAACAGATGTTAGTGCGCAAGATTTTAATATTTATTTCAGTGGTATAGCGACTGAATTGATTGATATGCAAAATTAGGTACTCACAAAAATCCTGGATTCTCTTGAGGGTATCACTTTACCACATGGTTTGTCTTTTATTTTCAGAGAACTTATTTTTATCAAAGTTAGAGATGCGATAAATAACTTAAAAACAAAAACGAGTAAGGATTCTTCTTATGAAATGTTTATAAAATTTATAAAAAACTAAAGCTTATCACTCTTGTATTACAAATGGTACGTACCCAGATAGCTTTAAAATCGCTAGGGTGTTACCTGTACATAGAAAAGGTCCTAAAGATAAATTCGAAAATTATAGGCCGATATTTTTAGAACCTGTTTTCGAATTCTTACTAAAAACCCAAATTGCATCACATTTTGAAAACAATCATATCTTTGCGGCTTTCTATTTGGCTTTAAAAAGGCAAATCTACTACTTTGGCTATTAAGTTTGCTGGATTTTGTTATCAATGGCCTTAAGAAAGAGCAATTTGTGAGTGCGATACTATATGATCTAAGGCCTTTGGTTGCGTTTCTTTTGATATTTTGCTAGATAAACTTGCCTTTTACAAAGTTGACATAAAAAACAGAAAACAAGTTACCTGTCATAATCATGCTATATCAAATGAAACTACTCTTAATCGTGGTATGCCCCAGGGCTCAATATTGGGTCCAGTATTATTTATAATTTATATAAATGATCTTCGCGTAGCGTTATCAAACATCCAGAAAACTCGCAAAGTACTGTATGCTGATGATACTACAGTCCTAAATTCTAATACTGATTTTGAAATCCTGCATAATGAAATACGCGTTAGTGACACTTGTCTGTCTAGGTGGTTTTGTCAAACAGACTTTCGCTGAACCAAGAGAAAACTCAAGATACCAACTTTACTCTCAAAACTTGTGAGATAGGTAACGATTGCGAAGCCGTCAAATTTCTCGGGGTCCAGCTTGATCCGAAGTTAATATGGGACAAGCAGGTGGCTCATGTGTCAGTAACTTTAACCAGAAATATCTATTTGCTAAAAAAACTTAAAGTATGTTGTTCCAAACAAGGTTTTTTTGAGCGTACATACCACGGGCTATTCATGTCATCTGCTACGTATGCCATTATAATTTGGGGTCACAGTAGCCACCCTGGACGCATATTTAACCTTCAAAGAAAGCCAGTAAGAGTTATCGCTGGCTTAAGCTAGAGTTCTTATATGTACTAAGAGTTGAGCCATTGGATCCACAAATCAAGGACAATGTGCTGTAGCAAAGATATATTTCATTTGTTTTAGTTGAAAGAGGTATGCATAAAGTTTAAAATCGGCAAAAATCAGGTACTCCATGGTTTGTGGATCCAAAACAAGTTACCCTACATGTCCCAACTCTTTTATATACAGGGACTCTAGCAATCTAGCGAGACGGTGTTCGAGATACATTTAATAATCTAGGTTTGTTAACATTACCATGTTATTAGATTATTGCAGCGGCGGACCAGCAATCTTGGCCGCCCTAGACCGTGTTGTACCAGCCGCCCCCTTCTCAGCTCCAGTGGCGTTGCGTAACTATACTCGTAGCATTAGGGGGTGCACTTATATAGCGAAAATCAAACTACAAAATAAAAAGTTACCTAATTTCTTCTATACACTAACTCGATACGTCTATGTTTACATTGTGCAAATTTTTCAATCACTTTATTATTAAAATTCGCGATATTTGTAATAAAGTGTTTTTCGATAGACAGCATAGCCAGTGCAGATAATCTGTCTTGTAGCATAGTGTTTTTCAGAAAGGTTTTTACACGTTTTAATGTAGAGAAACACCGTTCGGCTTCTGCCGTAGACATGGGGATGGTAGGTAATAATTTATTATCTCCATCAATTTCAGAGTTTCTTCAAACATATTTTGAAAATTGTTTTCATATAAAAAAGAAAAAAGCGGCGAAGCTCCACTAATTTTTCTGAATTCTATTCTCTTGTAGATAACCTCTAACTCGGTACGCAGCTTTTTTGCATCGAAATATGGGTAAGCTTCTACAGTGCGCTGTAAGTGTGTAAGTTGTGCTAATATTCTGAAAATTTTTCTGGCAGAAACAAATTTGCTGCTACTAAATGTCCAGTGAAACTAAATCTATCCTTAGCCTGGCATATGATCACAGCACACACTGCCTTTGCTTCTCGGATCTGTTTCTCTTTTTTGTAGGTGATTATACAAAACATCCACATGTGGCATAATTTGGTGAAAAAATTCTAGCCAAAATATAAAAAGGTCGTCTTTTAAAGTTCTTTTTGGCCCAGAAGCTTGTTCAATAGTAGACACTGATCGTGGCAAACGTTTACCAACAACTTTGTCGAGAATAGCCGTTCGTTGTGGTGAATTGCTAAAAAATGTACAAAAGCCCCCTAAACTAGCAAAAAATACACGAACATTACGATTTATTGAAGATGCATTTGCCATAATTAAATTTAATTGGTGCGCGTGGCAGTGAACATATTGAGAATTAGGGTACTTAGCTCAAATTTATTTTGGCCATCGTAAGTTTGCGCTATAAGTTTGAACGGCTCTTTTTCAAGATGGCGATCAACTTCATGTTTTATGCATAATGCCAAAGAGTGTGCATCATGTTGTGATGGATTTAAGAAGCTCCAAAATCTTTCGACAGGTTTACCATTTAATATATATCGATAAACTATTACCATCTGAAAAACTGCTGATATATCTGTTGTTTCATCGGCAATCACAGCTAAATAATTTGAATTTTTCATTTCAACCGAAATCTCATCCTGACATAGGTACATCGAGCACGCACAGGAGTAGCTCGTTTTAAATAGTGTTACATATTCCCTTAAAAACAGTCGCTTTTTAAGTGCCCTTTTAAAGCATTATCTAAGTCGGCACTAAAATTGACCAGACCGCGGAAAACACCAGGGTTTAAAGAAGACTCAGATTAATCGTGACCCCTTAGTGCTAACTCAAATCTACCGCAAAAACGTATACAATTAATAATAATGTTCAATACATATCTGCTACTTTTTCGTTGTGAAGTTCTATATTTCGTCTATATGTAGGGTTGCCAGCATTGAGTGGATGCTGACCCGAAGAAAGTAATTTTGAGGGATAAAATTAATAAAAAAGATCAAGATAAAAAAGTTTTTTTACATTATAAAGATTTCATTCCAAAAATTATTTTAAATTTTTTAAGTAGTACCTAGGTATATGAAATTCGACATTCTTTACCCCTTCGTGGATACATTAAATTTGAATAAGACATCTCGTACGCCTAATATTTAAATAATTATTTGCCCTTTTTATACCTTAGCTAGCTCAATAAACGCGAAATATTCTTAATATCTCAGTTAGTGACTTATAAAAAATCACTATCTGCCAGAACAGAAATGTGGTTCTCTCTTGTAGTGTTAGTCGCACTAAAACCTAACTTTAAACAATGCAGACAGCCGTTGTTTACTTTACCTATTGATTTCAAAACACACAAAAGACACAAAGAAGACACATTTAAAAACAAAAGTAATAAAAGAAAAGAGAATTCAATTTTTAACCAACCTACGTGCGATATAGCTTCAGGCCACTCGCAGGTATGTTGCAAACATACATGAACAGCGTACAACATCATAAAAAAAAACGTTGAAATAATTTTCTTTTAAAAGAACGCAAAGGTCAAAATGTCTTTACAAAAACGCAATGTCAAAATTGGCTGAAGCTGATACTTATTTGAGTCCGGCCCTGTTTAAATTCACGTGCAAGCTGCACACGTATTATTCTCTGATAAAACACATTCCTTCGCTTTTGAAAAAGGTCGCAGTTAAACGTAACCTTATCACGCTGACATAAAAACATTTTACTTGGAACTATCTGTATAGCCTTGGAAATGGCACATCTTGATTGAATCACCCGCTCCTGGCGCACATGACGCTGGGAATCCCCGATCGCGTGTTGCCCTTGTAAGAGCAGTTGGGTTAGCGCTTCTCAAAATGAATGCTTTAAATGAGCCTTTAAATCTAGCACAATGGGTGTACTAACATGTACACTCGGAAAATGCGTTTTAGGAATGTACAAACGCTGGACTGCTGCACTTTAACACTATTTGCAGCAAACGTTGGCAACCAAGTCGCTTTCAATTAACTTATATCGTCCTGGGCGAATTCGCGAACTATACTTTCGAGTCGAACAACTCCATGTAGCTTTCAGAAGAGGCTGCGTGCGACAGTCATCTTTGGCGTCTTCTTTGTTAAATTTGCATTCTTATTTATAATTTTATGCTATACACTGAGGAGCTTTATGTGGCCCCAACGCAAATTTTACAAGCTTGTTTTGTTATTATTAACAAAAGACTATCGTCTAACTTAGCAACTAGATTTTCAATTTTTATAAAAGAAATTAGTATTGATAACATGTTTAATCTTATGGACTACAGTTTTGATGTCATGTCTTTGCCTAACTACTAAAATTGTCTTTTTCTTGGAATAAATGTCACTACACTCTGCTCTGCTTTTAAATCACTTTTGTTTATAATTCACTGATACACTTGGAGTTCCTTTAGTGTCTCACTAAATGTCTTTCGATCGGTTGCCTTTTATTTTTCATTGCTCTTTTGCAATCATTATTTTGCTAGTACTGTTTCGTTTACCTTTCAGCTAATTTGCTTTTTGCTGGCTTATACACTTTTAATACATAACGCTCATATTCTTTCTGTACTTAACAAATCATTCTGTATCATTTTATTCACATTATATTTGACGTAAATAAGCTCAAATCCGTCAGTTACAACCTTATTCGTTTAGTTAATTAGGCAATCAGAATTGCTATTAGCAGTGAACCATTACAATATATCTGTCAAATTACATACAATAGTCTTGTAAAATTTCTAGTTCTCTAAAAAAAAACGTTTTTCAATTTTTTTTTTGTTAAAGAAAACCATGACCAGATGCAATCTATTCTAATTGACTCTATTCACTCATAATAATAGCTATTTCATCAATTGGATCAATAACAAATCATTCGCTAACGAATAAAATTTGCAAAACGTATTTTTTGAAAAAAAGTCGTTTTTTAATGGCACTTACCAAGGGCCATCGTGCCATTAGATACACAATTGAATTGCCAATATAACGATATGCATCATGCTCTACTTTATCTTTATCTAAAACTAAAAAAAATTGAAAAGTAAACTTTTAAAATATTTTTGTGTAAAACCTAAACAAATTTTGCAACACTGTTATATGTAATTAGAACCGTATATTTCGGAAACTATAAAATACACAGGCCGATTCATTTAAAAAATCAAAGTTAATGACATTTCTTGTAAAACCGACCATTCTGATTATATCTGTCTGTCAAACCAAAATTATATTTATCTACAGCAGTATGTAAAATTGACTTTTAGTTGACAGTTTTAAGTTTGTAAAACGACTGTTTTAATAGCACGTTTTCATTAGTTCACGTTGTGAGTTGCAACGTGTTTTCAAATTTTTAACCACGCAAAATTACGATCGGTTGCTAGTAATTCTAATTTACATTTTCTAGCTTCTATCGTAGATAAAATATTGTACGATACACATGCGTAAAGTATCTTTAGTCACTCGCGGGGCGTAAAACGCTCACTCCCTCGTGTTTGAACTCTGCCCCACTCTTGACTCAAGACTAGCTTTATTCACTTGTATAGTAAATTAATATTAATATTCTTCCAACAAGTTTCATCCAAATCTGTTGATAAGTACTGGCACTGGCACTGGTCTTATTGCCACCCGGTGTTTGTTTTAGTGTATGTATAGAACCTCGATCGCCGTATTGGGCAGCGTTTCTTGTCCCGCAGGTGTGACTTATTATTTGGCTTATCTTATTGTATCTGCACTTGACATCTTGTACTGTCCTAGCTTTCCATGTGTTTTCTGTTGGATTTTACTAATCTTCTTCTTCTTCGCTCCCATGTTGAAGAATAAGGCCTCTATGAACGACTTTCACCTGGTTCTAATTTGTGCAAGGTGTTTTACTTCCAGCCACGTTCTTCCCACTTTTCATGCCTCTTGATGGACTGTTCTTCTACAGGTTCATTTAGGCCTTCGCCTTTTACGACTGCCCTGGGAGTTTTAATCAAGCGGTGCTTGGGTTATGTTGGTTGGGTCACTTCTTAGCACGTGACCGATTCATGATCACTTCCTTTTTCTGATTTCAGTTTGTAAGTCAGTCTGTTTGGTTGTTCTCTATAGCTCAGCATTAGTCACAAAATCCGTCCATCTAATTTTCCGTATCTTTCGTAAGCATCTACGAGTATTAACAAATATTTGTAGTTTATTATTGATTGTTACTACTGTTTTCCACGTCTCGCAGATTTAACGCTGGTGTTAAAAACTCGAATTTTGTTGTTGAAGGTTAAGTGTAGGTTATTCCATATACAGGGTGTGGCAGTCAAAGCGCACTTTTTATAGGTAATAAAAAAACATCGAAAATTTGTTTTAGTCATATATTTCAACAAATCTTAAGAACACAAATGGTATTATGGGTCAAAAGTCATTTATAAATATTTATGTAATTATTTGCCTTAGTTTCAATAAATCTTCCATTTTCCAACTTTCAATTTAGGTATGCTCTTGTGAAATTCGTTTCTGAAATAAAACGTTCTATTAAATGGGTTTATTTACGGACATCCTTGTTTGGAAATTCACTTTTAGGTCCCGTTCTTTTCGGGATATTGTGATGTCGTCCTTGTGAAGGTTAGTTTGTGATTTTCCAAGACCAAACGTTTGGTTTGGTATATGGTCGGCACGCACCACGTTTCACTCTGGCAAAGATACACCCCAAGAGTTTGCTTTAGCTTCCGTTTGTTTGATGTAATTCTATCGTTTCCCCTTTTGTTTAGACCTTTTTATTTCCGGCACGGAGCGAAAGTCGTTCGTTCCTTGGGTTACGGCAGCTTCCTCGTTTGGAACACATAAGGGTTCTGCCCTTGGAGCCGCATCATAGAAAACTTACCTACAGCTACGCTGTTCGAATTTAGAGCATGGTAACCTAACCTCCTCGACGATGTTCGACCGGACTTCCGATGGGAATGTTTGCTACCTGGGGAAATTCGCCACGTAAGGTCTGTCTCAATCCATTCTGTTTTGCCCTTGCGTCAAGATGTTGGCTACCGAGCTCACCTATGATTTGGAACCCGTTTTAATATGTTGTTTTTGTGTGGTTGCGTTTGCTTGTTTTACAATCAGCAAACCTTAAATTGCCCCCATAATTAGATGAATCTGGTGTAAAAGAAAATTGTAGTTACCTAAGTACCACGGATTATTTAGTTAATTCAGATTTAGTTGTTTATTTAAATTGTAACCTGTAATAGGTGTCAAACCAAGATTTCTAGTGGAAGTGTAACATACCACTCACGTGAATTTTAATTGTAATTTTGGATTTGATAAGCAACCCTTCATGAACCCTAATTTGATTTTGGCTTTTCAAGTCAGATTAGTGAAAAGGTCCCCGTTGAATCGAACTTATGATTAAACACGCACTTGTAAAAATTTGCTCAATCTCTTAGCATCATTTGACACATTGAAACCGATAAGATCTAAATCAACCACAAGCTATTTTCCGGGTTATGAAGCGCCCTATATTCAGAAACAAGATCTTGAGTCTGTGGGAGCGATTTTGTTAATTACTGTAAATATCTGAATGCTCTTGCATTAGTGGGTTTAGGGTCGAATTTAGCTCGACACCAAAATTTAATCTTTAATAATATTGTAGTGGACATACGTTCTACCGACAACCTTCTGGTAGTGCAAATTGCTAATTTGACAGTCAATCTCTAATTTCTTTTTTAACAATATTTATCTACATTAAACATTCATACATTAATTAATTAAATTATATATAAATATTTTTATGAGATTCTAAACCACTCATTATGTTGTGATATGTTACCTGTGTTATATACGCTAAACATTTATGAATTAATTACATTGAGATACAAGAGAAGCCGCGTAGCGCAGTTGGATAGGCGCTAAGCTTGCTAATAAGTAAGTCCTCGGTTCGAATCCAGCGGGGGTCGGAATTTTTCCGCAGCCTTGGCGATTGGAATCGGGCTCGGTGAGACCATTTACAGTTGGGCACCAAATTAACTGTGCTGTACTCAGAACCCCAGATCTAAGAGATAGAGTAACAAGGTCAAACACATCAACAGAACACACACTTCACACAATGGTTGCTGTGCAAGCACAAAAGGAGCGCTTCAGCTTTGTATCCCGAATCCGAGGCAAGTTGAGCATTGTACCGCCAGATGGAAGCACATAAAGCACCAGCCTCTACACCGCAAGGTAAAACGATGTTATCGATGATACAATACATTGAGATATTTATTATAATATCCTGAACTGGTTTGCCGTGTTTGTTTATTTTGTGTGTGTATGTTATACTGAGCACCTTTATTGGGATAAATTATACTAACTCGTTATCAATGCTTGCAAGTTTTATTTGTGCCCTTGCCGTTACCCCTTTTTTCAGGATGTGTACCTTTTATTTGATTAGCATAATGCTTGGGTTACTCGCTACATGGAGCCCATTTTTTTTAATTTACACTTAAGGTTTGACTCTTTTGTTTAACCCACGACCAGCTCCAGCTGAGAAGTCGGCAACCTTTGCTTCTCGCCTATTTACGGTCAGAATGTCGATAACAATGGAAATTAGTATATAAGCAAAAACAGGTTTATTTTTTGAATATTACTCCAGTAAGGTAGCGACCATCATTTTGTACACATTGTCTGAGTCTCATACGAAAATTCTCACTGACACATCGTAGTACCGCCGGTGTTATTGTACGTTCTTCTTCTTCAATCTGCACTTTTAAGTCCCAAGAGTCTCAAAAACCTTCGACTTGAAATATCCCCATAAAAAGTAATCACAAGAGCTTAGGTCTGGTAATCGTGGAGGCCACTGAATATTCCCATTCCTACTGATGAAGCGGTTCGGGAAAAGGTCTTTGAGGAGATTCATCGTCACCGTGTCTGAGTGACTAGGTGCTCCATCTTGTTGGAAATGAGTGTTTTCATTCACAGGAAATCGTCGAAGAGAGGTTTCCAACATTATCATCATCGTCAAAAAAATACGGGCCAATTATTCCATTCGAAGAGATCGTACACCAGACTGTCACGTTGGCCGAATGGCGTTCGTGAAGTTCTTGAGGGTTGGCACTGTTGGCAGCAGCCCAATAGCAAAAATTGTGTTTATTAACATATCCACTGAAGTGAAAATTAGTCTCATCGCTCATCCATAGATTATGGATGAGCTATGGGTCGTCTTCAAGCAGCCGTAACATGTGCCCACAAAAACCAATGCAGATAGGATAATCTCCAGGGTTCAAAGCTTGGATTATTTGAATTTTATACGGGTGTAAGTAAGTCATCATGCAAAAGTTTTCTTACTTTTCGAGTTGAAAGTCCAAGAGCAACGCTGTGGGCCTGGCAGATCTTCAAGGGCTTCTTGTAATCGCTACTCTTACAGCATCCACATTCTCGGGTATCCTAACAGTTCTTACACTACCACCTCTTTTTGTTGTTGTTTGACCCGTTACTTTTAAGTTGTTAGCCAAACAAAAACGACTTTCTTATTTGAAACAGGAGCATGAAGCGGAAGATGAAAATGTCCGCGAAATTCGTGTTGTGCACGTATGAAACTTCGGCCATTTTCTAAATACGGTGTAACATCGAAACCTCGCAGTTACTAGTCCAACGCTGCATGGTTACCAACTTCAGAATGTGTAGAACGTCTAGGTCACTGCCCACTTTCCCCACCATAAACGCCCCCACTATCAAGCTTTGTTCAAACCCTCACCCTGTACCTTTTATGGTCCCAAAAGTTATCCTTGCTTTCCTTATTTGGGTTTGGATGTCTTTCTGTATTCCGCCCCTCTTTGTTATTACGCTGACTAAGTAGCAATATTCTTCCACGTCCAAGATACAGTTGTTCCACAGCTCTAATCAACGTAATCGACTATATAATCGGTGGAATCGATCGGGGTAGACTAACTGTGTTGATACTGTTGGATTTCGGCAAAGCATTTGACACACTTCATCATTATATACTGACATCGATTTTACACTATATTGGGTTTGAGTTATCAGCCATAAATATCTTTAACCATACTTATCGCAAAGAATGCAGAGAGTTTGCCTTGATGGGACTCTATCTGAACTCGCATTGGTTTCGACTGGTGTACCACAGGGATTCATATTAGGGTCAATTTTATTTACTATCTATACATGTCAATTAATGGAAAATGCTCATCAACATTGTCAGTATCATTTATATGCCGATTATACGCAGGTCTACTTGTCCTTCTCACCAGAAAGTGTAGATTCGGCATTATTAAAATAAATGAAGATCTGCAAAACACACACAAATATATATATATATATAGAGAGAGAGAGAGAGAGAGACGGTCATTATCTAGCCCATAGGATATATTTACTGTACGCTGTGTAGCCCAATCATACGGTGTTGAGCCCAGGTGAGGGCTCATCAACGAATCAACGTGTATATGTAGTTCATTCAATTGAAACGTGCACAAGGAATACGTACACAAATTTTTGGCTGGGCTCATCAATGCTATGGTTACATATCCCTTATACAGCATCTAGTTTAGGGTACCGCTCACCAGGGGGCGTCCTGTATATACACGAAAAACGTATACAGAAATTGTGAAGCCCACTACACTCACCACTCGTTGTGTGGCCCGAAATTAGGGAACACTGTACGGTATGCTAATAGTCTGACCTTTCGATGTAATCTTACACCAGTTGATTAAATGAACGTGTTGGAATTCTCTATTAAACTAATACATTACATATAATGTAGTCTTAGGGTATTGTATTAAGAAATGTTGAATTAATTAGTATTGTGTGTTGAAATATTAACTTTTTTAAAGGATTTTTATATGACAAATATTTGATATTAGTAGGGTAAATTTAAAATAAAAATCTCGTACAATAATAATGGATCGTAAACAATGAATATAAGTAAATGTCTATTTTTATTAAACGGAAACATACACTTTGTTTGTAAATGTTTTAATTTTGAACATAACACTTTAGTACCTATACATTTTACTGTACATTCATTACATATTTTACAAGAACACACATGGCAACGATTTTACTGCTGCAATGAAACTGTAAATTGCTAACGCATTTCTGATTTTCAACGCTACTCAAATCTAAGACTTCTTAAGTTTCGTAACCTATAAAATAATTTTCTTTATAATATACCCTATACATAACTCAACTTTTATATTCAGCTACCACAATCACATACATTTCTGGCACATGACTGTATAGTACTAGCTTACAGAAGTATAAGATTGAGCTAAAAATAACAGTTATATATTTAATATACCGGGTGACAATAATGAGACCAGGGCCATGCCTCTATCTCCTTTACTTATGGATTAATTTGGATGAAAATTCATACAAAGATGCTAGATATAATTTGGGATTGACATACAAGTATAATCAAAATGACCGACTTTCGATTTAAACCGGAAATAACACTGATATTGATTTTTTAAATGCATTTCCTTATATATTTTGTTTTTCGCAATCTACGAATCAAATTACATGCAAGAGTGGTGTTATATTACACAGAAATATTAAAAAAAAGTAATTAATAATTCTTCAATTTTAGATAACGAAAAAGTAGTGCACGATGCATATCGTTAGATTGGTAATTACATTTTCTGTTTAATGACAGAATGACCTTTGGTAGGTGCCATTTAAAAAAGTGAGTTTTTCTTTAAAAAATGTGTTTAGAAAATTTTGTTCTTTTATTAAGGGTTTGTTATTAACTTTATTGATAGAATAGCTATTATCATTAGTTGCTATAGTTAATTAGAACAGATTTTTTAAGTCACACCCTTCTACCGTAAAAATAAAATTTAAAAAAAAATTCAGTTTGAAAAAATGAAAATTTTGCGGTTTATTATTATGTAATTTGACTTGTAGATTCCGAAAAACATAAAATATATCGAGTGATTAATTTAAAAAATCAAAGTTGGTGTAATTTCCGGTGTAACCGGAAGTCGGACATTTTGACTATATCCATCGGTCATTCAAAATTATGTTTAGTATCTACATTTAAAATCTGATCCAAATCGATTCATAAATAAAGAAGATATAAGCATGGCCCTGTCTCATTATCACCCGGTATACTAAACCAATTCTTGAATCGCAGATTTTTGCTTGCGTATTCTAGCTTTTTTGGAGGAGGGCTTTACAAATTTGCAGCTGTAATGGTGGGAATGGAATTTATTTGAATAATTAATTTCTTATCGCTAATTCTTTCAGATTCAAATTCCTTTCGTTCAAAATGAGCCTGAAACAAAGTTATGATGCATATAGATGAAAGTCATTTGTGTGTGCGGAAATGTACTTCACAAATACTTGCTCGAAGGGGCAATTCTCCTCTATCGATACATTTTAACTAGATATGCCTCCCTTCTATATTATTGGTTCCTTGGAGTATGGAGAACGATCTAACCCCATTTTCGGAACGATTGCTGCAACAGGACACACTGTAGCCCTGCATTTTCTATCTATAATTAACTAGCAGTCCAGTGAGACAAATGTCTCATTTAATAAAACAAAAAAGACCGTCCCGGACGGACCAGCGTCCCGCACGGACGGAAATCACGTGATTTCTCCAAAACCGGAAGTGTCACGTGACTGAAATTCGGTTCCTGTCCTGACATGACCATTCCAAACATATAACTTTCATAACTTTTTTCTCTATCTCTTACGGTTTGGCTGCTGAAACAGCGTCCCGGACGGACGGACGGACGGACGGACGGACAGACAAGTCTATTATATATATGGATACTTGTTAATTTTTAAAATATGAAGTATCTACTAAATTCATACAAAAAATGAAAAGAACACTGCAAATAAGCACAACTTCGAATTCGAACTAAATTATTTGACATGCGCACAGCTGTTGATTTATGGTGCATTCGCCATATTGACTCCAAAAATACAAAACACTGGCGCAATTAATTGAGGTACTCGATTAATATAGGGACTCTATTCTTTATCAGAGCAGTCGAAGAAACCCTTGGTTTACAAAGTACCGCAATGGCGGCCATATTGTTTCAGAAATGGCATCCTTCAAAAGAATTTGAAAATTTATTAGATACGATATTTTGCAATTTTTTCCGTTATACTTATGGAAACAACAAGAAACATAGCAGCGAATCATTCTTTTAGGTTGGGTTTTAATCATTTACTTGCTATTTGATAACTCATCGACAACTTCTAACCATGCAATTTATATACTAAACTTGTAAAAATGACATTACTTATATTCTGACAGAAATAATTGACTGAACGATGCCATTTCTGAAACAACATGGCCGCCGTTCCGGTACTTTGTAAACCAAACGTTTTTTCGACTGCTTTTTTCTTTATGTGCATTTGTTTTACCAGAAAGTGTACTCACAATCTTTGAAGCAGGCGTGAGGAACTCAGGATGCTTAACCACGGCTTAGTACATTGTCACCAAGCCCGACAGCAAGTGCATGCTTTGAGTATTTCCCGGAATTTTTAAAAACGGTTTTCCGGAAAATATGTCTCAAGTCGCACTGCATTTAAAAACTCACAATAGTTTCGTAACTAGCCTGTAGGAAGTTGGATGAACTTAACACATTAAGTAGGTATGCATTCAAAGCAAGCGTGTATTGTAGTAGGTACTGAAGCATTTACGAACATCTTATATTATAAGAGCCGATGCCGTTCAGACCGTAAGCAGGCACGCGCACATGCCGATCGCGCCGCAACACGCAGCATGAACGCGCACAAGTGGCGACACAGCAAGCATTTGTATTGTTAACGCTGGCATGGCCGGACGTAGGCTGGCTACCGGCTTAAGCAAGCATTTTTATTGTTAACCGTTTCTTTACGCTGGCAGGGCCAGACGTAGGCGTTCTAGTATTTTAATTAAACCCATAGAATAAATTATGCAAGTCGTTTTTGATAATTTTAATAATTAAATTTGACCAAAAGTATTCGATTAAAGAAAAGTGTGTAAGCGGTAGATACCGAAGAAAATTTTTACATGCAAATCTTTTAAAAACAATGGCTTGAAATTAAAGTCACAAATTGTGAACTACGGTCCTGGTATACAAATTTACATAGAGATAGGAGCAAAACACTGAGGTAAACAATGATTTTTACTCGTATAACTCCACAAACAGGCATTGTCGCACCACAGTTTACAGATATTTGTCTTCCTTACTTTGTATTAGAGTTTGCAATCCCGCAGTAAAAATGCAATACTTACCGGGATTTCGGAATCGGCTACTATGAGTTGAATAAAATATAACAGGTAGATACAGTCACAGAATCAATATAGCTGACACATTCGTTTTTCCAGTGCAAGTTTATTAAAGTCCACTAGCTTAGCAAGAGATACCGCTAGAAGAAACCAATAAGGTATAGTCGGCATGAAAAATGGAAGGGCTCCTGGAACTGGTAGCATCTCTGTTGGACTTTTAACGCATGGACCAGAAAAATTTTATAAACTTCTCACTTACATATTTAATTTGTTCCTAAGAGGAGAAGAACTTCCAGTTGAGTGGAAAACGGCATACATAACTAAAATCTACAAGAAAGGGGATAAAACAAACTCTGGTAATTATAGACTACTGAGTGTTACAAATTCGCTACAAACAATTTATGGAAAAGTAATAAAAAATAGGCTCGAGAATGAAGTTGCAGATATAGATGAGCAAAGTGGATTCCGTGCTGGACGATCTGTGGTAGACAACCTGTTTTGCTTAAAGCAACTGACAGACAAACGACTAGCATGTAATCTCGAGACCCATACGTATTTTACAGACCTAAGGAAAGCCTACGACAGTGTCCCATTATTTAAATTATGGCAGGTTATGCGACAAAGAGAAATTAAGGAGATCTATATTCAGGCTATACAAAAACGTTACGAGCCCAGAATCATATCATTTGGGCCAGATCAGTATAGCTCTTAAATTTTCTGATGTAATATTTGGAGTTCGTATATTTCATTCACTAGAATACGATAATTGCAGTTGCTTGTAAATTTTGCCACAGGAATTACGAAAATTCAACAAATTGACAATAGCTTTACCACGTACCATTTTTGCAAAAAGAATAGACACCAGACTGTCTATATGTTACTAAACAACAGACAGCTTGTTTCACTTCATCCAAAACATGTTAAGGTGAACGAAATGGTATTTATTTGATCATATGATCCAAATGAGATGATTCGGTAATTTATTTTTAAGTTAGTGTTTCCCGACTATCTTTTGTAATTTGTTATTGCTAAAGCTGTTTACAATATTTCTAAAAACTTCTACAATTATGATGTACGAATATTGACCAAAAAGATTTTCTTTTGTGGGTACAAAATAAAGATACCTGAAAAATCTTAACTGGGCCAAATGATGTGATTCTGGGCTTGTATAGTAATATGACGAGTCGTGTCAAAATAGAACAACAACTATCAAATAAAATAAAAGTTACAAAGGGACTTCGACGAGGATATTCGGGGACATTACCTCACTCGGCTGTGCCTCGTGCGCTAAAATTTTTTCCTTATGGATAAAATGCGTCTTTGTTCACTTGTAGCATACATAACTATTAACCAAAACAAGAATGGACATGCTCACATGTCCATCGGATTAGTACGACTTCGGTAACGTTTGGTCCAAGGTTCACATTAATAGCAAGGAAAAAATTATAGCGGTAAAAATCATTCAAGACTTGGAACGATTAACTGATACATTCTGTACAAATTAACTTTATTGGATTTTCCTTATTTTTTATAGGTATGTCTTTATAAACAGTTAAGCGTATACGATTGTTGAAACAGATGAAAACATACATTCTTCCAATTTAATATCAAACTGTACGAAGACTTCGCACGAAAATGGGAGGTTTTTACAGAAACATGTATGCGACGGATTACGATGGAATAGTCTTATCAGAGCCATAGCTTGAGCATAGTGTATGCAATTCTGAACTACTCAATTATGATTACGATGTATACAGATGCGATAGAAATTTCTAAATAACAGGTAAAATCAGAGACGAGCGGTGTTTTAATGGCTATACTAAACAAATATAAATTTTAACTTCTTAATCTTGAAAACATTTTTCTTGGTTGTGTTTGGGTGGTTTTTAACATTGCTGGTGAAAAATATACAATAACTGTAGTTTACTTTGAACCTCAATCCAAATTTGATGTCTATAATTAATGCTTTGATGGTAGTAATGATTTTTTGGCTTTACGCTTTTTGTCTGCTGACCTTTATCAACTAAATTTATGTTGAGAACGTTTGGATGATTTTCAAGGCGTTTTTGTGCTGCAGGTTGTTTTTATTCGATTTTCGAAAACTGTCACACAATGTTAGCAGGCATTTTCATTCTGTTTTCGACAAGCGAAGTGATCCATTTTCGTAAACAGGGACGTTTAAATTAATTTAGTAAATAAAATGAATCTACACTCCCCTCCAAAAAAACTGAATCATTGTTTTTAAGTATATTTTTATACAACAAATACTTTTTAAATGTCTGAATAGGAATTTTAAATTTATTTAAGTATTACTTAATAATATAGTGACCTTATATCACGCTTAGTAACAATTAAAATGTGTGTTTGTTTCGCTTAAAACAATTTATTAATTATTTGCTGTTTTAGAAAGTTTATGCAAGATCTCATAAGCAGCATGACACGACGAATGGAAAGTGTAATAAGAGCTAGAGGTAGAAATACACAGTACTAATCAAAGTTGAATTGTTTTTTGATTTTTTGAAATCAAATTATTGTTTTTCATCTTACATATCTTTTCATTTTCCTCATCTTTTTAATAAAAAAATGCCAATTTTTATTATCATTATGTCATTAAGCAATACTGACATAAGTATAAAATGCATATTCAGACATTTGGAAATGATCTGTTGTATAAAAATAAAATTTTAAAAAATGATCCGTTTTTTGTGGAGGGGAGTGTATACTGTATATATTACGAAGGTATTATTTTAACTTAAACAGTTAGTTTTCGCAATATTATTACACTATATAGTTAATTAATTAATTAGTTTCTTACAATATGTAAATTAAAAGTTTCAATATCACTATTACAATCGTTTATTAATTATTTATATCCCGTCAAATAAACGCATGTTGGCAGTTCTATAATGTTTAATTATAATTTTCTTAATATTACTGCAGTTAAAAAAATGTATCTCGAATATGAAATGCTTTTGTATTATCAAACGAATTTTTAGGCTCGTCTTCGGTTCGCTAAAAAATCTGTCATTTCGAATGCAAAAGTAGCATTTCGTATTGTAGATACAAAAATATTTATTTGCGTTTGGTCACCGGGGTTCTATTTTTTGAAACTAATTGGCTTCAAAATGCCCCTGTTCTGGTTCTTCCAAAGTCCATTGTAAACATTGCGAATATCGTTGTAGCTGAGTTGTGAAATGCATGTTTGTATCATAATACATTGTATTAGGATTTGGTTGAACTCATTGAAAGTATTGCACTTGTCTCGTAGAACATTGTCCGTTTCTTCGATTTGCACAGCACACTGATAAAATGCTGCAGTAGCGGTTTGGTTTTACGATGAGACTAGATTCATTACATAAACAAGACTACGTTTTTGGCGCCATTTTAATATTCTCCCTTTTTGGATTTGTTCTTGTTTTTGTATTTGTAGCAACTTCTGTATTATAATCGTCTTCGAACAACTGATGCAATACGTAACGCAATTAACACTATTAATTACCAAACAACCATTAAGTGGTCCTTTAACAGATTATAAATATTTTAGGTCAATGTATTGTTAATGACGTCAGCCACCTGGATTATGTAATTAAATGCGTTAACCGAGAAAATGAAGAACTCAGTTATGGTAGTTATTTGGAATTTTGCAG
Organism: Agriotes lineatus; assembly: GCA_940337035.1. Lineage (NCBI taxonomy): Eukaryota > Metazoa > Arthropoda > Insecta > Coleoptera > Elateridae > Agriotes > Agriotes lineatus. The sequence goes on along the minus strand of OW679199.1, from coordinate 37,688,209 downwards.
TTCGAAGAAAGATAAAATACATAGAAACTTATCCCTTTTATTCTCAGCAGCTAGCGCTACCATATTTCGACCACGTCTTCAACAATTTTTTCGCAATCCACTTTACTTATAAGAAAACACCACTCACTTAATGCTTTCGAGCGGCCCGATCGCTTCCTCAACTCTATGTGGAAGATCTGTATTTTACCACGTGATACAGTAACACATAGGAATACATTTGGCAACACCGACGGGTTACACAACGTGCAACAGATATAAATTTATACACAAACGGGCTAAATAACGAACTAATCATATCAACGGACTCACATGGTCCTATTTATATATAAAAAAAACTAAACTTCTAAAAACATTACCCCTCTGAGGTTGCTTTGACTCGTAATGATAAAAAACCGCATATAAAGTGATTTATATCTTCCGGACTGAATTTTTAAAGCCGGGTGGAACAACGTCCCAATAATGTAAGGGGCTCAACAAGATACCATTTAGCCCTATATATATATATATGATATAAATCACTTTATATGCGGTTTTTTATCATTACGAGTCAAAGCAACCTCAGAGGGGTAATGTTTTTAGAAGTTTAGTTTTTTTTATATATAAATAGGATCATGTGAGTCCGTTGATATGATTAGTTCGTTATTTAGCCCGTTTGTGTATAAATTTATAACTGTTGCACGTTGTGTAACCCGTCGGTGTTGCCAAATGTATTCCCATGTGTTATTGCATCACGTGATAAAATACAGATCTTCCATACAGAGTTGAGGAAGCGATCGGGCCGATCGAAAGCATTAAGTGAGTGGTGTTTTCTTATAAGTAAAGTGGAGTGCGAAAACATTGTTGAAGGCGTGGTAGAAATATGGTAGTGCTAGCTGCTGAGAATAAAAGGGATAAGTTTCTATGTATTCTATCTTTCTTCGAACTGCAAAATTCCAAATAACTACCATAACTGAGTTCTTCATCTTCTCAGTTAACGCATTTAATTACATAATCCAGGTGGCTGACGTCATTAACAATACATTGACCTAAAATATTTATAAATCTGTTAATTGCACTACTTAATGGTTGTTTGGTAATTAATAGTGTTAATTGCGTTACGTATTGCATTAATTGTTCGAAGACGATTATAATACAGAAGTTGCTGCAAATACAAGAACAAGAACAAATCCAAAACGGCAGAATATTAAAATGGCGCCAAAAACGTAGTCTTGTTTATGTAATGAATTTAGTCTCATCGTAAAACCAAACCGCCACTGTAGCATTTTATCAGTGTGCTGTGCAAATCGAAGAAACGGACAATGTTCTACGGGACAAGTGTAATACTTTCAATGAGTTCAACCAAATCCTAATACAATGCATTATGATACAAACATGCATTTCACACCTCAGCTACAACGATATTCGCAATGTTTACAATGGACTTCGAAGAACCAAAACAGGGGTATTTTGAAGCCAATTAGTTAAAAAAATAGAATCGCGGTGACCAAACGCAAATAAATATTTTTGTATCTACAATACGAAATGCTACTTTTGCATTCGAAATGACAGATTTTTTAGCGAACCGAAGACGAGCCTAAAAATTCGTTTGATAATACAAAAGCATTTCATATTCGAGATACATTTTTTTAACTGCAGTAATATTAAGAAAATTATAATTAAACATTATAGAACTGCCAACATGCGTTTATTTGACAGTTTATAAATAATTAATAAACGATTGTCATAGTGATATTGAAACTTTTAATTTACATATTGTAAGAAACTAATTAATTAACTATATAGTATAATAATATTGCGAAAACTAACTGTTTAAGTTAAAATAATACCTTCGTAATATATACAGTATACACTCCCCTCCAAAAAAACGGATACTTTTTTTAAAATTTTATTTTTATACAACAGATCATTTCCAAATGTCTGAATATGCATTTTATACTTATGTCAGTATTGCTTAATGGCATAACAATAATAAAAATTGGCAATTTTTTTATTAAAAAGATGAGGAAAATGAAAAGATATCTAATATGAAAAACAGCAATTTGATTTCAAAAAATCAAAAAACAATTCAACTTTGATTAGTACTGTGTATTTCTACCTCTAGCTCTTATTACAGTTTCCATTCGTCGTGGCATGCTGCTTATGAGGTCTTGCATAAACTTTCTAAAACAGCAAACAATTAATAAATTGTTTTAAGCGAAACAAACACACATTTTAATTGTTACTAAGCGTGACATAAGGTCACTATGTTATTAAGTAATACTTAAATAAATTTAAAATGCCTATTCAGACATTTAAAAAGTATCTGTTGTATAAAAATATACTTGAAAACAATGATTCAGTTTTTTTGGAGGGGAGTGTAGATTCATTTTATTTACTAAATTAATTTAAACGTCCCTGTTTACGAAAATGGACCACTTCCGTCGTCGAAAACAGAATGAAAATGCGTGCCAACATTGTGTGACAGTTTTCGAAAAACGAATTAAAACAACCTGCAGCACGAAAACGCCTTGAAAATCATCCAAACGTTCTCAACATAAATTTAGTTGATAAAGGTCAGCAGACAAAAAGGGTAAAGCCAAAAAATCGTTACTACCATCAAAGCATTAATTATAGACATCAAATTTGGATTGAGGTTCAAAGTAAACTACAATTATTGTACATTTTTCACCAGCAATGTTAAAAAACACCCAAATACAACCAAGAAAAATGTTTTCAAGATTAAGAAGTTAAAATTTATATTTGTTTAGTATAGCCATTAAAACACCGCTCGTCTCTGATTTTACCTGTTATTTAGAAATTTCTATCGCATCTGTATACATCGTAATCATAATTGAATAGTTCAGAATTGCATACGCTATGCTCAATCTATGGCTCTGATAAGACTATTCCATCGTAATCCGTCGCATACATGTTTCTGTAAAAACCTCCCATTTTCGTTCGAAGTCTTCGTACAGTTTGATATTAAATTGGAAGAATGTGTGTTTTCATCTGTTTCGACAATCGTATACGCTTAACTGTTTATAAAGACATACCTATAAAAAATAAGGAAAATCCAATAAAGTTAATTTGTACAGAATGTGTCAGTTAATCGTTCCAAGTCTTGAATGATTTTTACCGCTATAATTTTTTCCTTGCTATTAATGTGAACCTTGGACCAAACGTTACCGAAGTCGTACTAATCCGATGGACATGTGAGGATGTCCATTCTTGTTTTGGTTAATAGTTATGTATGCTACAAGTGAATAAAGAGGCATTTTATCCATAAGGGGAAAATTTTAGCGCACGAGGCACAGCCAAGTGAGGTAATTTCCCCGAATTTCCTCCTTGTTGTTCTATTTTGGCACAACTCGTCATATTACTATACAAGCCCAGAATCACATCATTTGGCCCAGTTAAGATTTTTCAGGTATCTTTATTTTATACCCACAAAAGAAAATCTTTTTGGTCATGATTCGTACATCATAATTGTAGGAGTTTTTAGAAATATTTTAAACAGCTTTAGCAATAACAAATTACAAAAGATAGTCGGGAAACACTAACTTAAAAATAAATTACCGAATCATTTCATTTGTGATATGTTTTTCGGACTTTTTCCACTGTCTAGGGTGTAAATCACACAACGTTCCGGGAGTTTTGATCTACTCCCGTCTTTTCATTTGGATCATATGATCAAATAAATACCATTTCGTTCACCTTAACATGTTTTGGATGAAGTGATACAAGCTGTTTGTTGTTTAATAACATATAGACAGTCTAGTGTCTGTATTCTTTTTGCAAAAATGGTACGTGGTGAAGCTATTGTCAATTTGTTGAATTTTCGTAATTCCTGTGGCAAAATTTACAAACAACTGCAATTATCGTATTATAGTGAATGAAATATACGAACTCCAAATATTACATCAGAAAATTTAAGAGCTATACTGATCTGGCCCAAATGATATGATTCTGGGCTCGTAACGTTTTTGTATAGCCTGAATATAGATCTCCTTAATTTCTCTGTGTCGCATAACCTGCCATAATTTAAATAATGGGACACTGTCGTAGGCTTTCCTTAGGTCTGTAAAATACATATGGGTCTCGAGATTACATGCTAGTCGTTTGTCTGTCAGTTTCTGTAAGCAAAACAAGTTGTCTACCACATATCGTCCAGCACGGAATCCACTTTTCTCATCTATATCTGCAACTTCATTCTCGAGCCTATTTTTATTATTTTTCCATAAATTGTTTGTAGCGAATTTGTAACACTCAGTAGTCTATAATTACCAGAGTTTGTTTTATCCCCTTTCTTGTAGATTTTAGTTATGTATGCCGTTTTCCACTCAACTGGAAGTTCTTCTCCTCTTAGGAACAAATTAAATACCTATGTAAGTGAGAAGTTTATAAAATTTTTCTGGTACGTGCCTTAAAAGTCCAACAGAGATGCCACCAGTTCCAGGAGCCCTTCCATTTTCCATGCCGACTATAGCTTTTTAGTTTCTTCTAGCGTTATCTCTTGCTAAGCTAGTGGACTTTGATAAACTTGCACTGGAAAAACGAATGTGTCAGCTATATTGATTCTGTGACTGTATCTACCTGTTATATTTTATTCAACTCATAGTAGCCGATCCCGAAATCCTGGTAAGTATTGCATTTTTACTGCGGGATTGCAAACTCTAATACAAAGTAAGGAAGACAAATATCTGTAAACTGTGATGGGACAATACCTCGTTGTGGAGTTATACGAGTAAAAATCATTGTTTACCTCAGTTTTTTGCTCCTATCTCTATGTAAATTTGTATACCAGGACCGTAGTTCACAATTTGTGACTTTAATTTCAAGCCATTATGTTTTTAAAAGATTTGCATGTAAAAATCTCCTTCGGCACCTACCGCTTACACACTTTTTTTAATCGCTTACTTCTGGTCAAATTTAACTATTAAAGTTATCAAAAACGACTTGCATAATTTATTCTATGGGTATATGCAAAATGTTTAATTAAAATATGTTCGTAAATGCTTCAGTACCTACTACAATACATGCTTGCTTTGAATGCATACTTAAGTTCATCCAACTTCCTACAGGCTAGTTACGAAACTATTGTGAGTTTTTAAATGCAGTGCGACTTGAGACATATTTTCCGGAAAACCATTTTTAAAAATTCCGGGAAATACTCAAAGCATGCACTTGCTGTCGGGCTTGGTGACAATGTACTAAGCCGTGGTTAAGCATCCTGAGTTCCTCACTCCTGCTTCAAAGATCTGAGTACAATTTCTGGTAAAACAAATGCACATAAAGAAAAAAGCAGTCGAAGAAACTTTTGGTTTACAAAGTTCCGGAACGGCGGCCATGTAGTTTCAGAAATGGCATCGTTCAGTCAATTATTTCTGTCAGAATATAAGTAATGTGATTTGGACAAGTTTAGTATATAAATTGCATGGTTAGAAGTTGTCGATGTGTTATCAAATAGAAAATAAATTATTAAAACCCAACCTAAAAGAATGATTCTCTGCTATGTTTCTTGTTGTTTCCATAAGTATAACGGAAAAAATTGCAAAATATCGTATCTAATGAATTTTCATATTCCTTTGAAGGATGCCATTTCTGAAACAATATGGCCGCCATTGCGGTACTTTGTAAACCAAGGGTTTCTTCGACTGCTCTGATAAAGAATAGAGTCCCTATATTAATCGAGTACCGCAATTAATTGCGCCAGTGTTTTGTATTTTTGGAGTCAATATGGGGAATGCACCATAAATCAACAACTGTGCGCATGTCAAATAATTTAGTTCGAATTCGAAGTTGTGCTTATTTGCAGTGTTCTTTTCATTTTTTGTATGAATTCAGTAGATACTTCGTGTTTTAAAAATTAACAAGTATTAATTATAGATAGAAAATGCCGGGCTGCAGTGTGTCCTGTTGCAGCAATCGTTCCGAAAATGGGGTTAGATCGTTCTCCATACTCCAAAGAACCAATAATCTAGAAGGGAGGCAAATCTAGTTAAAATGTATCGATAGAGGAGAATTGCCCCTTAGAGCAAGTACTTGTGAAGTACATTTCCGCACACACAAATGACTTTCATCAATATGCATCATAATTTTGTTTCAGGCTCATTTTGAAGGAAAGGAATTTGAATCTGAAAGAATTAGCGATAAGAAATAAATTATTCAAATAAAATTCCATTCCCACCATTACAGCTGTAAATTTGTAAAGCCCTCCTCCAAAAAAAAGCGAGAATACCCAAGCAAAAATCTGTGATTTAAGAATTGGTTTAGTATACCGGGTGACAATGAGACAGGGCCATGCTTATATCTTCTTTATTTATGAATCGATTTGGATCAGATTTTAAATGTAGATACTAGACATAATTTATGAATGACCGATGAATATATTCAAAATGTCCGACTTCCGGTTATACCGGAAATTACACCAACTTTGATTTTTTAAATTAATCACCCTATATATTTTATGTTTTTCGAAATCTACGAGGATGTATCAAAATTTAAGTTGCACACCCCCATAAAAAACGTACTGTAAGGGTATAAAAAATGAAAAGTATATTTTCTGAAATACACATCCTTATACTATTTTTCTACATAGTCACCTAATTTTTCTATACATTTTTCTGAACGTGACACTAATTTTTGAATACCAAGACAATAGAACTCTCCTCCAATTTTGCCTAGCCATTTTTCTACGTATTCTTTGACCTCGTTGTCGTTCGCGAAACGCTTTCCTCCGAGCTCCTTCTTCATTCGAGGGAACAAGAGGTAATCGCAGGGCGCTAAATCCGGGCTATAAGGTGGGTGTTGCCACACTTACCATTTAAATTTCTGAAGAAACTCCTGTGTAACGGCGGTCTTGTGGGGAGTTGCGTTGTCATGCAACAAGATGACTTCTGCACTCAGATTTCCAGGTCTGCGCTCCTTAATAGCCTTTCTTAAGTTTTTTAATGTCTGGCAGTACGTTTCAAAGTTTATTGTTGTCCCTTTCGACATGTGTTCAGTATAAAGAGGTCCTTCGCTGTCGAAGAATACCGTTGCCATAACCTTTCCGACAGACGTCGAGACTTTAAACTTTTTTGCTGCAGGTGAGCTCGGGTGTTTCCAAACCATTGAATCCGCTTTGTTTTCCGGAGTAAAATGATGCACCCACGTCTCATTTACAGTGACAATGCGCACGGTTCCGCGAACTTCTAATTTGGAGTACGAATCAAGCTGCAGCGCCATTGTGAATGACAGTTACGTTCAAATTACGAATTGTAAGTGTTTGAAACTTTGCTAACAGGTAGAAGACAAAGTATGCCAGATCACCTCTAAGTCGCCATGTTGCTTCTATAAAACTACGTAGGTAGCGCTGAGTGCAACTTAAATTTTGATACACCCTCGTACAAGTCAAATTACATAATAATAGTCTCGCGAAATTTTCATTTTTTCAAACTGAATTTTTTTTAATTTCATTTTTACGGTAGAAGGGTGTGACTTAAAAAATCTGTTCTAATTAACTATAGCAACTAATAATAATAGCTATTTTATCAATAAAGTTAATAACAAACCCTTAATAAATTTGCTAAACACATTTTTTAAAGAAAAAGTCACTTTTTTAAATGGCACCTACGAAGGGCCATTTTGTCATTAAACAGAAAATGTAATTACCAATCTAACGATATGCATCGTGCACTACTTTTTCGTTATCTAAAATTGAAGAATTATTATTTTTTTTTTTTTAATATTTCTGTGTAATATAACACCACTCTTGCATGTAATTTGAGTCGTAGATTGCGAAAAACAAAATATATAAGGAAATGCATTTAAAAAATCAATGGTAGTGTTATTTCCGGTTTAAATCGAAAGTCGGTCATTTTGATTATACTTGTATGTCAATCCCAAATTATATCTAGCATCTTTGTATCAATTTTCATCCAAATTTATCCATAAGTAAATGAGATAGAGGCATGGCCCTGGTCTCATTATTGTCACCCGGTATATTAAATATATAACTGTTATTTTTAGCTCAACCTTATACTTCTGTAAGCTAGTACTATACAGTCATGTGCCAGAAATGTATGTGATTGTAGTAGCTGAATATAAAAGTTGAGTTATGTATAAGGTATATTATAAAGAAAATTATTTTTTTCTCCAACCACACGGATAAGACGTCATATTGTCAAATAATTTTGTATAAAAAGTAAGCCATTTCGGGATGTTCACCAATTACCTTGGCAACTGTACACTTTTCGATTCATATTTGCACTAGTACAAAAATGGACGCAAGATAGGGTTTTACATGTTAAATTTTAAATAAAAAACAAACGCTTCGTCAATATTCGGCAATCGCCGTCGTTGTTGTTTATTTTCCCCGTATAGTGATTGTTTATTTGAGCCATGACAGTTCTGCAATATAACCTACAATGTTTGATTCTAAATAATAAGTCATATTACCGAGTTTATGAGTAGTTGGAGAAAAATTTGTATGTTTCATTCGCACAAAAAATGCGTTTTCGGGACGCGTAAGACTCGCCGGACTCCGCTGCGCGTCGTCAGGCGATCTGTCTTACTTGTCCCGAAATCATGCATTTTTTGTACTAATGAAACAAATAACTATATAGGTTACGAAACTTAAGAAGTCTTAGATTTGAGTAGCGTTGAAAATCAAAAATGCGTTAGCAATTTACAGTTTCATTGCAGCATCAGCAGTAAAATCGTTGCCATGCGTGTTCTTGTAAAATATGTAATAAATGTACACTAAAATGTATAGGTACTAAAGTGTTATGTTCAAAATTAAAACATCTACAAACAAAGTGTATGTTTCTGTTTAATATAAATAGACATTTACTTATATTCATTGTTTACGATCCATTATTATTGTACGAGATTTTTATTTTAAGTTTACCCTACTAATATCAAATATTTGTCATATAAAAATCCTTTAAAAAAGTAAATAATATTTCAATACACATTACTAATTAATTCAACATTTATTAATACATATACCCTAAGACTACATTATATGTAATGTATTAGTTTAATAGAGAATTCCGACACGTTCATTTAATCAACTGGTGTAAGATTACATCGAAAAGTCGGACTATTAGCATACCGTACAGTGTTGCCTAATTTCGGGCCACACAACGAGTGGTGAGTGTAGTGGGCTTCAAAATGTCTGTATACGTTTTTCGTGTATATACAAGGCGCCCCCTGGTGAGCGGTACCCTGAACTAAATGCTGTATAAGGGATATGTAATCATAGCATTGATGAGCCCAGCCAAAAATTTGTGTACGTATTCCTTGTGCACGTTTCAATTGAATGAACTACATATACACGTTGATGACAAGGCAGCAGATGTTTTGGGTCAGTTTTTCCAATCGGTCTATGTGAGTGACTCAAACAACCATAATACAAACTCATTAACTATCGACAGTCTTCTTCTTCTTCTTCTTTACGTGTCCTGCCCTCCTAGGGCGTTGACGATCAATTGCATGACTTGAATTTTGTCTGTAGCTTTCCTGAAGAGGGATGTTGTACTTTGTCCATACCATTGGCGAAGGTTCTTGAGCCACGATGTCCTGCGACGGCCCGGATTACGCTTTCCCTCTATTTTCCCCTGAATTATAATCTGCAGTAATCTGTATTTGTCGTTACGGATGATGTGGCCAAAATACTCGACAGTCCGTTAGACTTATTCAATATTCCAAGCATTACCAGAGATGATTTTAAATTTGCAATCAGGAAGCTGAAGCCAAAGAAAGCGGCAGAACTGGATCTCATTCCACCATATGTTTTAAAGGGGTGTGCAGCGTGGTTTGAAATACCGCTACTCAGGGCCCCCACAAGGGTTATCATCGCCCGCGTGCTGGAAATATTTTGGCGCCCTTTGAATATACAGGGTGTTTTGTAATGAGTGCAAATATTTTAACCCGTAATAGAACTCGCTAAACTGGACAACTCCATTTATCATTTTTTCGAAAACGCCCTCAAAACGGAGTTAAAATTCAAAACAGTTTTACTCTAAAATGCATTCCCGTCTATGGAATACTATTTTAATTTAAACGAACAGAACACAAAAAACATTTATTTGATATGCAAACCAACAAAAACTGCATAGTTACTGATAAAACATTTAGTTCACATCTGGTCAGCAACGTAACTTATCAATTGAAGTAGGTAAGTTATTGACCGCATGTTTTTTGTGCAAGAACTTTGCAGTCATTCACCTTTAACGTAGATTTGCTTACCAAGCGGCTCGTCAAATTTAGGGGAGATAAATGATTGAAAAAATATGCGATTAAATGAAAAACGATAAATAGAAAAGTTGTTCAATTTGGTGAGCTCGATCACTGGTTAAAATATTTGCACTCATTTCCATAACACCTTGTATGTGGTACTTATATAAATAATATTTTGAAGCATAAGAACTTTAAGCTGTTACATATGTTTTTTTAAGTTTCCTGGTTTGCTGTAATATTCTTGTAGTTGTTTAAACATTTGAGCGAAATGCGACAACACATTTTATTTTAATTTTGTAATGAAACAACACAGATTTCAAAAACTAAAATTTTATTCTTCTTTAAATTTGTTACAAAGGAAAAAACAAACCAAACAATAAACAAATAAAACATTCAATCATCCAAAAATTAAATAGGTTTTTTTCTGGATTTGGCTGCTGCAAATTCTTTTATAATATTGCCAAAATCAATTTTATCGAGGATCTCTTGCTCTATAGCTAAGATTTCCAAACCAGATAATCTTTCTTGTAATATGGTAGACCTCAAATATTTTTTTTTATTTTTAATTTTGAGAAGGATCTCTCACCAGAAGCTACAGACACAGGTAAAGTAAGCAGGATTCTTAATGAAATGGTAATATTTGGTAGAGATGAAGTTAGATTGTTTTCAAATATATATTGTAGAAGTTCAGGGGATTGGACGCTTAAGGTAATGAAAACAATCTTAGAGCTTTTATCTCGTTAAATAAATCATTTTCTTCCACGCGAGCCTCCTTCTTTTTCTGATTAGTTAGCTTTTGTTGTAGAGCACGACAGCTTTTAAAGATCCTTGTCATGTAATGTAAAAATATCACTAAACACACCAAAAACGTTGCCATAATCAGATATCATTTCAAACCTACTATTTAAAGAACTTAGTGTTTGATCAATTATTTTTAAAAAAGAAATTTATTTTAAACGCGGTTTTTGGATCTTAAGGTGTCTCATCCTTCTGTTCATAATCGAACAATTTTGGTTTATACTTTCGCGTAACAGTATTTAACGGAGGAAAACCTTGCTCTATCTCAAGAGCGGCTGCTAGTTTTCCAGCTTGAGCAAGTTATTCCTCGAAAACATTATCATCTCTATAATTTTTATTCAGGGTATTGCATATTGCACACAGAATTAACTAACTTATCGATTTTATTATATTTACTAATTAAAGCTAAATGAATAGCTATTTGATTTCAAAAATATAATGTTTTTTTGTCACAATAGGAATATGTCATTATATCAATGAACATAAACTTCAATAAGATTAGTGATTATATTATGAATTGAGATAAAAAAATATATTTGATTTCTTTAGTGCCTTAGTGCGTTGTTCATTGGAATCGTTTGAAATTGTTGAAAATTTAAGAATTTAAATTGTATACAAATCTCTGGTTTGGCGCCCCTTTAGAGTGGCGCCCGCGTGCGGTGCACGCGATGCACGCGCGGTTGCGGGGGCCCTGCCGCTACTTCATATATATATTATTGTGATACATAAAGATCAATCATATTAAATTAAAATTACAAGAAATAAAATTGGTATATTGATACAATCAAATTTGGAAGAATTGAAAAAGATTGTTGGCTAAATTGAATTTGGTAATGCAGATTAAATAAAAGATAAATTGGAAATTTATTTGGGAAGTTATAACATTTGAGTATTTCGTATTGGTGATGGAAGATAAGATAATGTTAATATGAGACAAATATGCTTGCTCTGAAATAAAATAATTGTAGTATGTATAGATCAGATTAGGTAATTTTAAAAGTGGGCAGCAATAATCGTAACTATATAAAAGGGAATTGTGTTTAAAAATATGATTGAATAACAAACTAAAATTATGTACAGACGTTTTTGAAAAAATCTATTTAGAACAAATAAAAACTTAGAAATTATGCCTTCATTTGTATGAGATTTGGTTATATGCAAATAAAAGGGGTTGTTTAAAAATCTACGAGGTGAACATAAGCGAAAATGTAAACTAGAGTTGATGTGAGTATACAATCGGTGAAGAGATTGTGGAATACAGTTTAATTAGCTACAAAGAAGAAGAAAACGACAATATTTGAATAGATTTAGATTTATTGGTGCATTGCAAGGTGTAATTAATATTCATTACTGGAGTTGGAGATTCTACGAAGGACTGGAATCATTTTGCTGGGGTTTGTTGGCGTGGCTTGGTTACTACAGGATAGGAACTGCGTACAAAGGAAATTAGTTTGGGTATTATCTGTTAGTTGAAGGATCCAAGTTCATCTCGAAATGGGGTGAATATCACAGGTGGAATAGTAAAACTCAAACCTTCCCCATGTATAACATTTAATTAGTAAAAAAGTAGTTGACAAGTGACATGTTTCGACAATTAAGTCATCATCAGGCTTTTAAAATTCGGAAGCGGTATATTGTAGATTAAAATTAATATTTAAGTTTAAAGCAAAACTCAAAGGAATGCGTTATAACCTTGAAGAGGCAGGTGTGGCTAAACCAGATACAAGATGAGTGACCTTCGTGGTCTAACATCCAAAATACACGCAGTGGTTAATTTCGTTGTTTATCCAGGCGAGTTTTCCCTTGAGGATGGCGTCAGCTGCTTGACGGCTGTTGTTTTTGGTTTTAAGTTGAATGTAATTAGGAAAAACTTTTTCTTTGCTACAGGTGCTATTGAACCAGATGTTTAAGGAAGCTCGCTTTAGTTTTAGGCTCGTTTTGCGGTAACGCATTCCTTTGAGTTTTGCTTTAAACTTAAATATTAACTTTAATCTACAATATACCGCTTCCGGATTTTAAAAGCCTGATGATGACTTAATTATCGAAACATGTCGCTTGTCAACTACTTTTTTACTAATTAAATGTTATACATGGAAAAGGTTTGAGTTTTACTATTCCACCTGTGATATTCACCCCATTTCGAGATGAACTTGGATCCTTCAACTGAATATGAAGCCCACCGAGCTAACTTGTTCCATACCTACCGCAAAACGAGCCTAAAACTAAAGCGAGCTTCCTTAACATCTGGGTCAATAGCACCTGTCGCAAAGAAAAAGTTTTTCCTAATTACATTCAACTTAAAACCAAAAACAACAGCCGTCAAGCAGCTGACGCCATCCTCAAGGGAAAACTCGCCTGGATAAACAACGAAATTAACCACTGCGTGTATTTTGGATGTTAGACCACGAAGGTCACTCATCTTGTATCTGGTTTAGCCACACCTGCCTCTTCAAGGTTATAACGCATTCCTTTGAGTTTTGCTTTAAACTTAAATATTAATTTTAATCTACAATATACCGCTTCCGAATTTTAAAAGCCTGATGATGACTTAATTGTCGAAACATGTCACTTGTCAACTACTTTTTTACTAATTAAATGTTATACATGGGGAAGGTTTGAGTTTTACTATTCCACCTGTATTATCTGTTAGTTGGAATTTACCAGGAAGCTAATATTGACGGTCGCATACGGGGGATGTAAGGAGTGAAGTTGGATCTGCAGGAGCCCAGAGTTTTGACTTTTGGGAGTTCTTTAGTTGGTTGAAGGTACATCGAGGATAGGCTGACATTGAGCTTGGCTTATAAGCGTCAGGATCGGTGGTGTTTGATGTGAGTAGCTGAAAAGTGAAAGGAAGTCAGGTTTGTTTTAGTTAGTTCTAATAATGAATAAGGAAAACAATTAATTGAGTAAAATAAAATAATAACAGTACTTACTTTGGTGAATTAATTAGTCATTGATTTGTGAAAGGGAAAAGATATTTATCAATTTTGATTTTGTTGTGGGGTTATACTTGTTAAAAGTCAAACTGACATTTAGTAACAGTCAGTGGTAAACAATTCATATAAAATTTAGGATATCAAAGAATAGATAACTTGATTAACGAACCACACCCTTATGAGAGTCTCAAATGCATTGCGTAATATTAAAATAACTAATAGAAGAATTTTAAAAGTAGAGTGGTATATTCCTTGTAGATTTATATAGCCCAAAAGATGGAGTTACACCCCATAATTATGGCGCCGCAACTGTGGGGCAATTCTGCATTGCATATTTATGTTGTCCAACTGTGGGGCTTGTAAAAGTTAGTTTTCAAGCTATATTTGGGGCGAAGTAATTGTGAGATTTGATTGTAAATGATAAACCAAGTTTACGGTCAGTTTTTATTATTAATTGAGAATTAAGAGAGATGATTGTAAAAAGCAATCATAATTTGAAACTTATCATAATTTAGTTCTTTTGAGATTAATAAAGTAACAGAATAGGACAATCAATAAGAATAAATAAAGCATCGTATAAAGGTTCAATTTATGAATAAAACACAAAGATTTACAATTGAATATAAAGGTTTTTTAATCAAAGTAAATACGTTTGAAAATTTAAATTAAAATATGGCAGACAAAAGGGTTACAAGAAAAAGCAAGAAGACTGAAGAGGACAAAAACGAAGGACAAGAAGAAATGGAAGTGGTAGTGAGTAGTCCAGAAGTAGAAATGGAGGAAATACATCAAGAGTTAGGTGTACAAGGAAATCAGGTGAGAATTCAGGAAGAATCAACAAGAAAACAAGATGAAATGAAACAATTCAGGGAAATGATGCAAACAATGATGTTAGATTTAAAGAAAGATTTACAATCAAATAAGAAAGATACAGAGGGAATGGAAAACAGATTGCAGAATTCAATACATGAGACTGCAGAGAAGTTAAAACAAGAAGGTAAGAAAGATGCAGCAGAGTTGAAGAGAGATCTACAACAGTCAATTGAGGAAAAGGCTGAGGAAAGAGAAAGAATATTGCAACAGTCAATTGTGGAAACGGCCGAGGAAAGTAAGAAGGATGCTGAGGAAAGGGAATGCAGATTGCAAGCAGCAATACAGAATACTGCAGATAGATTGCAAGATCAAAAAGCTCATGCAGAAAAGATGGAAGAGTCAATGACTGAGTTTAAAGAAGAATTTAATAAGGTACTACTTGAAGATAAACAGCAACTACAATTAGAAATAAATAAAATTAATATGATATTGAATAAATATAAGAATGAAATTAAAAATGATGTGAGAGTAGAAAGGCAGGAAGAAATTAAACAAATGGAAGAAATTTTGAACCAAAAGGTATGAGAAAAGTTAAATAAAAACAAGGAAGAACTTGAAGGAAAATTAGAGGGGATGAAATTAATAACAGAAGAATATACTTATAAGAACACAGAAAGAGTGTATCGATGGAAGAATTGATTTAATAGAGGTAAAGACAGAAGAAATTAAAATGAAAATGCAGGAAGCAATGCTAAAGAATGAAAGTAATGTCATTTTTTAATAAAAGATGGAAATTTAAAGAAATTGAGTAATATTATGAGGAACAAGGATAGCAGATATTTAAGAAGAAATAAAAGATTTTATAAAGTACGAAGAATTACAGGAAGTTATATAGTTAATGTCAATAAAAATAAGAAGAGGATAAAGAAGGAAACAGGTAAACGAGGACTAAAGGAGGAAACAACGAAAACAAAACAAAGACTGAGACGAAAGAAAGTATCGAGGCTTGAAGCTGAATTAAGAAAATTAAAACAAGCAGTTAAAGAAGCCAAGGATGCTATAAAGCACACTCAAGAAAACTTCAAAAGAGTTTTGAGATAATAAAAAGAAACTCGGAACTTGTAAATATGTAAAATAGTAATTTTAAAATGTTTATTAAGAACCACACGTTATTTTAACAATAGAGAATAAAGAAAATTTTATCAGAGGAAGAAGAGGAAAATAATCAAATTGCAAATTACCATTTATAGAAGAAAATCTAAATAATAATAAATATTAGATGAGGACATTGCACCACTATCTAAAAAGAAGATATTATTCCACTATAAAATGCGATGGCATTATTAATTAATAAAGGAAGAAATAATTTTAAATAATTTAGATGTCTTACATAAGAATATAATTAAAGTGAATAAAATCGATTTGCTATCTGCAACCAAAAGAAAAATATCAACAACTAACCGAATGTTGAATGTTAAGATAATTTAGATTGTTTATAGTTAAAGGCCTTAGTGTAGATATGGTGTTAGGAATTGACATTATTCAGCAATTGGGTATTAATATTAATGGAGCACAAAGGTGTATTCATTTAAAGGGGTTAATTAAATCTTGGATAAGTACCAGAAGTGTTGGCCAAGAAGATAAGTGTTGCCAATTACAGAAAATTGGAGACGCATTGAAATATAAAGAAGGTATAATAATTAATATTAATGTGATAGAGAGTACAGAGAATAATTATAATAATAATGGGTTATTGCTGAATGAATTCAAAATAGGTGAGAAGAATAAACAATTTAAAGGCCAAATATTATAAATAATTAACAGAAATAAAGAGGTTATTAATGAAGAAGTAGGACAGGCAGAGAAATATGTTCAGAGATTGCAGGTTGATGAATCAAAGAGTTTTAATAGCAAATCTTATCTTATTCCTTTTGCATTAAGGGGACAAGTTAAGAAGGAAATACAGAAAATGGTAAGAGATGGAGTAATAGAATCTTCAAAAAACAATTTTATTAATCCTTTAGTAGTTGTTAAGAAACGTGATGGTTTGCTTTGGTTATGTTTACAAGCATGCAGAATTAATATGATTATTATAAAGGTTGTTGTTTGTTTAAAAGGTTAAATATTTTTATTTCCATAGTACTTTGAAATAATTAGATGGAAATGGATTTTAATTGTTATTAAGTTATATACAAGGATATTAGGATGGGTTATGAATAGTTTGGTAATTAAAAGAAATTAAGAAAAGAAATTGAAATAAAGCTAGTTTATTTAAATACTTTTCTTAATTGAGGAATTATATTGTGATACATAAAGATCAATTACATTAAATTAAAATTAAAAGAAATAAAATTGGTATATTGATACAATCAAATTTGGATGAATTGAAAACGATTGTTGGCTAAATTTAATTTGGTAATGCAGATTAAATAAAAGATAAATTGGAAATTTATTTGGAAAGTTATAACATTTGAGTATTTCGTATTGGTGATGGGAGGATAAGATAATGTTAGTATGAGACAAATATGCTTGCTCTGAAATAAAATAATTGTAGTATGTATAGATCAGATTAGGTAATTTTAAAAGTGGGCAGCAATAATTGTAACTATATAAAAGGGAATTTTGTTTAAAAATATGATTGAATAACAAACTAAAATTATGTACAGACTTTTTTGAAAAAATCTATTTAGAACAAATAAAAACTTAGAAATTATGCCTTTATTTGTATGAGATTTGGTTATATGCAAATAAAAGGGGTTGTTTAAAAATCTACGAGGTGAACATAAGCGAAAATGTAAACTAGAGTTGATGTGAGTATACAATCAGTGAAGAGATTGTGGAATACAGTTTAATTAGCTACAAAGAAGAAGAAGACGACAATATTTGAATAGATTTGGATTTATTGGTGCATTGCAAGGTGTAATTATATTCAATACTGGAGTTGGAGATTCTACGAAGAACTGGAATCATTTTGCTGGGGTTTGTTGGCGTGGCTTGGTTACTACAGGATAGGAGCTGCGGACAAAGGAAATTAGTTTGGGTATTATCTGTTAGTTGGAATTTACTAGGAAGCAGATATTGACGGTCGCACACGGGGGATGTAAGGAGTGAAGTTGGATCTGCAGGAGCCCAGAGTTTTGACTTTTGGGAGTTCTTTAGTTGGTTGAAGGTACATCGAGGATAGGCTGAATTGAGCTTGGCTGGGAAGCTTCAGGATCGGTGGTGTTTGATGTGAGTAGCTGAAAAGTGAAAGGAAGTCAGGTTTGTTTTGGTTAGTTCTAATAAGGAATAAGGAAAACAATTAATTGAGTAAAATAAAATAATAACAGTACTTACTTTGGTGAATTAGTCATTGATTTGTGAAAGGGTAAGTATATTTGTCAATTTTGATTTTGTTGTGGTTTTATACTTGTTAAAAGTCAAACTGACATTTGGTAACAGTCAGTGGTAAACAATTAATATAAAATTTAGAATATCAAAGAATAGATAACTTGATTAACGAACCACACCCTTATGAGAGTCTCAAATGCATTGCATAATATTAAAATAACTAATAATAGGATTTTAAAAGTAGAGTGGTATATTCATTGTAGATTTATATAGCCCAAAAGGTGGAGCTAGCACCCCAATATATAACTTAATTATTAATTCTGGAACTTTTCCTAACGTGTGAAAGGAGTCAATAGTTACACTGCTGCATAAAAACGGTAGTAAATCCGCTGTTAATAATTATCGGCCGATTTCTTCGGTTTCAGCTCCGTCTAAATTATTGGAACACATTGTTTACAATAAACTGTATAACCATGTTAAACCGATCATTTCCGGTGCTCAACACGGTTTCATGGCTCAAAAATCAACAGTAACTAATCTGCCAGTATTCACTAACCAGATTTATGAAGCACTAGAAAGAAGCAAACAAGTAGATACAATTTTTACAGACTTCAAAAAAGCTTTTGATAAAGTCAACCATGAGGTACTTTTGGGAAAACTGGACAAATGTGAGCGTCATGCAATATGCTAACGTTTTTTGCTTTTTACTTAAATTCACGAAAATTTATTGTTAAAATTATTGCAATACTTCGGATAAGTTTACAGCAAATTCGGCAGTTCCGCAAGGCTCAAACTTGGGTCTTTTATTATTTTTGATTTTTATTCATGACTTGCCAGATGTATTAGTACTTTCTGAATCTCTATTGTTCGCAGATGATCAAAAAATGTTCTTAAAGATCAAATCAGTTCAACACTGCATTAAGCTTCAGTTGAATGTTGATAATTTGTTTGAATGGAGCGTTAAAAAACTTCCGCTTAACGTCAATAACTGCTTAGTAATGTCGTTCCGTCGCAGTAAAACTCCAATACTATACAAATATAAGATCAACAGCGAAGACCTAAAACGAAATGAGTACGTTAGAAACCTTGGTGTATTGTATGACGGCTCACTGTCGTTCAAGAGGCACATACAAAACATTGTTTGTTACAGGATAATTTACCTCAATCGACATTGAGTACTCTACAAGACAAAATCGGAAATGAAGTACAGGGGTCCGCCGGCTTTTACAATAACACAGATCTTTATTGTGTCGGAACAGATGGAGTCGTTCCAGTTACCCTCAACTTAGCTCAGTCAGGAAGGGGTAGTTCGAAAGCTCACCCTATAACTTTTACTTAAAATGTTACCAGAGCGTCACTCGTTGTTAGGGGATGAACAACCCTCGTGACCCAAAACGAGAAACATCACGGGGCTATATCAGAAATCACCGGGTTAGCTGCAGGCTGCCCCCTCGTCGACGCTCACCAAGCTCCACCAGATCTGTAGGAATGAACGCAAGGTGGCCTTGACGTCAAATGCCTTACCTTAATGGCCACCTTCCTAAAGGGTTAGCAAAAGAGAACACTGACACTAGCCCAAGTCTTGGGGCTTGCTTAGTTAAAGGACATGCTTTTAGCTTTACACTTTAATTACACCTGGCTTTGCCATACTGAGTTGGTTGAAGACCCAAAGAAAAGGTTCAGAAATTCATTGAATGAATAGGCTGACTTGAACAAGTTTATTATTTGATGAGTTAAACATACAGGAAATTTCACATCAAATGTGGGAAGCGGTACACCCTAACTGGAAATAAAAAGGGGATCCCAAACAAAGCTACCTTATAATCTACGTTAAGTTACAAGCAACGAAATTAACAACAACAGGAGTAAAGCCCCTGTACATAGTAATTAAATCGGATAGGCGTACGCAGTGTCCATCAAACTAGAGCAGCCCAAACCGCGACGCTTTACATCACTTCACTAGGTCACTCAAATTATGCGCAACAAAAGTACATAATATTTTACCTTTAGCTCCAAAGCATGCTGTCGAGTGGGTGTTGAAAATCAGCCCCCAGGAGTCGCTTGACGAGGTGAGAGAGAGGCAGTGAGGTCTCCACAGTATAGGAAGGGGTTGGTAAAGAAGAGGCGATGGCCCCTAATGACAGAAACGGCGTCCCGCAGCGAGCAGAATATCCAAATTGGGCACGGCGTTAATACGTGATTTGCATAATGCAGAGGGTTTCACACACACAACGCGGAGATTCCTTAAGGCTTAACTAGGGCGTCTTCAAAGGGATGTGCAACTGGGCAGAAATCACTTCTTCATACAACTTAAGGCAGAAGTAAACAAATAAATGAAGACGCGTTGCCTGATATTGCCGCCGACCTAATTCATCGCAAAACGCTCGCTGCACCGGCTCTTTGACTTTCACGAGTTTGCTGCTCTTAGGGCTGGAGCAGAACTCACACAAAACTCCAAGAGCGTTTTACAAAAAAACGAAATCACAAATGTTTTCTTTTTAACGAAAGGTCCCCCGATCGAAATCACAAGTTTATAATAGAAAGCTCCACGGTTTGCGGCAACGCAGCCCGCGAACCGGGGCGCGAACATCACATACGTATTGCTTAGTCGAGTGCTGGCTACTAATTAAAATTCTCAAATTGGATTGCCGCGAAGCGACCACCAAAATTTGTTCCCCGTTCTCGGAAAAGGCACCTCTCTTAGCAGCAACCGGTTAAATTTCCTGTCTCACTTATTGCACAACGAAATGTAAGGTTGCCAAAATAATCCGGGGGAGTCCCCTGATTAACAAGCACAAAGAAAAAGGTTCCCACACACTTGCCATGCCACGTACAGGAATTCCAGGGGCTTAAATATCAAGTTGCAAGGACAATTCTTAAGAACTTAGGCGCTGACGCCTGGATGTCAAAACAAATAAGCAATTCGTGCACTGCAAGAAAGTGCTTGCGGGGAAATTCCCTATAACGCGAGCATTATAAGTTGGTTCAAACGAATTTAAATCTAGCTAGGAGCACATGGTTGTATTCAGTAAAATTTAGGTAGAACGAACGAGGTCGGAATAACATAACATGTTGCTGACGCATATAAGACTTTGGGTTTCGTTATTAGGCAATCTTATGAATTTCAGAATGTAAAAACTGTTAAAATATTATATTACACGTTAGTGAGACCTAAATTGGAGTACGCCTCGACAGTCCTGGTTTCCCCATAAAATATGAGAAATTAAAGCAATAGAAAAAGTACAAAATAGACTATTACGTTTACTATATTATAAAAAGTATCACAACTATCCTGACTACCATTTAATCATATCCATGAATTTGCGTAGAGAATTCGAAGTTCAAAGTTTAAGCAATCGGAGAAATATGTCACTTTACAACTTGGTTTCAAGCTGTGGACTAACTTGCTTCATGAAGGTTATTTATTATCTTTGTTTAATCTGCGTGTGCCTGTAAAAAGTACTCGAGCTGTAGCCATGTTTCACATTCCAACAGTTAATTGTGCATTTAATATTCCCTTTTTAATAATGTTTAGACTCTTAAATAAAATATGCGTACTAACAAATTTGTGATTTATCATTCAAGTACAAAAAATTCCTAAGCGTAATTTTAAACTGTTATAATTTTGATTAAAGATTGTTATTCTGGTATTCTTTTTGTGGTTAAAATACAAATGTCATTGCCATTTTGTAAATTAATTTGATTATTTTTAAGTCCTCTGCAGTTGCCAACTGTGCTATAGCAGTGAATTTCGGGCACAGGGGTCTGTGGCACATCATACACATGTCATGGGTTGCGGATTTTTGTGCATGGAGTTTACGGATGTGGTATTCACACATTCTATTTTTAAATTATTTTGTTAACTATTTAAATGATTGTTGAACTAGTGTATCTTGTGCTTCCTACCGTTGCAAATGTTTTGTTATTCTGATATACCGTATTATGTAATCTTTGTGTCTTTTGTTGTTTTTCGCACAATATTGTTTGTCTTTTAGATATTTGTGATTCATGTAATTAGGTTATTTAGCCTGTATGAATCTCTGTATATATAAATAAATAAATATCCCTCCCTCGTATTGGGGGGTGCCTAAAGGTGCTGTGCGGTGTACGTATGTTAGGTATGTGTACACGATTCCAGTCGCCAGGAACCTTCTGAAGTCTTGGATCGTTTTCATACGATGGGTCCTCCGAAAATGAAGGCAACATCAACTTTTGAAGAATAGTCGTTTTTTTTTAATAAATAACTGGTCCATAACATTTCATTGTACTAGCGAAACGGAGTGATGCTGAGTGTCAAAAGTATTCTTGGAAAGCACCAAGGGGCACTTTTCTTGTAGGGGGGGGAGGAGGGGTGCCGTATATTTTCCTTTTTTTTATAGGACACTATAGAGAACTAATAAAAATGAAATCTGAAACTTTGGCCATGGATTTTATGTGTAAGAGCGACTACACTACATATTTTGACTGTGAAAGCTTCTGGTTATACCGAAAATCGCTATCAACTTCATTACTTTAAATAATAAGCAGCCGTTATATTATTACATTTTTTAATTCGGCTTAAAATTGTAGAGAAAATGTGTCTTTCCAACTAATTTTCGATTTTGTACTGTTTTATTTGTAATTTTTTGAAAATTTTTGACAGATGCTTAAAAATTTAAAAAACAAATCTTGGAATAATTATAAGATCACTGTAACAGGAAGTTGTGTGCGTGTATCACACCAGATTTTTAATCCTAGAACTGCTATGTCATTTATGCTTCCGAATATGCCATGTACAGACATCAGAAGCCAGACTCGTATTTTTGTTCATATCGTCTATCTATCTTGTCTATATACAAGGTGTACATAAATTAGT
The DNA here is from genome assembly GCA_940337035.1 of Agriotes lineatus. Classification (NCBI taxonomy): domain Eukaryota; kingdom Metazoa; phylum Arthropoda; class Insecta; order Coleoptera; family Elateridae; genus Agriotes; species Agriotes lineatus. Next base: position 37,665,274 of record OW679199.1, on the reverse strand, counting down.
GTTACAGCTTTACATAGCGTTATTCTCTAGAAAGTTTTGGGACGAAAATATTAATACAAAAATATTGGATTGATCTTATTAGCCCTCATGCGGTAGATAAGAACATTTTTAATTCGGCTCAAGTTTTCTAGGTGTGACATGCGACTGGCTTAATTCTTATAACCTAGAGAGAAAATCAGTTACATTGCGTGCAGAAGGTTTTCAGAAAGACATATTCATGATACAATTGCGGAGACGTTGGGAGGATATATTTCTTCAATTCGGTATAACAAATAAACGAGTCACTTCAACTATTACTGACAATGGCAGTAATTTTGTCAAAGCGGTCAGGAGGGTGAAGTAATTGCTGCAAATTTTCTGACAGAGCTAGAGAGCGAAGTAACAAAGACTTGGAATCAAATTCTGATAAAAATTGATAAAAATGTTGGAGATATTCGAGATAAATATCCTCGTATAAGATTGCCAAAACATAAAAATTACAGAGTGCCTAGGAGCACTCCAGAGTGCACGCAATTTTAAGTATTGACTGCACTCCAAAGGGGAAAATTAGGCTAGAACCTCAAATTACCCACTAATTATATCAGAAAAGATAGTTTAGAGCCGTAGAAGCGCTGTAGGGGAAACTTGTGAACGTAAATTCACCCTGCCGGCGTCAGTGCATTACAAAGCAGCTTACGCCCGCCCAGCTTCTTAGGTTATTTGCAGTCATTGTTATTGTTGTAATACTCTATACCGACAATAGATTAAAACAGAATTACGTTGACGTCAAATGAATGACGATTACGATTTAGAATGCACCCAATATCAAAAATTGCGTGCACTCTGGAGTACACCTAGACACAGTGTAAAAATTAAGCATTTTTAGATTACGATTACGAATAGACACGACACTAATGATAGTTGCAACTTGCAAGAAAGTTCTATTAAATACAATTATATGACAATTCCTTTTGAAAGTAATTGAAAAAGCAATGTATGTTATACAATTACAATTACTAAGTAATTGGTGATTGAATTACTAGTTCATGTGAGTAATTGATATCTCTGGTAATTCAATTACTTCATTGGGTGGTAATTGGTAATTAGTAATTATTTGCTTTTTTAAAGTAATTTCCCAGCTCTGTTGCTCTAATATTATTATTAGTTTTCTTTTTATTACTTCCACCTATTAGAGCGTGCAGCGGCCACAAAATATCATCAGAAGTTGATAATAATATCTAATTATATGCACATACTATTTAAAAAATAAATGAACTTTTGTGCTGGACAGCAAACACTATATCCTGTTGCAATGAAATAATGTTAGGTTATTAAGCTTAAAAAACTATTAACCGTTTATATGTAAATATTTGTTAAATTTTAAATGATAAAAATATATGAACCAACGCCCTGTATATGGAAACCATTTTTCATACATTATATTTGAGTAACTTCTGATGAATTCTAAGAAAATTTATAATTTTAAGATCTGCAATGGAATATCAAATTGTTAAATATATGTCTAGCTTAAAATATTAGAATGAGTAATAATTGTAATTATAACAATTCCAGGACCTAGGACCTGCAAAGATAAAATATCTACAGTGCAATACTTCAAAATTCGGTAACTGTGTAACTGACAAAAGAAACTTATATGTTTAAAGTTCGTCCAGATTTTATAATTGGACGATCATATCTTTTGTATGGAATTTCAGATTGTTTCTGTTTCTTCCAGTTTTTCAGCGTAAGATTACTATCTTAATAAGCTTCATGGAAGTACAAGTATTTTGATGTAGGTACAGCTATAAATATATAAGCCTCACCATCAAAAACGTTTGCGAGATATTATACGATAACTGCAGTAGATTTTAGTGTCCTACGAAAGCTCATATTGAGAGAGTATTTGTGTCGTTGTTAAGTAGAGTTAATTACATCATAATGGAGGTTAATGCGTTCGCCAAACCTTTAGCCCAGGTTGCAGGCGTGCTTGGAATGGTAAGTATTTTTACTTGAATAATCTATGTGTAGTCGTTGTTCATAACCACTAGTGCCACAGCTAAACAATCTCACCGAAAGGTATAAGATATTCCAAAATAAAGATCAGTGCCCCTCAAATACGTAAATCGCTCTGAACTTTTTAATCCTCGACTACTAAAATGACAGAGCCAAATATACTTTAATAAAAAAATGCACCCTTAAGGAGTTACGCGTCCTAGAAGTTGGCTTTTTCTTTTGGATTTTCCTTACATCTCAAAACTACTTATCGGATCAAATTTAAACTTGACCTGATATAATTTCATTAATATTCTCAAATTTTCCTGTAACTGAAGTTACATCTATGTGTAGGTGGCGCTAGCTATTCTATTTCTACTTGGCATTGAGGGCGATATTTGTTTATTTCCATACTATTTCTGATATTTAACAAACAATTTTACATAAAAAAGGTGTACTTGTTTTATATTGATAAATGCAATGGTTTCCGAGATAACGATATATGAAGCTATTTTTAAGCCAAAAAGCTGTCGACAATTTCTCAAGTAGGGATGCGTCACTTTATATAGCATGGGCTACAACTCGCGTATTCCTCTGAATAGTGACTTGTTCCTCATGACGTAATTCAGTTCAGTTCAAGAGTACAATCTAATATTTGCATGATTTTAACATACTAATAATTTTATGATTAATATTTTCACATATAATCTCATAAGAGCATGAATTCTTTCCAGAAATTTTTTTGAGTGCGTTCCAACAACGTCGTATTAATTTGCCCGAGCGGGACGCGAGGGCAAATTAGGACGTTGTTGAATGCACGAAAAATAATTTCCGGATATGAATTAATGCTCGAATGCAGATTCGGTAAGAAAATCGTAACGATACAAGCCCTCAAAGTTAGGCTGATCTACCTACAAAAAATTTCCAAGAAATTTTGTTGTTGTCTTGGTTACGGCTCGTGAACTAATTTTTCTATTGGTCATTAATGAGTGTCGTACGATTTTCAAAATTAAAAATAAAACTTTCTGTTGAATTTTGTCGTCTAAATAGTGTGACATTTTACTACCATCATTTTATTTATATGTTTAAACATGGTACTGTCAAATGAAGCAATTGCCTCCATCAAGTTATAAAAAGTCTCGTATGTTCTTTCCATTTCTTAATACTGCATCTGAATGCTAAATTTGGCCAAACAGAAATTGAGTTTACTCCTATAATTATTCTTTCAATCACTGATCACTTTGCTAAGTTTATCAAATTTTCTTTTAAAGCTTCAACTGTTTTATCATTTTTATTATAGTTTAGATTAATCCAAGATTTAAAGTCCTAAAATGAGCTTTACTATTATCTTTCTTATAGTTTTTCTAGATTTTTCGATAAATATTTCCAATCTTTATAACCACTTTCATTATTAAAGGCGTTATGAGAGAAAGGGCACATGTTTGCCGTTCTCTATCTTTGTGCCTTGGAAAACAATATCTTGTTACCTATTGCAGTATGTTGTCACAGTTTTTGGAAATCCAGAAAGATACTAATTAAATTCTTGATTAAGCAGCGTGTTCATTTCACTGAAACAACTAAAAAGTTGAAAACAGTTTACAAAGGTACTTCTCCATCAGAATCGACCATTCGTCGATGGGGATAGGTTTTTTTAGCGTGGCAGAGAGAGCCTCGAAGACGATGCAAGAAGTGGAAAATCTGCAATGGCGCAGAACTCTGAAATTGTGAACAAAGTGAAAAAGTCAGTGAAGGAGAAATTTTTATACTCATCCTTCAGTAACTTTTTAAAAGACCTGCCAAAATCGAGATTCGAACTCGCGCCCTTAGCCTCAGAAATCAGTCAGTGTGCCACTATGCCTCCCTAACGGGGTAGTCACACGACTGGTTAATGTATATTACTGGTAGCTCTCTCCCCTAAAATGTTTTCAGTTCTTTCCATTAATATTCCACATCAACTGGCAAAACAATAATCCTAATAGGTTATATCGTTCTTGAAGTATTCTGTTATCTCCATTCGGTGTGACAGACTCGACTTTTATTAATTTCCTGACTTTCCTTTAATGTCAAAGTCGTTGTGGTCTTCAAAAAAGTTGTGTAGTTTCATGAGACCTTCCATATAACTTAGGGTTGGTGGTTGGTTGCGATTGATGGAGAGGTTGCGACAAAAATTGTAAATTTGTAAAAAATGTCGAAGTTGAGAGCAGGTTGTGCAGAAGTAAAAAATGAGTAAGTAACTACTATAACTGGGCAACACTTTATATTCTTCGATTTTCCCTTAAAACTGACCGTTTTACAGTCCTGACTTAACACAACTGAATATATTTTTGCTATTGCAGAAGGTATGGCAGTATTAAAACTAATGTCAAAAAGAAGACGGTACTTGAAACGCGCTACCACTGGTTTGAGAAACTAATATCCCTCATACACAGACACGACCTAAAGTTTCTTGCTCAAAAGCTTTCCGAAGCATTGAAAAAACTTCACATGCTGTTTTCCATAAACGAAAACAAAATTACACACATACTCTTTGTACTTTATTATCAGCAATCACAAGAAAACCCCTAACTTGCTTTCAGACACTTGAGAAACGCCACAGATAACAAACTACGCACTTAGTCAAAATAGAGTTGACTCGCGACACCTTTCGAAGCATTGCGCCACTAATTTCCGTTCCCGCATTACATTCGAATGCTAGTTTCCTTTGGATACCCCCTTGTACACTTTCTGTCAGAATTCAAGTATATGTATTTAACAATAATATTTTTTCAGGTGCAAGGCACAACGTGGTGCATTTTATCTCTAATGGCTATTTTGATCAAGACGGAACTATGGATACCTACTTTCGACGTATATTGGTTTCTAATTCACAGTGAGGCTTTGAATTTTGCAATAGCTTCCTTTTTTGTAGGTGAGTGCCGATCTTTTATTTTTAAATCACTAAATAAATCAAATTAATTCATTAAAAATATTAACTGAATTCCACAGGCGATTATAATGTTTTTGAGGTTTTACTTGGCCCAAAGCAATTTTTTATATGGGCTATCGTGTACCTAATTTTATCAGCAGCATGGGTGGGCGCTTCAGGTGCTATTTTTCGAGGTATGTAAAGTTTTCTTCGAATTTATGGATGCTATCGTCTAATATCCAAACCTTAATGTAGAAAGCCAAACTATTAGTCTACTAATCTAATGTAATATTACGTAAACAACAAAAAACATAAAAACACAAGACCATTGTCATTGGTCTTCATGATTGAATTTAAGCTAAAGGTAAACTAGCATACATTATCTATTATTGTATTAAATTGTTTAATTATTCTAACGATGAGTTTTTAAAAAGCAAAATGAAACTTTTTTGAGATGCAAGAAAATCTTACACGTGCGAATTGATAGCTTATAGCTAAATTTTAATCAGTACTGGAATAAATTCGGACTGACACTTCAGCTTCTATTATATCTTATATCTATCTAATAATATAGAAAAAATCTGGTGTGATACACTCACACAACTTTCTTTTACAGTGATCTTATAATTAGTCAAAAATTTCATTTTTAATTTTTAAACATTTGTCAAAAAATTTCAAAAATTACAAATTCTACAAAAACGGTATAAAATACAGCGTTAGTTGAAGAAACAAATTTTCTCTAAAATTTTAAGCTGAATTCAAAAATGTAATAATATACTGGGTGTTCTATTTAAAATAGGAGTTAATAAAAAACAAAAGAAACCCACTTTAGAAGTATTCAACTGGAAAATAACCTTGCTCACATCAATACACATTAAAAATGTAAAGTTTGAAAAAAATCGTTAGAGCCGTTTTTGAAAAAATCGAAAAAAAAACTAAAAAATCACAAGAGTAAACACCTACTTCCGGTTATGCGATTTTCTTCAAAAGCTTGCTGTCTTATCTGTATAGTACACAAAACTTATATAAAGGAAGTAAAAAAAAGTTATAAACAAATAAGATGAAAGAATAACTGATCAGACACACTCGCTCCTCAATTTTTTTTAAATCTCATCTGAATTTAATTACAGCTCAAAACGACACAAACTATCGCCATCTTAAGAAAACTTATCTCACTTGGGCTGGATGCACCATTATAATTTGCTTTTGTGATTTTGTTCTGTCATGTTTACTGCTCAGTGACTACAACGACTATGTACGCCTTCTAGATTTGGTAAGCAACATAAAATATAACAATTATTAATTATTACCGTTATGCACTAAACGCCGTCGGTGAACTACCTTAATAAAGAAGCCATCCCTGAAATCATTCTCATTTCTTCCTACACCAATGTTTCATACAATTTTGTGTCATTATATTTTCCCTACTAGTTTCCTCTTGTTACAATTTTATACATTTAGGTCATTGTAAGTAGGCTCATCGAAGTACTTATAATAGGTAGATGATTGGGAGTAAGTCTAATGTCTTGACCTTGTCCTTCATATAACCCCAATAACTTTCTTTCATATTTAAGATATTGTTTTGTTATTCTACTCCAATATTCCGCCCCGGCCACTTAACACGATTCAAACTTATAAAGGACACTAGAAGAAATTTCCAAAAGAAATCTATTTCTTTATCCACCGAATTTTCTTTCATATTTACTACAAATTCGAAACCAATCGTCGAACCAACCCATCCACGTTGCATCTGAAAGCTGAACGCATTTTTAATCACATGTCTTGAGCAGCTTCTCGGCTGAAAATTTTTTTTCCTTAAGTCGATTCTTTACTGGAAGAAAGCGAAGTCACACGCACATTCAACCCGTGTATTGCCAAATAGACGACATTGGCCCCATGTGTAGAGGCATTGTCATGGGGTAGAAACCATGTTTTGGGTCGTGACTTTCGACGAAGGCTTTTGATCTGCTGCAGGAGGCAAAGTGAGTGTCGCTGTGTATACCACCTTGTAGTGGCCGTCTTCACTTGGCTTTTATAGATTCCGAAAAGGTCTTTGACTCAGTAGAAACGTGGGCGATAATAGGAGCACTTGTGGAGTAAATGTAAATGGTGAAACCTAAATCACCTCAGATATGCCGATGGCATTGTCATTGTTGCTAGTAACAGAAATGACCTAGACCATATGCTAAAAGATCTTAAAGAGCGGCCAGAAGATGAACTTAGACAAAATAAACACGATAGAAAAAGGTGTGGACAATACAATACAGGGTGAAAACATAAAGATCGAAAACATCAGTGAATATATATTATTAGGGCAAACCCTTAAGCTTGATCGAAACAGTCAAATATCAGAAGTCAAACGAAGATGCCGACTGGCGTGGACATGATTCGGCAAGCTCAGTTTTATTTTGAACTCCAAGACTTTTGCGCAACACCTTAAAAGCAACCTTTTTGATAAATGTATCCTACCCATAATAACTTACGGAAGCGAAAACTGGACTCTAACAACATCTCATATGCACAAATCGATAATCACACAACGAGCAATGAAACAAAAATGATCGGAATCTCACTACTAGACCGAAAAACGAATATATGGATCAGGGAGAAAACAAAAGTAGTAAACGTTATAAAAAAAGTTGCAAAGAACACGGTGATCATACCCTTTTTCACTTACTGTGAACATCTTTGAACACGTACATCTTGTTTTGTGATTTCGTGAGGACGTCGTAGTAATAAAGTTTATCGCCTGTCGTAATGCTATTGACACGCTAAGACACAAAGAGAACACAAATATGCACTGTAGGTGTAGGAGCAGAGATAGAACAACCATATCTCTTGCTCCAGCACCTTTCTCACGGTTGCAGTGTTTTGAGCTAAGGATCGCCCAATATACTAAAATTTCCTTTCTGGACTCCCGATATCATCTAAATATATATGTATTAGTGCTATGAAAACAATCAAACTCCAGCACAGCAAAGTCGTAGCGTAAAACTCATTTTGCTTCCACAGCAACATAGCCCTATGTTTCTCAGTTCAATTGTTCCAGTCCAACAGGCAGCAAGTGCCGTAGATAAAAACGGACAGTAGTTCCGCCCTGACAGCCTTCTTTCGTTTAGACTCTGGCCTTCGAAAGGAACCTATCATCTACTAATATTGAATGATCCATTGAACCGTACAACTGTTGATTTCCAAACATCGAGCAACAGAACGCTAGCTTCCCACATCTTCAAACAAAACAGCAATATTTGGTGCTTGTGCTACCCTGTCCATTTAAAAAAACTTACTAAGCTATTACAAGCAGTTGCGACTGATGTAACGCTTTACTTTTTTTGCTTCCCATTGTATATAGCTATAGTTTCAAAAACGTTTTGTTAGTAAGGTTCCTATCTAAAGCAGCACCTTTCATCATTCTTAGTTTTAAAAAAGGTTTATGTTTTTATGGATTCAATTGAATTCCATTATAATTCATACCACTGAAGATACCCTAGTAATGCGATTTGCCCTTCATATGTAGTACGTACGCAACTTTTTGCACAGTTTGTAGTGTCAAAAGTGACGTTTGTAGCACCCATAATATTAGCGCCCGAATTCGGCATTTTTAGCACGTTGCCATTGGTGGCGTGTTTTAATATTATATTAAAACACGCTTTGCCGTAAATTTGAATGTCAACATAACCTAGAATATCTAACACAATGTGACGGAAAAAGTGTCACCGAAGTTTTTATATTTCTGTTACGATCGTAGAAAAAATATCGTATGATACACGTGTATGAGTGCCAATAAAGCACTAGCGACGTTAAAAGCACTCCGCTTTGCGTCGTGCTCTTAAACTCGTCGCACGTGCTTTAAAGGCGTTCTTATACACTAGTATCATAATATACTATTATGACAGACCAGAAAATATGCAGTTTCTGGAGAATGTTTTCACCGGAAAGTAACGTTTTCCGGTCATGATCAGAAAACAGGCATCAAGGATCGGTAATAGTAATTTTTGTACTCATGACTTCAAAATTCATATTTCCCGGTCATGCAGTGCTTTTTACTTTCCAACAAAAACTAGGGCAATTGTGTGTTCTTTGTAAATTTTTATAATTGCCGCTCGTTGGTTTATTTGCGCTTCCAAACACCAGAGACGCTGTAAACATCGACAAAAGCTAACAGGTGTTAGGTGCGTAGGATACGTATAAAAATTTAATGATTTGTGCTGTCAACTCAGTAAAGTAGTAAAACACTAAATAATATATTTTTTTTAAATATTTTCAGTTATTCGTTACAAAAAACATTGTACCTAACTTTTTCGGAAAGAATTTTTCCGAATTCGCACTAGATGCAGCACTCCCTTTGGTCGTGCTGCAAACAATGTGCTCATTCGGGAAAATTACCTTTCCGAACTTGTTAGGTAAATAACTATTATTTGTTCCTTGCTTGTAAACATCAATTTTTATCAAGTCCCTGCATTCATCTTGAAAATGTCTCTTAACTGGGTAGCCTGTAAAATTTTACACCCGTGCACATGGATAAATGATTGCGTTCAAAGCCAGAGTTGCCTTCCTTAGTATGTGTCATATTGATAAATTTAGTTGCTTGTCAGTTTGACATTGTCAATAAATAGTAAATTTATAGTTATTTACAAGTGAAGAACAAATCAAGTATTCAACAATACACGCAAGGTAACAGATTTTACTGGCTCCAGAAGGTTACTGGCTCGTGTTTGGCTCGCCAGTCATATCCTTCTGTCCGTTAGTAAAAACCCTGTTACCAAGCTAGTAATGTTAATAGTAATTTACGTTACGAGACCGGTCGAACCAAGCAGCTTATGTTTTACAGGCCAAGATCTAAAAACGGGCATCAGGGACCGGTAAAAGCTTTTACTGGTCCCCGATGCCCGTTTTCCGATCTTGACCGGCAAAACGTTACTTTCTGGCGAAAAAATTCTCCAGAAACCTCATATTTTCCGGTCGGTCGTAAAAAATAGTAATTTACGTTACAAGACCGAAATGTAGTGTTTTCCAGGTCGAACCAAGCGAGCCGCAGGCGAGCCCTGGAAACTTGGGGAGACCTGCAAAACACTTTCCGGTCGTGTATCGTACAATTTTTTTTGCGACATCCGAGTCCATACCTTGAAACTTGCGAATTCACTTTCAAAAACTCAAAAAAATTATGACATTAGTATCTATTATTTGACTTACCCAAACAATAACACACACTTGATTCCATAGTACGGAAGGCATCAGGGACCGGCAAAAGCTTTTACCGGTACCTGATGCCCGTTTTCCGATCTTGACCGGCAAAACGTTACTTTCTGGCGAAAAAATTCTCCAGAAACGGCATATTTTCTATTATTCAAATTTTTTGCCGCTCCCTGATGCCTTCGTTACTATGGAAACAAGTTTGTGTTATTGTTTGGATAAGTCAAATAGTAGATACTAATGTCAACATTTTTTTGAGTTCTCAAAAATGAATTGGCAAGTTTGTAAATATGGACTCGGATGTCGTAAAAAAAATTGTATGATACATGACCGGAAAGGGTTTTGCAGGTTTCCCCAAGCTTCCAATCTACTTGGTTCGACCTGCAAAACAATACTTTCCGGTCTCGCAATGTAAATTACTACTCTATGATCACCACCACATTCTGAAAATGAATTTTCCCGCCTAGTAAAACGATTCAACTTATTTTTCTAGTTTCTAGTCTGTTTCAAATTCGAGGTTAGACGGTTAGAGTTTACGTCAGTCTGTGTCAAATAACATGATAACCTCAAATTTGACATAGACTGACAGTGCCACCAATAATACACTTCAGTACTACCAAATGTATAAAAGGAATCCTCCAGCATCCCTCTTTCGCCTAAGCTTTTCTCTCGTTGCGCGGGCAAATAAAACAAACAACGTTTCTATGTTAACATGACTAGAGACCCTAGAAATGAGAGACTGGCCATTGGCCGTCGCTGGCCTGATTGGTTGAGGCGAACTTTGTCCCCAAAATGGCGGCGTCAATGCTGTGCCCTCAAATATGGCGCGAATTGCAAATTTAAATGTTACATGTAAGTAAAGGAAATGACTCGTAAAAGCACAGTTTATTAGTAATTCTGATATACATATTAACAAATGGTCGAAATTTGGCAGATATTCTTTGGTAGATTTACATGAATTTTTTCATAAATTGAGACATCACTCTTGCAAAGTTAAACAGACAAAATTCGTATTGACTAAACAAAATTTTATATTCAACAAAAATACTTTGTAAGTAGTGAAATGAAAATTACATTTTGTACAAACAGTTAACAAAAAGCGCAACTTTTTTAACAAAATCTGTGTTTATTTACCAAGTAAATGTCACTGTCCCAACAAAAATTTTGTCAAAACTTTAAATAACCAAAATTTACAAAAAATTATTCAACAAAATCAGAAAAACTTAAATATTTTTTTTAATGCACCGCAGAAGCTGATGAACCGTAACCATAGAGTACAGTTGTTAAGCACCAACATTTGGCAACATAATTATTAATTCAAAACACTATCCTCTGAATTCTTTTAATAGGAATTAAGTTTGTTTTTAAAATTATTAACAGAAAAGGTACTAACAACACACTGAGGTAGACAATCCATTTATCTGCAATTGTATTAGAGAAAATATTTTCTTTGATTTTAAAGCTGTCTTGACTCAAATGCATTCCATATGTACTAGGGTGGTCTTTATTTAACTAGATTTTTTTAAATTCTGACGATCTCACCCTTTTAACATTTTTCCAAATAGAAAAATAAATGCCCTGTAAAATTCAAAACCAATTGGATAACCTAGGACGTGCCTCAATTATCTTGAAGACCTAGAGGAAAATTTTAAAAATATATGTATTATTATATATTCATAAATTTATTAAAATATACAGCAAAGATACGGAATACATTGGTATTAAACAGGAAAACAATATAAAGAATCCGTGGCTTCACAATAACTTCAAAAAATAAAATGTAAACGGTGGATGAGAGCCTCTTTTTGGTACCGTCTGAAAATTTCTTACGGTAGTCCTTTACTACTTGTAACAGAAACTGTTTTTGATCATCCTTCTTAGTTAAAACGCTGTTAAACTTTTCTATGACCTTTAACACCTATTTCAGCCGAGTCATTAACAACATTGTTTTGAACGGTCAACAATACTTTTTGAAATTCTTCGAGAAAGTCCCAAGTAGGAAGATCACTTTGCAAGGACTCGTACAAAATTTTTATCACTTGATAAATGCTGCAGATTGAAAATTTGTTGATAACCAAATCATCAACACGGTGACCGAGCGTTTCTGCAACATTTTCTTCATCACAAACGTCAAACGATTTTGACTCACTAACAAGTTTAACTTTATATTTGATTGTTCAGTTATATGCACATTTTTTTGCCAATTTCAACTGCTTTTCACACTCTTCCTTTGCTAAAGTCACTTTTCTCTGTGCCTCTTTCAACATCCTTTTCAACATTTCAATTTCACATTCTTGGAGAAGTACATTACTTATAGTTGCACAAATACAAATTATCAGCATTTAGTAGTTATATAACACTCATATACTCACATTGATTGAAATCCTGTAAAACACAGTTGACACATTCGCCATTTTGGGGACAACTGCCAACCTTTCGCTAGGGGAATCTAGTTACTTCCGGTAAATGGCCAGTCTCTCATTTCTACGGTCTCTAAACATGACCACATATATAGTCGATCCTTCGTAATTTTTAGCATTGCGTTTTCCCTATGTGCGACATTTCCGTTTACACTCTGTATAATTCTAGCACTCGTTATTCTCTTTATGGCTACTAGTGGGTTTCATGCGCTAAATAAAATATTTCCTCATGGAGTTCTATCAAGGGAAGTTTTGCTTTACTGTAATGTAACCGTAAATGCTATGAGGTCTTAGACTCTCTTGTAATCTTATTACGTTTCAGACTCCAATTGCCGGTAAAGGAATATTTGTCTATGTAGTTATATCATGTGGTATCCTGATGACCATAGCCGCTAAAGGGTTCGCTTTATGGATTGTGAATCTTATATTTGCGGTATTGGTATGGAAGCAATCGAGACGTTTTGCAAACAAGGTAAAAACGAATCTTAGCTAATAAATAAGATTTATCGTATTTTTCTATTTATTTCAGAATTAAACAGACGAGCTACTACACTAGGAGTATTAAGAATGTGTCAATAAATGGTTTACCATGGTTATAACTGCACTACCCAATGATTTGTTTAACAACCAGTCATTAGTATTACTATTTAGAATAAAAATTAAATATAGTAAAGTCAAACCATAAAGTATAAGTCGATACTTAATAATACAAATATTTAATAAAATAAACTGATTTTATTTGTTCCTCACTTGTAAACATCAATGTATCAAGTCACTGTATTCACCTTGAAAATGTTTCTTAACTGGCTGGCCTGTAAATTTTTTAATGGCTAGCCAGTAAAATTTTACAGCGTGCCCATAGATAAATGATAGCGTACAAAGCCAGAGTTGTCTACTTTAGTATGTGTCATATTGATGAATTTAGTTGCTTGTCAGTTTGACATTATAAATAAATGGTACATTTATAGTTATTTACAAGTGAGGAACAAATAAAATATTCAACAATACACGCAACGTAACGGGTTTTACTGGTTCCAGAAGGTGACTGGCTTCTGTCCGCCAGTAAAAAACTCTCTTACCAAGCTAGTAATGTTAAATACTATTACTGTATATTTATTCATTTCCAGAGAGTTATTGCAATATGTTTAATAACACTGATAATAGACTACAACATTGAGGAGCTTTTTATTTCTTTTTAATGATTGTCAGCTGTATAGTTTGCAAGTTAACAGAAGTAAAATCACGGATATTAAAATAGATTTTATTTTTTAACTCGAAATTTTCTATTTATTCCTTCATGATGTATTGTGTGTTAAAAAAACTAATTTAGGGTAGGCCTTGGAAAAAAAGATAAAAAATCTAGTCATGTCTTAACTTAAGTCTGTCGGTGAATGTCAGATTGCATTTTGTTTATGAAAACATTTGTCACTGTGACAGGCAAAAGTTTACACTGCATTAAGTTTACTTATATCAAGCAAAAACGAAAATAATATGGCATTTACACAACAGCAACATGTGTATTAATCATAACATGTAATACAAATTGTTTTTATTAACAATTTTGTATATTTTTAAGAAAATAGTTAAAGGCCAAAATGTAATTTAGTTCTCTCTGACTGATAGTAGTTTATTTGCTTCAGTGAGTATATTGCAAAGGCTTCCCTATCTTTTGCCTGTTTGTAATTATTTATTTATTTTGGTATAAAAATAATATAAGTTAAAATTACGGGCAAAGATTCTAGTACACATAATTCTCGTTTTATATTTTTATACTCTGCTTAACCTTTGCCTGTCAGTAAATTAAGGCTGGTTAAAATAAACTGTAATAATTAACTGCACAAATAAAATGGTTGAATGCCCTTCTTTTTATTTTATTTAACTGCAATACCAATTACGCTAGCTCTCAGCAAACACAAAATGGTTTTTGCGTACAGCGTGAAATTGAATGTTTAAAACCGTGAAATAGAGTGAAAACGCGTCAGGTAAATTATTTGAATATTCCCGCTTGGCAACTATTAAAACATCGCCTTCATTGTTTCTCAGGATGACGTCAAACTCGCCTTGATTGTTATTCTCAGGATGACGTAGAATGCACGCCGATCTTTCATTTGTTTATGAAGCTCGATTCTGGCCGATTTCGCCAAAACCTGGTGACGCCGTTCGATTTTCGAAAACCACGAAGTAATTGGACTTTTGGAAAAACGCTAGGCCTCTTCGGCAAGGTTTAATCTTTATCTAGGAGTTAATAAAAAAATAGAAAAAAAAACAAAAGAAACCCATTTTATAAGTATTCAACTGGAAAATTACCTATCTCACATCAATACACATTAAAAATGTTAAAGTTTTTAAAAAACCGTTAGAGCCGTTTTTGAAAAAATCGAAAAAACTAAAAAATTACAAGAGTAAACCTACTTCCGGTTATTCGATTTTCTTTAAAACTTGCTGTCGCATCTACATAGTACACAAAACTTAGATATGAAGTTTCAACGCCATACCTCTTTTCGTTTTTGAGATATTCTGTTCACAGGCACACAGACAGACAGACACACAGACCAATGAAAAAATATGTTTTTTGGGTTCAGGGGACTCTAAAACGTGAAGATCTGTTGAAAACTCAATTTCGAATTTTTGAGGTGAATCCAATACTTCCTTTATTGTAAAAGGAAGTAAAAATAGTTTGGGTTTTTAATTATTTTGATTGCATCTATAGTAGGCTTAGTATATGCAATGTATGTATAGAGATTAAACAGATTGTGGCCACTAAACACTCTTATACGCGACAGCACAGAAAAACTAATGATAATTTTGCAACACTTGAATATAAGCAGAATAGCAAACCGTGATTGCCCAAAATAATTCGTAACCAATACCGCTCACGGGCCAGTTGAGCTATTCCAACACTAAAATAACCAAAACAACATAAAGGCCCCACCAACTTGATTATTCAAGAACTTGCGAATTTAAGTTGGAAGCTTCAGCGGTAATCTAGTAATGGCAACTTTAAAGGGAGATATCTCTAGAATACGTTGATCAAACGCAGGCTCTTGAATAAGCTGTAACCTATTATAAAAAATAATATGGCGCAATTAACGTGATGTTTATTGCCAATAAATGCAGTCAAAAAATATAAGAGGGCAGTTCTTCGTACCACAATAAAATATTGAATGTATTACATCTAAAGATATGATACTTAATTGAGACGAACTCAATAACAAACCTACGACGTGTACACGTAGCGCTCTCACCATAACGTATATAGTTTAATTTGGAAAATAAGTTTACCCCACGTTAACAAAGCGCAAATACGTAGGAAATACACATATAAATCACTAAAAGTTATAACCTCAATAAATAGTAAATCCGACATAAAGAAACAAATTTAAATATCTTAAGCTCATAAACTCATTCACGCTAATACATTTTGAATTTCGGCAAAATATTTAATTGAATCAAAGCAAGCTTATGGCTTAGCTGTTGAATCTATCATCCTACAAAATCGAAGTCCAAACTTCAACCTAGATATTCATACTCATGCTCCAAACACCCAAATCTAACAAATTTATAAAATCCAAATAGAAATATCCATAATTGCAATGAATCGTCTCCAATCTCGTGTAAAGTAATAAGGAGTTACTAACTTATCAAGAACCATCTAATATAAGATGAAAAATGCAATCGAACAGATTGCTAGCATATGCTTCACCACAGAACTCACCAATCTCCATTAAATCCAATATATGATGTTTTTTCCAGATTCCATTTGACTAACTAACGAGAAATTTCACTTGATAAACAAAACAAAACCAATAAGCGATTTTACCACTACGCAAACAGTGAAACGAAACAGCCTTAGAAATCCTGGCCACAAAAGGAAGCTACTAGACCCACGGTCGCAAACGAATAACCGAATTAGAGTAGACGATAAGCAAAATTCTACAGAAAACGCCTTAAAAGCCAAGGCAGTACGAGAGATCACATGCAGATTAGATCAGATAAGCCAAATAATGTAATAACGAGAATGACCTTGCAAATAGAGTCACACATGTAGGACACGAGACACTTCAAACTCTAGTAATCCCGTTTCGATAAATTGACTGAAAGCCCCTAACCTCCAAAACGTCAAAATAATCATTTAGTTTAACAACCAAGTAAATATGTAAATTGCCAGAGCCAATTATTCAAAATAACACGTTCAAATAGTCGTAACAAAACCAGGACACCTCACATTATCCGTAAGAAAAGAACGCGAGAATCCAAACAAAACCTATAACTGCAACTAAACTCAACGCTAACAGTGGCAAATAAAACTAACTGTATCCTTTCAATTCGCATAGTAATTAAGTAGTTTTTAGAGAAAACTAAGGTGAGTTAGATCACTAAGGCTAACGTTAATAAATAAAGGAAAAATATATGTTTACGTCAAAATTTAACGTAAAAAGCTGATACTGATTACTATACTTCTTGTTATTTCAATAAAATTTACTCATAGATCGTATGTACAGGGTGGCCATAGCAATAAAAACCGAACGAGGCATTAGACAACCATCTCCCCAACACTATTTACCAACGCGTTAGAAGGCATCTTCAAATCCTTCGACTGGGACTACCTGGGAATCAACATTAATGGAGAAAACTAACAAATTTACGATTTGATGATGATATTCTCATACTATCAAATGAAAAAGCGCACCTAAAAAGTGATAAAAGAACTCCATGATGCTACAGCACTCGTAGGTTTGAAGATGAACACTTCAAAGACGAAAATCATGTCAAACATGAAAGACGCCCAGAAAATCCAATTCAACAACGGAGACAAAATGAAAGTCGTTGATGAATATATTGCAATGGTTTTGTGTTCTCAACAATTCTGCTAGCCAATTGAACTAGAATGCATTAAAAGTCAAACCGAGGCACAGAATTAATTATTTTAATCAGTGCAAGCTTAGCTTACTTTTATGGAGATAAATACACTAATCGGTGCAGCTGAGTTTTACAAATTGAGGCAAAGGTAACATGAAAAGCTAGTTCAAAAGGGTTACGTTCTTGAGCTCAGATCTGACGAGGTTTTGGAAGTGCGAATGCAGTTAGATTGTATCTGACGATGGTAGCACTAACGTTTGCAATATAATGTTTGTTATTGTACGAAATGGTTTGCACAAATACAAAGTTATGAGTATTATAGTGTTCAGAAAGTTAGGACCAGAATGGCAAAGTAACTGAAGGGTATAACGATGCAGTAAGAGGATTAGAAACGTTGCAAGAAGCAACCGACAAGAAATGTTGCAAAAGAGCAACCTACGAAGAGCATTGAAATAAACCGAAGGACATTTTTCAGGGCATAATAAACTACAGAACATAGCAGTGCGGTTAAAAACACAGTAAAAGAACAGAGTTAGTGCAGTGCGTTATAACCTCATAAAACATTTATTTAGCCTGTAAGAATTAAATATGTTATCAAAACCTTATTCTATAAGTTAATTTTAAGTATCAAACCTTATTTCCTTTGAAACAATTGTGGTGATATGTTGCTAAGATACCAGACCTTCTTTTGTTTAACAACCACAGAAAAGAGCTCTGAAATTGCCCCAGCTGTTAACATTGTTCTAGATCAGCTCCCAAAAAAGTTTAAATTTTGTTAATAAAAACACATTCATTTAGTGCAAGTGTTGGTTTTATTTAACCATAAAAGTGTTGGGCACATTTGGGACCAGTTTGCCAGTCTTAAAGAGGTGTACTTTGTGCTTTCTCGTCGGCAACAAAATCCAGGCACCTGCGCTCCAAGTACGGGCTGCGTTCGAGAGTCGATATCGCCTGCAGGGGCTAGTTGGAGCCAAAGTTGGTGCCTTCAACACCTAGAGGAGGCTTCAACGCAGAACTTCAGGCAGAGATCCGAGTCATCAGGCCTTTATCAGCTAAGAAAAGGCGTTAGCGTCCCCTAAGAGGTGCGATCAGTTTCGGAGTCTTTGCAAGCCAGGTATTTTGCGCAATTTTCATCGCCCAGAGGCTTTTTATTTTGCTGGGGCCTGCAAGATTGGAGTTTCCGCTACGCATTGTCGCAGTTCCCGATTATCCAGTGCATCTCAGTTTCCATAAATTTAGGTAGCGTCCCTCAAAAATGCAGGATGACGCGGCATTTTTTACCTTTGGCCGGATATAAAACAATTGATGTTGGAGTCACCTGTACGTCACGCTAGAACAAAAGCCGTTAGTACTGTAGCTATGCGAGAATAACTATTGCTTACCTGAGGTATTTTGCTGATTTTGGGATTGATTTAAATTAATTACTGCGATTTTTACGGGTGCACACTGCTTTGTATTTCATGTCAATTTTGAGGTTAACTACTTCAGATTTAGTTTTCGCGCGTTCACAAATAAAATCCGTGTTAAACTGAAGCTACTAAAAGTTAGTTTACTCTACCCCGTATTTCTAATTTAGCGACCTCACCCTGAGACAGAGTATTATGTTCACCGGAGCAGCCGAATATTATTGCATATAGTTAAAATAAAATAAAGGCACAAAATCCTGCGCACTAACGTTTGTTGACTGACTGGCAGCATTTTTGAGTATTCGTGGGCTATGAGGACCCGGGGGGACGTTGCCTCCGTGCCCCCCAGCCAGAACCCTGTTGAGAAGTAAAAAGCACATGCGATATGGCATGCCTACTGCATATAAAGACTCAAGATTGTCATAGAATTAAAACGCATCGCACCTGAGAGTAAGCGATACGCTCTGACCTCTACAACACACCCAAGGCACCGTAATTCACTAAAGCAAAATCATTTTATGGATGCAAGTTTGATTATAAACATCTTAACGAAACGAGTTTGATTGCCAAAACGAGGCGGTGAGCCGAGTTTTGCGGCAATCAAACGTGCCACAAGCAAATTTTGGTTCTATTTTTATATAAGAGTGGGGTAATATCCATTACTACATTGAGTGCGGTAATATCTATCCATTACCGCATCCAGTGCGGTAATATTCATTACCGCACTTAGTGTGGCAATTAAGCTCTTAACGATACTAAAATTACATTATTTAATAGTCTATAACAATACCGATGAAGATAAAAAATATTAACTGGGGAATTAAAGTACCAATAACTTCGGTATTTATAGTTTTTCTCGTAGAGTCCCTATTTACGGAATTGCACCTTTCTTTGTACCTCGTGGCCAAACTCGTTTCCGCACCACCGTAGAGGTCGAGTTTCAAACGCGTTTCTTTTTCGTGCTTTCCCATGCTATCCATATGTAACAAGCTGGAACTCATTTTTTGACTCAAAAAATCAGATATTTACACAACAATACAAACTGAACTTTTTCAAAAGCTGGACATACAAGACGGTCTTAAAGATTCAGAGTTAAACTACCGCCGTCTGTTTGAAGTGGATCATTTAAAGAAATTAGTTTCTACGACATTTTTTTAACAAGCAAAATAAAGTTTGTATTATTGCTAGTAAGCGAGTTATCTATTGTTTTAAAAATATTAAGTAGCCACATGTCATTTTTAAGTCATATCAGTTTTAATAAGTACGCGATAAGTCAACAATGCATAACTGGTAGTAAGGTGTAATCGACATAGTGGCATTGTTTAAAACAGTAATAATTAATTAATAATTGATGACCGGTGAACGGTGCAATTAGCTACAAGACTTAATTAACAAAAACTTTTAAAAGTGATAAAGTATGTAGCTTACTATAGTTAGTCAAACATAAAAATTACAGAGTGCATAGGGGCACTCCAGAGTGCACGCAATTTTTAGTATTGGCTGCACTCCAAAGGGGAAAATCTCGGCTAGAACCTCAAATTACCCACTAATTTATATCAGAAAAGATAGTTTAGAGCCGTAGAAGCGCTGTAGGGGAAACTTGTGAACGTAAATTCGTCCTGTCAGCGTCGGTGCATTACAACGCAGCTTAATCCCGTCAAGCTTGTTAGGTTATTTGCAGTCGTTGTTATTGTTGTAAAACTCTATACCGACAATAGATTAAAACAGAATTACGTTAACGTCAAATAAATGACGATTACGATTTGGAGTGCTCCCAATGTCAAAAATTGCGTGCACCCTTGAGTGCACCTAGACACAGAGTAAAAATTAAGCATTTTTAGATTATGATTACGAATAGACACGGCACTGAACATAGTTGCAACTTGCAAGAAAGTTCTACTAAATACAACTATATGACAATTCCTATTAAAGGTAACTGAAATAGTATATTACGTTATTAGGAGCAAAAGTTATATTTTATGTGGCGAGGCTGGACGGGTTATCTGCCGAGCTTGCGGCAGATAATAACTTTATCTGCCGCTCGTCAGCGGCAGATATTATTATCTGACGCTTGGCAATAAAGCGACAGTTTAGCATCATCAATCCAGCAGTATAATGCCATATTTTACTGCCGTTTGAAGAAAAAAGTAATTTATGTTGTACAATTACAATTATCAAGTAATTGGTGATTGAATTACTATTTCATGTGCGTAGTTGATATCTCTAGTAATTCAATTACTTCATTGTAATTGGTAATTAGTAATTAAATAGTTTTATTTTTATTACTTCCACCTGTTAGAGCGCGCAGCGGCCACAAAATATCATCAGAAGTTGATAAGAATATGTAAACATATGCACATACTATTTTTAAAAGAAATGAACTTGTGTGCTGGGCAGCAAACACTATATCCCGTTGATCTGAAAATAAATTTAGGTTATCAAGCTTAAAAAGATGATTAAACGTTTATATGTAAATATTTGTTATATTTTAACCGATAAAAAGATGTGAACCAACGAGGGACTATTGACTCGCCCTGTATATAGGAACAACTTTTCACAAATTCTACTTGTGTAACTTCTGATGTATTGAAACCAAATTTGTAATTATAAGATCTGCAATGGAATATCAAGTTGTTAAATGTATGTTTAGCTTTAAAATATTAGAAATGTACGGTACCCCCCACCCCAGAAAGGCGACCTTCGGTGCTTTCCAAAAATACTTCGACACTCAGCATCACTCCGTTTCGCTAGTACAATGAAATGTTATGAACCAGTTATTTATCATAAAAATTGTCAATACGCACTTCACTCCGCTTCACAGTTCAGTGTCATGAATCAGTCTATTGTTATAAAAACTATTGATACGCGCTCTTCGGTGCTTTCGAAGAATACTTCGGCACCTTATCTTCGCATTTATTATCAAATTAGTCCAGTCGTTGAAAGTTTTCCGCTCCGAATTCTTAGAACCTTGACCGATTGACGTGAAATTTGGTGACTGGTTAGGGGATGGCTAAAGTAGCAAAAGTGACATAGCGCCGATGTGCGCTTTTACCCTGAGAGTGGATGCCACCTCTTCTCGGGGGTGGAAATTGTTCACTTAAAATAACCCCGGAAATGGATAGACGGACAAATTCTAAGTAAAAAATGTTCTATATAGTTTTTTCGATAGATCGATATTTTTCGAGCTATTCGCGATTGAAAACTTAAATTTTTCGTGATAAAAATGTTTGTTTTTGGACGGTTTTTCGCGAATAAGTCAAAAACTTCGCGTTCTATCAAATAGATTGTAATAACCAATAATGAAGCTTAGAAAACAAGAAAGAGATTGGTTTTTTAATGAATGCTCTAGGTCCAAAATAAAAGAAGTTATGGCTCGTTGAAGAAGATTTTTTTTGCAACAACTTGGTTCGAAGTAATCAACGTTAATTAACGAAAAACCGATGCATTTTTCGGGAAAAACGTATTGAACATTTTTTGTAGTGATTGAAAAGACCTTTAAAATGAGCACTGTTAAAAGTTGATTGCATTATAACTAAGCGAGTTACGATGCAAAAACGGTGGGCCACTCAAATTTTTAAAAAAAAATGAGCGATAAAACCCCAGCCATTCCACTAGAATTGATATTTACCATTATCCCTTTACAAATTACTTTATTTTAGTATTACTTATGTAATCCATAAGTTTAGGCGGGTTGGAATACGTATTTTTCGAAAAAAATATGATGAAAATGGAAAACGTATTTTTCAAATTTCTTTAAAAAATACTTTATTTTGAAAATACCTAAAACTAAAGAAAAAAACGTAAAAAATAATATAGTACAAAAATGTGGATTTTTTTCTTAACCAACATTTTAGGTTTTTTTTATTTCTGTAGGAAAAAAAATAACGGAGATATAAATGTTACAAGTTTGCATTATAGTGCGCGGACCACCCTTCCCGAGCTCAACCCTTTACTTTTCGAATATGCAAAGTCTGAGCATGTCGAAAAACTTTTGGATTGCATGAGTAATACTAAAATAAAGTAATTTGTAAAGGGATAATGGTCAATATCAATTTTGGTGGAATGGTTGGGGTTTTAGCTATAATTTTTTTTTTAAATTCGAGTGACCCACCGTTTTTGCATCGTAACTCTCTTAGTTATAATGCAATCGACTTTTAACAGTGCTCATTTTAAAGGTCTTTTCAATGACTACAAAAAATGTTCTATAAGTTTTTCCCGAAAAATGCATCGGTTTTTCAAAAAAACCAGTCTCTTTGCTGTTTTCTAGGCTTCATTTTTGGTTAGTAAAACTTATTTGATAGAACGTGAAGTTGTCGACTTATTCGCGAAAAACCGTCCAAAAACATGCATTTTTATCACGAAAAATCCAAGTTTTCAATCGCGAATAGCTCGAAAAATATCGATCTATCGAAAAAACTATATAGAACATTTTTTACTTAGAATTTGTCCGTCTATCCATTTTCGGGGTTATTTTAAGTGAACAATTTCCACCCCCGAGAAGGGGTGGCATCCACTCTCAGAGTATAGTCTGACCATCCAAATCTGGTTTTTTATTTTTAAGGTTATATGTCAAATTTGTTTATTTCTATGCACTCTTTGTAGAAATGTATATAAAGCATCAAGCAACCGTACGTTAATTATCAGGTCCGTATTGGTTAAAAAATGGGCTAAACTGCAGAATTCGGGGCATATTTCCCTCCTTTTACTTGCTTCCCTTATAATTTTGGTTATGGTTACTAGAGAAACATGCTTAATAATAATTAATATTAACAATAGTAATTTAAATTTTATTCAGAATTGACGTTTAATTTGAAAATGTGGCAGCCTTCATCATCCGTTCTAGAAACTGATAATGGCTTTCGTATGGAAGAAGTTTTAGAAAATGAGGAACCAGCTAAACAAATAATTGTGAACGTGTATAATACGTTAACAGAAGATGGTGTTCAATTTGCTTTAAAGGAAACAGCGCGGTTAACAAAAAAGCCATATTCAACCGTCCGAAAAATTATAATACTTGCACAAAGCGCTAATGTGTCTGATACCAGAATTGAAAAGAAGATATCGCCCAAATTTGGAGATTATGATACGGAAGTAATTAAAAGTATCATATACGAAATGTACAGCAAAAATGAAGTAGTAACACTGGACTTATTAAAAAGTAAAATAATGAGTGAGCTAGAACATTTGCATTTTTGTAAAGAAACATTAAGAAAGTTTTTAATTAGTAATGGTTTTACATATAAAAAGTTAGACAGGAGACAAGCGATACTAGAAAGTGAACGCATTCAAATACTCAAAGTACAATATATTGAAAAAATTAGAGCATTTAGAGCTGAAAAGAGAAATATAATCTATTTGGACGAAACATGGTATGACACTCACGACACCATCAATAGAGGATGGGCAGATGATTCAAAAAAATGCTTCTTGAATGTTCCTGTTGCCAGAGGCAAGAGGATCATAATTGTTCATGCTGGTGGTGATAATGGATGGGTTTATAATGGGCTTCTTTTATCTGCCAAACAAATTCAAAAATCTTCGGCGGATTATCACCAAGATATGAACTCGGAATTATTCGAAAAATGGTTTTCTGAGCAACTAATTCCTAATTTAGAAAAGAACTCCGTTATTGTTATGGATAACGCAAGTTACCACTCACGCCAGCTAACCAAAATCCCAACGAGTTCCACGAAAAAGGAAGATATAATAATTTTTTTTAAACTGTACAATCTTACTATCCCTGAAAAAAGTACAAAGAAAGCCCTTTTAGATATACTAAAAACAAAAACATTTCAAAAAAATTATGCAGTTGAGGATATAGCTGCAAAACACGGACATATAGTTCTACGGTTGCCGCCCTATTTTTGTATATTCAACCCAGTTGAACTTATTTGGAGCCAATTAAAACAAAACATACGAAAAAAAAACACAAATCCTTCTCTTAGCGCTAAAGTTATTGAGCTAATCAGGCAAGAAGTTACTTTCATAGGGAAATATTTATGGAAAAGCTGTATAAGACATGTGATTGATGAAGAAAACAATAGTTGCTTAATTAAAAACCCTACGAAAATAATAATATCCTTAGGAGATAGCAGTGATGACCGTGGCAGTTTCTATGCTACTGACGATACTAATTGAATTTATTCTTGTTTATTCTTAAATAATTTTTTATTGTTAGTAGATATTCATTGATTATACCACAATAGTTGCTCCTTTTGCATTTTGTTTCGTTTTTTAGATAAGGTACAATCTTATTAGTTACAATTGAACTGGTTAGAAGAACGGCCCAAACGCAGATTTTTAATTTTACAGGAGAAGCAAAAAAATGCACCACTTAAATGCCTTTGTTTAAAATAAACATATATTTGCTTTAGTCATGCTTGACAATATAGGTAACTGGGCCCTTTTACTTCTAACCTGTTCAATTACTTCTAGTTTCTATTTATTTTGAATTTTTTGCTTGCAAAGCTTTACAAGAAACAGGTTAACATGTAACTTTCGCATTTTTTTTACTAATACAGACCTGGTAATTAACGTAGTGTTATTTGATGCATTATATATATTTACACGAAGAGTGCATAGAAATAAACAAATTTGACATATAACCTTAAAAATAAAAATCCAGATTTGGATGGTCAGACTATAAAAGCGCACATCGGCGCTATGTCACTTTTGCTACTTTAGCCATCCCCTAACCAGTCACCAAATTTCACGTCAATCGGTCAAGGTTCAAAGAATTCTGGACTAAATTGAATGTGTTATTAATGAGTGTATTTAAGAAATCAGTTGAATGCTTTAAAATATGCTGTTTCATTCCCATCAAAATTTAACAAAAACAAAAAATCAATTCATGAAATTAACTTAAATACTAAAAATTGGCAAATTTAATCAGTTCAACTTTGTATGTGTTGTGTGCGATTTAGAAACCGTTATGACAAAAAGACTTTTGAACAAATTTAATTAAATTTTAAAAAAATGTTTTTAATCATTAGTGGATTTGCTTTTTTATATTTACATGTGATTGTTATTAAGGAAAATAAGAACAACCGAGTGTATACAGACATTTTGAGGGCTGGCAACTATTTTTTGGCTCATGGCACGTGGGTCACACCTATGGCACGTGGTTTACATCCATGGCACGTGGATCACACGTGGAAACTTAGAATAGGTTAGCAGTCATTTTTGAATTGATGTCGGTATATCGAGACTTTAATTTTTATTTATGTCCGTTTAGCGAGGTTTTAGTGTTGTATGAAAAAGATCAGAAAGGGCCATATCTTTGAATTTTTGCCTTCGACTATACCTCAAAAGCTGATGTTGGGACGACCTATCGTATGAAAAAGAGCCAAGACTTCAGGAAGGTTCCTGGCGACCGGAATCTTGTACACATACTCATACTAACATACGTACACCGCACAGCACGTTTATGCACCCCCCCCCCCCCCCAATGCGAGGGAGAAATTTAGTGGGCTGGGGTCTTCACCAAAAGATCCACACAGCCGAGGCAGAGATTTGGTATAGTGGGTTCATTAGTCGGTTGACACGAAATTTTAGAGATCTTTGACTTTGAGTGGTTTTCGATATGATGGAATTTCAATACTTCGTACACTTTGTGTCGAAGTAATTAGTAATAACTGTAATGATAACAA
Source organism: Agriotes lineatus (assembly GCA_940337035.1). Classification (NCBI taxonomy): domain Eukaryota; kingdom Metazoa; phylum Arthropoda; class Insecta; order Coleoptera; family Elateridae; genus Agriotes; species Agriotes lineatus. Next base: position 37,638,870 of record OW679199.1, on the reverse strand, counting down.
TTAGGACCTACAAATATAAAATATCTACAATGCAATACCTCAAAATTCGGTAACTATCGAACCAACAAAGGAAACTTATCTACTTAAAGTTCGTTCAGATTTTATAATTGGGCGATCATATCTTTTCTATATTTCAGATTGTCTCCGTTTACTGATTTTACACAAGCAGTTTTTCAGCATAAGATTACAATCTTAATACGCTTCATGGAAATACAGCTATAAATATAAACCTCAATATCAAAATTATTGCTGATTGCGAGATATTATACGATCACTGTAGCAGATTGTGGTGTCCTACGGAAAGCTCATACTGAGACAGTATTTGTGTAGTTGTTAAGTAGAGTTAGTTACATCATAATGGAGGTTAATTCGTTCACCAAACCTTTAGGCCTGGTTGCAGGCGTGCTTGGAATAGTAAGTATTTTTACTTGAATAATCAATTTGAAGATTGTTGTTCATAACCACTAGACAATCTCACCGAAAAGTGTAAGATATTCCAATTCCAACATAAAGATCAGTGCGCGTCAAATACGTAAATCGCTCTGAACTTTTTAATCCTGGACTACCAAAATGACAAAGCCAAATATGCTTTAATAAAGTTGCATTCTTAAAGTTACGCGCTCTAGAAGTTGAATTTTTATTTTTGGATTTTCCTTACATTTCAAAAACTACTTATCGGATCAAATTTAAACTGGACTTGATATAATTTCATTAATCTTTTCAAATTCTCCTGTAACTGAAGTTAAATCTATGTGTAGGTGGCGCTGGCTATTCTATTTCCACTTGGCATTAAGGGAAATTTTTATTTATTTCCATATTATTTCTGGTACCGCAGATATGACATTTTAGCAGATAATTTTATTTGTTTTGCATTGATAAATTCAATGGTTTCCGAGATAACGATATATCAATCTATTTTTAAGCCAACAAGCTGTCGAAAATTTCTCAAGTAGGGATTGTCACTTGATATAGCTACTCGCATATTCCCTTGAAATTACTTTTTACGAGTATTATTATTGTTAAAATGTCTCGCCATTTTTTAAGACCACTACGTTTCCCTGCCATGTTGGCCCATTTGTATCGTTAACTCTAGCCGCGCATGTCGTGAATGCTAATGTTTTCACGGTATAAAATGTTAATCCTTCACCCGTTGTATATAAGATGGAACAAAAATCCTAAAACATTCTCGCTGATTTCAATTCCTTTAAAATTATTATTTAAAAGTAGACATCGTACCACAATAGTGACTTGTTTCTAATGACTTAATTCAATTCAGTTCAAGAGTACAATCTAATATTTGCATGATTTTAACACACCAGTAATTTTACTCTTAATATTTTCAGCAATTAAAGATAAAACTTTATGATGAATTTTGTCGCCTAAATAGTGTGTTTTTATTTACATGTTTAACCATGGTCCTGTCTAATTAAGCAATTACCTCTATCAAATTGTTACGGTATCAAAGCAACTTAACGACACCCACCCAAGGTGAGCATCGCACGACTGGGTCAGTCCGGGAAAAGCTGGCACACTCGCCCTGAGATTCGTTAAAACAGACTAAAGGCCTCGGCTATAACGCTCAGGGAGTTGGGCGTGATTCAAACGGTACGTCACTGAGTATATACAGGGCAAGTCAAAATAAAAGGGCCGCCACCAAGCCTGTAGTAATGGTGTGACCGAATAACCGGGCCTGGACGGTCAAGCGGTAGCGAAGTATTCAAGATACTCCGTCTATAAGGGTGCTCGGGAGCTGTAAGCTCAAACAACAATTTCGTGACTGAAAACACTGGGATTGCAATGTCGGGATCTTTTGGCCGCGGTTGCGCCGCCATCAAACCTACCTGCACGATCAAATTTCTCAAGCCCCGTCGTACATCTATCTTCACACTGGAGGGCGCTATCTGAAACAGAGCATGCACCGGTCGAACAAGAATAATACGTCCCTTAATCAGATATGTGTCTATTGGTCGACTTTGCATTCGGGCGACAAATCGCGCCGCCAAGCTTATATTATCTCTTAAAATACGCACCAGCTGATGGACGCGCTAATGCTACTGTACAACACACAACACGTGACTGGCCGCTGTTGGTTCGTCACTTTACATCATAAAGAACAGTTAAAAATGTGCGCCCTAAAAGGGGGCGTTAGTTTATGACAACAAATCATACGCCGGCGTAGGCGACGGAAGCAGTGTAGCTGTTGGCAAACACGGCGCCGCAAAGATATGCGACAAATTAGCTAAAGGCCTAATTCATTAGGCAAAGGGGCAGCGTAACTGCAATATTTGGCCAAAAGGGGGCTAACATAGCCTCGTAAAGATATGTGAATTTTGAATATATGCCAGCCAATGCCACGTCGCCCAGGCATGCGATAAATTAGCTTAACACCTGATAAACAAGGCACAAAGCCAGCGCACATATGAAAGGTCTCGAAAAAATTGTGACAATTACGGCGTCGCACGGCTATGCGATGCGTTCGTTTACGGATTAATCGGTTAGGCACAACAAAGCCCGCACACATGCAGTTACTGAAATGAAGGCTAGCCTCACAAAAACATTTGCGAAGAGTTCAATAATTCTTTATACGGTTAAGCACAGAGCTCGCGCACATGCAACATTTAAATGAAGGCTAGCGACGGCAGCGTCACAAGGCATCGTAGCCTCAGACCGCTACACAAAGCCGTAATAAACGAGCAAAGAGGCACAAATACGCCCCCGCAGAATGAGCACAAAAGCAACACCGCTCACAGGAGTAACAGCTATTATGTTTAAATGGTTCTATTTACAGGTACCTTAGTTCGTAGACGGTTCGTAGAGGAGTGCGTGCAGTCGCTTGGCAGTAGACGTCAGCCTGTGGCATTTAATTAGCCGCGTACAGGCATGCGGGACAATCGGCATGAAATCCGCCTGTCATGGCGGAGATCGGAATGTGCTCCTACGAGAGCAACGACAGCGGCAATGAGACCCAATACGTCCTACCAGGATAGATCCTCGACTCGTCGAGTTAAAGGGGACGACCCCTTACTTAAGGAAGCAGAACTGGATTCAAAATGCCCATTGCACCCACGCCACGACGTGATAACTCACAACTCGCACAACACACACGACCTGTGTTCTTCACAGCTCAGCCGGAACTCGTGTCTGCAAGTAGCCGGGTGACGCCACTCTTTACCCCCGCGGAGCAACAACCAATGGCGACGCGGAGTCTTCGCCGGTTCAAGCCAGTTTTTCGCGCCTTAAATGAGCACGCGTTATACAAAGGGCGATCTAAAAATGGTTGAAACTAGACAGCTACGCCCATACACAGGGTGTTCCGATTTAAATGTGAAAGAACAGAGCTGGTATTTGTGAATATTTGCTAAATGAAATTGAAAGTGCTGACCTCCGATTCGAGATACAAACAGACTGTGCTGAAGGTTTAGATACTCTACTTGTTTGCCTAAGACTGCAAAATGGCTTAACAAAATTCTAAAAATTCCCGTATGTTCATTCCATTTCTTACTACTGCATCTCAATGCTAAATTTTGCGCAAACAAAAATTGAGTTTACTCTTACAATTATTCTTTCAATCACTGATCGCTCTTTTTTAATTTTTATTTAACGCTTCAACCGTTTTATCATTTTTTATTATTATTCAGATCAACACAAGAATTAAATCTCCTAGAATGAGATTTACTATTATCGAATCTTTCTGGATTTCTCGATGAACATTTCCAACCGCTATAACCATTTTCATTATTAAAGGTATTATGAGGGAAAAGAAAAATGTTTCCCGTTCTCTATCTCGTGTGCCTTGGAAAACAATATCTTGTCACCTGTTGTACTATGTTGTGACAGTTTTTGGAAATCCAGAAAGATAATGATTAAATTCTTGACTAGGCAAAGTATTCATTCTACTGAAACGACTAAAAGGTTGAAAATAGTTTACCTGGGTACTTCGCCATCAGAATAGACCATCCGTCGATGGGGATATTCTTCTTAGCGTGGCAGAGAAAGTCTCGAAGACGATGCAAGAAGTGAAAAACCAGCAATGGCACAAAAGTCTGAAATTGTAATCAAAGTGAAAAAGTCAACGAAGGAGAAATGTTCATTCTCATCCTTCAGTAACTTTTTAAAATACTAGCCAAAATCGAGATTCGAACTCGCGACCTTATACTCAGTAATCCATCAGTTTGCCACTATACGACCCTGGCGGGCTAGTTACACGACTGGTTAATGTCTATTACTGGTAGCACTCTGGCCTTAAATGTTTTCAGTTCTTTCCATTAATATTCCACATCAACTGGCGAAACTAGATTCTTAATAGATTACATCATTCTCGATGAATCCTGTTTCTCTTCATTCGGTGAACACACTCGATCTTTATTAATTTCGTGACTTTACTTTAATGCCAAAGCCGTTGCTGTCTTCAAAAAAGTTGTGTAGTTTCATGAGACCTTTCATATAACTTAGGGTTGGTGGTTGGTTGCGATTGATGGAGAGGTTGCGACAAAAATTGTAAATTTGTAAAAATTGTCGAAGTTGAGAGCAGGTTGTGCAGAAGTAAAAAAAATGAGTAAGTAACTACTATAACTGGGCAACACTTTATATTCTTCGATTTTCCCTTAAAGACTGACCATTTTACAGTCCTGACTTAATACAACTGAACATATTTTTGCTACTTCAGAAGGCATGGCAGTATATAAAACTGGTGTCCAAAATATTCGAATGCTAGTATCCTTTCGATACTCCTTGTACACTTTATGTCAGAATTCAAGTATATGTATTTAACAAAAATATTTTTTTAGGTGCAAGGCACAACGTGGTGCATTTTATCTCTAATGGCTATTTTGATCAAGACGGAACTATGGGTACCTACTTTCGACTTATATTGGTTTCTATCGCACAGTGAGGCTTTGAGTTTTGCAATAGCTTCTTTTTTTGTAGGTGAGTACCGATGTTTTATATTTAAATCACTAAAATAAATCAAATTAATTCATTAAAAATATTAACTGCATTCCACAGGTGATTATAGTTTTTCTGAGCTTTTCCTTGGTCCAAATCAATTTATTATATGGGCCGTCGTGTACCTAGCTGTATCATCAGTATGGGTGGGCGTTTCAGTTGATGTTTTTCGATGTAAGTAAAGGTCTTTTAAAATTTATGGGTGCAATCGCTATCCAAATTTCATGTAAAAACCAAAACTATCATTTGAGGATGAATTAGTCTACTAATCTAAGGTAATATTATGTAAACCACAAAAAACATAAAATCTATTATTGTATTATAAATATTATACACCAAATGAATTTAATATATGTTTATTCACGAGAAGATGTTGAGCTCACGAGCACGTAGCGTGAGTGAGATCAAATATTTGAGTTAATAAATGTTTAATTCACGTGGAGTCTATATGTTTTTATTCAATTTTGACAAAATATTGAATAAAAAATTAAAATATATTCAAATCAAGATATAAGTTTGCCCATTCATCGTCGATTTGCTCGAAATTTTAGTAATTATATCACTAGTGAATTAAAACACTTTTATTTCTCTTGTAAATAATATACTGTTTATGAAGGCTGTCATGGAGTTAATAATGTCACTTTAAACTGTCAAAATTGAATAAAATTGTTTAATTACTCTAACGATGAGTTTTTAAAAAGCAAAATGAAACCTTTTTGAGATGCAAGAAAATCTTACACGTGCGAATTGATAGCTTATGGGAAAATTTTAATCGAAACTGGACCAAAATTTTGACTCACGTTTCAGCTTCCATTATATCTTATATCTATGTAATAATTTCGAACAATTTTTTAAAATATATGTACACTTTATTATTTTTAATTGAGATTGTGCCACCCAACAGAAAACTCATCTCAATTTAATTACAGTGCGAAAGGGAACAAACTACCGTCAGCTTAAGAAAACTTATTTCGGTTGGACTTTTTGCACCATTCTAATTTGCTTTTGTGATTTAATTCTGACATGTTTGCTGCTCAGTGACTACTACGAATATGTACGCACGCTAGATTTGGTAAGCAACACAAAATATAACAATTATTAGTTATTACCAGTATGCACTAAACGCTGCCGGTGAACTGCCTTAATAAAGAAGCCACCGCTGAAATGATTCTCATTTCTTACTACACCAATATTTCATAGAATTTTGTATCTTTCTATGACAGTAATTTTGCTCTAACGTAGTCTTCTTTCATCCTGACTCTGGCTTTCTAAAGAAACCTATCATCTACTAATGTTGAATGACCCATTGAAGCTTACAACGGTTGATTTCCAAACATCGAGCAACAGAACGCTAGCTTCGCACACCTTCAAACAAAACAGCAAAATATTTGGTGCTTGTGCTACATTTAAACTTACTAAGCCATTACAAACAGTTGCGACTGACACCCTACTTTTTTTGCTTTCTAGTGTATTATAGCCATACTTTCAACAATGTTTTGTTAGGAAGTTTCCTATTCAAAAAAGCACCTTTCCTGATTCTCAATTTTGAAAAATATTTGTGTTTAGATGATTTTTGAGGCTTTCACGGCCATTGTCATTAAGTAACAAACGACTACCGGGATTGGACCGTGTCATTATTGAGATCTCAATCATCACACGGTCCAATCCCGAAAGTCGTTTGTTACTTAATGTTTGTGTTTCTTATGGATTCAATTGAATTCCATTATAATTCATACCACTGAAGATACCTCAGTAATACGATTTACCTTTCATATGTAGTAGGTACCCACACTCCCGATTACTATTAATTGCATAATAGTTTTGTATGATAAATTTCAAACTTTGATAAGACGCACTTTGCTTTGAAGTACACATGATAATTTGATTAATATAAATCTACATTTTAAATCATGTTCTATGTTAAACACCAAAATGAATGTGTCCGTCTAGTAACACGATTCAACTTATTTTTCTAGATGTTAAATTTGTTTTATTGCCCACGTAACGAAAGAATAGGTTAGGGGAAAGAGAGATGCTGGCGGATTCTTTAAAATCTAACCGCTTTACCTCAGTCTGTGTCAAATAACAAAAAAAACCTAACCTGCTAACCCCGAATTTGACATAGACTGACAGTGTCACGTATAACACGAATTCGCCAGCATCCCTCTAACCCCTAAGCTTTTCTATCGTTGCTCGGACTACTAATGTGTTTCATAGGCTAAAAAAAGATTTCCACATGGAGTTCTACCAAGGGAATTAGTATCTATACAGTTTTGATCCACTGTAATAGAACTATAATTGTTAGAAGGTCTTAGACTCGCTCGTAATCTTATTACGTTTCAGATTGCAATTTCTGCTAAAGGAATTTTTGTCTATTCAGTTATAGCATGTGGTATCCTAATGACCATAGCTGCTAAAGGGTTCGTTTTATGGATTGTGAATCTAATATTTGCGGTGCTGATGTGGAAGCAATCTAAACTTTTTGCAAAAATGGTAAAAACGAATCTTAGCTAATAAATGAGATTTATCGCATTTTTTAATCCATTTTAGAATGAAACAGGCCGGCTACACTAGAAGTATGAAGAATGTGTCATTAAATAGTTTACCATGATTATAGTTGTAGTTAATAGAAGTAACATGACGCATATTAAAATATATTTTATTTTTAAACTCGAAATTTCTTACATGATGTACATTTTTCGTAGCTTTTGCTTTATAATTATATTATTGTTGCTATTAATTGCCCTGTGGTAAGGTGCGTGTTAGTAAAAACGCCAATCAAATATGGAATTATGAAATAAAAGCATTGAAATGAAAGAACCTCTGCATATTAGCAATTTATGGCAAATACATTAGATAAACCCCCACCATCACAATAAAACACCACAGGAAGACACCCAGTTGACCCAACCTGAAATACTTGGAGAAGGTTAAGAAGGTAGGGAGCTGGAGAGAAAAATCCTGCAGTAGATTAAAAGAAAGCACAGAATTCAGATACGTGATAAGGAAGTTCTCTGGTTCTGCAAGGTCTAAAAATTTGCTGGAAAAGTTCTTGCCTCAGTTTTTTACGATAACTGTGAAGTAATCATAATTAATTATCTGGATAATGGTAAAATATTAACAATATTATTATTCTATATTATTAACAACTCTAGGAAAAAAAACTTGAAAAATACGAGGCATATTGGCCAAAGGTGTCCTGTTTTTGTATGATAACGCGGATTATGTTAGGTGATACCTTGGGTAAGTGCTTACGAAGTAGTTCCCAGCCCCAGCTTCGAGCTTCCTAGAATCTTTAGTGATAAGAAATGTTATATAAGCATGTACACACAGTTCTTATGCCAGTTCTTATGTCAGTTAGCATCTAGTAGACACATTGTAAACTGCATTTTGTAACTCCGTAACTTGAATAAATTAATTTTTTTGATTTAACAAGTTTCGTAAATTATAATTCGCGTCTATACACAAATCGCACATTGCCATGAATGCAATTCGTGACCTAGAATTCGAATTACTGGAATACTCTCCTTTTTACCAAATATGGCTCCCTCGGATTATTATCTTTTCCCTTAATTAAAAGAATTTGAAAGGACGTAATGTAGAGGTAGGTAATAGAAGCTATGGAGGACTGGTTTGCAAGGCAAGAATATTTTTTAAAGGTTTAGAGAAGTTACATCCATAGTAGGCTTAGGACATGCCATGTATGGATGTATGTTAAATAGATTGTGACCACTGAACAATCTAATACGCGATAGTACACAAAAACTAATGATAATCTTGCAACACACTTGAATATAAACAGAACCGCAAACCGTGAATGCCTAAAATAATTTGTAACCAATACCTTTCAACGGGCCAGCTGAGCTATTTCAAAGAAGGGATGTGTTAACACTAAAATAACTTAAACAAAATAAGGGCACTACCAACTTGATTATTCAACAACTTGCGAATCTAAGTTGGAAGACTCGTCGGTAATCTGGTAATGGCAATGTGACATTGAAAGTAGATATCTCTAGAATAAATTGATCAAACGCAGGCTCTTTAATAAGCTGTAACCTATTATTTAAAAAAATACGGGGCAATTAACGTGATATTTATTTCCAATAAACGCAGACAAATAACATAAGATAGCAGTTCCTCGTACCACAATAAAATATTGAATGTATGACATCTAAAGATAAGGTAAGTAAGTAATTGAGAAGAACTCAATGCCAAACCCACGACGTGTACACCGAGCGCTCCCAGCATAACGTATACAGCTTAATTTGAAAAGTAAGCTTAACAGACGTTAACAAAGCTCAAATACGTAGGAAATACACATATAGTCACCAATAAGTCATAACCTCAATAAATAGTAAATCCGACATAAAGAGAAAAATTTAAATATTTTAAGCTCATGAACTTATCCATATATATAATAGACTTGTCCGGGACGCTGGTCCGTCCGGGACGCTGGTCCGTCCGGGACGCTGGTCCGTCCGGGACGCTGGTCCGTCCGGGACGCTGTTTCAGCAGCCAAACCGTAAGAGATAGAGAAAAAAGTTATTAAAGTTATATGTTTGGAATGGTCATGTCAGGTCAGGAACCGAATTTCAGTCACGTGACACTTCCGGTTTTCGAGAAAATAAAATATTTTGAAAAATATTATTGTTTTTATTTAATACTCGTTCTATTTGAAAAACGGTCTTTTTTGTTTTATTAAATAAGACATTTGTCTCACTGGTTGCTAGTTCATTCTAATACATTTTGAATTTCGGCAAAATACGTAATTGAATCAAAGCAAGCTTATGGCTTAATCAATCATCCTACGAAAACGAAGTCCAAAAAGGGGACAAAATTGCAAATAAAAACTTAAACCTAGATATTCATACTCATTCTCCAAACACAAAAGTCTAGCAAATCCATAAAATCCAAAGAAAAATCCATAAATACAAAGAATAGTTTCCAATCGCGGGTAAAGTAATAAGGAGTTACTGACTTATCAAAAACCATCAATATGAAATCAAATATGCAATCGAACAGATTGCCAGTATATGCTTTACCAGAGAACTCACCAATCTTCATTAAATCCAACTTAAGTGGTTTTTTCCAGATTCCATTTCACTAACCAACGAGAAGTCGTTCAATTGATAAACAAAACAAAACCAATAAGCGATTTTACTACTACGCTACAGTGAAACTAAACAGCCCTAGAAAACCTGACCACAAAATAAAGCTACTAGACTCACGGTGGCAAACGAATAACCGAATTAGAGTAGCCTATACGCAAAATTCTACAGAAAACGGCTTAAAACCCAAGGCAGTACGAGAGATCACACCCAGATTAGATCAGACAAGCCAACACTTCACACTCTAGTAATCCCGTTTCGATAAATTGGCGGAAAGCCCTTAAACTATACATAACCTCCAAAACGTCAAACTAATCATTTTGTTTAACAACTAGGTAAATATAAAAATGTTCAGAGCCAATCAACCAAATAACGCGTTCAAATAGGCCTAACAAAACCAGGATACATCACATTATTCGTGAGAGAATAATGCGAGAATCCAAACAATACCCATAACTGCAACTAAACTCAACGGTAACTGTGACAAATAAAACTATCTGTATCCTTTCAATTCGCATAGCCATTAAGTAGCTTTTAGGGAAAACTAAGGTGAGTTAAGCTAACGTTAAGAAATAAAGAAAAAGTATGCTTACGTCAAAATTAACGTAAAAAGCTGATACTGATTACTATACTTCTTGTTATTTCAATAAAATTTGCTAATAAATTGTATGTACAGGGTGGCCAAATTTTAATGTTTTTATAGGAAATCTCTCAACCATAGCAATAAAAACCGAACCAGGCATTAGACAACCATCTTCCAAAAACTATATACCAACGCATTAGAAGACATCTCCAAGACCTTGGACTGGGACTGTAACGTGTCGCTCCTGAGTAAGCGCTACTGAACTCTAATATGAAATTAAAAGCGTTTAATCTTCGCGTTTTTGACGTTACAAGAACCTCAGAGCGCGAACGACACGACAAATCGCCCAGTGCGCTTTTTCCACTTTTAAGTTTGTCCAGATAGGGGACGCGGCTGTCAGCGTATAAAATGAAATTTTACGCCGGCCGGAGCACCAGAATTATTCCGAGAAATTATCCCGTCCCTCCGACCGATTTTCGCGCTTTCCACCGTCGAGAGCTCCGCTCTCGGATCAGTCGGGTTACCAGAAATATTCGACTAAATATCGAGCCAGATTCCCGAAGAACCAGCTATTAAATAGCCTGTCCCGCTGTCGAAAGTTACTGTCTGTACTGTGGATAAATTAATTTCGAATAATCGGATTGCGCTAATTTAAATAATTCCAAACCTGGCGACAACTAAACCTTTTTGGCCAAAACTATGCCCAACCTTTCCGGAAAAATATGCGGTTACCCCAGGTCTAAGAGAACTACATACCTGTAGGAATCCGTTTAGCCATTCTGGAAGTTAACCTTTTCACGCGCGAACAAATACATAACGGCGCAGAGGAATTTGACCCCGGCACGAGGTCGAAGTTATCATCAGAACGCGACACGGACGTACACTTGCACTTGAAACACATATGGTAATGATATTGTAGCCGGTACTGGCTAATTTAATTTATTTTAAAAGCTTAATGAGGTGGCTACAATCTGCCAGGCTGATACTGACTTCAGGCAGCTCAATTTACCAAAGGTATCATTAATATACTCGAGTTTAGTAACCCGTCCGCTAGGACGCCCACCAAAGCGATGGTGCAAGAGCTGGACATCTGCATCCCAGGAAAATGACAAAACTTTGAGACTCATTGGATAAACTAAGTCCTAAATTAAGTAGAAGAAGAAGAAGAAGTTTAGTAACCCAGAGAAAGTACACAGAATGAGAAAGTACACAGAATATATTTATAAGCGTATAATTTGTTTAACTAGTAATACATAAAATTAAATTGTATTCATGATGGTAAAATGAAATGTAACAATGTTTATAAACAAACTAAATCAGGAACTCTTTGGTCTACGTCTCGGTCGGCGGACTTCAGGTGGTGTCAGCGACTTTCGGGACAGCCTCAGTATAAAGTAGTTCTTGTGTTTCGTGCGCTCATTTGACCTACTAACAAAAATATGAGAGTTTTAGTGGGCATCGCCAATATGGCGGTAGTGCATAAACGAACTTTGATTTATTATCTTTCAAGCGGGCAAAACGTAGGCAGGATTACAATTAATAAAGTTTATACTTGGTGCTGTTTGCGCTCTCGAATTTCCCACGTGTACAGAACGTGTAGGGTCTTCAAGCGGTCGTGGCGGAGTTATCTTGTTTACATTTGCTGTTATCTACAGGAAACCTTGGAAGCCCAGGTAAGCGAATATGATTGAATTAACGCCGGTCCTCGCAGGCGGAGGTCACCGTAGAATAACCCCAGAATTAAAACGTGCGAAATTGTGGACGCCGGTTCGTTGCGATATGGTCTTCTGCGGCAGCTAGATACAGGCTGGGCTTTATAGTGCGAACTTTAAGTTGTACTTGTATTATACCGTTAAGGTGGCAATTAGTGGTTTTAATACCGTCTGTTCCGGTACTTCGACTCGTGGAAATTAGCTGCAGGGATCTAAAGCGTCCTCTGAGCGAACGGGCCTTGGGGGAATTATTTACAGAAGTGTCTTCGACGAGCCAGATCGTAGCCCTCATAAATACGGGTTTAGGTATAGCTTAACGGACAGGAGTGTCTTCGACAAGCCTGATAGTGGTCCTCCTGAAGACGGATCTAGGTATAGTAGGAGTGTCATCGATGAGCCTAATCTTAGCCCTCCTGAAGACGGATTTCGGTGCTGATTGTCTGCTAGGCAGGCCCTACTGAGCAAAATTGGGTTAGGAGAACGGTTCAGGAAAATTCTGTCTTACGACGGCTTCGATTCCTCTTTATATAGCTCGAGCTGGCGTAATCAACGGCACAAACCACTTTATTGGAGTAGGGGATTGTTCCTTCGTATGCGCGGCGGTGTACCTGCGTCTATCCGAAGTACGTCACCTATCGCTGTTCGTGCGGCCAGAGATGCAGCCCTCCGATTTCTCAAGTGCTTCACACTGTGGGAGAACACGCGAATTAATTTTTAATTTCAAAATCGCTTTCGCGCTGGCCGAAACGTTACAATATCAAACCCTCAGTTAGTTATTGGTAATTAAAGCTATCCACAATTATTCAAGTTTGTTTACAATACCGCCAGCTGTCGATAATTCTATTACTGTGTTACAGGTCTACCAACGCTAGTAAAATTCCCTATTGGTTCCAGCGACCACAATTGAGGTTGCCTACCTTCCCGACACCAGACCGAAGATATTTATGTTAAAATGAAATTTACTTTGTACATATAAATGAATTATCTATTTAGTTATTTTCCAACTGTACATAGGCGACAATAAATGTTATTTACGTTGAAGTACCTTCTTTAAATCAGTCAAGGTATAAATATAAAGCAAACCTGGCCCCGTCAAAAAGCTACCATTTGCCAGCCCTTTTTTTAATTTCAATAGTTACGTAACCATTTAGAGTAGTTTTGGTACAAAAATGACTAGTCTGCTTGTATATAGGTTTCTGTTCAGTCATATTTTCTCGTATAATACTTCGGCTATTTGCATCTAAAAATGTTAAAGGTGACACGCACGCACCTTTTGGTTCTCAAAGAGGTTCAGCGTAGCCGTCCCGGGCTGTAGACGTGTGAGTCGTAGCTGGACTCGTTTCGCCACGTTAAGAGCACTTGGTTACAGCGATTTCAAAACACAGTCAATTGGAGCAAGAGAGATATTTCCCAAGTAATTTAAACTTCTGTCGCACTCTTCCGATTGCGGGCCGTCGCGCTGGCTGGAAGATGCGATTCCATTGGCCGCAGGTGCGAGCACGCTTCAGGCTTCTGGCGCGAAAGGTCGCTTGGCTAGGGACTTCTCGACGGACCGCTAAAGCGAGACGTGGTGTGGTTTTCTTGTGGTGCCCTGTGTTGTTCGTATGACCGCCAGTTTTGCAAAAATTTCGTTGGGCCCTGAAAAGGCCTTCTACCCGTAGCTGGGGATCCAAATGCAGAGCTGTAGCAGCCTTCGTTCTCGTCCGTTCAGATTGTCCCTAGTGGGACTTAATTCAGACCTTGCCAATTTGTTGGATTATTCTCATGGGCCGCTCGTCTCCCACGCCTCCGTAGTACGTTCGTTGCATCGGAGAGCTCGCTAACCATCGTGACGCCATCGCTCGACTGACCCATTCAGGTAGCGTGTATATTTATTATTAATCAAATTCATTCAAACGCTCAGGCCTAGTTAGTGTATTTATTATTAATCTAATTCATTCAACTGTTCAGGCTTAAATTATATATTTACTCGCTCACGCAGTGCCGCTTGGTCAAAGCCGTTTAATGATTAAATCCATTCAACAGCGGAGGCCCAATTTACAATTATTTGCTGACTCATAACTGCCTACCAAGGCCTCTGGTAAATAAATTTATTCAGTTGTTCACGCATAATTGGCGCGTTATTTGTATAAACATTACCAGCGACGCTGAGGCCGCGGTGAATTAATTTCATTTGTTGGTTTAGTTATAATTAGAGTTAAAGCGTCTCCCAGCTGGGCTATATAGCTAGTTCATATATTACTGTATTTACTTTTGTGTATAACTGATTTACATGTGTGTGACCAATAGAACGGTATATTGAACGAGGCCTTATAATTTCCGACGAGTCTGTGCATGCCCACTTTCAGGTTACTGTGTAAAGATAAATGTACGGCGAAGCCTGAGTGTTTAAGCGTTACAGGTAAGTTGGCGACGCTTGCCGCTGCAGCGTCGAGGTTTGTGAGGCCGAGTACTTGTATCACACCCCGTTTGGCCTTCGAGGTTCGGTTAAGCGTGGGTTTCCCGATTGAACCTTGTGGCGCCCATTTCTTTCGCAACACCCTATACGTATACAGCTACGCTTATCCTGTGGTGTGCCGTTTCTAGGACCACGCCCATCTCCTTGAGCGTATCAAGCCGTGGCATTTTAGCCTGTCTGGCAAGATTTCCAAGGTAAGTGTTGACGTCTCCCGAACTTGATTAAGCATTTGGCACTCCCACTTTTGTGAATGTCGTTAAAACGGTTTGATACTGTAACACATTTATAAGGACAAAATTAATGAATGCTAACCTACAATAAATATACCAGGTAGCGTTACATGACTACCTGAAAATCAACATCAATGGTTAAAACTTAACAAATTTACGATTTGCTGACAATATTCTCATACTTTCAAATCAAAAAGCGCACCTAAAAAATAATAAAAGAACTCTATGATGCTAGAAGATGAACATATCAAAGACGAAAATCATGTCAAACATGGAAGATGACAGATGACCAAGAAATCAAGTTCAACAACGGAGACAAGATCCAAGTCGTTGATGAATATATATACCTTGGACAGAAGCTAAAATTTACAGGTAATTGTCAGACAGCCAAAATAGAATCCACTACCTTTGGAAAGCTCCGGCATGTGTTTGAATCCAAGATCCCCCAACACCTAAAAACGAGAATATTCAATCAATGTCTTCTCCCACACTAACTTATGGATCTCACACCTGGACCTTTACGGAAACATCGATAAATAAATTAATGATCACTCAAAGAAAAATAGATCATATCTATGCTGGACATACGTCTACTAAATAAGAAAACAGACGAAAAGATACAGAATAAAACTAAAGTAGCATACGTAGCTCAGGAAATTGCAAAACTGAAGTCGCAGTAGGCCGGCCATATGATGAGAATGTCGGACAAGGGATGGACGAAAAAGGTGACTGAGTGGAAGCCGAGAACGTGAAGACGAGACCGAGGTAGGCCACGGACACGATTGCGAAATTATATCCCAAAAGTGGAGGGGACACAATGGATGAGTGCGACTATAAACCGGGAAGAATAGAGGCAACTTGGAATATATAACACGCTGTAATTGATAATAACGATGATGAAAATAGAACTGAAAAACGACTGACGATCGAATTCCATTTATACTAATTCAACACTCGAGGTTCACATCGTGCTCAATTCGAAAAACCTAGAAATTTCCCTTGGACAACTCTAACATTGTCGAACGCCCTGAAAGTGTAGAAAACCTGGAGATACCTAGGCTGCAGTCGAACGATTCATCGTTTATCTTCGCGTGGTGTTATTTCAAACCCCCACGGACTCACTCACCAACGGCGACAGCTGTGGCTGAAGCAATAGATCCACAACGTGAAGAAAAATAAAAGAGATGTCAGACATCGGTAAACAGTAAACAAACAAAATAAAGTAATAAGTACTATATCAATATATTCTATACTTACCGAGATTCCCTATCTAAATTTGGCCACCCTTTACGTACAATTTAGTAATAAATTTTATTGAAATAACAAGAGGTATAGTAATCAGTAACAGCTTTTTACGTTCCTTTTGAAGTAAGCATATATTTTTGCTATATTTCTTAAAGTTAGTCTTAGTGATCTAACTCATCTTAGTTTTTCCTAAAAGCTACTTAATGGCTATGCGAATTGAAAAAGTGTAGGTAGTTTTATTTACCACAGTTAACTTTGAGTTTAGTTGCAGTTATAGGGTTGGTTTGGATTCTCGCACTCTTTTCTCAAGAATAATGTGATGTGTCCTGGTTTCGTTAGGCCTATTTGATGGCGTTATTTTGATTAATTGGCTTTGGCAATTTACATATTTTTCGGGTTGTTAAACGAAGTGATTATTTTCGGAGGTTAGATATAGATTAGGGGTTTCCTGTCAATTTATCGAAACGGGATTACTAGAGTTTGAAGTGTCTCTTGTCCCACATGTGTGAATTTATTTGCATGGTCATTCTCGTTACTACATTATTTGGCTTATCTGATCTAATTTGCATGTGATATCTCGTACTGCCTTGGCTTTTAAGGCGTTTTCTGTAGAATTTTCGTCTACTCTAATTCGATTATTCGTTTGCCACCGTGAATCTAGTAACTTTCTTTTGCGGTCAGGTTTTCTAAGGCTGTTTCGTCTTACTGTAATGTAGTAGTAAAACCGCGTATTGGTTTTATTTTGTTTATCAATCGAACGGCTTCCAGCAGAGTTTGTTAAAACAAACTTGCAATTTTCGGGGACCTCGCATTTTGCCTTTTATGAAAGATTTATAATTGAGTGGTTGCTGTATCTCAGTTATATTTTTTCGTTGGTTAGTCAAATGGAATCTAGTAAAAACACCATGTGCAGTATTTAATGGAGATTAGTGAGTTCTGAGGTTAAGTACATGCTGGCAATCTGTTTGTATACATTTTTCATCTCATATTAAATGGTTTTTGATAAGTTACTAACTTCTTAATACTTTACCTGAGACTGGAAATGATTCTTTGTATTTACGGATCTTTCTATTTGGGTTTTATGGATTTGCGGGATTTGCGTGTCTGGAGTATGAATATGAATATCTAGGCTGAAATTTCTAGTTGCGATTTTGGCGATTTAATAGATAAACCATAAGATTGCTTTAATTTAAATAAATATTTTGCCGAAATTCAAAATGTATTAGCGTGAATAAGTTTATGAGATCAAGATATTAAACATTTTCTCTTTATGTCGGATTTACTATTCATTGATGCTACGACTTATTAGTGATGTATATATGTATTTCCTACGTACTTGCCTTTTCTAATATGTATTAAGCTTACTGCCCTTTTATGTTATTTGTCTGCGTAGATTGGAAATAAATATCAAGTAATTGCGCCGTAGTATTTTCTATAATAGGTTACAGATTATTAAACAGCCTGCGTTTGGTCAATTTATTTTAGAGATATCTCCTTTCAATGTTAAGTTGCCATTACCAGATTACAGACGAATCTTCCAACTTATATTCGCAACTTGTTGAATAATCAAGTTGGAGTGCCCTTATTATTTTTTTTTTGGTTATTTTAGTGTTAACACATCTCTCCTTTGAAATAGCTCAACTGGCCCGTTGAACAGTATTGGTTGCGAATTATTTTGGGTATTCACGATTCAAGTGTCAGGAGATTATCATTAGTTTTTTTTTCTGTACTGTCGCCTATTAGAGTGTTCAGCGATCACAAGCTATTTAAGTAACATACGAGGGTGCATTGCATATCCTAAGTCTACTATAGATGCAACCAAAATTTCAAACCCAAACTATTTTGGTATTTAAACATAGTCTCAATCTTAATGTAACACACTTATTACTGCAAACCTGTAACACCTCTAAACATTGAAAAAAAATCTTGTCTTGCAAACCAGTCCTTCACAGTTTCTAATAAGTAACTCTTTATTACGTCCTTTCAAGTTCTTAAGGAAATAGATAATAATCCGAGGGAGCCAGATTTGGTAAATAACACCCCCCTAATTTATATATATAGTAAGCATTGAACAGGCCTTTAAGACCATTAGTTGGTTGTTTGTTTCTATTTCTTTACTATCTCTAGCTCTTCCTTTCCAATAGGTTATATTCTTCTCCTTCAAGTCCTCTAGTACCGCTCCGCGCCAGCGCTTCTTTGGTCTGCCTCTTCTTTTCTTATAATCTGGTTCCCGCCAAGCAATTCTCTTCACTACTCTATCTTCTTCCATTCTTTCAATGTGTCCCAGCCATTGTAATCTCCTGGCCTTTATTACCATTTCTATTTTGGGTTTCTTGTACATACTGTAAAATTCTTCGTTCGTTCATCTGACATAAATGTCTTCAATTTTCTTTTTCCTCAATACCTGTCTTATTGAGCACCCATGTCCCACCCCAATACAAAGCTGTTGGTCTGATTATTGTCTTTTATATGGTTAGTTGGGCCTTTCTTGATAAATGTTTTGATCTTAACCGTATCCATGCTCCAATACATATATTTGCCTTACTTAAACTTGCCTCAATTTCTATAGAGCAAAAAATGTACCAACAGCAGTCGAGGGCGTCGACACCTGGAGAAGCCCAACAAAACCAGGTCGCAGAGGAAGCAAATTACTACAAAGCATGGGCAACCGAAAAAACAACTAGGGAAAGATTAGCCTTAAAGCTAACTGAACTAGTTTTACAGATGACTGAGCTGAAAAGGCAAACACCTGAAATAAAACCTATTACACAGGCGTTATAGAACGGAATCATACTGAATTTACAAACACAATTAAACGACGCCTTGGCTGAAATCAAGGCAGCTAGCAATACTGCAGACCAAGCCTGATAACAAAACGTATAGTCCGGTAAATTCGAATGATGAGGAACAGAGCCGCATTAAGAGGGGGGGCTAAGGGGGCTGCAGCCCCGGGCCACCAAATTTCGGGGCCTCGAAAAGATTCGAAGGTTATAATCTAGTGCGGTTTCTAATCATTTAGATCCCGTTGTACCCGTTGTATAAATGGGAATGGGGCCTCTAAAAAATTTATCCCTGGGCCTCACTTATCCTTAATCCGGCTCTGATGAGGAAGCACTCGTTGCTAGGCAAACAGATTGTCTTATAAAGGAAAATAAGCGCAATACGAAAAAAAAGCAGAGGAATCAAAAGAAAAATTAGAAAATAGCCCAAAAACAGAACCAGCAAAATTAGGCAAAACTGAAAACGCCGCCACAAATTATAATAAGCAATGTAAAAAACTATAATGAAATCAAAGCTAAATTACAATTTAATAAATTCAACTGTAATACCAGTATGATGAACAATAAACAGATCAAAGTGAACGTTAGTGCTGAACCGAAATACAGGGAGCAAACATCATTAATAAATAAAACTGATCTGGAGTGGCATACATATAAAAACAAAACCACCAGAAATATACGCGTGATGGCGAAGAATCTACATCCATTATGTGAGGCTGAAGAAATAGTGAACGAGCTTAAAGAAAAATTATTCAAGCCAGTAAAGGTGTTTCAAAAACTCAAAAAAAAAACAATAGAGAAGAATGAGAAAAAACACATGCGTTTGCCATTATATATGCTAGAGTTCCATAACACCGATGGCATAAATAAAATATTTGCACTATAATATCTAAACCACATGAAATTAACAATTGAAGCAATAAGAACCAATAAACTCATGCCGCAATGCAAAAAATGCCAAAGATATGGGCATACCCAATCACATGTCAGCGACATGCACTAAGAAAAAGGATACCCCTGCAAAGTGCACAAACTGCTCTGAAGGTCATCCTGCCAGCTACAGAAATAATTGCAAAGAAGACGATTTAAAGCTTTAAAGACAAAAATGCAACAAAACCTCGCCCAAGGACATTCGTTTTTAATAAGACCCAAGCTGGCGTATCATATGCACAAGCAGCACAGAGTCAGAAGGAAGAAATGCTGCAAGATGTGATGAAATCTATAAATCAAGTAAATAACCGACTTGATAAACTACAAGCCCGACACACTGGTGCCATCCCTAAACAGAAATAAAATCATGGACCGACGAGTCCTATGGATTGCCATATGGAATGCTAACGGCATTCTCAACAAAAAACACTCTTTGGAAGTTTTCCTCAATTCCCAGAACATAGATGTGTGTCTCATCTCAGAGGCTCACATGACAGCCCAGTCATATCTAAAGATAAGAGAATATAAAACTTATCACACCATCCATCCGGATAACCAAGCAAAGGGTGGAAGTGCGATTTTCATCAAGGAATTCATTAACCACTTTGAAGAATGCCACCTACAACGTGTTGACATTCAACTTACCGTAGTAGGGATCAAGTCCACCAAACAAAAGCTTACAGTTGGAGCGGTCTACTGTCCACCTAGGCATAATCTTAAACAACAAGACTATAAAACTCTTCTTCAATATCCAGGAGAAATATACATCATAGGTGGTGACTTAAATGCCAAACATGTTGACTGGGGGTCACGATTAACCACGACCAAGGGTAGCGACTTGAGAAAGGCTATTCGGGAAGCAGGATGCAATTTCCATTCCACAGGTAAGCCCACGTACTGGCCAACTGACACCAATAAAATTCCAGACATGCTGGATTTCTTCATATCACGCAAAGTTTCAACTTCATGGAGCTCGATGAAAACTTTGACCTGGAATCTGATCATTCAGCAGTCATCATGACTCTGAGCGAGAAGATGATAAAAAAGGAAACTTGACGAGCACTAGTGAATAAAACTACAGACTGGGAAAGTTTTAAAATGGACCTACAGAAAAATATCAATCTACGTGTTAGTCTAAAAACAAGCGAAGATCTATAAGCTGAAAGAGAAAACTCATACAAACAGCAGCATATAACAACACAAGGGAAATTACGCACAAAGCCAAAGGTGTAAATTACCCAATAGAAATCAGAGAAATAGTCAAGGAAAAAAGAAAAGCTGGTTGAAGATGGCAACAATCACGAGATTCTTCAGGCAAAACCATTCTTAATAATAAAACACAACTTAAAAGAGAGATACAAAAGCTAAAAGAAGACACCATCAATTCGTACCTGGGAAAACTAACGGCGAATGAAGAAACTGACTATTCCCTTTGGAGAGCTACCAAAAAAATCAAAAGACCTATATCGTCAATACCACCAATTAAAAAAGAAAATGGCCCATGAGCCAAAAACAACAAACAGAAAGCGAACTTGTTCGCCGAGCATTTAGCGGACATCTTTCCACCTCACAAAACACAAGCTAATAATACTCTGACCACTTTTGTTATTCTAAGAACAGAAAATATCACCCCTGTCACTCCAAATGAAGTAGCTAAGGAAATAAAAACAAACCTAAATCCAAAGAAAGAACCAGGATACGACTTGATCACTGGAGAAATCTTGAAGCAGCTGCCTAGAAAAGATATAGCCATGCTCACTTACCTCTTCAACGCAGCCCTAAGGCTCCAATATGTTCCTGTCAGCTGGAAGGTTGCAGAAGTGATTATGCTACCTAAACCAGGTAAGCCGCCTAACGATATTAAGTCTTACAGGCCTGTCTCCCTGTTGCCAATTGTGTCGAAATTATTCGAAAAACTACTCCTCAAAAGACTCAAACCACTCATAGAAAATGATAACTTGATACCAAATATCAATTTGGCTTCAGACCAAAACACTCAACAATAGATCAGGTGCACCGTATTACGGATGTAATAGAATGTGCACTGGAAGAAAAGCGAATCTGTTCTGCAGTATTCCTAGATGTGGCCCAGACCTTCGACAAGGTCTGGCACAAGGGTTTGAGATAAATTTAACAAAATACTCCCAAAGCAATATGTAAAAATACTAAGATCCTGCATCTCAGACAGACTCTTCAGGATCAAACAAGAAGATGAATACTCGGAACTAAAAGAGATAAAGGCGGGAGTGCCTCAGGGCAGTGTGCTGGGGCCGATCCTTTATCTACTATATACTTACGATATGCCAAATAGGAAGGAACCACAGAGGCTACGTTTGCAGATGACACCGCACTTCTGGCAGTGGACACAGAGCAAGACTTAGGCGTTGAGAGACTACAAGCAGCCAGCAATACAATACTTGATTGGACTAATGGAGAATTAAGCTCAATGAATTCAAAGCTACTCACATTAACTTTACAAATAGAAGATTAAACTATCTATCATCTTTAGATATAAATGGTACCATCGTGCCCTACGCGAACAATGCTAAGTACCTAGGCATGACACTAGATGCCAAACTTAGGTGAAAGAAACATGTGAAGAAGAAAGTAAGCGAACTAGGACTAAAATAAGGACAACTCTATTGGCTAATTGGGAGAAAATCCAAGCTGTCAATACATAATAAGATTGTAAAACCAGTATGGCTATACGGTATACAACTGTGGGGTTGCACCAAAGACCGCAATATAAAAAGCATACAGACTTTCCAGAACAAGTTACTACGCGACATAGTAGATGCATCTTGGTATATACGCAACGCTGATTTACACCGAGATCTAAACATCCCTATGGTCAAGGAAGAGATCAAAAGGCATGCCTGGCAAACACGAAGCCAGACTACACCTTCGTGAAAACATTGAAGCTCTTCAGCTGTTGGGCAGACAACATATCGTCCGTAGACTGAAGAGGACCAAACCCTTCGAGCATGTGTAAAGTGACTGTGTAAGAGCAGAGTATAGTGAGCGAGTGTGAGAGTGCAAATAACAGTCAGGAAAATCTACAGCACATCATTGGATGGACTCTAGTTGATAAGTATTTAGTTTTAAGATTTATCCGACATAAATTAATGGTTGGTCTTGCAGACCAGTTTTAATAGTGTAAGCACCATAGGCATAGGTGTTAATTAAAAAAAAGCCTTGCCCTTAGGTAAACGAACTCATCCATTTCTTCAAATTTAATTTTTCCATATTGTGTGTGCAGTTCGAGGTAGTTTCTTTTGTCTTGTGTTTATCAGATTCTCATAAATTTACCCTTCTTTTGATTGACTTGCAACCCCATCTTGTGTGC
Organism: Agriotes lineatus; assembly: GCA_940337035.1. Taxonomy (NCBI): domain Eukaryota; kingdom Metazoa; phylum Arthropoda; class Insecta; order Coleoptera; family Elateridae; genus Agriotes; species Agriotes lineatus. Next base: position 37,615,534 of record OW679199.1, on the reverse strand, counting down.
GGCTTCGATCAAACGTGTAGTCGTTTCTCGGACTCCCTTTGTGCCTCCAGCTACTACAGCCACATTGTCAGCTTAGGCGATGACTTGGTGACCTTGTACAGCAGGTGTCCACTCCGATTCAGTTGAGTGTCATACATAATTTTTTCTAATACTGCATTGAATAATAACGTTGATAAAAGATCTCTTTGTCTCAGATCGAATGTCACCACAAATTCTTCCGATATTCCTCCCCTTGCCTTTATGTTACTTGTGGTTTCGTTTAGCGTCATATTCAGGATTCTTATAAATTTTGCAGGCATTTTAAAATTTTTCATAGTCTCTATTACTCAGTTTTTTTATGGAATCGTATGCCTTTAGGAAATCTGTGAATATTATGTTGGCTGGAATTTTGTACTCATAGCTTGTTGTCAACAGTTCCTTCATTGTAAATATCTGGTCTATTCCAGTATCGCTTCTAACCTTCTTTTAACTAGCGTTGCCAATGTTTTATAAATCACATCCACCAAGGATATTCCTCTATAATTACTACATTCTGATTTATCCCCATTCTTTAAGATGTGAATTATAGTGGCACTTTCCCAATCTCTTGGCATTCGCTCTTCTTCCCACATAATCTGCATTAATTCGTGAACTTTTTGTATCAAGTTCTCTCCTGCATCCTTCAGGTTCTCCGCCGTTATCCCATTTCTCGTCGGATTTTTATTGTTTTTAATATTACTAATGATTTCTTCGGTTTTTCTCTTGTTGGCTCATCAACCTTAATGTTGTCCCTTGTTATTGCCACTTCTTCATCTTCCTCTACATTTCTATTTAGTATTTCTTTAAAATGTTTCTTCCACTTGTTCCTAATTCCATCCTCGTCTCTTATTAAATTCCTTTGCTTATCTTTTACGTATGTTGGTTGGTGCTCTGTCGACGTTCCTTTTTTATTTCTCTATAAAAGTTTTTGATTTCCTTCCTCCTGTAATAGTCTTCTGCTGCTTTTACTTTTTCTTCGTTCTTAGCTCTTTTTTCTGTCTATTAATCTTTTTAACTCTCGCCTTTTGTATTTTGTATGCTTGTATGTCCTGCTCGCGTTTTGTTTAAAGCGCTTCCATTCTCAGGTTGTTTCTAGATTCGCTTTCCTTTATCTTTTAATTCATTGCTTACCAAAAAACCAGTCCCATAGCTTCTTGTCTCGCCGCCACTGGTAAAGAGAATGTAATCCCTCAGAGCTGTAGTTGATGACTCTTTTAAGTGTGTTTCTTGTATAGTTAACAACTCCAATTTATATTTCTTTGGTTCTATTGCTAAATTTGTCACTATGCCTTCGTCATAAATTCCCTGTACGTTCCAGGTTTCAAGTCATTTTTCAACAGTAATATCCCAAGTGCATTAAATAGCCGATTAAATTTTGACCTTTCTGTCAGAATGTTTTGCTAAGAAATTTGTCAAGTAAATTTGCCGCTCAACAAGAATCCCGAGTGCGCAGCACGAGGGATTTTGAAGCGGAAAATTTACGAGATATATTTCTTCAGAGCAAAACATTTTGACAAAAAATCGTCAAAATTTAATCAGGCTAGTTTACATGCACGCGGGATGTTCGGCATAATTATTTCCTGAATAAATAGATAAAATTCAGTTGGTGAAGCACCTTTAATAATCATGTTAAAATTATGCACAAGCGATTAAATTTTGACATAAATTTAACCGCGGTTAAATTTTGATGTTTGAATTTTAGTCATTATTAAACTGACAGAAACCATGGTGATTACGCATTATTATGGATATGAAGGAAATAATCTTTTTAGATGACCACGTATGAAAGTAACATTATCGCGATAGCAGCCTACTACAGAAAGTTGACAATTTCATACACTAGCACGATATTATATCGTGCTAGTCATATCGTAACGGCACAAAGTTATTCAAATCACGGCCTGCTTAATTGTGTCACAAACGTCACTTTGACGTTTGTCACACAATTCAGCAGACCGTGATTCAAATAATCCAGACGCTTTTGCTTTATTCGTTGTTCTGCTTCCAACAAGCTCTAATTTTTCATAATTGTACTATAGTACCTTAAATTGTACCAATAATAATATAACGATCAATTTTGCAAACGAAATAAAAACAATTCTTAAAAATAGAATTTACTTTGAGTGGTCGTGTTCATAACTCGCCTGAAAATGCAAATATCTGTGCTCGTATTTTAGATCCACTCGGGCTTCGCTTCGCTACGCCCTCGTTTGTCTAATCAACACTCGCACGATATTTGCTACTTTCGACGCTTGTCATGAAAATAACTATTGCTAAAGTCATTAGCATATCGCCTTGCCTATTATGGTCTAAAGGTTTTTTGGATCACCATTTACACTATTGGCTTTCCCTTTTGTGATATCTATCTTATCATGAGTATCATCCCAGTGATGGGTCTTACCGTTAATAATTAATTTCCGAAACCCTACTTTTACTGGAGTTTCGGAGCTTCTTAGTACTTTGACTGTTTTTCTCAGTTCAAACTGGATTCTTCTTGCTTCTTTTGGCAAATCATCTTTAATATACAGATCTTTCCCTTTAGGTTTGTATTTCGTCCTCATTATTTCCTGCTTATCCTCGAAGTTATTTAGTTTCACAAGTATAATTTTATTTTATTTTTTAGTATTTAACTTAATTGCTTCTTTGATGTCAGATTCGATCTGTAAATTCTTGGCGATTATTTCCCTTGCCTCTTGAGTCCTTGTATTGTCATTAGAGTGGGTCCTTTTATGATATTATTTTTCCTGGTTAGTTGTTCTTCCTGGATTGTTGTTTTTTTATCACTACATTTCTTTCACCAGCCTTATTTTCCATTTCTGAAATTCGTTTTTTCATTTTGCTCATCCTGTCTTTTAGCTTCTGATTTTCATAAGTTACAAGGTTCATTAATTCCTTTGTTGCATTTTGCCTCTCTTTTATCTCTCTAATATCTTTTGCTAAACCTTTCATCATGATTATCATTTCTTTGTGCTGGCCACGTTCTTCCCCAGTTTTATTATTTTGTATCTTGCTCACTTATTCAGGTTCTGAAATAATTGCTTTTAGTTATTGCCTCGCTAACGACAGTACTGGGGTACTGTTGTAAGCGCGGTCAACCCGTCGAAAGTTCTGCTCTTCTTAGTAAATCAGTGATATTTTATTGTTCAAGGGGGGATAACCCCGTTTCTTGTCTGCTTGAAGTGCTTGAAAGCAGACCAAACGTTTACAAATGCGTGCCTATACTGTAATAGTAAAAGAGCTGGTGACACTTTTTAGTGATTATTTAGTTAAAGCCTATTTTTTTAGAGAATGTTGCGGAAGTCATGTACAAGTGTCACCTGAAAGGATTATCCTTGATAGCGGTATCGGAGGAAGGCAGAACAGACCCAATTTGCACTGTAAGTATATGTCAAATTCGAGGTTAGCAGGTTAGGCTTTGCGTCACTTTTGACACCGACCTCGAATTTGACATATACTGCAATAGCTCACCAGGTAAACTATGCCTTAATTCATGTAATGTCTTAAGTATCAAATGATAACTGCTTTTAAATCGAGAACTCTTATTATCAGGGTGGGTTCATCAAAATCTAGTTTGCTATCAATGATACTTAACGTCAAACTTGACTTTCAAAATTAATCAAACCAGGTAAACTGACAACTGTATCTCACATTGACATTTGCTACTATTCAAATCACCTACGTAAGTACTAATTAAACTTTATGTTATCACTTTCAAAATTGACAGTTATTCAAAATACTTTTTCAACTTATCTTAACAAACCTTAATAGCTGCTCATGCTTTCACTGCACACACCAATCACTACTGGATCCTGTCATCGATAGACTGCAGCACTCAATGTCCAATTCACCAACAGCAACCCCTTTGATGGTCCGTGACTCCTTTCAACTACTCTTGACCTGTCAAACCAACTGCTCAGATCCCTAATTCCAGTCCTAGTTCCTCCTGGATGTCACCGTCACACGATCTACCTCCTGGTAACCTTCTGCTGGCTCCGTCCGGTCAAATCAACTTCCTTGGTTCCAAAATCCTGTCCTGGTTACTCCTGGATGTCACTGTTCCTGCCGGATGCCACGGCTCCTTCTGGATGTCACCGTCACACGATCCAAGTTCTGGTAAGTTTCTATCCTTTTATAAATTCCAATTGTAACTTTGTTCCCCTTTTTGCAGATAAACTGATGTCTCAAGCAACATCCACAGAATATCCAAATCAAACAATAAATTGTAAAGTACCTCTTCTAATATCTTGTACGTATGAATAAATCCAAATCCCCTCAACTAGTATAATGTCCTGTATTCTATATCCAATTAACTGTATCTGTAGCTTCTCTTCTAACACTTGATGTCACAATATCTTTTTCATTTTAAATATTTCACTTTATTTTACCTCGTAGATTTGTTTTCAGCCTTTATTTAATTTGTTATCACCAAAATTAGACAAATTAAGGCAGAAATTCTATTTTTTATTATACCAAAATTATGATATCCAAATTACATACATGCTTTCTTGAGTTGTTTTTTTTTTGTAACTGTTTTTAAACAAACTTATTTATATCTATTCGAGACCATTCTTAATGCACACTTCCTTTTTTTTTTCTTAATAATGCTATATACAGAATTTTCTTAACTAATACATTAGTCAATGTTACCTTGCTTTATTTTTATAAATATTAAATACAACCATTAAGTTTAATCCATTCCAATAAATATAACAATATTAAATGATTCACAATGAACAGAACCCTTGTATCTTTTACTTTCATTATTTATGTTCAAAACTTTATCAAGATTCAATTATTGTAACTGTCCATCTTTATTAGTTCATTTTAAATATTTCTTTCATATGCTTTAATTTCCTGCATCATGTATCATAACACTATTCCTCAATGAAGAAAAAGATTTAAATAAACTGGTTTTATTTCAAATCTCTTTTCTGCATTTCTCTTTATTCATAAATTGTTTATACCCCATGCTACTCTTAATATATTATTTAACAACAATTAACATCTATTAATCTCTATCTAACTAAAATCACTATGAAAACAACGTATTAAATCTGTCCAACAAACAACAACCTTTTTCATCTCATTATTTTACATTTTGTATGGATAAATCATTGATATATGAAATATTCCTCTTATTTTCCCATCTCTTTCATTTATTAAGTCATAAGTATTATTATTATTAAATATTTGATGTATTTTATATAGTCCCTCATATGCACATAACAGTTTTGCACATTTCTTTTCTTTCCTGTTTGCTACTCTGAGTTTATTTACAATTACTAAATCCCCTATTTTAAATTGTGCCCGTTTTAATATTTTATTATTCTGCTTCCTTTCGTATCTCTCGTTAATTATTTTCAATCTTCTTCTAACTCTTTCTAATAATTGCATTACTTCAACATTACTTTGTTCTCTTCTCCATGGTCTAGCTGGAATTATTTGTTTGCATAAAGTAATTTGACTAATCTCTGTCGTTGTATTTGGAACATTATTTATAAAATTTTCCACATCAGGCAATTATTGTACCCATTTATTGTGATGTTTATGTGTTAGTATTCTTAAATATTTAATTACCTCTTTAATGTACCTTTCTGCAATATTACTTTGTGGATGTCTTATACTACAAAAACAAACCTTTATTCCCTTTCTCTCTAAATTATTCAATAATCTTGCATTTCTAAAATATGTTACTTTATCCTGCATAAATTCACATTTTGATATATTCAATTTTAATCTATTTTTATTTAATGTTTCAATTATAATTACTAACAGCCAGTCTTATAAAGGCCACTAATCTGACGTTAACTTTAATTCGCTGTTAATATAAACAAAAGCACATCAAAATGTGTTTACTAATGAATAAAATGTCATAAGCATTAACGTTTTGATGTGCTTTTGTTTATTTTAACAGCGAATTAAAGTTAACGTCAGATTAGTGGCCTTTATAAGACCGGCAGTAAGTGTTTTAAATGTTGTTGTTCGTTTTCAAAAAACAATAAGATATCATCAACGTAATGCACACATAAGTTGTCAAATTGGTTTTATATCTTCTGCATTGCTCTTACCAGCGCTGCACAAGAAGTTGAAAGCCCAAATGGTACCACTCTGAATTGAAAAATTTCCCCATCAATACTAAAACCAGTATATTTTATTGATTCTTCATGTAATGGAATAAGCCAAAATGAATTTTTCAGATCTAACTTTGTAAGAATCTTCTTATCCCAAATTCTACTTAATAATCCATCTATAGTTTGTGAAGATTCGTATTGTGGCTTAGTTATTTGATTAATTCTGCGTGCATCCAAACATAATCGAAGAGAACCGTCACGTTTCTTAACTACCACTAAAGGATTAATCAAATTACTTTTTGAAGCTTCTATTACTCCATCTTTTGTATTTCCTTCCTCACCTGTCCTCTTAATTTATATGGTATAGGATAAGATTTGCTATTAAATTTTTTTGATTTGTCAACCTGTAACTTATGAATATATTTCTGAGCTTGACCTACTTTTTTATTAATAATCTCTTTATTCTTATAAATTATTTCTAATATTTGGCTTGCAAATTGTTTATTCTTTTCACCTATTTTTAATTCATTCAGCAATAATCCCTTATTATCATATTTATTTTCTATATTATCTATTATATTGTTATTAATAGTTATACCATCTTTATATTTCATTGCGTCTCCAATTTTCTCTAATTGGCAACACTTATCTTCTTGGCTGACTCTACTGGGACAGATCCAAGATTTAATTAACCCCTTCAAATGAATACACCTTTGTGCTCCATCAATATTTATTTCCAGTTGCTGAATGATATCAATTCCTAACACCATGTCCATAGTAAGCCCTTTAACAATAAACAACCTAACAACACCTTCCCATTGATCAATAATTATTTTAATATTTAACATTCTGTTTGTTGTTGATATTTTTCTTTTAGTAGCAGATAGCAAATCTATTTTATTCACTTTTATAATATTCTTGTATAGGACATCTAAATTATCTAAAATTATCTTCTCATTTATTAAGGAAGCCATAGCTCCACTATCTACCAAAGCTAAATATTCAATATTATTTAAATTAACTTTTAAAAATGGTAACTTTGAAATCTGTTTTACTTCTTCCTCCTCTTCCAGTAAAAAATCTCCAATATTTTCATAACTATTGTTAAAATACGTGAGGTTCTTCTTTAAACTATTTAAAATTGAAGTTTTTTTTTTATCTTCTGAGAAATCTTCCAAACCCTCAGCTTTTTCTATTGGATTTTCTTGCCTCTCCCTCTATCGTATACATTTCTAAATAATGTATTAACATATTGTCTTTGAGGGTATTTGTTCTTATTTTCTTCCTGTCTTAACTTTTCATTGTTTCTCTCATCAATCATTTCACAATATCTTTTTCGATCATTGTAATTAGAATCATTTCTATTCTGGTAGTTTCCTTCATTATTATTCCGGTTATATTGGTTGGTCCTCCATCTATCTAAGGTTCTATTATAATTATTATTAAAATTCTTTTCACCTGATCTATAATTATTAAAGTTACTTCTACCAAAATTAAATTTATTTTGATATGTTTCCTCATATTTTCTTTTACTGTAATTTGGAAAATTCAGATTTTCTCTTCTGTTATCTTCCCTATTATTATTTCGAAATGGCCATATCATAATTTCTGACTATTTCTAAGAAATCCTTTAATGTTTTAATGTTCTGTACAGCTACTGCTCTCGTGATTTCACTTTCCATATGTCTGGACAAATGTTGAATGATCTCTTCTTCAGGTAACGTTGGCGTTAAATGTTGAGCTTTATTATATTTCTGTATGATGTACATTTCACGTGTGCTACCACCTTTCTCCCAGTATCTACCAGTTGTTAGCTGCGTTCTCACTCGAGCTTGATGTGCATTACTCCAGTATTGCTCTATGAATAATAATCAAAATTCATTATAATTTTTGTATTTCGATTTGACAATACTGTGCCACGTATCTGCATTACTTTTTAATGTCATGTTAATTACTTGCAATCTCTTATTTTCATCCTGTGTTGAGTTCATAATATCGTCTAATTTTACAATATAACTCATGGGTTGTCCCCAGGTTTTCCTTCAAATACAGGCAACATTGCTGTTTGTATACCAATATAATGCATTCTCTGATTACTGCTGAACATTTCCGTCCCATCTTGTATCCTTTTTAATTTATCTTCCATTTTTTTGGAGTTTTGTTGAATGATTTTCATCTAACACATTAACTCTGGTTACACTGACATTAATTTCTTCTTGCATCTCAGTTCGATTTTTATCTACCTTATCATCAATCAATTGTATTTGTTTATGCACATCTTTATTTTTACTTTGTATGTCCTTTAGTTTTCCATCTACCTCTTCTTTACTCTTTACTAACTTATCTTCCATGATTATTGTTAAATTTTCCTCTAGTTGTTTGTGATCCTCCTGTCTTTCTTCTCTGATCTCATTCTTAAGTTCTTCTTGAGAACTTTCTAATGTATCACTAATCTTATTTATTTGTGCTTGCAATTCTTGCTTATTCTGGATTTGTACTTTATTAAATTCTTCCTTTAACTCATTTATTGATTCTTCCATTTTTTTTGCCTGGTCTTTTTGTTCTTGGACTTTCTCTGCAGTCTTCTGAATTGCATCTCGTAACCTACATTCCCTTTCCTCAGCATCCTTCTGAATGAACTCTTGTAATCGTCTTTCTCTTTCTTCTGCATCCTTCTTACTTTCCTCAGCCTTTTGTTCCATTGACTGTTACAATCTTTTTTCTCTCTCCGCAGCCTTTTCTTCAATTGACTGTTGCAGATCTCTACTTTCCTCTGTCTTCCTCTCTAAATTCTGTAAATCCTTTTTCAACTCTTCAGCATTCTTCTTACTTTCCTCCGCAGTTCTTTCTATTGCTGCTTGCAACCTATTTCCCAACTCTGCTGCATTCTTCTCTGTTTCCTCTGCCTTCTTCTTTGAATTGCTTTCCCTTTACTCTGCCTTCCTCTCCATTTGTTGCATCATTACCATTAACTGTTTAAGATCATCTTGTTTTCCTGTTAATTCCTCATGTATCCTTACCTGATCACCTTGCTGTATTTCCTCCACTTCACCTTCCGGACTACTCACTACTACTTCCATTTCTTCTTGTTCTACGTCTTTTTCCTCTTCAATCTTCTTGCTTTTTCTTGTAGTTCTTTTATCAGCCATATTTTATTTTAAAATTTTCTAAATGTACCTATCTTTAATTTCCAACCTTTATATTGAATTGTACATCTCTATATTTAGTTGACCAATTTAAACCTTTATAAAATACTTTCGTTATTCTCTTTGATTGTTACTCTATTCTTCTCAAAAGAATTCAATTATGATACGTTCTTTAAATTATGATTGTTTTAGTTCTATCCTGTTTTTGTAAATTAAGAAACAGGATTAATTCATCCTTGTTAATAACAAATTAACCATAAACTTGGTTTATCAGTTACAAATTAAATCTGTTTATTTTTATTTTAAATATCCTGACACTTATGTCGCAATTAATTAATTAATTATGTTATAAACAAACTGACTAATAATTACACTTTACCCCTCGTTTGAGCGACCTTATTTATATGTTGCTCAACGTGGTTTATTCTATTTTTACTTTTTCTCCACGTTCAGACACCATTATTTTACTATAATATTCAAATATTACAATTGATATCTGCCTTTTATCAAGCCCCACGATTTCGTGTCATTATTTTTATGCAATAGCTCACCAGGTAAACTATGCCTTAATTCATGTAATGTCTTAAGTATCAAATGATAACTGCTTTTAAATCGACAGCTCTTATTTTCAGGGTGGGTTCATCAAAATCTAGTTTGCTATCAATGATACTTAACGTCAAACTTGACTTTTAAAAATTAATCAAACCAGGTAAACTGACAACTGTATCTCACATTTACTACTATTCAAATCACCTATGTAAGTACTAACTAAACTTTATGTTATCACTTTCAAAATTGACAGTTATTCAAAATGCTTTTTCAACTTATCTTAACAAACCTTAATAGCTGCTCATGCTTTCACTGCAAACACCAATCACTACTGGATCCTGTCATCGATCGACTGCAGCACTCAATGTCCAACTCTACCTCCAATTTACATCTAATTGGTTGCTTAGATATTGTCATGCATTTTGTCTTTTCTGTGTTTATTAGCATATTAAATTTTTTAGCAGTGACATTGAACCGATAAAGAAGTCTTTGTAAATCGTTTTCATTCTTAGCAAGAACAACGGCGTCATCTGCAAAGCATACTACATTCACATTAGTATTTGTCATTTTATATTCTAGATGTTTTGGTAGGCTCTCTACTACCTCGTTCATCATGATATTAAATAAGAATGGACTTAGAAAATCCCCTTGTCTTACGCCGTAGTAATATGCATTTCTTCCGTTGTTCGCCTTTAACTTTTATGGTAGTTGTACAGTTTCTGTTTAGATTTTCAATTGTTCTAATTATTTTATATGGTACACGATTTGTTTTCATTATTTTTTGCACTCCCGGGACTAAACGACCTACTTTAGTCCTTCAAACTGCCATTATTTACAACATTTTATTCGTCTTATTTTCGCATTTGCTATATTTCTTTGTTAAATGTAAAAATTCCAGTTCTCGAGAGATTTACTTTTTATAAAACCTAAGTGAAGAAAAACAGGTTAAGCCTATATAAAAAAAAAGAAGAAGAAGAAGAAGAAGAAGAAATAAGTACGCCTTCTTTTTCTCTTTTGCTATTTCTTTCACTTCTGGTGTGGTGTTTTTATGGTGTATGTTTGTCTTCCTATGTCCTACAGCTTTTTGAGTCGCATCTAAAATATTTCTTTTGTTCTTCGATTGTTGTATAGTGCTGTTATGTACTTTGTCGCATTTTTTCTTTTAGTCGGTTTTCGTAAAGCGTTTTTGTGCTTTCATTTGCGAAAGCTTCAATGTTAAATTTCTCAACAGTTAATGGTTTCATTTTCTTTGTTACAGGCATTTTAATTCTGATCTTGCATAACACTAAACTATGATCGCTGCCTATATCAGGTGAGTTCAGTGTTCTTACCTCAAGTATTTGCCTGGGATGAAATGCTCTGTTTGTGATCACATAGTCTATTACTGACTGTTGTCCTCTGCTATTTCTAAAGGTATATTTGTATTTCATAGAAAGATTAAAGAACGTATTGTTAATTCTTAGAGTATTCATTGTACAATGGGATATAAGTAGATCACCATTGTCATTTTTGACATTGTCATTAAATCTTTGCATGGTTGATGGTAATACATTATTCCTTATTCTTGCGTTGAAATCCCCCAAGATAAGTAATTTTTCTCCATCTAGCACTTTATCAATTTCTATTTGCAGTTCTTCATAGAATGTTTCTCTTTCTTCTCTAGTTTTTGTTGTATCAGGAGCATATACACTAATGAGATGTATTATTGAGTCTTAAAACTTAAGCGTAACATGTTGGATTCTATCGTTAGTATAGCTAATATTTTCAATGTTGTTCTCAAACATCTCGTACAATAGTACACCTACTCCAGACAGTGCTCTTTTTTTTTTGGTAGACCACTATAGTTGAATATATAATCTGCAACCTTTATCATACCTTTTCCCTTTTTTTTGGTTTCTGCACATATCATATTTTTTTTATTTAAGTTGTAGAATTAATTTTTGATCTCTTTTTGACCAGAACATAATATTCCATGTACCAGTTCTGAGAATATTGTTTTTCCATAATCTTTTGTTTCGTTTTCTCGAGTTTGTCGTCAACTCATTTATCCGTCCAGGTTCCAGGTTTTCTGTTGATTTATGTGAGCAGTATTACGTTACATGTACTAGTAGGTTTCTGGCCTGGTTTATAGATGTCCCTCCTCCTTGATCCTGGTTTGGACCGGCAACAACACCGCTAGTAGACTACTCAGACTACCCATTGATGTTGCAGGCGGAGTTCGAATACTAGATCAATATAATGGCCAATATTCCGCGTCTTTTTCAGTTTTTTTTTCTTCTAGCGTTGTCAATCTTTTAAATTAATAATGTTGAGTTATTGTTTTACCATTATCCAGATAATTAATCATGATTACTTCACGGCTATCGTAAAAAAACTGAAGCCAGAACTTTTACAGAAAATTTTTGAACACGAAACTTTTAGACCTTGCAGAACCAGAGAACTTCTTTACCACGTATCTGAATTTTGTGCTTCCTTTTAATCTACTGCAGGAAATTACGATAATTTGCAAGTCTTTCCAATTTCATACCCTCTCCAAATTTTAGGTTGGGTCAACTGGGTGTCCTCCTGTGGTTTTTTTTATAATTTCTGAGGGTTTATTTAATGTATTTTCCATAAAGTTCTAATATGTAGAGGTTCTTTCAATGATTTCATTTGATAACTCTTTATTTGATTGACGTTTTTGCAACCACGCACCACTCACCCTGCCACAGGGTAATTAATATCGAGAATATGATTATTACTCAAAAGCTATGAAATTTACTTCATGTAGGAATAAATAGAACATTTCGAATTTAAAAATAAAATCTATTTTAATATCCATGATGTTACTTGTATTAACTTCCAAATATACAGTTGACAATCATTAAAAGAAATAAAAAAGCTCCTCAATGTAGTAGTCTATTTATTGGTGTTATTATACGTATTGTAATAACTCTATTAATTTTAGCTTCGATGTATGGAAATGAATAAATATACAGTGAAATCAGTTTATTTTATTAAATATTTGTATTATTAAGTATCGCTTTAAATAAATCTAGTCATTCATCATTTTGACTTGTACTTTATGGCTTAACTCTCCTATAGGTATTTAATTTTCATTCTAGTTGGCGTATGGTAATGACTGGTTGCTAAACAAATCATTCGGTAGTGCATTTATAACCATGGTAAACCATTTATTAATACTCCTAGTGTAGCTCGTCTGTTTAATTCTGAAATGGATAGAAAAATACGATAAATCTCATTTGTTAGCTAAGAGTCGTTTTTACCTTTTTGCAAAAACTCTCGACTGCTTCCATATCAATACCGCAAATATAAGATTCACAATCCATAAAGAGAACCCCTTAGCAGCTATGGTCATCAAGATACCACATTCTATAATTACGTAGACAAAATATCCTTTAGAGTCAATTGGAATCTGAAACATAGTAAGATTACAAGATAGTCCAAGACCTTCTAGCAGTTATGGTTATATTACAGTGAAGCAAAAACTGTATAGATACTAATTCCTTTCATAGAACGCCATGAGGAAATCGTTTCTTTAGCGTATGAAACCCACTAGTAAAGAGAATAACGCGTGCTAGAATTATACAGGGTGTGAACTGATATGTCGCACATAAAGAAAATTCAATGTTAAAAAACGAAGGATCGACTATATCTGTGGTCATGTTAACATAGCAACGTTGTTCGTTTTATTGCCCTCGCAACAAAAGAAAAGCTTAGGGAAAAGAAGGATGCTGGCGGATTCGTGTTATATATTTGGTAGTACTGAAGTGTATTGTTGGTGGCACTCTAAGTCTATGTCAAATTCGAGGTTAGCAGGTTAGGTTTTGTTATTTGACACAGACTGACTGTTACAGTATAAATTGGTCCTCAAGAGCCTTAAAGCAGTCGGGAAGCAACTCGCCCCTTTTGTGCCCTTTTCAGCACTTTGTGTCCGGCTAAAAACTCAGTTGGAAGGGGGGTTCGGAACGACTTGACACAGTTTAGGGCGAGGCGCTACCACTTGAGATGTTTAGGGCTTTAAAATAATGAACAGAATCAACAGGCTTTTGGATAAGACTATAATCAATTTAACAGGAAGTTGGATAGAAACCAAAATCCAACTGCTGTTGCTTCGTTTTGTTGTTCCTGGGAGATACTCCACAGCTGTAGCACGTTTTGCCTACCTTTGGTGGCCTTTCTGCTCTTGCTAAGGCACTGTACAATAAAATATACAGAACTATGCACGAACGGAGGTTTGTGTACATATAAATAAACACAGATAAATCAAGCACATGAGGTAATTTGAATAACTAGGGTCTATTGACTCTGAATATGCACATGAAAAAAACATGCAGTATATAATAAGGGTTGATATAGGGATTAGTAAACATAAATTAACAATTTGGACTAGTCTAATAATGATAGGTTTCCAGATTAAATCTTTCGTGGCTTGAATCCAAGATGCAACTGTAAAAGGATACCCATCAGGTTTTTCTGCACTTAAATTCAAGCTGTTACAGTGTGCAGCGCTCCTAGGATCTCTAACTGAGCGGTACAGTTTTAATAATACAAGGCACAAATGTACATGCAACATCAAATAAATGTTTCGTTAAGCGCTGCACTTTTAATCGAAGTCCCTATAAATCTAACACTTTACAATTCCTATTGTAGTACTCCAGCAATGCAAATTCGAATGATCGCCGCGGGGGGTGTCTCACCAAGGGGTTGTTCGTTGGTACTCGAAGACGCTTACGGAGGGATGATCAAATAAACGGCAATCAATGGCCCAATGAACGGCAAGGGGTGGCCGGGGGAAATGTGTAGCAGAATCCTTACTAAGAAGGTTTGGAAATGGGTCGTAAAGACAAGACAACAATGACCCACCCTGTATATATGCTTAAGGTGCGCTCTTCTTTAAAATCCGCCTTAATAGAGTTATTTGCAACGAAACGATATCGACAAGAACGCACAGCACTATTAAGTACACGGCCGTTAAATGAATGCTCGCTCCATTGAAGCAACAAGGGTTTTTACCACCACCTGCTAACCACTTTTTCGAGGCGTTCGTTACGTTCGGTCAGTATTGAAGACTTTTATTACAGAGAAGAACCCACTTGTTAGCTGGTTTAGCGCGTGATGACGAATGTCGTGAAACTCGAACTGCACTCGCGGTGAGAGAAGATTTGCTCTTTCTATCCTAGAGGAAAACATACGCATGACAGTTGTTCAATTCGGTTTCGCTCCCACAGGGGAATCACATGGAAGCAAAAGCAAGCTGGCCGGCGTCAAAAAGCAATTAAGAATACGATAAAAGCACATTACATCACTCCTCCGAGAACCAAAACTAAATTTAGATTTGAACTGCGGTCGCGGTATAAATTACAATAAAAAGTAGGGTGTTACATCAGTCGCAACTGGTTGTAATAGCTTAGTAAGTCTTTTTAAATGGAGAGAGTAGCACAAGCACCAAATATTGCTGCTATGTTGGAAGATGTGCGAAGCTAGAGTTCTGTTGCTCGATGTTTGGAAATCAACCGTTGTGCGGTACAATAGGTTATTTAATGTTAATAGATGATAGGTTCCTTTAGAAGGCCAGAGTCTCGACGAAGGAAGGTTACGTTAGAATGGAATTACTGTCATATTTTATCTACGGCACCTACTGCTTATTGCACTCGATCAATCGAACTGAGAACATAGGCTATGTTGTTGTGGAAGCAAAACTAGTTTTACGCTACGACTTTGTTGTGTTTGATTGTTTTTATTGCACTAATATATTTTGATGATATCGGGAATCCAAAAGAAATTTTAGTCTTTTGGCAGATCCTTAACTCAAAACACTGCAATCGTGCGGAAGGCGCTAGAGCAAAAGAGATTATTGTTATATCCCTGCTTCTACACCTACACCTACAGTGCACATTTTTGTTCTATTGTGTCTTAGCGTATCAATAGCATTACGACAGACGATAAACTTGACTTTATTATCTACTACGGCGTCCTCACGAAATCACGAAACAAGATGTAGGTGTTCAAAGATGTCCACAGTCAGTGAAAAACGTTATGATAGCCGTGTCCTTTACAGGAATGAGAATTTTGGAGTGTGTAGTTTGAAGACACAAAACACGGCCACTTCTCCTTTTTCTTAGCCCATAGTTGGACTAGGGCCTCCATTGACTTCCTTGTTCTTTTTTGTGCTTTCTATATCCAGTTCAACCCGGCCACTTTCTTTATGTCATTGTACGACCTATTTAGCGGTCTTCCTCTGTTTTTCTTATAACCCAAGGTCGGCACTGGAGGATTGTTTTTGTCTATTTGTTTTCATTTATTCGATCTAAATGACCTGCCCAATTCCACTTCATAATTGCAATAATTTTTCTATAACATGTACTACGTTTGCTTTTTTCCTGATCCATATATTCGTTTTTTCAGTCTAGTAGTGAGATTCCAAGCATTTTTGTTCCATTGCTCTTTGTATCATTATCGATTTGTACAAAGAGGATGTTGTTAGAGTCCAGTTTTTGCTTCAGTAAGGCATTATAGGTAGTATGATCGAAAACTTTTAACCTCTAGAGGACTGTGGATTTTTTAAAAATTTAATTTATGTTGGCAGTGATGAGTAGAGGTACTTAATAATATAACCTATACAATTTTGACAGATAAACTTAATTTTTACAGGATGTTTAATACCGAACACGAGGTGGTGCTGTGTATGGAAAATGCAGGAAATCATTTTGAACAGCTGTAGTGGTTTTTGTTATTAACATTTTTATGTATTCAACCAAAATGTTTGTATTTGTTAAAATGACATTCCCGATATAACCTTAAACTGACAGACATAATATGCCAATGCGACTTTTACTACCACAACTGCCAACAAAACTTTCTGACAAAATAGTTCCACCGCCCTTTAGAGGATAAAAGTTTTCAATCATACTGTAGTATACATTTATCATAAACGTTGGTGTTAAGATGTTGCTTGGAGTTCAAAATAAAACTGAGTTTGCCAAATGATGTCCACGCCAGTCGGGATCTTCGTTTGACTGTCTCGATCAAGCCTAAGTGTTTGCCCCAAGTATACATGTTTACTGACGTCTTCGATATCTATGTTTTCACCCTGTAATGTATTGTTCACACCTTTTTCTATCGTCTTGGTTTTGTCTTTCATCTGTAGACTGATTTTCGCCCGCTCTTTAAGATCTTTTAGCACATGGTCTAGGTCATTTCTGTTAGTAGCAATCATGACAATGTCATCCGTATATCTGAGGTGATTAGGTTTCTACCATTTACATTTACTCCGTAATTTTCTCAATTAAATGTTTGGAACAAGTCTTTGTTAAGTCATTTTGCAGTTGTAGATGCTTAATTGCATTTCACGCCTTTAGGGCAATTTATTGCTAGGTTAAAACCATTTTCAATCTTTGCGCACAAGTACAATCTTATCTTCCGCACATTTGATTCAGGTCATTTTGGTATTTTAAATAGCCACCTAGGCTTTAGGGCAGCGTGCTCGTAAGCTAAACCCTTTTAGTTCTTTATTTGGCTCCATCGCCTAATTCCAGAATCATGATTTCGCACATATTTGGCCCCAAACGCAGCATTTTCCCGTCGGTTGGAGCTCCCCTCTGATGGCGCTGTGGCAGCCGAGCGTATCGCCCGCCAGAATTCCGAATCTTCTAGAAGGCACGCCGCTGAGGCGTGATACCATTGGCGCCGGCATTAATTTGTTTCATTTTATCGCCCCGCGATTGGCTGCCGAGGTTTAGTCACGTGGGGACACGACCAAGGTGACCTTTGCCAGCGCTTCCCTCTGGGCATTCAGCCGAGAGCCGTCGATCGAGTAAGAGGTCGGATAGTGTGTGAATTCGTGCGGCGCTCCCGCCCTTGGCGGGGGCGTCAGTCTTTTTCCCGGCGAGTGCTGCTTCAGCAATTACGTGACAAACGTTTTCGCCCTAAGTGGGAGTCGACCGCAGTCCGTTGCAGAGAACGCTTGTGTGGTGGTTGTGTGTGAGAGTTTCGAATTGTCTTCGGCGTAGCGTGGGTGTTTTTGAGCCCAGTTCCTGCTTCCGTAAGTAAGGGGTCGTGCCCCCTTTATCTCGACCTACGAGGATCTGTCCCGCAGAGCGAATGTGGCCCATTTTTCGTCGTCCCGTTGTACGCGTCCTGACGCGCTTCACGTCGCCATTAAGGCGGATGTGCCCTCATCCCTATAGCCGTCGAACATCGAAGGTACCTGCCACCTACGACTGCAGCCTGTCGCAACTCGACTGTACCAGGCTCCCTAACCGTCTACATTATTAAGGTATGTAATAATAATAATAATAATAATAAATTCTCTTTATTTTTAAAGTTGGCGAAGTTCGGCTAAGGCCGTTCTTCCACTTAACCAACTAATAATATAATGATATTACACAAAATAATTTTAACATGTATCGCACAAGGATATAAACATATAAACTAAAATTCAAAATTAGAGTAAACAATAACCAATAATCCATATGTCATGTAAATACTCAAGGCACGTATGATATATTAAAAAAAAAGCAGTTAAAGAAAAAATAATTGTTTTGATCAGGCTATAGTTAATGATTCAATAGGTATGTATGTAAATGTTTTTTGAATTGTACCATTGAGTATTGTTTTATTTCATGTGGAATGCCATTGTAGGCGGTTACAGCATTGTACACAAAGGATCGCCGAAACATAGCTGTGGAGTGTTGTGGAATGTTTAAACCTGAACAACGTAAGTTTAACCCATGCAAATGTGTTCTTGTTATTAGTTTATCAAACAGATAACTAGGATTTTGTTTTAGTAATATGGAATGTGTTAGACATGCAAGGTGATACAATCGTCTCTGTTCCATTTTGAGCCATTTGATATTATTGTAATAAGGAGTAATGTGTTGACGTCTGTTTATTTTTAACGCAAAACGAACACAACTATTTTGTAAAATTTGTATTCTCTTTTTAGTTTCAACATCAATACAGGGACCATAGACTACATCACAGTAATCAAACAATGATAAAATGAGAGCCTCTGATAATATCAATATTAAATCCTTTGACAGCAGGCTTTTTTGAGAATATAACATTTTCAATGTAGCATAGGCTCGTTGTAATACTTTATTAATATGCGTTTTAAATCTCAGATCTGTGTCAATTACTAAGCCCAAATTCCTGCATTCGGCAAGAACGGGCAATAGTTTGCCGTTCATTTTCACCTGAAAGTTTTGATCTTTGTCTTTGCCAAATAACATGACAAACGATTTCTTTGTATTGATTTTTAATTGCAATTTTGTCGAAAAATTAAATATAGAGTCTAAGTCACTGTTTAAGTTATTAATTATATGATCATTAGCATGAGGAAAAGAAAAAAGAAGCTGCGTATCATCAGCATAGCAGTGCATATCCACAAACTTAACTTGTTCGCAAAGGTCAGCGGTATATATACAAAACAGTAACGGTCCAAGCACACTCCCCTGAGGTACGCCCTTAACCACAGCAAGGGATGCCGATACTTTGGCATCTAATTTCACACTTTGTGTTCTATTGCTTAAATAGCTTTTTACAAATTTAATCGAATTTTGATCAAAATTATGATATTCCAGCTTAGCACAAAGGACCTCATGATTAATAGTATCAAATGCCTTGCTGTAGTCAAGTAAAACCAAGATTGAAGTTTTTCCTTTATCACATGCGTTAATAATTTCATCGGTAATATGAAGTAAAGCGGTAGTTGTGCTGTGTTGGCGCCTAAAACCCGATTGTATGTTTGGTATTATATTGCATTTATCCAAATAAGAACGGAATTGCAGGTCGACTATTTTTTCTAGTACTTTTGATAACGTTGGTAAGATACTTATGGGTCTAAGGTCATTATATTCCTTAGGATCTTTGTTCTTACACAACGGAGTTACAAGGGCTTCCTTCCAGACTTGAGGAACAACTGCATTAACAAGACAATAATTGATTACATGTTCAAGGTGTTCAGATATAAGGGGAATGCATAATTTTATCATTTTTAAATTTATACAATCAACACCAATAGCATTCGATTTAAGCTCATTGATTATTTTATTAATTTCATCGGCCGTTGTTTGCTCAAACGAAAATGCATGTTTGGTGTTTTTTGATTTAGTTTTGTAATGTTCAATAATTTCATCGGTTTTAGGAAAATCAGGGAATGAGGTAGAATTAATAAAGTAATTGTTGATAGCTTCAACATCAGCTAGATTTTCGGGCACACGCGCTTCATATTTTTTATTAATATTAAGTGATTTAAGAGTTTTCCATAAAGTTTTAGATTGATTTTGCCTTGAAACGTATTCTATGAAAGCTTTTTTTTCCCTTTTAATTGCGCCTGTTGTATAATTTCTTAGAGTGACATAATAATCCCTATCAGAAGGAAGCCCGGTCTTTTTTGCTTTAGTACGTGCTCGATCCCGCAATTTTATCATTTGCCTTACAACATCAGTCAACCACGGCGCAGGTGGTTTTCTTACTCGCACTGTTCTCAAAGGAGCATGCATGTCCATTACCTCTATTATTTGTTTGTTTAGAAAATTAAGCTTTGAATCAATGTCATTGTAATAATAAAGCATGAACCACGGCCTACTAACCAAGTCAGACGCAAAATCATCGTAAATAAAGTATTTATAATCACGAAATGTTATAATATTTGGTTTTGGCTTAACTACTGTATAATCAAATTCGCAATAAGTTAGTCCATGGTCTGTAATTCCTTGCATATCGAACACATCACACGCAATAAAATTCTCTAGGTCTGAAATAAAAATTAAATCAATCAGGTTATTATACCTTGTAGGTTTATTTATTATCTGTTCGAAACCATACGATTTTGCTAGTGACTGCAACTTTTTAGTACTGTTATTTTCTTTATCAAACCAATTAATATTAAAATCACCTAAACATATAATTTTATCAAAGTGTATAATTGTATTAGATATAATATTTTCAAATTCGTTTAAAAAATCATTATTACTACCTCTTAATTTATATATTACACCCACAGCCACATTCAAGCGCCCAATTTTGAACGTAAACCAAAGTTGCTCCATAGTTATTGCGGATTGATAGATTTCGTATTTTACAAAATTATAAGACAAACTATCTCTTATATAAAACGCCACCCCACCACCACGGCCCTCCACACGATCATTTCTAATTAATTTATAGCCCGGTATATTATAATTATCATTGCTGCTATTAGGTTTTAACCACGTTTCCGTTACTCCAAGAATGTCATAACTATTTGCTAATACATGATCTGAAAATTCAGGAAAATTAGTACCAAAAGATTGAATATTTACATGACCTATTTTCATATTATAAATCTGAAAAGAAAATTCTTATTACAAAGATATCAAAATTAAAGTTAGTCGTATGACTAAATTCACAATCAAATTAATATTTATTTATTGCACCCTGCAACTATTGCCGCCTTTACTTCTTTGATATTTCACTAAAGTCTTTTGCGTTGTTTATGTATTTTATTGAATTGTTTATTTTGATACAAATTTTCCCATCTATTGTCCAAACGTTGTTGTTACCATATTGACTTATTGCTCGACGCAAAATATCAAGTCTGGTTTTTGTAAGATCTTCTCTTATTGAAAAAGCAGAGTTTTTGAGAAGTTTTTTATTTTTGAAAATTAAATTTCGACTTTTGTAGCTAATGAACTTAATAATCGTTGGTCTGTTTTTACCTTCAATTATTTTTCCTAGCCTATGGCAACGGTCTATATCTTCAGGTTTGATATTTATAGCGAGTTTATCTTTCATAAACGCTAACACCTTGTCCTCAGTGTTCTCATGTGGGGTTTCAGGAATGCCAAATATGCGCAAGTTGTTCCTTCTAGTATATTGCTCTAAGGTGTCCATCTCGCTAATTAACGATTCTTCTTTCTGCATTAAGGTGTTTAACTGCTTTTCCAGGATTTCCGTTTTTTGTTCTTGAGCTTTGATACGGTCTTCTAACTTCTCGCTTACACTTTTGGAGATGTTTGTAGAAATTTTCTCAATAAAATTCTTATCCACAGTCAGCTTTTTAATAAATTCAGTGACCGCTGCTGAGACAATTTTATTGATGTCATCAATTTGGTCACGTGTAAACGGCATGTTGTTTGCTGCTATTTTGCACTCCTTATCATATATTTATTCGAAATAATTATTATACGGCACTAGAGAGCAGATACGTACGTCTACTCGCGGCGACACATATACAGCATATGTGTCTTTGAACTGATTACCGCTGTGAACGCGAGCGAGCCGTCACATCTCTGGTGCCTACAGGCACTGTCGTCATATTTGTCCATGTCTCGAGTGCTAATTTGATCTTTGCTGTTCGCTGCATAAGGCGTCGCGCCAGTATATTTGTGCATTCATTCAGACTTGCAGACTGTCCATGCCGCGAGTGCTAATTTGATCTTTGCTGTCCGCTGCCAGCATATTTGTACTCATTACTGTTCATTACTGTTCATTACTGTTCATTACTGTTCATTACTGTTCATTACTGTTCAACATCTGTCGCTAAGTTTAGATCGCACGCCAGCTGGTGCCCCTAGTTATAATCTAGTTTAGATATAGGGCGACGCACTCTGCTGCCCCATTGTAACCCGTCAGTCAATACATGATTTGTTAGCTAAGGGAACTATTGTTTTGTTTCGACTTGTGCATGTTCTGTTACAGATAAACGCCCCCTTCATTGTACTGATTATTGTGCGATGGAACGAGGGAGCTTTGAGCGTACAGGTGGGTAAGACAGCTGCGTAGTCGCGGTCGGATTGACACCTAAATTACAATCCTTGCATAAGGCAATCCCGAAATTGTTATTTGACCTTGCAATTCTTGAGTAATCCTATCGGCGGAGTATTTTGCGTGCTTCGCTCCCGTCTAACCGTCCAGGCCCGGTTAGCCGGGTTAAGACAGGCTTGGTGGCGCCCTCATAATTTCGACATACCCTATATATATATTATCGATAAACCTCGCTAACGTGAACGTCAAAATCGATAAACGTCAGTTCGGTACAACAAAAGTGTCAACTTAGCCCAAGGATAAACAAAGTAAGCGACAGGGAATCGAAACTCCCACTAAGCCTTCGAAAAGACTTTACAAAAACAAGGTCGGTACCTTCACTCAACAACATCTGGTACTAAATCCGACTAATACGGGATAAAATCTGCACTAAATGCAACAAGAGATCTCGGTAGTATGAACTGGCTAAGAAAAACAAGAAACGACGGTAAAAATGACGGAAAAGATACTTAAAATATGAAAAGACATGGAAAAACACAAAAAGAAAACTCAAAAAGGCGATAAACAACAAGATAACACAAAACTACAAATAGAAAATAAGAAAAGACAAGAAAAAACATATAGAAAACAAGAAAAGAAACGTAAAGACAAATGACAACTAAGAAAAAACATATACACGGTCAAGAAAACTAATGAAAATAAACTAAGAACAGGAAAAGACAAGAAAAGACATATAGAAAACAGAAGAAAACAGGAAAAGACAAATAGAAAACAAGAAAAGAAGCTCGGTAAAGTATTCTACTAAGAAAAAAAACGGTTTACCAGTTCATACCACTTCGAAATGACGAAAAAAAAACATTGGGCGCCAAAATTAAGACACACAACGCAAAAAAAAGAAAACCCCAAAATGAGGTCGGGCGTTGTCGTGCACCAATAGGCTCCAGACGTTGGAGCACCGAAATTAGGCGCGTTGACGAGAACAAAGGAGCCACAAGGCCCCACAAGGCCTCACACGATGGGCTGCCAAAATTAGGCAGACAACGGGTGGCTTAATAAGAAAAACGAACATACAAGGCCCCCGATGTTGGACGCCAAAATTAAGACGCACAACGAAGGGGCTTGACGAGAAGACGAATATCAGAAAAAAAAACAGGCCCACACGTTGGGATAGCCAAAATTAGCCTGTTACGGTATAAAAAGAACTTTACGACACCCACCCAAGGTGAGCATCGCACCACGGAATCAGTCCTGAAAAACTGGCACACTTGCCCTGAAATCGGTTCGAAATAGGCTAATAGGCCACGGCTGGAACGCTCAGGGAGTCGGGCGTGAGTCACACGATACGTTCTGGGCAAGCGTGTTGCGGCATAATATATATATAGGGTATGTCGAAATCATGAGGGCGCCACCAAGCCTGTCTTAACCCGGCTAACCGGGCCTGGACGGTTAGACGGGAGCGAAGCACGCAAAATACTCCGCCGATAAGATTACTCAAGAATTGCAAGGTCAAATAACAATTTCGGGATTGCCTTATGCCAGGATTGTAATTAGGTGTCAATCCGACCGCGACTACGCAGCTGTCTTACCCACCTGTACGCTCAAACCTCCCTCGTTCCGTCGCACAATAATCAGTACAATGAAGGGGGCGTTTATCTGTAACAGAACATGCACAAGTCGAAACAAAACAATAGTTCCCTTAGCTAACAAATCTTGTATTGACTAACGGGTTACAATGGGGCAGCAGAGTGCGTCGCCCTATTTCTAAACTAGATTACAACTAGGGGCACCAGCTGGCGCGCGCGCTCTAAACTTAGCGACAGATGTTGAACAGTAATGAACAGTAATGAACAGTAATGAGCAGTAATGAGTACAAATATGCTGGCGCGACGCCTTATGCAGCGGACAGCAAAGATCAAATTAGCACTCGCGACATGGACAGTCTGCAATTCTAAATGAATGCACAAATATGCTGGCGCGACGCCTTATGCAGCGAACAGCAAAGATCAAATTAGCACTCGCGACATGGACAAATATGACGACAGTGCCTGTAGGCACCAGAGATGTGACGGCTCGCTCGCGTTCACAGCGGTAATCAGTTCAAAGACACATACCTTAATAATGTAGACGGTTAGGGAGCCTGGTACAGTCGAGTTGCGACAGGCTGCAGTCGTAGGTGGCAGGTACCTTCGATGTTCGACGGCTACAGGGATGAGGGCACATCCGCCTTAATGGCGACGTGAAGCGCGTCAGGACGCGTACAACGGGACGACGAAAAATGGGCCACTTTCGTTCTGCGGGACAGATCCTCGTAGGTCGAGATGAAGGGGGCACGACCCCTTACTTACGGAAGCAGGAACTGGGCTCAAAAACACCCACGCTACGCCGAAGACAATTCGAAACTCTCACACACAACCACCACACAAGCGTTCTCTGCAACGGACTGCGGTTGACTGCCACTTAAGGCGAAAACGTTTGTCACATAAATGCTGAAGCAGCACTCGCCGGGAAAAAGGCTGACGCCCCCGCCGAGGGCGGGAGCGCCGCACGAACTCACACACACTATCCGACCTCTTACTTGTTCGACGGCTCTCGGCTGAATCCCCAGAAGGAAGCGCTGGCAAAGGTCACCTTGGTTGCGTCCCCACGTGACTAAACCTCGGCAGCCAATCACGGGGCGATAAAATGCAACAAATTAATGCCGGCACCAATGGTATCACGCCTCAACGGCGTGCTTTCTAGAAGATTCGGAATTCTTGCGGGCGATACGCTCGGCTGCCACAGCGCCATCAGAGGGGAGCTCCAACCGACGGGAAATGCTGCGTTTGGGGCCAAATATGTGCGAAATCATGATTCTGGAATTAGGCGATGGAGCCAAATAAAGAACTAAAAGGGTCTAGCATACGGGCACGCTGCCCTAAAGCCTAGGTGGCTATTTAAAATACCAAAATGACCTGACTCAAATGTGCGCCAAGATTGAAAATGGTTTTAGCCTAGCAACAAATTGCCCTAAAGGCGTGAAATGCAATTAAGCATCTAAAGTGAAAAGTTTGGGCGAGAGACAATCACCTTGTCAAAATCCACTATTTAATTGCACTGGGTTTGTCTCATCATGTCATGTATAGATACCAGTGGCTGTATTGCTAATATTTTTCAAGAGATGTATCTTTGGTCAATCATACAATTCGTAAGTGCTTCTATTATCGCCTACGTTTCTACCGAGTCAAAGGCCTTTTCAAATCTATAAAAGCCAAGTGAAGACGGTCACTATTAGGTGTTATACATAGTGACACCCACTTTGCATCCTGCAGCAGCTCAAAAGCCTTCCTCAAACGTCACAACCCAACACATGGTTTCTACCCCATGACAACGCCTCTGCACATGGGGCCAATGTCGTCTATTTGGCAACACACGGGTTGAATGTGCTTGTTACTTCGCTTTCTTCCATTAAAGAATCGACTTAATGGAAGACGATTTTCAGCTGATGAGGAGCTGCTGAACGCATGCGATTAAAAATGCGTCCAGCTTTCAGAGGCACCGGCGATGTGTTGGTTCGACGATCGGTTTCGAATTTGTATTAAATATGAAAAAATATTGGCTGAAAGATTATAAAAAAGTTATTATGTTTTGGAAACATTTCTAGTACAGCTACTAAAATGTGTTCATAGCAATATATACGGGGTGAGCATATTAAAAAATTAAATTTTGCCCATATTTTCTGTAACTCAAGAACTATTACTTAAGTGAAAGTAATACTTTGCACATAACACAGGTTTTTACCCTTGACGAAAAAGGGAATATTTTGGACCCAACATATATAGGGTGAGCACCTTAAAAAACAACATTTTGTAAATTTTGTTTCAACTGAGAAACATGAAGGTAATAATTTGCACATAGGCTTTACCCTCGATGAAAATGAAACCAAACCCACCAGATACAGGATAAATGTTATCAGAGACAAAAGGGCAACGAATAAGTGCGTTGTGTTAAATGTAGCTGCATCACAGAAATCCGAAGGGTTCCGGTGGCCGTGGCAGCGAACGCTCGCTTTACTTACGGGCTACCACCGATCATTAAAATCGCATTCGCAATCTCGTTCTCGGGCACTGAAGTTTAAATCCCATCTCCGGTATTTTTTTTTGAAAATTGATATAATTCGCATTACCAAGTGTTTCCATTTATTGTTTCAGTATTATTACATTTGGTAAGATATGTTTATCCCTTATTTCTTTGATTTTTAAAATTGTTTAGTATCACAACGTCTACGTACCAGAGAAGTTCTGAGTAAATCCCTTTATAGATTTTCTTATTTACTATTCAATTTTTTAAATACAGCAATTATTGTAATTAGAGTAAGTTCATCTATGTGGTGGGCTCTTACGATGGAACTTTTGTGAATTTTTTTTAGTTTTAAAGATTAAACCAAGCTATTAGTCAGCTTTCTATGTTCATTAGTTAACTAGAAGTGTATCTATATCAAGCAATGGGGAAAATTAAGAAATCATTTTTAAAACAACTAGTTGATACTGCTAAGGTCCACATTCTGGCGCCTTATATATGCTATGTACCTTCAAGTATAGTGATATTAATATGTCTTTGAATTATATTTTTATTTTGTCAAATTAAAATTGCCCTATTTATGTTCAGAATATCAATAATTATTATTTGTGCTAGCTCCTGAAAAATCAGGGGTGGATTTCTTTATCTAGATTGCTTATTTCTGAAAGTTGATGTTATAAATTTTTAAATATCATTCCCATAAATCAAAATAACTATGGTCAACTATATGTCAAACAGATTTGAAATTCAAATGACAAATACCAGATTGTTTCTCTAGTATACAACAATATTAAAAACAGTAAGTAATTCTTTAATAACTATTTCACTTTTATACTATTTATTTCCCTTTCTAGTAATTACCTTGCTATTCAAATCACCCACCTTTCAATTGTTCTCAACAATGTTCAGGATGTCAACTAACCTGCTCCTCTCCATCTACTGATCTAACCTCTCACACACCTTCTTGCACCGAAAGGCCCCACTAACAGACAAGACGTCCCAAATGTCCAGAATCACCAACTCAAACCTTCCCTACAGCATGCAGCAAACAGACCAAATCTGCAGATACCTAGTTCCAATACTGCCTCTGTCAACTTCCTGGAACGTGCCTTCTTAACTTATGGTCCTCCTCTAGAACTCTCCCTTATCACCAAACAGCTTGACGTAATCCAATTTGATTAATGTATTATGTCAAATATACTTTTCCAATAAACTTATTATTCTCCTCCAGTCATTCACATTTGTAGATTAATTCTACTTGCCATTAGTTTTACCACATACTTGTAATTTGTAATATTCCTTAGTTTTATGTGTTTAATTATTCTTCTTGGTTTATATTTCTTTTTAACTTTACCACGCAAATTTTATTATTACCCTTTTTATTATCCAAACGCTTTCTCAATAAAATAGAATTTATTTTTAATATTTTAATCACACCAAATTATTTCTGTTACATTTTTCAAAATGTATTATTTCTTAATAATTTCTTTCTGGCGCCGTAATGCTGACTTTGGCTTAGCTTCGTTAAACATTGTCCAATGGTTTTGCGGGCATGCAAGTTATGATTTTTGGATTTTGTCCCTCGCCGAATGTGCGGACGATGCAGCCCTGGCAGTCAGCTATTTTCTTACGCCAAGTTGGCGGAGTTGTAAGCACTTCAAAGTCGTTATCTAACGTAACCCAAATTAATCTGGGGTACGTCATTCGAAGCTGTTCGCACTGTGTTTTATCGTAAGCATCCATGATTTTATCTTAGGCTCTTCTCTTTCTTTAGCAGCCAGTTTGGGGTCCCTGAAAATTGTAGGTTCGGAGCTACCCGAAAATTGCACTCCTCCCAATCGACAACTTCGCCCTTGAGTGGTTGAATTGAACACCTGCAGTTCCAACCTTTGAATACTTGGCGGCCTATCGCTCCCATTATCTAGGCCAATTGCGTGAACTCCCGTAGCAGACAGAATGAGCTCAATCAATGAAACTGGAATCAGGTTTTGTGTTCCTTTTTAAGTTAAGGTATTGAATGCTGCGAACAGTGAATCGGTGCAGAAGCTTCACCCGTATTGCTACCAAGTCCAGTCAAAATTTCGGACTCCGCCTTCTATGTACAGTTTGCTTCACGAGCTGCGTACCTGAACGACGATTTTCCAACCACAGAGCCGATGTTGATCGCCGCCGCATTTGTTTTTAAACTAATAGTTTACATTTCTACCTCTGTTTAACCTGTTTTATAAGCTATTGTTCGCGTAAGCTGAATTTGTTGAGGTGCACCTTAAATTTGCAAATAGTTTCCTGAAATTTCTACTAAATGCCATTTTAATTTGTGAGAATATACAGTAATATTAGCATTTTGGTGTTATTATTTGTTACTGCTACCTGTGCATGGTTTGAGCTTTTTTTCAGGAAATTATGCGCTACTTGAGTTTGCGAATTCTCAGTTAAATGTCTGGATACACTTGTCGTTAATTGGTAAAGGTTTCGTTGGCGCCCTTTTGACTTTTAATCAATTGTTAGTACTTAAAGAGCTGCATGCCGTCTTCCTGAACTGGCCGGCTGGTAATTGTATGCAAATAGTCCTAAAGTTTGTTTTGTTTGAAAGAACTAGCCAACGAATTGATTTGAAGCTAACAATTTATCCATGTTTTAACAAAAATGTTTTAGAATGCGTAAATATTGGCAGTAAAAATGTAAATCAAGAAACGCTATAAATTAAGAGGAAATGATGCTTTTTCGCTCAAAAGTATTAGGGAAGTTGGAATGTTATATTTTCTCGGATTAGCTCCTGTGAATCACTTCCTCAGTCACTTCAAATTAATTTCAGCTGAAGTGGTCGCATCATTTGTATTAACTGGAAAACAATGTGTCCGATTATTATATTTCCGGCTCTGCGTCACACTTTAATGTTTATTGTAAACACAGGGATTACAAAATTCCAACAGAACGGTTGAATGCTTGACCCTAGAATAAAATATGTTAATTTATACTTCCACTGCATGTTATATAGATTTCTTTAGTACGGGCATCACCTCTTTAGAACATATCGCTAACTCAAATATATTTATCAATCATTATTAAATATTAAAGCACAAAATTCCGAAAGTTTGAAACATGTGTAATCATCCTTCGAAATAACAATGCCTTTATCTTTAAAAAGGTATTTGATACATCGACATTCTATTAGCGAATAGTGACGTGTTATGCTTGCTTAACGCAAAAACGATAACATTTCTCCTTCCCCGCAACGGCTGATAATCAGTATTGATTCTGCGTAATTTCAAAAACGACCCATTGTCTTATCATTTCTATAAGTTGGCTTTTATCACAAATTGTTTAGATTAGTCGCTTTAGTAGCATTAGCCTTTAACACTATTTTATTATGTGAGGTTGCAAATATTTGTAGAAAATGGCCACCAGCTCCCTCCGTAGACCTTTGGGAATTACCGCAGCAATACTTGGCATAGTAAGTATTTCTTTGCTTATATTAATTTACTAACAAACTTATCTATCGCTATAATGTTTTTAATCTATTGTAAACCTTCATAAATACACGAACCCTCAAGTTTAAAAAGTAGCACAAGCGTCACTTATTAACAAAAAACATGTGATTACATTGAAAGATAAACAACCTTTGGCTGCTGATCAACGATATAGAGTAATAATTGTAAAGCAAACTTTTGAAAATTCATTCCTACGATGTGTCTGCTCAACGGATATTTTTAAATAACCCCAAAATCTGCAAACTAGGTTTACATAACCCCGAAAATAAGCATTTTATTTTGGAGAAGCTCCCTTTTTCTCCTTGGGCTATCAAACTTTTATATTATATTTAAAATATATATATATGAATAAATCCTCAACTTATTCTTAACTCATATTAAAGCAGGTTTTAATTGCAGACACAGGGGATTGCATGGGCAATCTTAGGATTTCTCACTATTTTAATACACTTTGAGGCGTGGACGCCAGAAACCCCGGCAATCGCTACTGCAACATACGGCCAGCTGCTAAATATTGCCATTCTTTATGGTTATATAAACGGCAAGTTCAGTTCACTATCTAGCAAGGCAACTGTTTTCATATTAAACTTACTGTTACAGGTAAAGGTTCAGAAGTGGACGTGTTTATAAAGGCCGAAGAATTTTATATATGGGCCATTATCTATTTAATAACCTCGTTGTTATGGATTGGAATTTCATGTTTCCTTATATATGGTAAGACAATACTCATGACAAGTTATAACGATATAAAGTATGTGGTCAAAGAGAAACACGTTAATAGAAGCATCTACAACTACCAAAAAGCATCATAGTGGTTAAGAAGTTATAACAAACGCAAGATTTTGGAATGATTATGATTGCTTTTTCTGTTTAACTATAACCATTCTCATCACCGAACTATGTTAGTACGAAACACGTAATAAGAGTTTTTTTTCAGTATTAATAAAGAAGAAGCACCATTTGTTAAGAAAAGCTTTGCTAGGTTGGGCTCTGTGGACCACGTCCATATCATTCTGCGACTTGCTGTTAATGAGCTTACTTGCAAGTGATTACCACGTATTTGTCAAAAATGCTAACGAAGTAAGTTCAAAATCAACTTGTTTTTCCATGCTAAAGTGTTTTAATTTACCAATTGCATTACTTTTTAAAATCCCGTCAATGCTTACATGAAACAGCAACAAAACTCTGCATTACATGATTATTTATATGTCGTTTGTTCTTAAACAGACTACAAGCACTTTCCTCACATGGCACTTGATATAAACTATATCGTTCTTCTTCTTCGTGATAGAAGTGTATATTATCTGGTGTGTTGCATGTTTCTTAAGTGTTAGTAGCCTACCATATCTATGATAACTAAAACCGATATATTTTAACATTGAATCTTTGTCCAATTTTACTTTCTCTTATTTTTGACATTTAACAGCTCCTGTGCGAAAATCTAGTTGAATGTCCTTAATTTTTGTATGTTTTGTCCAGTGCTCATGCTTCGGGTGTCTAAACAGTTCTAACTTTTAATCTAAATTTGATTCTTTGTAGTCTAATTACTAAGTCGTGTAGTATTTCTTTATTTTTTCCTTTATCTTTAATAAATTCTGCACGTTCTTCTGCTTAATGTAAGACTTCTTTACGTTATACTTAAATAAGTCTATTTGATCGAACCCTCTTCTACTGCCCTGTTGATAATCAAATTACTATTTAGTCCCCAAATTATCATATTCTTCCTATATTTAAGTCAGTGTTTACTTCTAGTTCGCTTACGTAACCATAATAGTTGTTTTTGATTCTAGATTGCGAAATGCTACTTTTGCATTCGAGAATGAGTTTTTTTGCGAGCATCGTGACCAAAAAAACATTCCAGAATGCAAAATAATTTCGCAAACGGGTATCAAACAACGTTTGTTCGAAAACTACACAGCTCCACGTTAGCGCAAACTCGAATAAAATGTTGTCTACATTGTGACCTCTTTAATCAAAAATTGCTGTACTGACAAGTATTTTTTGTTCTAGATTGTAATAGTAATTTACGATGCAAGTAAAGTTATCAAGCTTTTTACATTACGAGAGAATAGTGTGAATGAACGAGCGACATTAGGAACGAGTTCTTTAAAATTCTCGAGTAATGTAGAAAGCAGATAACGTTACGTATATCGTAACATTGTTTATTTTATCCTAAAATACTAATCTTTTTTAAAAAATAGGAAAAATTGTTATTAATCAAACGTAGAACAGCGAGACATATATCTGCTATGGCTGTGGTGGTATCACTAATAAGATAAAAACCACAAGTCACTCAATACTGTATTGTTGGTAGCACGGTTATGTTAAATTCGAGATTAGCTGGTTAAGTTTTGCGTCAGTCTGTGCCAAATAACAAACAAAACCTAACCTACTAATATCGAATTTGATATAGACTGACAGTGCCACCAACAATGCACGTCAGTACTGCCAACATGTGATTAAATGCTAATAAAGTATCGGTATGTTTCTTAACAACACTAGTGCTGTGAACTGCATCTTAACGCAACTCGTTGCTAAGAAGTTATTATCATAGTAACATAATAGGATAAAATAGAAGACTTTTACATTCAGTGAACAAAAAACAGTCACTTTGACAACGGATTTAGGCCATGTAAATGTCAACATTTTTTATCAGACCACTGACCTTTCTATTTTTTATATCCAGTTCTTGCACTGCACTATTTCCTTTTTAACTAACATATTTTCTCTCGTATATTGCTTCCTATTTTTTGTAGCTTTCATTGCTAATAATCTGAAATATCCTTGCTTCATATCTTCTTTCAAGATGCTAATCGTCTCATTCTACAAACTCTCGTTATAGATGGTACTTTCTGCTTCCAATGCTTCAAATAAATCATTGTTCGTTTAGAACGGCTTTCTCGTTTACAAAATGTCTACAAATATTCGCCAAACAAGTTTTTACGATTTTTTGCTTTTGTGATAGTTTGTAATAGCTGAGGTGCTGGCTTCACCTTAATTCCTAACCTGACGCACACGTAATTTTTCAAGATACGCTCTTGCAATCTGGAAGTTTAATATCTGTCTTTAAGATAACATTGCTGTAAAATTGGCACGAAACCCTAATAAACTGACATACATCGGTTTTGTATAAATGTCAACAAAATTTTAATTTTTCCCTAATCTCTTTCCAACCTGACTTGGAACAGGCTTTGAAGGGCTTTGTCTTGTATTCAAGCAACTCTTATTTTCCAAAACATTAAATGATATTAAATTAATGTAGGTACCATATACACAACGCATATTATATTATGTATGTCTCGAATTGACAAATTGATACGTTCATATCCTAAAGTTTTTCCAT